>CAWUFW010011476.1:0-613050 GCA_963921515.1 Calotriton arnoldi
GTTAGGAATGTGGGCGTGTGAAAGTGATGGGCCCTTGAATGGCGCTGTCTGCTGGTGTGAGTGTTGTAATGTGATGGGCCCGCGGCTGGTGGTGTGAATGGTTTTGTATTTGTCACACGTATGAAAGGTGTATGAATGGCCTGTAAAGAGGTTGGTGCCTTGTCGTGGCTTTACAGCTCACGAGCTGCGAGTCAATGGTTCAGTTTCTCGTCCTTTCAATTATTAACAGTGCATTTCATTTTTGTGAAATCACTTGTTAATACAATTGTATATACTGAACCATCACTCACCCTCGTGCCAAATCCAACCAGTATGTGTGTGTGCTTGAGGAATAGATGGCTGTGCAGTAATCTTTGTCTTTTTAGTCTGTCTGCCAAGGTGTACATTCCGTCTAAGAATAACCTACCAACTGTAGATATTGTCGTAAACGAAACACCCATGGGAGTACATGGTGATATCTCTCTTGTGGATCCCAACAAGTTATGGTACCCACAATGTCCTGCAAACCTCAAAATGTCTGTCACATTTTCCTTGCAATATTGTGCCAACATTTTCACGCTGCAGAAATAAACAACACATTATCTCATTATGACCTGGTTTTGCAAGGGGGTCACCTGGGTTTTTGGCCCGGGGCTCGGCGGCCACATAGGAAACCTACCAAACCCACACATTTCTGAAAAGTAGACACCCGGGGGCTTCCAGGGAGGTATGGCTTGCGTGGATCCCCCAACGTTTCCTTACCCAGAATCCCCTGCAAACCTCACTTTTAGCTGAAAAAATCACTTTTTCACACATTTTTGTGTGGGAAAGTGTGGCATCACTGGCCTCACACAAATTTCCTACCACCCAGCGTTCCCCCAGGTCTCCCGATAAAAATGGTGCCTCACTTGTGTGGGAGGCCCAAGTACCCGCGACAGGCAAGGGCCCACAACGTATTGAGGCGACCTCAAAATGGCCTTTCACAAAACCACCTGGTTTTGCAAGGGGGGTCACCTGGGTTTTTGGCCCCGTGCTCGGCGGCCATCTAGGGAAACCTACCAAACCCACACATTTCTGAAAAGTAGACACCCGGGGGCTTCCAGGGAGGTATGGCTTGCGTGGATCCCCCAACGTTTCCTTACCCAGAATCCCCTGCAAACCTCACTTTTAGCTGAAAAAAATCACTTTTTTCACACATTTTTGTGTGGGAAAGTGTGGCATCACTGGCCTCACACAAATTTCCTACCACCCAGCGTTCCCCCAGGTCTCCCGATAAAAATGGTGCCTCACTTGTGTGGGAGGCCCAAGTACCCGCGACAGGCAAGGGCCCACAACGTATTGAGGCGACCTCAAAATGGCCTTTCACAAAACCACCTGGTTTTGCAAGGGGAGTCACCTGGGTTTTTGGCCCCGTGCTCGGCGGCCATCTAGGGAAACCTACCAAACCCACACATTTCTGAAAAGTAGACACCCGAGGGCTTCCAGGGAGGTATGGCTTGCGTGGATCCCCCAACGTTTCCTTACCCAGAATCCCTGCAAACCTCACTTTTAGCTGAAAAAATCACTTTTTTCACACATTTTTGTGTGGGAAAGTGTGGCATCACTGGCCTCACACAAATTTCCTACCACCCAGCGTTCCCCCAGGTCTCCCGATAAAAATGGTGCCTCACTTGTGTGGGAGGCCCAAGTACCCGCGACAGGCAAGGGCCCACAACGTATTGAGGCGACCTCAAAATGGCCTTTCACAAAACCACCTGGTTTTGCAAGGGAGTCACCTGGGTTTTGGCCCCGTGCTCGGCGGCCATCTAGGAAACCTACCAAACCCACACATTTCTGAAAAGTAGACACCCGGGGGCTTCAGGGAGGTATGGCTTGCGTGGATCCCCCAACGTTTCCTTACCCAGAATCCCCTGCAAACCTCACTTTTAGCTGAAAAAATCACTTTTTTCACACATTTTTGTGTGGGAAAGTGTGGCATCACTGGCCTCACACAAATTTCCTACCACCCAGCGTTCCCCCAGGTCTCCCGATAAAAATGGTGCCTCACTTGTGTGGGAGGCCCAAGTACCCGCGACAGGCAAGGGCCCACAACGTATTGAGGCGACCTCAAAATGGCCTTTCACAAAACCACCTGGTTTTGCAAGGGAGTCACCTGGGTTTTTGGCCCCGTGCTCGGCGGCCATCTAGGGAAACCTACCAAACCCACACATTTCTGAAAAGTAGACACCCGGGGCTTCAGGGAGGTATGGCTTGCGTGGATCCCCCAACGTTTCCTTACCCAGAATCCCCTGCAAACCTCACTTTTAGCTGAAAAAATCACTTTTTCACACATTTTGTGTGGGAAAGTGTGGCATCACTGGCCTCACACAAATTTCCTACCACCCAGCGTTCCCCAGGTCTCCCGATAAAAATGGTGCCTCACTTGTGTGGGCGGCCCAAGTACCCGCGACAGGCAAGGGCCCACAACGTATTGAGGCGACCTCAAAATGGCCTTTCACAAAACCACCTGGTTTTGCAAGGGAGTCACCTGGGTTTTTGGCCCGTGCTCGGCGGCCATCTAGGAAACCTACCAAACCCACACATTTCTGAAAAGTAGACACCCGGGGGCTTCAGGGAGGTATGGCTTGCGTGGATCCCCCAACGTTTCCTTACCCAGAATCCCCTGCAAACCTCACTTTTAGCTGAAAAAATCACTTTTTTCACACATTTTTGTGTGGGAAAGTGTGGCATCACTGGCCTCACACAAATTTCCTACCACCCAGCGTTCCCCCAGGTCTCCCGATAAAAATGGTGCCTCACTTGTGTGGGAGGCCCAAGTACCCGCGACAGGCAAGGGCCCACAACGTATTGAGGCGACCTCAAAATGGCCTTTCACAAAACCACCTGGTTTTGCAAGGGAGTCACCTGGGTTTTGGCCCCGTGCTCGGTGGCCATCTAGGGAAACCTACCAAACCCACACATTTCTGAAAAGTAGACACCCGGGGCTTCCAGGGAGGTATGGCTTGCGTGGATCCCCCAACGTTTCCTTACCCAGAATCCCCTGCAAACCTCACTTTTAGCTGAAAAAATCCCTTTTTTCACACATTTTTGTGTGGGAAAGTGTGGCATCACTGGCCTCACACAAATTTCCTAAGACCCAGCGTTCCCCCAGGTCTCCCAATAAAAATGGTGCCTCACTTGTGTGGGAGGCCCAAGTACCCGCGACAGGCAAGGGCCCACAACGTATTGAGGCGACCTCAAAATGGCCTTTCACAAAACCACCTGGTTTTGCAAGGGGGGTCACCTGGGTTTTTGGCCCCGTGCTCGGCGGCCATCTAGGGAAACCTACCAAACCCACACATTTCTGAAAAGTAGACACCCGGGGGCTTCCAGGGAGGTATGGCTTGCGTGGATCCCCCAACGTTTCCTTACCCAGAATCCCCTGCAAACCTCACTTTTAGCTGAAAAAATCACTTTTTTCACACATTTTTGTGTGGGAAAGTGTGGCATCACTGGCCTCACACAAATTTCCTACCACCCAGCGTTCCCCCAGGTCTCCCGATAAAAATGGTGCCTCACTTGTGTGGGCGGCCCAAGTACCCGCGACAGGCAAGGGCCCACAACGTATTGAGGCAACCTCAAAATGGCCTTTCACAAAACCACCTGGTTTTGCAAGGGAGTCACCTGGGTTTTTGGCCCCGTGCTCAGCGGCCATCTAGGGAAACCTACCAAACCCACACATTTCTGAAAAGTAGACACCCGGGGCTTCCAGGGAGGTATGGCTTGCGTGGATCCCCCAACGTTTCCTTACCCAGAATCCCCTGCAAACCTCACTTTTAGCTGAAAAAAATCACTTTTTCACACATTTTTGTGTGGGAAAGTGTGGCATCACTGGCCTCACACAAATTTCCTACCACCCAGCGTTCCCCCAGGTCTCCCGATAAAAATGGTGCTTCACTTGTGTGGGCGGCCCAAGTACCCGCGACAGGCAAGGGCCCACAACGTATTGAGGCGACCTCAAAATGGCCTTTCACAAAACCACCTGGTTTTGCAAGGGGAGTCACCTGGGTTTTGGCCCCGTGCTCGGCGGCCATCTAGGGAAACCTACCAAACCCACACATTTCTGAAAAGTAGACACCCGGGGGCTTCCAGGGAGGTATGGCTTGCGTGGATCCCCCAACGTTTCCTTACCCAGAATCCCTGCAAACCTCACTTTTAGCTGAAAAAATCACTTTTTCACACATTTTTGTGTGGGAAAGTGTGGCATCACTGGCCTCACACAAATTTCCTACCACCCAGCGTTCCCCCAGGTCTCCCGATAAAAATGGTGCCTCACTTGTGTGGGAGGCCCAAGTACCCGCGACAGGCAAGGGCCCACAACGTATTGAGGCGACCTCAAAATGGCCTTTCACAAAACCACCTGGTTTTGCAAGGGGGTCACCTGGGTTTTGGCCCCGTGCTCGGCGGCCATCTAGGGAAACCTACCAAACCCACACATTTCTGAAAAGTAGACACCCGGGGGCTTCCAGGGAGGTATGGCTTGCGTGGATCCCCCAACGTTTCCTTACCCAGAATCCCCTGCAAACCTCACTTTTAGCTGAAAAAATCACTTTTTTCACACATTTTTGTGTGGGAAAGTGTGGCATCACTGGCCTCACACAAATTTCCTACCACCCAGCGTTCCCCCAGGTCTCCCGATAAAAATGGTGCCTCACTTGTGTGGGAGGCCCAAGTACCCGCGACAGGCAAGGGCCCACAACGTATTGAGGCGACCTCAAATGGCCTTTCACAAAACCACCTGGTTTTGCAAGGGAGTCACCTGGGTTTTTGGCCCCGTGCTCGGCGGCCATCTAGGGAAACCTACTAAACCCACACATTTCTGAAAAGTAGACACCCGGGGCTTCAGGGAGGTATGAGCTTGCATGGATCCCCCAACGTTTCCTTACCCAGAATCCCTGCAAACCTCACTTTTAGCTGAAAAAATCACTTTTTCACACATTTTGTGTGGGAAAGTGTGGCATCACTAGCCTCACACAAATTTCCTACCACCCAGCGTTCCCCCAGGTCTCCCGATAAAAATGGTGCCTCACTTGTGTGGGCGGCCCAAGTACCCGCGACAGGCAGGGTCCACAACGTATTGAGGCGACCTCAAAATGGCCTTTCACAAAACCACCTGGTTTTGCAAGGGAGTCACCTGGGTTTTGACCCGTGCTCGGCGGCCATCTAGGAAACCTACCAAACCCACACGTTTCTGAAAAGTAGACACCCGGGGGCTTCCAGGGAGGTATGGCTTGCGTGGATCCCCAACGTTTCCTTACCCAGAATCCCCTGCAAACCTCACTTTTAGCTGAAAAAATCACTTTTTCACACATTTTTGTGTGGGAAAGTGTGGCATCACTGGCCTCACACAAATTTCCTACCACCCAGCGTTCCCCAGGTCTCCCGATAAAAATGGTGCCTCACTTGTGTGGGAGGCCCAAGTACCCGCGACAGGCAAGGGCCCATAACGTATTGAGGCGACCTCAAAATGGCCTTTCACAAAACCACCTGGTTTTGCAAGGAGTCACCTGGGTTTTGGCCCCGTGCTCGGCGGCCATCTAGGAAACCTACCAAACCCACACATTTCTGAAAAGTAGACACCTGGGGGCTTCCAGGGAGGTATGGCTTGCGTGGATCCCCCAACGTTTCCTTACCCAGAATCCCTGCAAACCTCACTTTTAGCTGAAAAAATCACTTTTTTCACACATTTTTGTGTGGGAAAGTGTGGCATCACTGGCCTCACACAAATTTCCTACCACCCAGCGTTCCCCCAGGTCTCCCGATAAAAATGGTGCCTCACTTGTGTGGGAGGCCCAAGTACCCGCGACAGGCAAGGGCCCAAAACATTTTTGATAGGCAATGTTGATGTTGCCTCAAAGCGTTTTGTGTCCTTGCCTGTCGTGGTACTTGGGCCTCCCACACAAGTGAGGCACCATTCTATCGGGAGACCTGGGAACGCTGAGTGGTAGGAAATTTGTGTGAGGCCAGTGATGCCACACTTTCCCACACAAAAATGTGTGAAAAAGTGATTTTTCAGCTAAAAGTGAGGTTTGCAGGGATTCTGGGTAGAAAGCGTTGGGGGATCCACGTAGCCATACCTCCCTGGAAGCCCCGGGTGTCTACTTTTCAGAAATGTGTGGGTTTGGTAGGTTTCCTAGATGGCCGCCGAGCACGGGCCAAACCCAGGTGACTCCTTGCAAAACCAGGTGGTTTTGAGATAGGCAATTTTGAGGTCGCCTCACTGCGTTGTGGGCCTTGCCTGTCGCGGTACTGGGCCTCCCACACAAGTGAGGCACCATTTCTATCGGGAGACCTGAGGAACGCTGGGTGGTAGGAAATTTGTGTGAGGCCAGTGTCCACACTTCCCACACAAAATGTGTGAAAAAGTGATTTTTCAGCTAAAAGTGAGGTTTGCAGATTCTGGGTAAGAAGCGTTGGAGGATCCACGCAAGCCATACCTCCTGGAAGCCTCGAGTGTCTACTTTTCAGAAATGTGTGGGTTTGGTAGGTTTCCTAGATGGCCGCCGAGCACGAGTCAAAACCCAGGTGACTCCTGCAAAACCAGGTGGTTTTGAGATAGGCAATTTTGAGGTCGCCTCACTACGTTGTGGCCCTTGCCTGTCGCGAGTACTTGGGCCTCCCACACAAGTGAGGCACCATTTTTATCGGGAGACCTGGGAGCGCTGGTGTAGGAAATTTGTGTGAGGCCAGTGATGCCACACTTCCCACACACAAATGTGTGAAAAAGTGATTTTCCAGCTAAAAGTGAGGTTTGCAGGGATTCTGGGTAGGAAACGTTGGGGATCCACGCAAGCCATACCTCCCTGGAAGCCCCCGGGTGTCTACTTTTCAGAAATGTGTGTGTTTGGTAGGTTTCCCTAGGTGCCGGCAGAGCTAGGGTTCACAAACTACAGCTAGGCATTTTGCCAAAAAAGGGTCATTTTTCACTGCGAAATTGAGGTGTGACAACGTTGCGTTTTGCGCCGTTTCCTGTCGCAGGCACTAGGCCGACCCACACAAGTGAGGTACCATTTTTCTCGTTAGACTTTGGGGAACGCGGGGTGGGTGGAAATATTTGGATCCACGCAGATTCCAGAACTTTCCACCACAGAAATGTGGGGAAAATTTGTTTTTTTGACAATTTTTTATGTTTGCAAGGGATTCTGGGTAACAGAACCTGGTGGGAGGCAGTCAAGTCACCCCATCCTGGATTCCCCTGGGTGTCTAGTTTTCAAAAATGTATAGGTTTGCTAGGTTTCCCTAGGTGCCGGCAGAGGTAGGGTTCAAAACTACAGCTAGGCACTTTGCCAAAAAAGGGTAATTTTTCACTGCGAAATTGAGGTGTGACCACGTTGCGTTTTGCGCCGTTTCCTGTCGCAGGCACTAGGCCGACCCACACAAGTGAGGTACCATTTTTCTTGTTAGACTTTGGGGAACGCGGGGTGGGTGGAAATTTGTGGATCCACGCAGATTCCAGAACTTTCCACCACAGAAATGTGGGGAAAATGTGGTTTTTTTGACAATTTTTTATGTTTGCAAGGGATTCTGGGTAACAGAACCTGGTGGGAGGCAGTCAAGTCACCCCATCCTGGATTCCCCTGGGTGTCTAGCTTTCAAAAATGTATAGGTTTGCTAGGTTTCCCTAGGTGCCGGCAGAGGTAGGGTTCAAAAACTACAGCTAGGCACTTTGCCAAAAAGGGTCATTTTTCACTGCGAAATTGAGGTGTGACCACGTTGCGTTTTGCGCCGTTTCCTGTCGCAGGCACTAGGCCGACCCACACAAGTGAGGTACCATTTTTCTCGTTAGACTTTGGGGAACGCGGGGTGGGTGGAAATTTGTGGATCCACGCAGATTCCAGAACTTTCCACCACAGAAATGTGGGGAAAATGTGTTTTTTGGACAATTTGTTATGTTTGCAAGGGATTCTGGGTAACAGAACCTGGTG
The DNA here is from genome assembly GCA_963921515.1 of Calotriton arnoldi. Lineage (NCBI taxonomy): Eukaryota > Metazoa > Chordata > Amphibia > Caudata > Salamandridae > Calotriton > Calotriton arnoldi. The sequence goes on from CAWUFW010011476.1 coordinate 7,944, forward strand.
GGAGGCAGTCAAGTCACCCCATCCTGGATTCCCCTGGGTGTCTAGTTTTCAAAAATGTATAGGTTTGCTAGGTTTCCCTAGGTGCCGGCAGAGGTAGGGTTCAAAAACTACAGCTAGGCACTTTGCCAAAAAAGGGTCATTTTTCACTGCGAAATTGAGGTGTGACCGCGTTGCGTTTTGCGCCGTTTCCTGTCGCAGGCACTAGGCCGACCCACACAAGTGAGGTACCATTTTTCTCGTAAGACTTTGGGGGACGCGGGGTGGGTGGAAATTTGTGGATCCACGCAGATTCCAGAACTTTCCACCACAGAAATGTGGGGAAAATGTGTTTTTTGGACAATTTTTTATGTTTGCAAGGGATTCTGGGTAACAGAACCTGGTGGGAGGCAGTCAAGTCACCCCATCCTGGATTCCCCTGGGTGTCTAGTTTTCAAAAATGTATAGGTTTGCTAGGTTTTCCTAGGTGCCGGCAGAGGTAGGGTTAAAAACTACAGCTAGGCACTTTGCCAAAAAAGGGTCATTTTTCACTGCGAAATTGAGGTGGGACTGCGTTGCGTTTTGCGCCGTTTCCTGTCGCAGGCACTAGGCCGACCCACACAAGTGAGGTACCATTTTTCTCGTAAGACTTTGGGGAACGCGGGGTGGGTGGAAATTTGTGGATCCACGCAGATTCCAGAACTTTCCACCACAGAAATGTGGGGAAAATGTGGTTTTTTGACAATTTTTTATGTTTGCAAGGGATTCTGGGTAACAGAACCTGGTGGGAGGCAGTCAAGTCACCCCATCCTGGATTCCCCTGGGTGTCTAGTTTTCAAAAATGTATAGGTTTGCTAGGTTTCCCTAGGTGCCGGCAGAGGTAGGGTTCAAAAACTACAGCTAGGCACTTTGCCAAAAAAGGGTCATTTTTTACTGCGAAATTGAGGTGGGACCGCGTTGCGTTTTCCGCCGTTTCCTGTCGCAGGCACTAGGCCGACCCACACAAGTGAGGTACCATTTTTCTCGTAAGACTTTGGGGAACGCGGGGTGGGTGGAAATTTGTGGATCCACGCAGATTCCAGAACTTTCCACCACAGAAATGTGGGGAAAATGTGGTTTTTTGACAATTTTTTATGTTTGCAAGGGATTCTGGGTAACAGAACCTGGTGGGAGGCAGTCAAGTCACCCCATCCTGGATTCCCCTGGGTGTCTAGTTTTCAAAAATGTATAGGTTTGCTAGGTTTCCCTAGGTGCCGGCAGAGGTAGGGTTCAAAACTACAGCTAGGCACTTTGCCAAAAAGGGTCATTTTTCACTGCGAAATTGAGGTGTGACCACGTTGCGTTTTGCGCCGTTTCCTGTCGCAAGCACTAGGCCGACCCACACAAGTGAGGTACCATTTTTCTCGTAAGACTTTGGGGAACGCGGGGTGGGTGGAAATTTGTGGATCCACGCAGATTCCAGAACTTTCCACCACAGAAATGTGGGGAAAATGTGGTTTTTTGACAATTTTTTATGTTTGCAAGGGATTCTGGGTAACAGAACCTGGTGGGAGGCAGTCAAGTCACCCCATCCTGGATTCCCCTGGGTGTCTAGTTTTCAAAAATGTTTAGGTTTGCTAGGTTTCCCTAGGTGCCGGCAGAGCTAGGGTTCAAAAACTACAGCTAGGCACTTTGCCAAAAAAGGGTCATTTTTCACTGCGAAATTGAGGTGTGACCACGTTGCGTTTTGCGGCGTTTCCTGTCGCAGGCACTAGGCCGACCCACACAAGTGAGGTACCATTTTTCTCGTTAGACTTTGGGGAACGCGGGGTGGGTGGAAATTTGTGGATCCACGCAGATTCCAGAACTTTCCACCACAGAAATGTGGGGAAAATGTGATTTTTTGACAATTTTTTATGTTTGCAAGCGATTCTGGGTAACAGAACCTGGTGGGAGGCAGTCAAGTCACCCCATCCTGGATTCCCCTGGGTGTCTAGTTTTCAAAAATGTATAGGTTTGCTAGGTTTCCCTAGGTGCCGGCAGAGCTAGGGTTCAAAAACTACACCTAGGCACTTTGCAAAAAAGGGTAATTTTTCATTGTGAAAATGTGGTACGTCCACGTTGCATTTTGAGCCATTTCCTGTTGTGGGCACAAGGGCTACCCACACAAGTGAGGTACCATTTTTAATCGGGAGACTTAGGGTAACACAGAATTGTAGAGCAACTGTTATTACCTATTGACTTTCGATGCATTTCTGCCTTCCAAATGAAAGACAATGTGTAAAAAATAAGTCATTTTGAAAAATGACCTATAATTCTCATGCTAGTATGGGTACTCCCAATTTCGGAAATGTGCAAATATCTACTGTTTCTAAAATCTACATTTTGTTCCCATTTCAGAAATACATAGGTGTCTTTCATAACAATTTTTCCATGTATACATTTTCCCAAAATAATTGCTATATACCCGGTACTTAAAAAAATCATTGCAAGATGTTGCTCAATTATTGGCTCTGGGTTCGTCGGGTTCTTGGTGAACCTACAAGTCCTATATATCCCCACAACCAGAAAGGTCCAGCGGATATAACAGTATATTGCCTTCAAATAGCTGTCATAATTAGAAGAAGTTACAGGTGAAAACGTTGACACAAATGGCTGTTTTTTTCAACTAATTTTCAATTTTTCCTTTATTTAACTGTTAGTTTCTATAAGGAAAACTTTAAGGATCTACACAAATGACCCCTTGCTGAATTCAGAATTTTGTCTACTTTTCATAAATGTATGGCTTTCCAGGATCCATTATTGGTTTCATACCCATTTCTACTATTAACTGGAAGGAGGTTGAAAGCACAAAAAATAGCAAAAATAGGCTATGTCCCAGAAAAATGCCAAAACTGTGTAAAAAAAGTTGGTTTTCTGACAAAAGTCTGCTTGTCCCTGAAAGCTGGGAAGATGGTGATTTCATCCCCACAACCCCTTTTTGATGCCATTTGCAGGGAAAAATCAAGACGCTTATATCTGTAGCCCTTTTTTGCCTTTTTCCAAAAAAACCCAAAATTTAGCTGTATTTTGACTAATTTCTGGGTCCCCTCCAGGGGAATCCACAAACCCTGGATACCTTTACAATCCCCATGATGTTAGAAAAAAGGACGCAAATTTGGCATGGATACCTTATGTGGTCAAAAAGTTACAGGGGCCTAAGCGCGCACTACCCCAAATAGCCAAAAAAAGGCTTAGCACAGGAGGGGAAAAGGCCTAGCAGCGAAGGGGTTAAAGCAAACCAAATTCTACATATCAAATCCTGAAAAGAAAAAACATAACACTAAGTAAAAATCCTCTACAACATATTTCGTTATTTACTCTCTGAAACTTCTTGATCAACTTAATATATACCTTTTTTTTTTTTTTACAACATGCTAAAAATCCCAACAATAAGGGTGAGGAGGGAGGGATAATGTTAGCCTCTGCGTCTTTAATAAAATAATGTTTCTCTATTCACGTCAATCTGAGAATCGTCATTTCATTACAAGACCAGAGGCTACCATTATGCATGTTGAAAGCCCTTTAACACCACTTCAGACATATGCTCAACTGGTCTAAAATAATGTCTTGCAAATACATCCACATTAGACCAATCTGCTGCTTTCAAAATATTCTCCAGGCTTCCACCATACAAACAACACTTGCTCGCTATTGCTCCCCTGATGGAATGAGCTTTGAATTTTTCAATATCCACACCTGCTTGTTCCATCACACGTCACCCACCTAGAGATTGTTGCTGTACTTACCGCTCTATATGGTTTAACAAACGAAATCAGCAATTGATGCTCACCATCCCTTCTGTTCTCCGCAACTTTGCACTCATACTCTCTCAAACAATTTACCACACACAACTTCTTGCACTCTTCATACCTTGGAAAAAATACTAAAGATGACTTAGTCTTAGTTCTCTTAAGTATCTCAAAAAACACACCATCCGGGAGGAAGTATCTATTATTAATCTCCAAACACTTCACATCAGACACCCTTCTACATGAAATCAAACACAACAATGTCGCTAGCTTAACAGCTCAAATACCTAATCAAGGGCCAGTCAATTAACAGTTTCTAAACCAAATTCACATCCCACATAACGTCATAACGAGCCTTAGGAGGCCTCTTTAACCTCATACTCTTTAATACTCTACATACCACAACATTGCCACCAACAGATCTACCTCCTACAAATGCATGACCTGCTGAAACAGCTGAACAATTAATGGTATGATAGCTCAACCCCCTATTAAACTGTTCCTCCAGGAAATTAACAACCTCCACTACAGTGGCCTCCGCGGGATCCAAACTCCGTTCCACTCACCAACGCACCCAAATCCTCCATACTCCTTTGTACCTTTTCCTAGTTCCTGGAGCCCAGGATTCTTCGAGTAACTCCGCAGCCTCATGCGAAAGTCCCTCGAAAGAACTGGATCCCCTGATACATCCGAACAAGAAGGTCCAACATACCGCTTTGAATCAAAGGATGAACCTCTCCTAGCTCGTTTACCAGCATACCCTCTTCTGCTCTAATTAAAAAAGGAACCTCTCAAGCCAATTCCAACACCGCCGGAAACCAAGCCTGCGACACCCAAAAGGGAGTGACCAGAACCAACTGACATCCTTCTCTCCTCACCTTCAGTAACACCCTCTGGATCATAGAAAAAGGTGGAAATGAATAGCCTTTCACATTCAACCAAGTCTGTTGAAATGTGTCTATTGCCACAGCCTCTGGATCTGGCATCCAACTGTAATACCTCTCCAACTGGTGAGTCAACCTCGTTGCAAACAAGTCCACTTCCAATGGGCCCCAAACCATCTGTATCCTCCTGTAATACTCTGTCCCCAGCATCCAGTCGCTCTAGTCCTTCACATGCCTGGAATTCCAATCCGCTACCACATTCCGTACTCCAGGAAGATACTCTGCTCTTAAAGCTATTTTGTTCTTCAGACAAAACATCCACAACTCCTTTGCCACATCCGATAGACTCTTTGATCTGCAACCTCCTAAACGCATTATGTATGCTACTGCTGAAATGTTGTCCATCTTCAAAAGCACTGTCTGACCCTGCAACCTCTCCTTGAAGCTCTTCAAAGCATACAACCCTGCTGTCAGTTCCAGACAGTTTATATGCTGATCTTTCTCTTTCCTTGTCCAAGCTCCACCTGTCTCCTGAAGCCTCAGTCGAGCCCCCCATCCTAAAAGGCTCGCATCCGTCTCCAGGATAACATCCTGTAGGCAACCAAAAATTGCTTTTCCATTTCAAACCTCCAAATTGGGCAACCACCACACTAGTTCCTCCTTCGTTTCCACATTCAAAACTACCCGGTCCCCATACCATAAACCTGCTCTCAATGCATCTGCTTTCACCCTTTGTAAGGCTCGTTAATGCAGGGGTCCTGGGAATATTGTTTGAATCGAAGATGGCAACTTTAGCACCTCTCCAACTGTATCTATTGTAAACCCAAAGAAATTCAAGCTCTGTACTGGTGTAAAAATTTACTTTGTTTGGTTTATCAAAAAGCCCAAGCTCTCTAACATATCTATTACAACTCTGAGCTGTCTCCTCAATTCCTCTTCATCCTGTGACATCAGTAAGATATCGTCTAAATACACAATTAAACGGAAGCCTCTCTCTCTGAAATATGCCACTACTACACGCATCAACTTCGTGAGGCACCAAGGTGCCGAAGACAGGCCAAAAGGTAGGCAAAGGAATTGATATAATTGGCCTCTCCACTTGAACTGAAGACATTTTCTGACTGCTTTCCTTTACCATGAATAAGGCATCCTTTAAATCCAACTTCACCAACCAATCTTTCGACTGCAACATGTCCCTCAGAAGATGAATCCCTTCCATTTTGAAATGTCTGTAAGCTAACGATCGATTCAGACTTCTCAAATTTATCACCGGTCTCCAACCTTTGTCTTTCTTTTCCACCAAAAACAATGTGCTTACAAAAACTTTCAAATGCTCCTCTACCATACATATTGCTTCCTTTTTTACCATTTCCTTCACCTCTAAATCCGCAATCTCTACCTGATCTTGAGTCAGAACTAATTCCTTTGGCTCCACGCTCTGAACTGGTCTTTGAACAAAGTCTATTTCGAACCCTTTTACTACATTTAAAACCCAAGGATCCCTTGTAATCCTCTGCCATGCTTCCATGAAAAACCTTAAACGTCCTCCTACTTTTCCTAGAGAAGAACCAGAAGTTATCTGCATACGCACCTCGGGTGCCTGGACCCGATTGACTTCTTCCTCTTCCACCTCTCGTCCTTTGGTACCTTCCTCTTTGAGGGAAGAAGCTTGAGGAACCTTGAAAACCCCTTCCTGTTACTCCGTAGGTAAAGTTGTATTGGGACCTTTGAAAGCCTCGGCCAGCATACAGTCCCTGTCTATCGCCCTACCAAAAACACCACCGAATACTTATCTCATGTTTGTTAGCGCCTTTTCCAGCGCAGTAAAGGTAGAAACATGTTTCCCCAAACTTTTTACAAAACCATCTTCAAAAAGTGAGCCTTTAGCCTCATCACTAGGCTCTTTATTTGCTATATCTCCTAGTTTTGGATTGATTTTCATCAAAACTGTCTTCCTCCTCTCTGCCAACAATCCAGAGTTAGCATTGCCTAAGAAGACCATAGCCCTCTGGCTCCATCCGCGCAACAATTGCACGTCAACTTGCTCACCATTAATGTAAGCCTCTTCCGCCATGTCTATAATTTTTCCTAATGGACCCAACACATCTAATAAACGGTCCTGACACTGTTTCAATGACCGTTCTAAACCTTTCCTTGGATCTTTCCCTAATTTAAATAAATATGATATTAAATCCGGGTCCAGATTTGGGGTTAGGCAGACCTTATTGTCAATATGAGGCCTTGAGCACTCCGCTCTCAATACACTCCTCACCTCTCTTTCTAATGGTTTCCTTACCCAATGCTTGATGAACTTAGCCACATAATCTAGCGGCCACCAATCCGCACTTCTGGGGTGCCTTAATTCGTAAGGGCTAAACATTTCTTCACCTAGAGGATCCTTCAATACTGCCTTAGAGGTAGAGGCATGATCAATCTTTAAATCATCATTCAGATCATCTTCATGATCCACATGAAAAACATACTCATCGTACATTTTCTCACCTCTCTCTTCATTTCTTTCATCCAAATCCATATTATACTCCTCATCGGAGTAATGCTGTGTGCCGCCAAGGACACCCTTCCTTTGTGTGCCGCCCAAGGCACCACTCTTCTTCATGGAGTTAAATCCATCTTTTCCTTTCTTATCCATGTGCTTGGTTTTCCTAGCCCTTTTAGTCGCTCTTTTCTCTTTTTTTATCATCTTCCTCCTCTGAAAAAGACCAAAAATCCTCCTCTGATCTATTTTCCTTCCTTTTCTTGTCCATGACAATCTCAACCACCTCCCTTATTGAGCTCTTCATCTCACACTGTATCAGTCTTCTTAGACTCTCCTCACTTACTCTTCCCTCAACTACCTGCTGGCTTACACTAGCTTCCTCAGAAGTCATTCCTGAATCACAATTGAACAAAATATTAAACACTCCTCTTAATAATTCCTCTCAAAAGCTCACTGGTCTCCAATATCCGATTCTCCGTTTCTCTGTCAAATGATTAGCTGTTTTTTTTTTAATTTAAACATTCTTCCGTTCAAGCTCTCGTATTTTCATTAAATATTATCTTTTTTTGACCAAATTAAGATGGCCACCGTTCTCTTGCGAGATTTTGGCGGCCAATCCTCATCAATAGTGATGGTGTGACATCACAGACTGTCACGCCATCTCTCGAGGAGTCTACTTGCTCCCTCCAACTGCCAGCGTCTTCCTCAAGACACTGCGCGACCCTCGTAAACCTTGAGGAGATGCGCGAGCCTCTACAAACTGCACGTATATTCAAGACACTGCGCGACCCTCCTGAACCTCGAGGAGACGAGCAAGCCTCTACAAACTGCAAGTGTAGTCCGCAGAACGTACAATGCAGGATCGGTTGACACGCGACCTCCGAATCAGCAGGAACTGTTACGGTACGGTCCCGTGCAGTACTATACGCCGCAATAAAATGAAAAAAACATAGCCTATGCCCTTTTAAACAATCAGACACAGTTTAATTTCCTACCCAAATCATTAGACTCCCTTATACGTGCTCTCATCTAAAAAAACTCCCTTACAGTTATAATTTTTTTTTTTTTAAATTAAGCCACACATTCCGCTTCTAAAAATTAGAAGCTTAAACTAATACACTAAAATTCAAACATTCTACATGTTAATTTATATCCACATATAAAACCAACCGTTAAATCAAAGGATTAAATAAACTTGTACTTTACTGGTCAGGAGCAGCATTTTACTCCTTGGTTAATTTAAGTTAATGTAATTTAATAATATTTATCTATCCAAGCAGCTAAGCCCTGAACATGTACTGCTCATGATAGACATCATCCTAAAAACATTTTTCGGCACCTCTGCAAAAAGTAGCATCTGCAAATCGCAGATGGTGAGATTTATTCATGATTTGTAGAGAGATTTACGCCCTTACAAAGGCACGCAACAGCACTAAAGTGGTGTTCTAGTAGAAGTTAAAACAAAGTCACACGAGCACTAAAGTGGTGTTCTAGGAGAAGCAAAACAAAGGCACGCAAGAGCACTAAAGAGGTGTTAAGTGAAACAAAGACATGCAAAAGCACTAAAGTGGTGTTCTAGGAGAAGTGAAACAAAGGCATGCAAGAGCACTAAAGTGGTGGTAAGTGAAACAAAGGCACACAAGAGAACTAAAGTGGTGTTCTAGGAGAAGTGAAACAAAGGCCCGCAAAAGTACAATAGTGGTGTCTAGGAGAAGTGAAACAAAAGGTAAGCAAGAGCACTAAAGTGGTGGTAAGTGAAACAAAGGCATGTAAGAGCACTAAAGTAGTGTTCTAGGAGAAGTGAAACAGGCATGCAAGAGTACTAAAGTGGTGTTCTAGGAGAAGTGAAACAAAGGCATGCAAAAGTACAAAAGTGGTGTTCTAGGAGAAGTGAAACAAAAGGCACGCAAGAGCACTAAAGTGGTGTTCTAGGAGAGGTGAAACAAAGGCATGCAAGAGCACTAAAGTGGTGGTAAGTGAAACAAAGGCACGGAAGAGCACTAAAGTGGTGTTCTAGGAGAAGTGAAACAAAAGGCTCGCAAGAGCACTAAAGTGGTGTTCTAGGAGAAGTGCAACAAAGGCACGCACGAGTACTAAAGTGGTGTTCTAAGAGAAGAGAAACAAAGGCACGCAAGACTACTAAAGTGGTGTTCTAGGAGAAGTGAAACAGACATATTTGGATAGGGGAAAGAGGGGGGAAGTAGAGTGTATGGGGCAGAAGCCTTGTGGATGGAGAGAACAGGGCCACTGTATTGTATGTGATAGATATCACATGACAAATAACCATTGCAAGCACTACATCGTCCTAACTGGTCCATCACATGGTACGTCTAGGTAAGTAGATATGGGATTAAGATCATTATACCCCTCCCCTCCAGGAACAATGGTAATAAAAAGCTTATTATATTCTGTGCATCTGCATACATGGTTTATGCTATGCTATTTTTTTCATGTGTGTTTGTTTTAACAAAAGGTGTTTTGTGCAAGGGGTTGCATTTGTGCATTAAGATAAAACCACATTGATTAGGGCTCCTCACTAGAAGGACAGTTGTTTCCATAGCTAAAGTTATTGTAACATTGTTTTTCTCATGTGAATAGTGAGCTAACTGTAACTTTTGCCGCAATCATGCATTGTTTATGACATCACATATTACATAATTCACAACATGTTCAATGCCATCATTGATGAAATTGCTGATGCCAACTCAAATAATGGTAAAGCATAGGGAAAAATTTTAAAATGTTTTTTAACTCGAAAATATATAGTAAAAATATGTGTATGTTAAGTATTGATGTGAATTCATTATATTTATTTACTTTAAATGTAGAACAAAATAAAAAATACTACAGCACTATTAAATTAATTTTAGAATAAAACTTTAATTAATTGAAATATATTAATTTATTTTCTGAAATTTAAATTAAACCGGTACACCTACCTCCTAAAGAAAATACATTATATTTAATGTGCATTATTAATATTAAAAGTGGTATATGGAGTAATGACAATTCATTGCATTATTTTTTTAAATAAAATATATTATTAAATTAGGTTTGTAATTCAAAATGTGTCCTAAAATATTTCATAATAAATAGGTACAATTTTTATATATATTAATTTATTATTAAATGATATTTAATTATAGTTTTAACTATTTGAAATCATTTGAAATAATTGAACATTATTTCCTGTGGGGTTTTATTTTAAGTCCCTCAAACCATTATTTCCTAGGTGAGGGTGTTGCAGCACCAGTGTTTGGCCATGTGTAATGCTGGACTTAATACTGTTTTCTTTTTTTAGCAGTAACTTATGCTCGGAGTTTGTGACTACTGAAAAAGTAGTAAACTTACTCTAAAGTGTAAGTTACCTTTGTGAATCAGGCCCTGTGAATAACAAGCATTGGCTAAGCCAATAGATCTGGTGTTGATTGCCAGCTTTTTTAGCATTTGTCAGAGTTTGTTTTGTCATGGTTTGTACTATCACTTTACAGTTGGGGAAGCTGCCTCAACCTTAAAATAAAAACATAAATCAATAAATAAAACAGTGGCTAAAAGCAAAAAAAGATTTTTGATCTCAAAAAGCACACCTTGCCATATTAGTCACTGGCACTGCAGGAAACTACTGTGTGTGTGAATGTGCTCCTTCTGAAAGGGCAGAATGCTGTCATTTATAGAGAAGCTAGCTAACGGCTGAAGTGGGCTGACTCAGAGCCTCTTGTTGTATGCTGCAGTTGGCATAAGAAAAACATAACTGACACAATAACAGATGAATGGATGAAAAGACCTGGCTGAAAGCCCCTGTAAGTATATTATACATAGAATTTTAGTAAAACTAATGGTCTAGGCCAATGCCAGACTTAAAAATAGATTGAAAAATTAAAACGTAAAAAATGGAATACAGCACTTGTCTCTGTCACACGCACAGATGTGTATAGAATATGACCTATGAATACTTTGTGTGTAACTATGTATGTATTTATGTATCTGTAAATATTTGTAACCAGGTAAAGAGCAACAGAGCACTGAATATACTTTGCATTTGTTTACAATCATGAATAATATTTGTTGGTGAGGATTCCTATTGTGTGAAAATATGTGAGTAATCCGATACTTTTCGAATGGCAGGAATATTGGGGTAGTTTTGATGTGGAAAGGAATGGTGTTCCACATCCTGGGAGCATTGACGGAGAAGGCCTTTTTTGTGATTTTAATTTTATACTGTTTTCTTGGTTTCCCATTTTGGGCATTTTTTTATTGGCTAAACCACTTGTTTGTAGTGACCTTGTATGAGATGAGGCTGGTCTTCAAAGATTATGGGAACAGGGGAAGTGTGTTTAGGATTGGGGGGGCGTTATGGTCAAGGTTTTTGCTTGACCTTCTTCGCAACTTTGCTTTGATGCAGCATGTAGGATGCCTTTCAGAGGTCAGAGTGGAGTCGACGAGACCATGAAACAGGTCATTGACTCTGTTCAGGTGTAAAATGACTAACTAGGACACTTGTTCTGAAGCTAGGTTTAGGAAGGAAAGGTCTGACATTTTTCTGAAGGAGCTGATACCATTGAATCAACTATCAATTAACTTTAATTGTTAATGTGTTCTTTGAAGGAAATGTCAGTGATGGGGACAAGGCCAAATGATTTTGCTTTAGGTATCAGCCTTTCAGTTTCATTTTGGAGAGTCAGTCTGCATTTGTGGTTGTTTGTTGCTGTTGGCAAACAGAAGGAATTCTATTTTCGTAGAACTGAGGGTAGGAGCTGTATATCCAATGCTGAATGAGGAGGACTATTGGAGCAGGACCAAAGCTGATTTGCATCTGACTCGTTCTAATCTGAGGTGGCATAGTGGGCAAAAAAACGATGGACTGGAATGTGACCACAAGTAATTATTAGTAGATGCGATTAATTCAAGCATTCCATCCATTGCTTGTTTATATTCTTCATTGTGACACCTTAAGTGCAATGGGTATGACCAGACGTTGGTCCTTTGCTCACTGTACCACTGGAACCAAGCAGCACATGCCTGAAGAGCCCCAAATAGGTTAAAAATGGCTTAGGTTGCTTGTGTTCCAGTTTAGAGAGGAGCTGGTGTGGCAGATCGGGCTGGACTGTTCTCATTGGAGCATCACCAAGGCTGATTTGCACATGGCTATGTCTACTCTGCGGTGGTACGATGGGCAAATAACAATGGACTGGAATGCAGCCCAAAGAATTAATTCAAGCATTAAATCCATCAAATGTTTGTATTCTGAATGAGGATGAAGCAGGTTCTATGTCGCAGAATGTTGTGAGTAGAGCAGACTTTCAGGTAAGTTGCAGGTCATCATCCTAGTGATGGATCTTGATGCTAATTTCAGTGAATGTGGTACGAAGGGGTTCTTTATGAAGGTTGAAAGTGATTGGGGAGAAAAATTGGGAGTTTCACAGATCATGAGCAATGGATTAATTAGTTGTGATGGGAGAGGTGGAAGGCGAATCATAGTGATACAGTGCTGATGAAAAATGTTCACCTTTACAATGTGTGAATCAGTGGTTGGTGGTTGACTGTGTCTAAAGGTATGAGAGGTTGAGTAGGGTCATGAGACATGATCATTCTTGGCAGTGATTAGGAAGGCACTGTCAACTATCTATGGTTTTGGAGGTGAAAAGTGACTACTTTCTTGATCTTTTTTCCATGACAGTGTGGTAGATTGTGAAATCATCTTGATTTGGTGTGGGCTTTATCAGCGGAACTGGATCTGTTCTGTTATGTCATCTCAGAAAGTTGTTTGGTTGATAGAGGCAGTGATGATGCGGAAGATCGGAGTGAAGTATACATTTAAGTGATGGATGGAATGCTTCAATTAATGTCAGCCACTGGTAACCACTCGAAGTCGCATCCCAGTCCATCATTATTTTGCACACCATGCCACCTCAGTTAGGACCCAGCTATATGCAAATCAGTCTTGACCCTGCTCAGGTGGGAATAGTCCACCCCAAACTGCCAGGCCAGGTCCTCCCTGAACCAGAATACAAGCAACACAGGACCGGCTTTGCCCTCATTAGGCTCATCAGCCAGGAATCGCTTGAGTCCCGTGAACCAGTGTGCAGGGGACCCATGTCTTGGCATACCCATCCCACTTAGGGCGCCAAACTAAGGTATAAAATTGAATCGGAGTGAAGGTATCTCTATGGAAGGATTTCCCAATGGAAGATGGCAGAACATCATCTTCATATATAGTTGCCTTTTGGGAGTTCAGAATGCCTGTGAGGTCAGAGTGCGACAGGATATTGAACGTAGTCCATTTGGAGGTGGTGCTATGGTGGATTGGAGCTATAGTAAATGTCTGCTTGGTGCCGTTGAAGTATGATCTACAATTGCTTATCTTCTCGGTACAGAAGAGATTGATTACATTGCACTTGTTAATTGAATGTGAGACTGAAGGGTCTGGCTTGGGATTGGTACAGTGCTTGTCTGCCTTGAAGTGTGCTTTCTCTCTTTTGGTGGCTCTGTTGATACTTTCATCGAAGGTGCCTTTAACTGAGGTGATGAGAAGCCTGCTAGCAGAGAAGAGGGTTTTTAAATGCAAGTGGGCTCAGGAGCCTTGGTCCATTTCTATTTGTTTTCTTGTCTTTGTATGGTGCACTTGTTTTCAGTGAGCTCTTGAGAGTAGTAAGGTTCTGAATTTAATGTTTTGTTCTATACATTGAAGAATGTGATGGCACATGCTGCTGGTTAATGAGTGTTTGAAAGGTTGATTAGCTCTTCTTTGAGAAAGTTAGTGGAAAAGTCCTTGAAGGAGTGCTTTGTTAGTTTTTCTCATTTTGGTTGACCCTGACAGGTTGGTGTGATATGAAGGAAGGAAACGGGAATGTAAATATGGTTGGTACAGTATAGAGGCGTCAGGGGCTTACATTTGAATGAAGGAGAGACCTTAATGATAAAGTGGAGGGTGATGCTTAAAAATGGGTAGATTTGGCAATGTGTTGGTTGATGTCCAGGATGTTGAGCAGTGTGTTGAAGGACACTTTCAGTTTCTTGGCACTTGAACCTCCAGAGAGGTTGAAGTCTCTGAGGAATGTGGGGTGAGTGAATTGAATGCAGGCAGTAGTGATAAGGTCTGAGATTTCATCCATGAAACATGAGGGTTGAAGATGGTAAAAGTAGAAAGTGCTCCCCTTAATTTAGGGTTGCAGCCCGCACAGCTATAATAGCTGCTTGAGGAATAGCCCTTTAAAGAAGCCTGCCGCCTATTGAATAGCTGATGGTTTTTTCTCCTTTAAACTAAGAGCGTATCACATGACATATCAATACTTGAGATAGACAAAAGGTTCCCTAGAGTATTTATGATAGGAACAGTTGTAAATTTGGGAGGATGTACATGTACTCTAGGTGCGACCTCCATTCTCCCTTCTCTTAGTATACTGAGGACAGATATATCTTTATAGAGGTAAGCAGCTCAATCATTACTGAAAAATGTGTATTTGCAATGTACAGTCAACATGTTTATGGGCAGACATCCATTAATTTCAATGGACTGGCAGTATTTCTAATCTAGTGCCTGCTTTTGGGCACAGCAGTGTTGAAAATAAATGAAACTTTCATGACGAAGAGGCCCATTTGTCTGGTACTGGTTGTCAAGGCAACCCTTGACAGGAGAAATTTGGTGCTGGTAGACCTCCTGGAGGACTGAGGAACTGTAGTTGGAGAGCATCAATAAGTGGGAATATGGTTAAAATCCAACTTTGAACAGATGATTTTACAAGTGCAGTTGGAAAAAAATGGCAAAATAATGTATTAACGTAGTTAACCGAAAGGCAATATGTTGATGTCTAAAGTATATTTCCATGACGAAAATACATGTTTGTTCCACCATGTGAACTTGACCCTGCATCAAATTGCATATCAATATAATATAAACTACATTATTTATTTTTGATTATTATATGTTTATGCAGTTATGTTATCACTTCTTTAGAGCGATTATTTATTTAGAATGCAACGTAGATATGCATATAAAATACTGAGGGGCAGATTTACAAGAAGGTGCCGCAGCGTGGCACCGCAAGCCCTTTGGCTGCGCCACGCTGCGGCACTTTCAGAGCACAGGAATGCGACATATTTACAATGATATGTCGCATTCCTGTCCTCTCCCCTGAGCGGGCGCACAAACAGCTGCCATGCGCCGGCGCAGGCACCCTTTCACCATGGTGCAAGAATGCCTGCGTCATGGGGGGATTGTTTTTCTGCAGAAAGGGGCACCTTCCTTCTCAAAAACAATCACTACAGGCATTTTCCTCTGTCAATGTGTGCTGTAGAATGCAGCACGCATTGAAAGAGGAAATAAACAAGGAGAAATGAAAACATTTCTCCTCGTTGCGCCACGCTACGCCACCCATAGGGTGGCGTAGCATTCTGACGCATTTCCAGTTTACGAATCCTCGTAAATCTGGAAATGTGTCTGGTTGCATGGGTGTTGCGTGGGAACACCCACAGCAACACCCATGGAACGCCCCTTTCACGCAAAGTGCTGCGTGTAAAGGGGCCGTATTTACAAGGACAGGAAAAGCCACGCAGGGTGGCTTTTCCTGTCCTTGTAAATATTGGGCACAAAAAGTGACGTACTGGCAGCGCAAGGGGCTTGTAAATCTGCCCCTAAGAGGTTATATTTAGGTTATTAAATGTTTTATTTCTATTTAAACTATTTGTGTGGGTTTCCGTTCATAATATTGATGGTACCATTATTTTTCGACCTTGCATAAGTTTACAGTTATTTAGTAAGACCTGAATATATGTCTATTTTCATTTTGCTTACATTATTGCATACGTATGATGGCCATGGTTGGAGGTACAAGCTATAAGAACATAACCTATGTTGTTTTTTATGTGTAAACCACTGACGCTAGCTGTTTCTTACACTTTCAGAAATGACCGTGTTGAATTACCCTCAGGCAAAGCTAGGAAAGTGAGACCCTCTTACCTGTGTTACACCCAGAGTGGCAAAGCATATGAAAGTAGGGGTAAGAGGAACTCGCGAAGTTTCGCTCCAGGGAATTTCACGGAGTAACATAAAAACTCTGCAAGATTCAGCGGAGTTCCGCGAACAGGCAGAATTAGGCACGTTGCACTGCTAGTGCTGATTTTTTAGCACGTTCCGCGCCGGAAAATCAGTGCAAATGGCACCATGTAGCGCACCTGAGGGTGCCGTTTCTCTAGTTGATTTTGCTGCCGCCCAAGTAGATTTTCTACTCTAGCAGCAGCTTTTTGACTGCGAGCGGTCGTGGCTGCCCGCGTTGGGGTATTCTCGCTGGGTGCCCTCCTTGTGACCAAAAATAGTGCTAGGGGGTGCCAAATTTCACTCAGGCTCGCCAACTTACTGTTAGCGAGCTTCACACGAGAAACAAACTCCACCACACAGCAGTTGGTGGAATTTGGTCTGAACTCCTCCTTACACGCGTAACGTGGAGTGGATAAAACTCCTCCAGCGGAGCGGAATTTTTCACCCACCCCTAGTGAAGGGGGGGGAAGAGCCTTTTCTTTATAGGCTTTCTAAATTACACAACCAGGCACCTTGACACAGTGTAAGTCACTAGATATGCTCAAGAAGTGAATTGAGGACTGAGAACATAAACATTTGTTCAAGAAAGAAGAAACGTAATACAACCTCAGGAAGTATGTAGCTATAGTGTCTTATTTAAAATATGTCCTACACTGGGAGCACAAGCTAATAACTTAGGGTTATGGACCATGTGTGGACATGGTAGAATTTATGAATTTGCACTGAGATAGAATGCTATAATCCAAGTCTTGGAGTGGACACCCATTTCATTGACTTGCAGCAATGTAATTGAAAGCAACAGATATGATGATGTATTTGCTTGTGATTGGTTCTTTTCTCCAAAAAATAATTACCTGTCATTTCATGTCATTCATATATTTCTTTCAATTACACCATCTAAGATTCTCAATTCAAAATACAGCAAGATTATTGGACAAATAAAATATCATTTTGCAACAAACATCATATTCAAAGTAATCAAGCAAGGGAGCTGCTCGGTGACATTACTACAACAATTATACCTAACTGTCAAAGGTATTTGTGAGGAACTGTAAGCATAATAGGCGAATATAGGCATGTAATACCTACTTTACTGAGTCTTTTTGGACATGGCAAGCAATGTATATCTAACTGAGGCATTGTGAACCTGACATTGCAATATGAAGCTATCACATTCACACACACACACAGCCACAGTCCCACCAAACCACACCGCACCACCACCACCAGGGCCGTACTGGCCGTACCATGCATCAGGCGTTTCCGCGGGAGGCTGGAAGGGTGGGGGCCGGATTTGCAGTGGTGGGGGCCGGTTTTGTTACTGGGGCTGGGTTTTGCAGCTGTGTTCGCCCTAAGTTGGCAGGGTATGCCCAGACGTGGGTCCCTTGCTCACTTTGCCACTGGATTCAAGATAGCCTGGCTGATGAGGGTTATGAACCCGAAACCGGTCCCAGGATGCTTGTTTCCGGTCCAGGGAAGACATGGCTTGGCAGTTCGGGCTGGACTGTTCCCATGAGGCACAGGGTCAGACTGATTTGCATATGGCCATGTCTGAACTGGGGTGGTAGCGTGAGCTAAAGAATGATGATGGATTAAACCCAGATCAGTTGACTGGGGGTGAGTGTTTGATTTGCTCTAACGCTCCGTCCATCATCCCCTTTGGTATCGCTTTGTTCACCCTAAGTTGGCAGGATATGCCCAGACGTGGGTCCCTTGCTCACTTTGCCACTGGATTCAAGATAGCCTGGCTGATGAGGGTTATGAACCCGAAACCGGTCCCAGGATGCTTGTTTCCGGTCCAGGGAAGACAAGGCTTGGCAGTTCGGGCTGGACTGTTCCCATGAGGCACAGGGTCAGACTGATTTGTATATGGCCATGTCTGAACTGGGGTGGTGGAGTGAGCTAAAGAATGATGATGGATTAAACCCAAATCAGTTGACTGGGGGTGAGTGTTTGATTTGCTCTAACGCTCCGTCCATCATCCCCTTTGGTATCGCTGCAATATCGGCCCCCAGTAACAAAAGCAGCAAGCAAGCGTTTCTAGCCTCCTGTGGCCAGGCAGGGGCAAGACCAAGAAAATTACCAGGGCTGCTTTGGGTTCCCAGTCCGGCCCTGACCATCAACACATTAATATACCACATTATACCATCAGCATGCACTATTATAGCATCATTATAAGCATCTTTATGTCGTACACACTCATCAGACACAATTATACACAATCACATCACACCAACACTTAATTACTCACCTCCACACAACTCACATCCTATCAAACACTTCCACCACACTCCATGAATTGACTACACACCTCCACAAAACTGAATCAGACTCCAGTGTGCAAGGGAAAAATGTTAGTCATATGCCCTCCACCTAAAGGCACTGCAAAGCCGTACTAATGACAAACTGTGCACTATTCAAAACCTAATAAACTTTAATAATAAACATCACTCCCTAACGCACTACAGGCACACGCATCACACACACACATGCACACACACACACTCTCAGTGAAGCTTGCGCTGCTGCACATGCTGTACCGATTATGTGTGTGAGGGAAGGCTGCACTGCTACTGCTTTCAGTGTAATAGTGCACAGTAACCAAGATATGCATAGTGTGCTGCTGCACACACAGTGCCTGTTCTGTGTGCGAGTGAGAGAACCTTTACTGCTGCTGTCATCTGCCTGCTACCTGTTCTTTGCGTTAGGCACGCTTGCACACGCCCTGCTGTGTTGTATCTGTTAGCAGTGCTGTCTTAACGCATGGGCACGCTGGGCAGCTGCCTGGGGACCCCAAGAGCATAGGGGCCCCATGCAGACCAGAATTTAACACAAATTTTCCGTTAAACATTTTTATTCCTGTGAGTGGTTGTGTAGGCAGGGCACAGTGCACTGCTTTGCCCGGGGGCCTATAATGCTGTTAAGACGGCCCTGTCTGTTAGTGAAGCTTCATCCTAGGTTAAGAAGAGATGCTCTCAGGCACATGCCAGAGAAGCACATGACTGTCCCTATTCCTGCCTGAAGAATAGAGCATCACGGATCACCTATTCGGGTTGATATTTAATTACAATGGACACTAAAAACTTTTATGGCGCCTAAAGCTCCTTCACTTCCCTGTGAATAATATTAATAGGCATTAACATCTGACCCGGTGGAGGTCAAATGGTACCCAACCAGGATGCTTTAAGGCATGGGCAAAGTGGGCAGTTGCCCGCGCCACACCTTTCAAGGGCATCCCTGGGAAAGTGAACTTTCTCTCTAGCTCACATCTGTGTGTTTTTGTATCTTAACAAATAATTCAATATTGTCAAGCAACAGGGGACTTCAATTAGAAGAAAATGAGTGATAAAATCCACAGTAGCAACAGACAGGGCCCCCAAAATATTTCTTGCCCGGGACCCCCCAAAATCCTGAAGATGACAACTCATATCAACACCGATAATTCACCAGTAGTGTCAATCTTACCTATAAAACCCTATCCAATCATTTGTGGATGATAACTTTATATATCAGTAAATACAGACCTTGTTTATATAACATGTTAATATTAGCCAGTTTATGAGATCAATTTACCCACTTGATGATGATGAAAGACCGCGTGTACCTTGCCTGGATTTGAACTTAAGTCCTCCAAAACACCACATTTGTCAGCAGTGAGCGTGAAGCATTTCAATCTGATCAGGAAATAAACACGGTAAAAAAGACCCGTTTCAGTTGCTGGCTATTTCACTGGAGACTGCATCAGACCTGCCAGAGACCCTAGCAGGGCTGTTTTATGTCGGGGCCCCTCATTATGTTTTGAGAAGTTACAAAATACAACAATGGGTACTGACAAATCTTTATTTTACCCTCGGCTAGTGTATACAAATGACAAGTGATTATTGCAGTGATTATCAGAGCACTGGAAACAACGAACAAACAAGAAACTGAATGTAAAGAAAATACCCAACAGCATAAAAACAGCCCAACAATCCGACATTGTTGTCTGCTGTTTGAGGAAGTGTAGGCAATTCCTGCATACTTCCGCTGCCTGGAACGTGGACAGCCTTTGCTACGTCAGCTCTGTAAGTCCATGGAGGCGTAACAACTTTCCCCTTAGCAAAGCATTCTCTTCTCTCTCTGCCAGCTTAAATACGGGCTGTTTGTACTATTTTGCGATGAGTTAAAGCGTGTGAAAAGACAGTTTGTTTCTCAGATTGTTTGTGAGAATGGGTTGTGGGAATAACACATGGATGAGACAGAGGTCATATGTGGGCCCCTGGAATTATGTGTTTGTGTGGCTGCAGCGTTTTCTGCATAATTAATGATTTACTGTATTTATCTCATAATCCATCATCTGCTGAAGAGACAAACAATGTTTCTAGCTCAAAATGATCAAAAGTTACTAAAAACTTGGCAACACGGGTTTCTGCACTGTGTACCTCCCTTCTCAAATGCGGACTGGTCATCTTTCTGTTTCTTATTTCTAGATTTAGGTGTCATACAGGGACTAATGAGGGAAATCTTTACCCAGGTAGTGGTAACGTGTAAGAATGACAATATAATAATTAATGCGGTCACACAATATGGCGTATTATGGTGCATAAATTGCATTTTTCTTGCATATAAGCAGTCAACAGAGCCCAGCAATTTGTCTAATTGTAACTTCTTTCACACACAAAACCAGTACAACACAAGCAACAGCAGAGCAGGCATAACACATACAGAACAGGTACTGCACAACACTGGAAGCGGCATTCCAGCTTTGCCCACACTGAAGGAGTGTGACCCTCGATCGAAAAGGGTCGCTAATGCCGGGTGGTAAATAGGGGTGGGCGGAATTTGCGTAGTCGCGCTACGCAAAGCTCCGCGAAACGGTAAAAAATCTTCGCGAGTACGCAAAAGTTCCGCGAACACGCGGAATTGCTTGTTCCGCCCGTTCGCGATGCTTTTTTCCTGTTCGCGAATGCTGTTTGCGTGCTCGGGGAGAAATATCTTGCGAACACGCATTTCATAAGCGCAAACAAGCAAAAAATTCCGCGAAGCCGCAAATCGCAGAATTTTTGGCAATTTTGCGTTCTCCGCGGAACGCGAAATTACCCAAATTCTGCAAATTCCGCGAGCGGAACGGAATTTACCACCCAGGCCTAGTGGTAAACCCACCCGGGAGAATTCCGTTACCACGCCCTGCTGTTTTTTTTCTCCTCCAGTTTTACCGCCTAATTTGGAGTTTCGCCTGTTGCAATGAGAGATAATATTCATTTTAGGTCTGTTGCAATGTAAAACACGTGTTTTCCCTATGCAGAGTTCTCCAGGTATTACCTGACAAACTTTACAAAGGAATAAATCTTGTGTCACTGCATAATTATGGCACGTCTCGGGAAGTCAGATCAGACGCAAATACTTTTTGTGCCTAATTGAATAGTCACAACCCCATTTAATCTTTCCTGCAGTTCATGTTGCAGGGCGCAGATGACTCATGCTCCAACACGGAGGAGACATCGATTTTGGGGGGGGGCACAAGTCAAGCATGTACAGTCGAAAGACACTAAGGGGTCAAGGACAGTGAGGGAAACACGAAAAGAGCAATGTGCAGGGAAGCCCAGTGTATTATTTATTTATTTAAGAGTTTTATATAGTGCTGGCCAGACCCGAAGGTATCAGAGAGCTTTACAACATTTATCGAAATGCAATCAAACACATATTATAACAATAATATACATATTGGTTCGTGGCGAATCCTGTTCAGGGAGGGGGACAGAGGAGCGAGTAGAGAGGTAGGTGCTGTAGATGCCTTCTTATCAAAGTCACTAGATACTGCATTGCGTAAGATTTTAGGTAGGCGTCAGTTGACTATTCGTCAGAGTTCGGTTGAGGAATAGGTCTTCGAGTTGGCTTTTGAATTTTGTGAAGGAGGGGTTAGTCCTGATATGGACTGGGATAGAGTTCCAAATTTTGGGCGCATTTCCAGAGAAGGAGCGAGATAGGGTTTTTTGTTTGCGAGTTTTCGGAGGAATGAGAAGTAGAGTGTTCGTACTCCTGAGATTCCTTGTCTGACCTGCCTTCTTGAGTTTGGCGGCCAGGTAGGCAGGTTTGACAGTGTGCAGAGCTTTGTGAGTGAGACAGGCAGTTCTGAAGTTGGCACGCATTTCGATTGGGAGCCATTTTAGGTCTCTGAGAGAGGGAGAGATGTGTTTGTATTTCTTTACTCCAGTGACCATCCTTGCTGCTGCATTTAGAGTTGATCTGAGGGGAGTTAAGTGAGATTTTGCCGTGCCTGTGAGGGTTGCGTTTCCGTAGTCAAGTCTGAACAGAACCAGGGATTGTGTAGCCAGTTTCAGGTCGTGGGGGGGGGGGGGGGTGTTGGATGAAGGGTTTTATTTTGTTGAGTAGTTTTAGGTTGAGGAATGCGCTCTTAGCGGTGTTCTTGATATGTTTGACCATGTCTAAGTTTGGGTCCAGAGTGATTCCCAGTGTACAAGGAGGCACAGAGGGCCAAGAGATACAGATAGGGAGCAGGCAGGTTTCTTGTTCTTCCTGGACTGTGCAGGAGGACCGGATGGGACACCGCACACTCTTCATCACTCAGGCGTGCACCGATAAAATGATGCGACTGTATCATCATGCCTTTTTTTCTTTTGACCATGCCAGACAGCATCTTGCCAAGGCTGTACAGCATCTCCAAAAGGCATTAGCAAGTTCCTTCGCCAATGCTTGTGATGGAGCAGGAATTCGAGAAAAGAAACCTGCTCGAATTAATACCCCCATAATACATACTAACAGTAAGTAGTAATGGAAAATTAACATGCACCTTACATGAACACGAGGGAAAACTGATTTGCGCAAGCATGCACTAACATGAAATAACGCATGAAAGAACTAAAATTATATTTACATTATACTTTGAAAGAAAACGAGAAATAATGCATGACTAGGCCGCATGTCTATTTCGTAGTTTGCATGTTGCAGCTTGCTTTGAATTAATAAATAATATCATTTTGCATAAGGCTATGCTAGGAGAAACTTTAACATGGAATAGAACAAAGGTGGGTGGTAAACAGTGAAAATTACATTATCATATAATTAATGAATGTTCCTTTTCTGTTCGTTAAAGTGGGATGGATGCTTAAGTTAGCCAAAGTGAAGGCGGGGTTGGAAAATGGAGTAAATGCTGTTCAGACAAAAGCACGCTGAAGCGCTGAGCACATCAGAGGAGATGAAATAGGGTGAAGGCTGATGTGACGATCGTCTGCCAATCTACGTGACGGGACGTGGGATAGAAGGACGTTTCCTGAAGACATTGCTCGAAAATGTATAAAATTGTAACCTGTAACAGATCATGTGAATGTACAATGTATGAGGTGGTGGGAACGGGCATAAAACAAAGAATAAGCTTAAGAGTGAATGAAGTCATCATGGTGTGACATTCCACCCCCAAAGTCCACCAATGTAATGTAATGTTATGTAAGTTATATTTATATAGCGCACTGTCACCCAATGGGTATCGTGGCGCTGCGAGTTACCCAGATGTCAAAGTGCCAGAAAAAAGACAGCTGTCCCGAATCTAGAAACGGGAAGGAAGAAGAGGGGGAAGAAAGGTGTCTGAAAGGATCAATATACAGACAATGTCTTTAAGGTTACTCCTCTCTAAGGAACAACCAAGTTTTCAGTTTCTTCCTAAATTGAAGCGTGTCCTGAGTTTGTCTAATATTGGTGGGGAGAGCATTCCACAGCAGCGAGGCTGCAGAGCTAAAAGCTCTGCCACCTGTCCTAGATCTTTTAAATCGCGTGGTGTTCACCAGATTTGTTGTTGCTGAGCGGAGGTTTCTTGAGGGAGCATACCACGAGAATTTTCTCTGAAGTGGCTTAGGTCCCAGACCATGAGCTGCTCTAAAGACAATACAGAGAGATCAACTGACTAGTTACGCTGAATGTTTCAACTGATGTGGGACGGACATGTAAGTTTTAGGGTATAATTGGGGTGCCTTTAGGGGTGTGGTTAGAGTCGTAGGTGGAGAGGCTGAGAGAGGGGAGATGCGTCGCAGTCCGTCGGTTTGCAGAGAGGCCTAGCTGTTCTTGTCCTGATCCTGTCCCTGAAATCTTTGTCCATTGACTCTATTTCGGGGGATCCCCACCACCACTTAGGCCTAAGGGGTGGCTTTCACTACAAATCCATTGGGTCTGTATCATTCTAACTCGTTCTTGCATAATTTATTTGCAAATGTATTTTTGTCTCTGAAACTTTTGTCTCTTTATCTATCCACTCCTTCATGCAATATTGTCATTGCTTATTGATGAGTTTGTTTCATTTGATTTGCTGATGTTTTCTCTCCCCTTGTGAGTTCATTGTTTGCATTTGTGACCATATGCATTTGAGCATTTCATTCTATGATTTTGAGATAAAAGTTTATTAACTTCAACAAGAGTTTGTGGTCATTTAGTTTATAAATGATTAGTTAGATAAAAGAGTATCATTACCATCAACTATTCAACTAATTAGTTCATCAACCAAGTAGAGGAAAAGTTGATATATGAATTAGATAGGTATTTGGAAAATGCCAGATATGAACAGATATGAGAAAGAGAATTGAACTTGTATAAAAATTGACCCCAGCGCATCAGGGATTTGGGTGAGTGTGTATGGGCCATTGTTCTGCTATGTTATTGAGTATTGTTCCCTGATTAGGCATTGACCGGGCGCTGGATCAGTTTCCTGGTAGCAGAGGACGGTTTGATTATTGATTAGTTTGGTAATGATTATTGATTATATGTTTTAACTCGAAAAAGTTAGTGTCCTGTTCTATGTTGTCTAGAAGTACAGGTACGGAGTTACCTGAGGAATCCCGGGAATGGAATTAGCCTGGAATAGGCCGAAGAGGAGTGTGGAAAAGAAATCACACTGCAGAAGTACTTTGTCTGTTGTAATAATACCAAAGCTACGGAGGGCTGAAGGTGTTATATTGGGGAAATTTCGTATGTGAGCAGAGTGTCTGAAATAGTGAAGGGTCCACTTCCGAAACTCTAGCCTTATCCCCAGGGGAGTACCAAGACCTCTTTCACACCAAAAAGTTCTCTTGCAAAACTTTGGCCTTATCCCTAGAGGAGTAATAGGTCCACCCGGAGCTTGTTTGAAGAGTAAAACAGCGCGGGACGTTATTAGGACTCGTAGTGAAGAAAACCTCTTTGAAAAAGTGAAAACTATCTCTTTATTTAGTGGAACAGACAAGGTAGCATTGTTTTATGTTGTTACTAATCAAATTTTTGATTGAGTGTTTACAAAAATATTGCCGTATTATTTTGTAAAGGGAGGGTCAGTAGAAGGAGTAATACTGACGTCAGAAAAGCCGCGCTGGTATTGGACAAGCAGCGGGCGTGTACTGAGCTGTGAGTGGTTGGTTGGTGTGTGTTGCGCTGGTATAGGACGAGAGTTGACGAATAGAATAAGTAGAATTACGGAAAGGTTTCCTTGTTCGTTCTTGTTGAAATACTTTAGTGTAAAAAGTCAGAAAAATGAAGTTGTTTGAGAAAATAAAGAAATTCTTCAAAAAGGATAAACCGATTGTGACTAGAGAAGGAATTCTTATTCCTCCTCCAGGAACGCCTGCTTCCTATATGATGTTAGAGCAAGGATATCATACGTGTACATGGTTGGAGAATTGGGCAGAGTATACAAAGGATGATGGGGTTTTAGCTTTTCCACAGCATGGTTCGTTTAATATGAGGATTTTGCAGAATTTGAGAAATAGAATGAATTCATTAGAGCCGAATCCCAGACCTACACAGTATGAAGGATTAGAGGAATGGGAAATAGAAGCCATGGTGAGAGAGAAATATCGAGGAGGTAGGAGATATAGGAATTTAATGTCGAGGTACCCTTTTGAGAGAAGAGAGGACACAATGAAACGATGGAGGAGAGCTGTGGTAACCGAGGGTTTGTATCCAGTTTTATTTGCTGATGAGCAGACAGGAGGCAAATGTAAAGAGAAAAAGAAAAATATAGAAACCTCAAGTGCAAGACATGGTGTAAATGATTCTGATGATGAGTTATTAGAGGATATTATGACCAAAAGACCCCCGCCATATCAAGAAAATTCAGTTGAAGTGACTCCGAATGCACCCTTTATGGGAAATCCATTGATTCCACAGATTGCGGACATGGCTAGGATAATGAGAGAAAAAGAGTTTGAGATGCTAAACAAGGCAAATATAGAGCAGATTCAGAAAATAAATCAGTTAAGTTTAAATGCAGAAGCGTTGACGGTACCGGTTACAATAGGCCCTGTAGTTCCTTTGTTTGGAGAAAACCCAAATACACCTAAAGTACATACATTAGCAGTTCCAATGGGTAATGTCAGGAGCGGAATGGGGACGATAGTCAATGAGAATAGACAGGCTGACACAAATGTTACATTGTTAGATCTTCCAGTTTGTGAAATGATAACAGAAACCCCTAGAAGAGATATACAAATAAATCCAAGGAGAACAGGGACAAATGTTACTCCAATGACAGGGAGTTCAGCAGGTCCTTCATCAGAAGAGTTAAATGATTGGATAAAGGAAAGGGAGAAGAAAGAAAAACAACCACAGAGTATAAATGTGAGCCAATTGAAGGTAGATTTGGAAGATATGATTATTGGTACGATCAGTCAAGACAGATTAGGGACTTATCGAGATGATGAATTATTATTCTTGTGTAAAAGCATTACTTGGAGAGCGAGGAACCTTCATGAGAAAATATCTGAAGCTGCTAGTGAGTATGGAATAGACATAGAAAAGTCAAAGGGGTTGCAGAAATCGTATAGATTGGCATTTACTGAAATGGATCTGGAGAGTTTGAATGCATCTGGAAAAAGGTTACAGATAAAAGAGTTGATGAACATTTTGAAGAAATGGGGAGATGTAGATCGATGGAGAAATAGATGGGTAAGAAAGAAGGAAGAAGCAGCTAGTAAAGGAGTGTCTATGTTCCCGTTAAAGGAAACAGAACAGGTTGAAAGGGCATGTCCGAGGAGAGAAGTACCAGGTGGTGGATACGTTCATGTTCCGCGGTCAAGGCAGGATATATTATCATTTACGAATTATTTCCCCAGACTAAGAGAGAAACCCGTAGAATGGTACAAACAGGTAGAAAGGTTTGTGAAGGTCTCGAAGGTTTTGTTAAAGGATTTAGATGGGTTGTTTGAAATTGTTGTTCCGGCAGACTTGTGGACAGAATGTAAGATCACTGTTGATTGGCCAAAAGAAGAATATCCTAGAGACCCTAAAACAGGAGCACCATCCGAGGAAGTGATGAAAAAGTATGACCAAGTAATTACTTACTTGAAAGGGAAAATTTCCCCTAAAGAAACAGATTGGGTGAAAATAGACCGAACGACCCAAGAACCAAAGGTGTCAGTGCATGCCTATTATGAAAGGTTGTTACAAGTATTTAAACAGTATAGTGGATTTGAAAATATTGGAGACAAGGATATGGGACATTTTGTGTATCGTTTTGTATTTGGATTAAAACCAGAGATTAGTAGTATGATTCAGCAACATTTGATTTGTTGGCAGAGCAAAACAATAGATGACATTTTGAGATATGCAAAGTAATGTAGTGAAGACATTGAGTCAAGACACAAGAAACTAAAGGAACAAATGATGTGGGCACAAGTGAAGGTAGCAGAGCAACAAGAGGTAAATAGCAATTCCCAGACAGGTTATCAAATGAATGGTCAGAATCAAAATGGTCAGGTATCGAATGGAGGTAAAGGTAGAAGTAAGATGAGTAAAGAGGAGGCTAGGATAAAATTTCCTTGTCATGTGTGCGGAAAGATTGGACATTGGAAGAATGAGTGTAGATCTGCTCAAAAGAATAATGGGGTGAATCAAAATTTAAATCCACAGATGCAGAATGAGGTGGTTGTGAAGCAGCAGCAGCAGGTAGTTACCCCACAGTTACAGGTGCCACAAGCTCCTATGCCAAATAACTGGATTTCACGGAGGTGATCAGATCGGCAAGAATCAAAGTGTGCAAATGATTCCACAATATTGGTTGCAGTGCAATGAGAATGATTCAGACTCATCTCAATGACGGTGCCTGAGGGGGGAGGAAGAGTGCGTACTTGGCGCATCTTTGGCGTTAGATCAGTTAGGTCCATTTGTCGAAGGAAGAGTGGAAGGTAATGATATTACATTCCTAGTGGACACTGGTGCTACCCGTTCTACTGTGAGAGCAGCAGAAATTCCAAACCTACCCCTCTTGGGAGAAACTATCCAAGTTGTAGGAGTTTCAAATAAGCACATTAAAACCCCAGTCACAAATCCAATAGATGTTCATATTGGAAACTTCAGAGACATGCATCGGTTTGTGGTATGTGACTCAAGTCCAGTAAATCTCTTAGGTAGAGATTTGCTATGTAAGATGAATTGTACCATCTATTGTACACCAGATGGTATTGCATTTCAGACTCCTGATGAGGATGTTGAATTCAAAATGATGTTAGCAAAGCAAGGGACAGAGGTTTATGAGTTGTTTTCACTTCTCACAGAATAGAGTTTACCTGAAGAATTAAGAAGTACAGTGAGATCGGATGTATGGGATTTTACAGGAAAAGAAATCGGTCTAATGACAAACGTAGACCCAATTCAGGTTACGGTGAAAGAGGGGTGCTGTGTATCCAAACACTCCTCAGTACAAAATGAGTCCAGAAGTAATTGCAGATGTCACTCCTGTGATTGATCAAATGATTGAACAGGGAATTTTGAGAGAGATAATGAGTAGTCCTTGTAATTCACCCATTATAGGAATCAAAAAGCCAAGCGGAAAATATAGAGTAGTACAGGATTTAAGAAAGATTAATAAGCTTGTAGTACCTTGTTGTCCCATAGTACAAAATCCAGCAGCCATCCTTTACCAAATTCCATGTGATTCAGAATGGTACACAGTCATTGATCTGTGTCAAGCATTTTTCTCGATTCCCTTGCATCCGGAGAGCCAATATCTTTTTACATTTCGGTTGGGAGACCGTGTTTTGGCATGGTGCCGAGTTCCTCAAGGATATACCGAGAGTCCCTCAATCTTTAACCAGATTCTGAAAAGATGTCTGGAAACTTTGATCATGCCAAGAAATTCAGCTTTGGTTCAGTACATTGATGACATACTTGTGGCATCAAGACTCGAGAGGCATGTGTGACAGATACCATTGCCTTACTGAACCATTTGGCCGAAGGAGGACACAGTGTCACCAGCAAAATTACAATTTTGTAAACAAGAAGTCCAGTATTTAGGACATAAAATCGAAAAGGGAGTCAAAAAGGTGACACCAGAAAGAATTAGCGTAATCAGACAAATGAACCCACCTACCACTCAGAAAGAAGTACGCATGTTTTTGGGAATGGTTGGATATTGTAGGCAGTGGATT
Organism: Calotriton arnoldi; assembly: GCA_963921515.1. NCBI lineage: Eukaryota > Metazoa > Chordata > Amphibia > Caudata > Salamandridae > Calotriton > Calotriton arnoldi. The sequence continues at coordinate 37,487 of CAWUFW010011476.1, forward strand.
TGTGGTTTTTCATTGATTGCAAAACCTCTACAGAGGTTGACATGAAAAGATGTGAAAGATCCGATTGTGTTGGATGATAAAAGTATGGAAGCCTTTACTACATTGAGAAACAGTGTCGAGCATCTGCATTGGGAATGCCAGATTATACCAAGGAATTTGCATTGTATTGTTTCGAAAGAGATGGATGTGCACTTTCAGTCCTAACTCAGAAGCATGGAATGGCACGACGTCCAGTAGCATATTTTTCTGCTACTCTGTATTCAGTGGCTGCAGCGTTACCAGGCTGTTTAAAAGCAGTAGCCGCCACTTGTGTGAGCCTGGAACAAAGCAAAGCGATTGTGATGGGATATCCAGTCAAAGTGTATGTGCCACATTCTGTTGAGATTCTTTTAACTCGAACCCGGACTCAATATTTAACCTCTAGTCGGCTGACTAAGTACGAGAGAGTGATTCTGGGTGCTGAAAATGTGACTGTGGTAAGATGCACAACTGTAAACCTGGCAACTCTATTGCCAAGTTCGCGGTGTGAGGAAGTGAGAGAAGAAACAGATCATGATTGTTTGGATGTGACAGAACTGTGCACCAAACCCAGGTTTGATATAGAGGATGTTCCTCTAGAAGAACCAGACTGTGAAATATTTGTGGATGGTTCATGTCTGAGAAATAAGAAAGGCGAATTATGTACTGCCTATGCGGTTTGCACCATAGTTGGAGTTCTAGAGGCATCCTGTCTAAAAGGGGTAAATTCTGCTCAAATTGCTGAATTGATTGCTCTAATTAGAGCTTGCAAAATTTCCAAAAGTCTGAGGGTGACCATATTTACGGATAGCCAATATGGGTTTGGGGTTGTCCATGATTTTGGACAGCTATGGATGCAAAGGGGATTTCTGACTTCTTCAGGTTCTCCTATTCGTAACAGCAAAACTGTAAAAGAAATATTGGATGCTTTGCAATTGCCCAAAAGAATTGCAGTGGTCAAATGTACCGCACATAAATCAGGAGATGATTATGTGACGAAGGGCAACAGATACCAAATAGTGTGTTTCTGTGCACAAAATTTAATGGCTTTAAACAGATCAATTGAAAGGGAAAATACCGAATGCCATCTTTTATTCACAAACATATATGAAACTTGGGATGAAGTGAGGCAGATGCAGGAAGAGGCAAGTGATGAGGAAAAATAAATCTGGAAAAATACTGGTTGTAGAAAGCGAGCAGAAGATGAAGTGTGGGTCTATTTTGATGAAAGACCAGTCCTGCCAGATTCTTTACTTTTCCATATGGCCAGGGTATATCATGGAATTGCACATATTGGAAGAGATGCAATGATCAGACTCTTCAAGCAGTCATGGTATAACCCGAGGTTCAGGGTCATTGCAGAGAGCCTTTGCCAGAGGTGCATAGTTTGTCAGAAACAAAATCCAGGCAGAAAGACAGTTGTTAGTTGGGGACGAATTGGAAGAGCAGGAGGACCATTTACATGTCTCCAACTTGATTTTATCGAGCTCCCCCCCTGTAATGGGCTGAGATATGTGCTAGTTATTGTCTGTTTGTTCTCTCGTTGGGTGGAAGCCTATCCGACAAGAAGGAATGACAGCCTAACTGTCGCCAAACTACTTCTGAGAGAACTGATTCCTAGGTTTGGATTTCCAGTCACCTTAGAGACAGATAGAGGAACTCGTTTTAATAATGAGATAATTCGGATGATTTGTGCAGCATTGCAAATTGAACAGAAGCTGCATTGTGCCTATCGACCAGAAGCATCTGGAGTGGTTGAGCAATTAAACGGCACAATAAAATCTAGGTTAGGAAAGGTGTGTGCATCCACAACACTGAAATGGCCTGACGCTTTACCCCTTGTACTGATGAGTCTTAGAAGTATTCCTGACAAAAAGACGGGTTTGAGTCCACATGAGATCCTAATGGGAAGAGCAATGAGACAAGCAAATATACCAGCGAACAAACTGATGAATATATCTGATGATCTAGTGCTTGACTATTGCAGAGTATTGGCTGATCTGGTGCGTTCTGTGTCTCGCCAGGTTGGAGAAGACGCCACAACAACACAGCCAAATCAAGCTCAGGATCTGAGTCCTGGTGAATGGGTTCTTATCAAGAAACACGTAAGGAAATCGTGTTTAGAACCCAGGTGGAGCGGTCCATACCAAATTATTCTGGTGACGACAACAGCGGTGAAGTGTGGTGGTGTGCCAAATTGGATTCATGCTAGCCACACCAGACGAGTCCCAAGTCCACTTGAAAGACAAGAGCAGCAACTGGTAAACAAAAGTCAAAGACCAGAGGTTGAAGTGTGTGAAGCTGAAGAATCTAGAATAGCAGATTCTGAAGAACAAACTGATGATGAACAGCTGAGCACAAGTAAACTGGGCACCAGTTACTGGGTCTCGGGAAACTGCTGTAGAACCAGAAGAAGGTGAAACTGCTATTGAACCAGTAGAAAGTGAGTTCGCTATTGAACAAGGAGTCAGTGAAGTTATTGTTGAAACAGAAGAAACAGAAGTTGCTGAAGAGCAGAAAGAAAGACAGATAGAAAAAAAGCCAAATAAAAGAACCTGTGAACAAGATACAAATGGTGAAAAAGTAGTCCAAACTAAGAAGGCAAGAAAAGGTGATAATTGGCCAGGTGGAGTGAAAGGACTGAAATACACTCTTGTGAGGAGAAAGTCAAGGAAAAGACCAGAGCAAAGTAATGAGGTCTCAAGTCAAACACACCAAGGAGAGGCAGGAGAAGAATTAGTGCGAAAAACAAGAAGAGCAAGAGTTCCAAGTAGAAAATATACAGCACCAGAATGGGCCTATGTGATCTTGGAAGAAATTGAAAGCTCAGATCCGAGTGAAGAAAGAGACAAATCAGACACTGAACATGTGGATGAAAGCAAACTGAGACCACCTTAAAAGAACTGTGACAAAAATTAAGGTGCAGCATTTGTCAGTTGGAAAAAGAAATAAAGATTCTGAAGACCTAAAGAAAAGAAAAGAAAATCAAAAGAAAAGGGGAGAAGAAGAAAGTCTGAAGTGTAGGATTACACTATATTTGTTTCCTAGAATTTATTTATTTATTTTTAGAGTTTTTAGTAAACTTGGGGGCAGATTTACACGCCCCTTGCGCCACTTTTGCGTCATTTTTAACATGGGAAAAATGACGCAAAAGTGGCGCAAGGGGCTTGTAAATCTGCCCCTTAGTATTTATAGATTCAGAATTTTATATTTTTGGTAGAATACGAAATGGCTAAAGAAAAGGTGACTGAACATCCAAAATCTAGTCTAAAACGTAGATGTATTAAAACTTGCTTATGTAATGTCTTGCTATTAACATTTATGTGGGTATTACTAACTGTCCTTGTACCTATCCTAATGATAACTAATAATGGAAATAATACTAATGAGGTGACAAGTGAAAGAGTGAATGATGTTACTAAAAGAATGCCAAATTCTAACATAGAACAAATGGATGGAAGCATTTTCCATCATGATAAATCAATTATTGATTTCTCATTAAATGTGTTTACTAAATTGCTTTATGAATATATAGACACAATGAACGTAAGTGATTGTTATGTGTGCATGCAACTACCTTTGTCTGTCTAAGAGGGGGTGACGTATCATTACCTTCCTTTAACATATGGTGTGTCTTGTAGTGTCCTAACCAGTTTGTTTTATGTAACTGGGAAGCTCTATTATCCTCCTCCGTCTCCCTCGTCACAGTCACCAAGGAGCACCTCGTGTTCCAGTCACAGCATTCACCCATAAAGAAAAAAGTCCCCACCCAATATGGCGGACTGACAGGAAGTATCTGTCACCTGACCTATAAGGGTGGGGCAAACACAGGAAACATCCTGTTTTTTTCACAGTGTTCCGGCTGGAACACACATTGTAGAAGACTGCTGCCAGTGAGGTCCTGGAAGTTCTGGCCTCGGTGAGTCTTTGTTCTTTTTTGTTTTGTTGTTTAGGGGTCTGCTCTAGCGTCCCCCCTTTTTTTTGTTGCGGCGGCCGCTCCCCTGTTTGCAGCGGTTTGCTCTGAAGCCGCTCCCGCGCTGAGCGATGGGGAGCGGCTGCCTGTTCAATTCCGGCTTTTTGTTAAGTGCACGGACCGGTGCTCCGGTTCCTTGCTGTGGACCGACTTGGCATCGCACCGCCGCTCCCGCGCTGGGCGATGGGGGGCGGCTGCTGGTTCCGTTCTCCTTATGGCACTTACCGGCTTTTTTTATCGCGTGCACAGTCCGGTGTTCCGGTTGCTCGTAGTAGGAATAGCGGTCAGGAGCGGCTGGAGTTTTCCTGCCGTTCTCTTTTGTGTCCTCGTGTCCGACCACGCGGGGCTGCCCCTGGGGTTATTTGTGGTCTCTGGGTGGCCGTCTTCGGCGTACCGCGTCAGGGGGGGCGGGGCCGGTTGCTTGGTAACGGTGTCCTCGCCCCCTTTTTTAAGGGCTCTCCTGCCTTCACAGCTGTTGTCGTTATTCATTGCGGTGCAGCATGGAGGAGAAGCGCTCTGGTAAACGTCCACGCGGATCTTTTGGGTCAGGTTCTGATCCTGCCTCCTCTCTGCAGCCTGGGGGCATGGATCTTGACGTCCTGAAGGCAATGATTAATAAGGCGGTCGATTCTGCCTTTGCGGCTCGGGATGGGCCGGTGCCTCAGGCCCCTAGACGTTCTTCTCAGCCTGACCCTGACTCTGATGAGGAGCAGCGTGGGCACTTTGTGAAAGGCGCTGAATTGAGGGAAGTCCTGACTCACTTGAAGGATAATTTGGCCTTTTCTGCTATTGCTCCTCTGGAGGAGGAGGAGGATTTTTTCTCCCAGTACCGTCGAAAGGAGCCCGACGCCCTTCCCATTCATAAGGCCATCCGGGGACTTCTGTCCAGAGAATGGGCTGATGTTGAGAAGGCTGGTTTTCCGTGATTCCTTGCTAAGAAGTACCCTCTTCAGGGCTTTCTGGCTGAGTTTCCCCCTCAGGTGAAGGTGGACTCTCTCATGGTGGGCCTCGCCTCCAGTGGTTCGATTATCTCTGACGCCTCTCCTAGCGATCCTGTGCAGAAGCGAGTGGACAGTGCTGCTAAACGGGCTTACTCCGCTGCTAACTTTTCCATCAGGGCAGGGGCTTATGCCTCGTATGTGGTCCAGTCTCTTCTGCATGATTTCCAGGTCTTGTCGGAGGCCCTCCAGCAGGGGAAGGACGTCAATTCTCGTCTGTCCCTTATGGAGCTACAGGTTCGTTTCTTATCGGACATTACTTTAGACTCTCTGTCTGCTGCTGCTGCAATTTCTGGTTCCATTATATCTGCTCGTCGTAACATCTAGATGAGGTCCAGGAAGGCGGAGGCCTCTCAGAAATCCCTTCTTTCTCGCTTGCCCTTTGATGGTGCTAAATTGTTTGGATCTCGGCTTGAGGATCTCCTGAAGAAATAAGTTTAGGATCGTAAGCTCCTGACACCACTGCGGCCTGCTTTGAGGGGTCGGGGGTTTGGTTATAGGCGTGCTTTTGGGAACCCCCCGTCATCTGGGCGAGGTTCCTCCCAGCCCTTTCGGGGGAGGGGTCGTGGCCGAGGCACTCCCTTCTCTGCAAAATCCCGGCAACAGCCAGCAGGTGCTGCCCTTACCGGTGCCTCTCCAAAATCCTGACTATCTCAAGGTGGGCGGCCGGCTTGGCCAGTTTTCCTCCGCTTGGGCTCACGATGTCACCGATTCCTGGGTTCTTCGTCTGGTGGTCGAAGGTTATTCTATCGACTTCTCTTTTCTTCTCGTCCACCAGATCTTTTTGTACCCACTCCTACTCCTCGGAATCCTCTGAAGCTGCTGGGGCTGCAGCGGGGGATCCTGGATCTTCTCCGGAAGGGTGCCATTGTTCCTGTCCCCGAGGCCGAGTTGGGTCAGGGTTGCTACTCTCTGATGTTCCTGGTGGGGAAGCCGTCGGGGGATTTTCGCCCTATCCTGGATCTCAAAACCGTGAACACCTATGTACCTTATCGGAGGTTCAAGATGGTGAGTTTGCAGCGGATCCTGCCCCTGGTTTCCTCTGGTGCTTTTCTGTCTTCCTTGGACCTTTTGGATGCTTATTATCATATTCCTGTGCATCCTCTCTTCCAGCGGTATTTGCGGTTCTTTGACCTGGGTCAGCACTTTCAGTTTTGTGTCCTCCCCTTTGGGTTGGCCTCTGCGCCATGGGTGTTTACTAAGGTTCTGGCTCCCCTGGTGGGTCTGTTGCATGCTCAAGGGGTGCTTTTGTTTCCCTACCTTGACGACTGGTTAATCTCTTCCTCGTCTTTCCTTAAGGCCCTGGAGGATGTGGCTTTGCCTGGAGTCCCATGTGTTCCTTGTGAATCTCAGCAAGTCCCACCTCATCCCGTCTCAGGAGCTCCAGTTCATCGGCGCTCTCTTCAATACCAGGTTGGGGATGGTGTTTCTTCCTCCGGCTCGCCAGCTCCGGCTCCGGTCTCATCTGGAGTCCCTCCTGTCTGCCTCCTCGGCCTCCGCACGGAACTGGTTGCGGGTTCAGGGGGACATGTCTGCTTCTCTCTTCCTGGTTCCTTGGGCTCGCAGACACCTCTACCATCTGGTGTATCACCTTCTGGCTCACTGGGATTCGGGGTCCCAGGACTACGATGCCTCTGTTCCAGTGACTCCCGCCATTTTTCTCCTGCTGCAGTTGTGGCTGGTTCCGGACAACCTGGCGAGGGGGGTGCCCCTGGACCCTCCCCTTCCCTGTACCATGACTACCGATGCCAGCCCTTGGGGTTGGGGTGCCACCCTCGGGGTTCTTTCTGCTCAGGGTCCTTGGTCTCCCGCGGAGAGCTGGATGTCCTCCAATTGGAAAGAACTGGCTGCTGTGTTCAAGGCACTCCTGCGCTTTGCCCCTCACCTGAGGAACGTGTGGGTTCAGGTCCGGACGGACAATCAGGTGGCCCGTGCCTACTTGAATCATTTGGGGGGCACTCGCTCTTCTCTTCTGGCTCTCCTGGCGGATCAGATTGGGTCATGGGCGGAGGCCAATCTGCTGGGTCTGACCGCTATCTATCTGCCGGGGAGGGAGAACGGGCGTGCGGATCAGTTGAGTCGCCTTCTTCCTTCTTCGGTTTCTCTGTCCCTGTCCCCTCTGGTCTTTCGGGAGTTGTCGGGGAGGTTCGGAAGGCCCTGGTTGGATCTCTTTGCGTCCCCTCAGGATGCTCTTCTGCCACGGTTTTGCGCCCTTCTTCCTTGCGAGGAGGCGTGGGGGTTGGATACCCTGAGCTTTCCTTGGCCTCGGGGTGTTCTCTATGCTTTCCCTCCCTTTCCCCTTCTCAGCAGGGTTTTGGCCAAGATCAGGTCAGAGAGGGTGGTGGTGCTGTTGGTGGTCCCCTTTTGGTCTCACCAGCCCTGGTATCCCCTCCTTCTTCGTTTGGCGGTTGCTCCTCCGTGGAGGTTCCCCCGTCCCCTTCTCCGCCTAGCTTTCCTCACCTGTCTCGCCAGGCTCTCAGCCAGTTGGCGTTGGGGGTTTGGAAGTTGAAAGGCGAAGGCTAGTGTCTTTGGGTTGTTCCTCTGCGGTGGCCCTGTCTATACAGAATTGTCCTTCGTCCTGACCCGGCCTTTCTTCCCAAGGTGTCCTCCGCTTTTCATTTGTCCCAGGATATTGTTCTTCCTGCCTTTTATCCTGCCCCCTCTATGGAGGAGGAGATCCGGCTCCATTCCCTGGATTTGACTAGGGCTCTGGTGATCTACCTTGAGCGTACGGCTTCCCTTAGCCAGGTGGATTTTTTGTTTGTCACCTTTGGGGTTGCCCGGCAGGGTCATCGTCCTACCACGGCTACTCTTTCTCGTTGGGTTCGGTCCGCTGTCTCCTTGGCCTACCTGCATTGGGGGGTCTCTCTTCCCCCGGTCAATCAGGGTCGTTCCACCCGGGGTGTGTCTTCCTCCTGGGCTTCTTTTAAGGGGGCCTCCCTGAAAGATCTTTGTGCTGCGGCGACTTGGTCCTCGCCTCATTCTTTTATCTCCCATTATAAGTTGCGCATGGGGGAGGTTTTTTCTGGGGATTTTGGTTCCGCTGTCCTTGCAGCTGTTCACTGATTCTGTGTACTTGTCTGCATTAAATGTTTTCTTGGCATCTTTGGTGTCTATTTCTTTTGTTCGTCTGGTGCTTGGGTATACGCTACTTGGTGACTGTGACGAGGGAGACGGAGGAGGAAGGTAATGACTCGGTTACTTATCGGTAATCTTCATTACTCGGAGTCATAGTCTTCCTCGTCACAGTCATGTTCCCTCCCGCCCGCCCTCGGGTGTGGGGGGGGGGGGAGGAGGGACGAACAAAATTTTGGTTTTTTCTCTGCTTCTGTATTTTAGGATGTTTCCTGTGTTTGCCCCACCCTTATAGGTCAGGTGACAGATACTTCCTGTCAGTCCGCCATTTTGGGTGGGGACTTTTTTCTTGATGGGTGAATGCTGTGACTGGAACACGGGGTGCTCCTTGGTGACTGTGACGAGGAAGACTATGACTCGGAGTAATGAAGATTACCGGTAAGTAACCGAGTCATTACCACTACTCTAATATAGATTTAGTGTTTTCAGAAATACCTATTATTAAAGAACTTAATAAGGTTTTGAGTAGGAAAAATGCACATTATATGGGAGAGTTCTTCCATATTACTAAAGCTTTAAATGTAGAATATGCTTATAAAAATAACTTAACATGTAGTTTGCAGGTTGAAGAAAAGGTATTTATAGAATTAGTAGAAAGTAGAAGGGAAAGTTTCCAGAGAAAAGCTGTTGAACAGAAGTCACAAGTTCCACCATGGGCTTTCAGGGAAGGAAATTATGAGAAAGGCGAAACGTACGCTGCAATGCCTCTGGACTGGCCTCAGAAGGGAAAAATATGTCTGCTTAGAATGAAAACTAATTATAACAATTATTTCATCGGTACTAGTGAGTGTGAGCATACTTTCCAAATTACTGGAGGTTGGGGATTGAAGCTGGAACTGATCCTGTGTTTCCGGGAATTTATTATGTGTGTGGTAAGAAAGCCTATTATAGGTTGCCTGCGCATTGGTATGGTAGTTGTTATTTTGCAATTGTTTTTCCTAAAGTCTACCATATGGACCGAAACAGCAACAGATTAAAAGAAATAAATCATGGACTAACACGTAACAAGAGAGCAAGTTTCTCAGAAATAGTCGGTGATATTTTTGGTGCACTGATACCCTCAGTTGGAGTCATCTTGAATTCGCACAAAATTCGGAAATTATCCACAGTGGTTGATCGTTTATCAACAGATACTGCTGGTGGGTTCTTGATGATTGACACAGAAATGGTTGCAATCAGATCAATGGTTTTGCAAAATCGACTTGCCCTTGATATTTTATTGGCAAAAGAGGGTGGAGTCTGTGGCATGTTGAAAATTCAACACTGCTGTACATATATCCCGGACAAAAGTAAAGGAATTGAGGGATATATAAGAAACATTACAAAATTACATGAAGATTTGACCCAGTGAAGTGCTGAGGAGCACAGCAGAGGAGATGAAAGAGGGTGAAGGCCGATGTGACGATCGTCTGCCAAACTACGTGACGGGACGTGGGATAGAAGGACGTTTCCTGAAGACATTGCTCGAAAATGTATACATGTAACAGATCATTTGAATGTACAATGTATGAGGTGGTGGGAAAGGGCATAAAACAAAGAATAAGCTTAAGAGTGAATGAAGTCATCATGGTGTGACATTCCACCCCCAAAGTCCACCAATCAACTGACTAGTTACGCTGAATGTTTCAACTGATGTGGGATGGACATGTAAGTTTTAGGGTATAATTGGGGTGCCTTTAGGGGTGTGGTTAGAGTCGTAGGTGGAGAGGCTGAGAGAGGGGAGATGCATCGCAGTCCTTCGGTTTGCAGAGAGGCCTAGCTGTTCCTGTCCTGATCCTGTCCCTGAAATCTTTGTCCCCTGACTCTATTTCGGGGGATCCCCACCACCACCATTAAGGCCTGAGGGGTGGCTTTCACTACAAATCCATTGGGTTTGTATCATTCTAACTTGTTATTGCATAATTTATTTGCAAATGTATTTTTGTCTCTGAAATTTTGTCTCTTTATCTCTCCACTCCTTCATGCAATATTGTCATTGCTTATTGATGAGTTTGTTTCATTTGATTTGCTGATGTTTTCTCTCCCTTTGTGAGTTCATTGTTTGCATTTGTGACCGTATGCATTTGAGCATTTTATTCTATGATTTTGAGATAAAATTTTATTAACTTCAACAAGAGTTTGTGGTCATTTAGTTTATAAATGATTAGTTAGATAAAAGAGTATCATTACCATCAACTATTCAACTAATTGGTTCATCGACCAAGTAGAGGAAAAGTCGATATATGAATTAGATAGGTATTTGGAAAATGCCATATATGAACAGATATGAGAAAGAGAATTGAACTTGTATAAAAATTGACCCCAGCGCATCAGGGATTTGGGTGAGTGTGTATGGGCCATTGTTCTGCTATGTTATTAAGTATTGATCCCTGATTAGGCATTGGCCGCGCGCTGGATCACTTGTTAAGAGAGGAGGTGGTGAGAGGAGTCCAGCTTCACTTCTTGATTAACTGCTTACTTGTTGATAGGCGGACAATAAGAAAAAACATGCTCGGCACTGGGAATGAACTCGTATCCTGCCATGAGACATCCAGGTTTTCTCCGATAGCGACGCCCTGCTGCAGGTTCAGGCGGAGGCGCAGGGTCCGACTCGCCTATAGGGCAATATGGCAGTGACTGACAGGCTGGTCTGAAGGCCAGTGAGGGGGACAGTTTTTTGTATGTATGTGCAGTGGCGGCTCCTCCACTATGGCGGAGGAGCATTGCCCCACTGAACAAAAGGAAAACTAAAATGATATCTATCATTATTATCATTTTAGTTTTCCTTTGCAGTCAGTGGCTCTCGGGGCGGGGCTGGGCACAGCAGGGGAGAGGAGTGCTTTGCACTCCTTAAGTCGGGCTGGGCAAACAGTCATGCGCACTTTGCCAGCCTGGTGAGGAGCATGCGAAGCCTCCCATTCCCTATGTGAACACCGATCCATGGCGCTCAGACCAATCACAACGCTACCTTACAGCGTTGTGATTGGCTCAAGGGAACCTAGGAGCCCGAGTGCTTCCTGCTGCCGGCCAGGACTGCAGAAAGATAAGGAAGAAGCCGGCCGTTTCAGGTATGTTTTTTTTTTTCTTCTTCGCCGTCCCTCGTCCCCCATCTCTCCCCCTCCTACCACCAGCTGCTACTGTGTATACGGTCAGGTTTTCACTGGCGATTTACCTGCTATTACTACTAACATTGCATGCCGTGCACAACACCTGAGCTGGCGGAATGTTATCAGAATCGACCAATGGCATGACTTCAGGAAGCACGCCATTGCCCAATCGGCTTGCTCCTGTTCCAGACATTTTTAGAACTGTTTGGTAACTTAATAAGTTGAGAATGAAAACAAAGTGTCAAGATGACGGGAAGCAATATCCTGTTGAGAACAAAGGCGGAAGAAGCCAGATGGCTGTGCACGCGGGAGCAAGGCCTAGCAGGGCTCCTCTAGGGTGTTTTCATGACAGCGCGGTCCACGGCGTGGCTCCTGCTTGGATCTCAGCCTGCCCGAGGTCTCCTAAGTTGTGCAACTGGATTCCAGAGCCGGACCTGTTGACCGGGCTCTGCATGGGCTCAAGAGACTCCTGTTTACTCCAGAGAACTGGCTCCTGTTCTTGCTGTCTTTCTATTTCCGAATCATGAATCCGGGATATTGCGTTATACTTAATGAAAAGACAGATTCCTGCACATCTCCGAGCACAATCAATTTATATTCGAGTAGACTTGTCCAAGATCACACACAGTGAAGAGAAAGTGGAATGGGAACTCTGAACTCTTTCCACGCACCGTAAGGAGTGAGAAAAGCCCATTGTCCATTAAAAACCCAAGTGGTGATATCATGTAGAATTTGCCCCCTAGAATAAATACAAACAGCCCAGCCTCCATATGACAGAATATCTCACATGCACACAAAACGGTAGAGATATGCATTATACAGCGGCAGCTACTCTGCTATGGCGGAGGAGTGTCACCCCCCCCTGCCAACAGCCTCAAAAGAAATGGAAAATAAAACGACTATAAACCCGGGTTTATTACTGTTTTATTTTGTTTCCTGGCTGAGTCTTTGAGGGTGGGGCCAGGGGGGATGACAGGCACTGAGGGGAGTGGTTGCACACACTGCCTTCAGTGCGCATGTGGGTTTGGCCTGCCGTCTCAGGACGGCCAAACCGACATGTGCACTGAAGCCGTCTCCAACCTGTGCTGCGTTGCCGGGTTGGAGACAACAGGCACAGGCTCCAAGTCTTACTGGGAGCGCAAATTGAGGGTGCTCAGGCCAATCCTGACGTTTTTTTATTTATGTTTTGTTTGTTTGTCCGTCGTCCCCGGTCCTACCCCTTCCACTGCCACTTTGTCCGGACACTGGCCGCTACTGTATAGTCAGCTATGAAGAATAGAGAAGCATTGCTCAATACCAAGAAATACCACACAATCACCTACAGTACACACTAGAAACAACTTTTCACAGCATTCAACACAAATAGCATAACCCATTTTGGCAATGATTATAGGTTAAGCAGAAAAGTATCTGAGTTGGAAATTAAGTGACTCCCAATACTGTCCGACTGGAACAGTATTCTGAGCCTCAGGCAGCATCAGAGTGCTGGTCCTCGACTGGTGAAAAAAGTGCTGGTCATCCGTGACCCTCCAGCCAACCAACGTTCAGGCTACTCCGTTCTGTGGCGACTCCTTTCTAAGGGGCACGGGGATCATGTAATGTTCTGCCATGGCCTGGCCACACCCTCCCCTTGCCACTGACACCCTCCCAACACCTTCACCCACCTTCTCTAGTAGCAGGTGGTAGCAGGTACCACTTGCTACCAGAGCACGTGGTACATGAGAGCCTTAATCCCCACTTTTTTAGGAATTCTGTGCAGAATTTCAACTGGTAAAAACAGGTCTGCACAGATATTCCCCATTCAGTGGAGATTAACCTGCAATTCCATAGTACTGGTAGAGTGCTACCACACGGTACCAGTGTTTAAGAGTTCAGAGTTGCCACCCCACCAATACCGTGCAACTTGTATCGATCCCAAAATTGTCTATCACTGAATTCCCAACAGAACAGACAGCTTGACACCTGTGTGCGCAAAACATGTCTCCAAAGCCCTACAGTGGGGAAAACATTGCCAGCTCCACAGCACATCCCTTTTATTACTCCAGCATATGTCCTGCACCTAGCCAGACCAAAATAGCTCCATACAACACACACAAAAGCACACAACATTACCATGAGGCTATATCATTGACCTGTCTGTACAGGCCGGGCAATGGACAAATGTTCTCCCAAGAGGAACAAAAAAATATCCTTCAGCACACAATACGGTACAGAGATCTGGGACGGGATTGGCGATACAACCAATTCAAACCATTAATGAACAGTTCATTGAGCAGGCCAATTGTCAGCACTCAGACAGAATGGCATAAACCAACTTGGATTGGTTACAAATGTTGATACCATAATATTCACAATGCTTGGCAGGTTCAGTGAAAGCCTCCTGAGACTTCAGAGCAGGTCCCAGTATATTGGAGGAAGAGAAAGAGAGAGATGCTTGCCAAAAAGATTGGGGTTTGGAATCCCCTTTTTGGGTTTTGATAGACACATTCAAGTGTTCTGCATGTCAAGACTGCAGCTCAACAATGCCCTGGCCTTGAGGTGAGTTGTTCCAAGTTCAGCCGTCTCAAGGGGGAGCTCTGTGTAATGATTCTCCAGTCTATAGGAGCTGTGACCATTTAGGGTATACTGCCTCTATATATTAAACACTTTGATAAATTAGGCAACGGGAAAGTACAACCTTATATACTCGTTGCCTTTAATACCAATGCTTTATTACAGATGTATTCCTTAATGTGCGCTGATATATAGTACATCGCCAAGTTTTAATGTCGTTCTTCTATTAATCTGAAGTGTTCACTTGCCTTAATATGCATGATATGTTTCTTGATTTTCATAGGCCCAGAAGCGATTTTATTTAGTGTTGTATTTTTGCACATTTTCTGAATCTCGTAGTAAAGCGTGGCCTCGTTTCAAATGCTGGCAACCAAAAGCATGATTTTCAGAAAGTAATATGTTCAGCAGAATGTTTATGTGTCACTATCTGTGTTTGAAGGACTCCTCATATTCTTCTCGTGGGAAGATCCTGCCTTCTGCTCATTAGTTAGTTTAGTTGAAGTAACATTTTCTATAACGAGTTCATGTTCCAATTGCAATAAAGGGTATAAAATGTGTGTAAGTTGAAGAGAATTTAGAATAATATGCTCCAACTGGATTTTAGCTGATGGTCTCAACTGTCAAGTCAACAGACGTCATTGGTTGATTTTTCTTGGCTGCTCCCTATTTTTGACTAAAAGACGTTAGACTTTTGGTACCCAGCGTGATATATTTTATTTTACAGCAATTTCCTAGCTTCACAGCAGGCACAAACAGGCACAAACTTTCCTTCCCAATTCAAGCTTGATGCCTGTGCTGGCAGGTGAAAAGGAAAGTGGATGAGCTTTGCTGGGCGGACAACTAGGCATTCCTAGGAAAGGTAGCTTGGTTCGAAGAGTGTAGCGGAGTCAATGTTGCGTAAAAGTAGTGGTATGATCACTCCTTTTCTAGAAGATCCGAAACAAATTGTGTGAATTAATGGAAAACGAAAACTGAGAAACCACATTACAGGAAACCAAATCATGGTAAAAACAATTTTAAAGAAATAAAAAAAATAAAAAAAAAGAAACTCGAAAACTGAAGGAAACATTTTAAAGAAAGATAATTTTAAGGCAAAATCCAAATTTACATTAAACTTGAATGGAGTTTAGGAGTACTGTGGGGTATTTAGTTTCAAGGATGGGTAATGTTTAGGATGATGAGGGGCTTTTAGGGGTCAGGAATAATTGTAGTTCGGGTATAGAAAGGGGTTTTTAGTGTTCAGAGATGGGTGGAGTGTAGAGGTGGTGAGCGGTTTTTAAGATTGACGGATGAATGGTGTTTAGATTTGTGAGGATGTTTTTACAGGTTTCAGGCATGGGTGGAGTGTAAGGCTGTTGAGGGGTTTTAACCCATTCGCTGCTAGGCCTTTCTCCCCCCCCCACCCCCCGTGCTAAGCCTTTTTTTGGCTATTTGGGGTAGTTCGCGCTTAGGCCCCTGTAACTTTTTGACCACATAAGGTATGTAAAAATGTAAATGTCCAGTATTTGTAAAGCGCGAACAATTACCCGAAGGTGTCAAGGCGCTGGGGGCCGCCGGGAAGATTAAGCGAGCTGTTGCCCAGAGTCACATGGTGCTGGGCTGATCTGCCGCCGGAGCCGCGGATCGAACCGTGAGCCCCCGGGTTCCAGAGTCAGTCGCCCTGGCCGCTGCGCCACACCTCTTCCACTATCCACGCCAAATTTGCGTCCTTTTCTTCCAACATCATGGGGATTCTAAAGGTACCCAGGGTTTGTGGATTCCCCTGGAGGGGACCCAGAAATTAGCCAAAATACAGCTAAATCTTTTTTTTTTTTTTTTAAATGGGGGAAAAGTGCTGCAAATGAAAGCGTCTGGTTTTTTCCCTGCAAATTGTATCAACAAAGGGTTTGTGGGGCTGAAATCACCATGTTCCCAGCTTTTAGGGACTGACGGACTTTTGTCAGAAAACCAACATTTTTTACACAGTTTTGGCATTTTACTGGGATATAGCCTATTTTTGCTATTTTTTGTGCTTCCAACCTTCTTCCAGTTAATGGTAGAAATGGGTATAAAAGCAATAATGGATCCTGGAAAGCTATACATTTTAGTAAAGTAGACAAAATTCTGAATCCAGCAAGGGGTCAGTTGTGTAGATCCTTCAAGGATTCTTTATAGAAACTAACAGTTAAATATAGGAAAAATTGAAAATTAGTTGAAAAAAACAGCCATTTGTGCCAACGTTTTCACCTGTAACTTCTTCTAATTGTGACAGCTGTTTGAAAGCAATATACCGTTACATCCGCTGGACCTTTCTGGTTGTGGGGATATATAGGACTTGTAGGTTCACCACGAACCTGACGAACCCAGAGCCAATAACTGAGCAGCGTCTTGCAATGGTTTTTCATTATGTACCGGGTATATAGCAATTCATTCGGGAAAATATATGCATGGAAAATTCGGTATGAAAGACACCTATGTATTTCTGAAATTGGAACAAAATATAGAGTTTAGAAACCGTAGATATTTGCACATTTCCGAAATTGGGAGTACCCATACTAGCATGAGAATTATAGGTCATTTTTCAAAATGACTTTTTTACACATTGTCTTTCATTTGGAAGGCAGAAATGCATCGAAAGTCAATAGGTAATAACAGTTGCTTTACAATTCTGTGTTACCCTCAGTCTCTTGATAAAAATGGTACCTCACTTGAGTGGGTAGGCCTAGTGCCCACGACAGGAAACGGCCCAAAACGCAACGTGGACACACTTTATTTTTACAGTGAAAACGGCGAACACCCATTACAACACTGGCATTACTACGCATGCCTTTACGTCGCATGCGTTACAACGCAAGCGACGTCACGACGCGTACACATTGCGACGCGTCCCATTACATCGCATGCGCTTTTAAAACGCATGCGCTTTTAAATCGCATGTGGTGTAATGGACGCGAGGCGGAGCACCGGGACAGAGGCGGACGAGCACCGGGACGGACAAGCACCGGGACAGAGGCGAGGAAGAGACGACGCGAGGAGAGAGAGGTAAGGGGGATTGTGCTTAGAGTGTAGTTTAGGGCTTAGGGAAGTGTTAGGGGGTCGTAGTGTAGGGTAGGCTTAGGGCTTAGGGTTGAGGGTAGTATCAGGGGGTCTTACTGTAGGGTACTGTATTAGGGTTTAGGGCTTAGAGTTTAGGGAAGTGTTAGGGGGTCGTACTGTAGGGTACTGTTTTAGGCTTCAGGGTTTAGGGTCGGGTCAGGGGGTCCTCGTGTAAGGTAGTTCGGGTTCAGGGGAGTGGGCCTAGGGGTAAAAATCGCAAAGTCAAAGCATGCGGGGTGTTTGTGTGCGTTGTAAATGTATTTTGTATGCATTTCAATGGAAATGCGACGTAATGGTTTCCGTTGTGGATACTTGCGATGTAAAAGAACATGCAATGTGAAAACTGCGATGTCATGGCATGCGATGTTAACGTTTGCGATGTAGCATCATACATCCGTGAAAACTGACCCTTTTTTTTCAATGTGCCTAGCTGTAGATTTTGAACCCTAGCTCTGCCGGCACCTAGGGAAACCTAGCAAACCTATACATTTTTGAAAACTAGACACCCAGGGGAATCCAGGATGGGGTCACTTGACTGGCTCTCACCAGGTTCTGTTACCCAGAATCCCTTGCAAACCTCAAAATTTGTTAAAAAAAAACACATTTTCCTCACATTTCTGAGGTGGAAAGTTCTGGAATCTGCGTGGATCCACAGAATTCCACCCACCCTACGTTTCCAAAAGTCTTCCAAGAAAAATGGTACCTCACTTGTGTGGGTAGGCCTAGTGCCCGCGACAGGAAACGGCCCAAAACACAACATGGACACACCACATTATCACAGTGAAAACGGACCCTTTTTTTGCAAAGTGCCAAGCTGTAGATTTTGAACCCTAGCTCTGCCAGCACCTAGGGAAACCTAGCAAACCTATACATTTTTTAAAACTAGACACCCAGGGGAATCCAGGATGGGGTGACTTGACTGGCTCCCACCAGGTTCTGTTACCCAGAATCCCTAGCAAACCTAAATATGTGTAAAAAAACCACATTTTCCTCACATTTCTGTGGTGGAAAGTTCTGGAATTTGCGTGGATCCACAAAATTCCCCCCCCACGTTCCCCAAAGTCTTCCGAGAAAAATGGTACCTCACTTGTGTGGGTAGGCCTAGTGGCCGCGACAGGAAACGGCCCAAAACGCAATGAGGACACACCACATTTTCACAGTGAAAATGGACCCTTTTTTTGCAAAGTGCCAAGCTGTAGATTTTGAACCCTAGCTCTGCCGGCACCTAGGGAAACCTAGCAAACCTATACAGTTTTGAAAACTAGACACCCAGGGGAATCCAGGATGGGGTGACTTGACTGGCTCCCACCAGGTTCTGTTACCCAGAATCCCTTGCAAACCTAAAAATTTGTCCAAAAAAACACATTTTCCTCACATTTCTGTGGTGGAAAGTTCTGGAATCTGCGTGGATCCACAAAATTCCACCCACACAGCGTTCCCCCAAAGTCTTCCAAGAAAAATGGTACCTCACTTGTGTGGGTGAATCAAGTACCCGCAACAGGCAAGGGCCCAAAACCTATTGAGGCGACTTCAAAATTACCTATCACAAAACAACCTGGTTTTGCAAGGGGGGTCCCATGAGTTTTTGGCCCCGGGCTCGGCGGCCATCTAGGGAAACCTACCAAACCCACACATTTCTGAAAACTGGACACCCGGGGGAGTCCAGCGAGGTATGGCTTGCGTGGGTCCCCCAACGTTTTCCTACCCAGAATCCCCTGCAAACCTCAAATTTAGCTGAAAAATGCACTTTTTCCTCAAATTTCTGTGTGGGAAAGTTTTGGAATCTGCGTGGATCCACAAATTTCCTCCCACCCAGCGTTCCACCAGGTCTCCCGATAAAAATGGTATCCACGCAAGCCATGCCTCATTGAACTCCCAGGGTGTCTAGTTTTCAGAAATGTGTGGGTTTGATAGGTTTCCATAGATGGCGGCGAGCCCGGGGCCTAAACCCCAGGTGCCCCCCCCAAAACCAGGTAGTTTTGTTATAGGTAATTTTGAAGTCTCCACAGTACGATTTGGGCCATTTCCTGTTGCAGCCCCTATGCCTACCCACACAAGTGAGGTACCATTTTTATCGGGAGACCTGGGGGGAACGCTGGGAGGGAGGAAATTTGTGGATCCACGCAGATTTCCAGAACTTTCCCACACAGAAATTTGAGAAAAAAATGATTTTTTAGGCTAAATTTGAGGTTTGCAGGGGATTCTGGGTAGGAAAACGTTGGGGGACCCACACAAGCTATACCTCGCTGGACTCCCCCGGGTGTCTAGTTTTCAGAAATGTGTGGGTTTGGTAGGTTTCCCTAGATGGCCGCCGAGCCCGGGGCCAAAAACTCATGGGACTCCCCTTGCAAAACCAGGTTGTTTTGCGATAGGTAATTTTCATGTCGCCTCAATAGGTTTTGGGCCCTTGCCTGTCGCGGGTACTTGACCCACCCACGCGAGTGAGGTACCATTTTTATTGGGAGACCTGGGGGAACGCTGGGAGAGAGGAAATTTGTGGATCCACGCAGATTCCAGAACTTTCCCACACAGAAATTTGAGAAAAAAGTGATTTTTTTCAGCTAAATTTGAGGTTTGCAGGGGATTCTGGGTAGGAAAACGTTGGGGGACCCACACAAGCCATACCTCGCTGGACTCCCCCGGTTGTCTAGTTTTCAGAAATGTGTGGGTTTGGTAGGTTTACCTAGATGGCCACCGAGCCCCTGGCCAAAAACTCATGGGACCCCCCTTGCAAAACCAGGTTGTTTTGCGATAGGTAATTTTGATGTTGCCTCAATAGGTTCTGGGCCCTTGCCTGTAGCGGGTACTTGACCCACCCACTCGAGTGAGGTACCATTTATATCGGGAGACCTGGGGGGAATGCAGGGTTGTTGGAAAATTGTGGTTTTTCTGACAACAGAATATTATGACACAGTAATGCAAGGAGAATGAGTGACTAAAGTCACATTTTGAGATTTGCATGGCGTGAGTAAAAAAACATGTTGGGATCCATGAGAGGCACACCACCCAGCACTCCCCATTTTTTTTTAAACTTTACAGAAATATGTAAAGTTGGTAAATTTTCCCTAGAGACAGACTACACCTTAGCACAGAAAGACAAATGAGACAAATATGACTGCCTATCCACCTGTTCCTCAAGTACACACACATACTGGTTGGATTTGGCACGAGGGTGAGTGAAGGTTCAGAGCGTAAAATTCTATTAACGAGATTTCACAAAAACGAAATGCACTGTTAATATTTAAAAGGTTAAAAACCTGAACCAATGACTCACAGCTCGTGAGCTGTAAAGCCACGGCAAGGCACCAACCTCTTTACAGGCCATTCACACACCTTTCATACGTGACACACAAGACCATTCACACCGCCAGCCGCGGGCCCAACACATTACAAAATTCACATCAACAGACAGCGCCATTCAAGGGCCCATCACTTTCATACGCCCACATGACCGACAGAGCAATCACACCGGCTGGTGGTTGACATAGTGTCTGCAGTGGCGTTTGACTAGCAGAGTGTGTAATGACCAGCAGCAAGTCACTACTCACACACTGCTAGCCAAATGCCAGCCCACGAACACCGCCTGCCAAGCACCATCCCACCCACACTGCCAGCCAAGCGCAGCCCACGCACACCACCAGCCAAGCGCCAGCCCACGCACACCGCCAGCCAAGCGCCAGCCCACGCACACCGCCAGCCAAGCGCCAGCCTATGCACACCGCCAGCCAAGCGTCAGCCTACGCACACCGCCAGTCAAGCCCCAGCCCACGCACACCGCCAGCCAAGCGCCAGTCCACGCACACCGCCAGCCAAGCGCCAGTCCACGCACACCTCCAGCCAAGCGCCAGTCCACGCACACCTCCAGCCAAGCGCCAGCCCACGCACACCGCCAGCCAAGCCCCAGCCCACACACACCACCAACCAAGCGCCAGCCCACGCACACCGCCAGCCAAGCGCCAGTCCACGCACACCGCCAGCCAAGCGCCAGTCCACGCACACCGCCAGCCAAGCGCCAGCCCACGCACACTGCCAGCCAAGCGCCAGTCCACGCACACCGCCAGCCATGCGCCAGTCCACGCACACCGCCAGCCAAGCGCCAGTCCACGCACACCGCCAGCCAAGCGCCAGTCCACGCATACCGCCAGCCAAGCGCCAGTCCACGCACACCGCCAGCCAAGAGCCAGTCCACGCACACCGCCAGCCAAGCGCCAGTCCACGCACACCGCCAGCCAAGCGCCAGTCCACTCACACCGGCATTAAATTTCTTTTAACAAGAAAGAAAACACAAACCAATTGCAACTAGATACAAAACTATACATACAAAAACAACAGCAGTAACTAAAGACATCATTCTATTGCCAAACGTGAAACTGAACAACTATATAAAACCATAGAGACCAGGCAGTACACTATTAGACTCACGGTTGCTCCCAAAAACTCTTTTGAGTGTGATACAATCTGAAACATGTGGGCACACACAGCCCAGGATTAGAAGGACAATCGGCACATTGCATACAACTCTCCTTCCGCATACCTCTTCGCAAGCAGACTCTACATCTCTTACAGGGATTTGTTTTTTGGGGCGTAGGAGGAATTAAATCAGGAAAGTGGCGATCTTTCAATCTAGCCACATCCTCCACCACTCCAACTCTAGGAACACTTGCCTGTTCCACTACAACAAGGCTGCCTATCACAGACTCTTGAAACTGAACAAAAGTCATCTTTGATGCTGGAGAACACTCCTTGAACACAACAAAAGCATTAAAAGTTGCTAAATTGAAAAGATGGATGGCCAACTTCTTATACCAAATGTAAGCCTTACGAATAGCAGTGTAAGGTTCCAACCTCTGATCTACTCTATCAACACCACCCATGTGCTTATTGTAGTCTACAATGCACACAGGTTTGCGCACTTCAGCAACCTGACCCCAAACAGTCACAGGTGAAGTACTCTCATCATGAATGGTAGTCAGCATGTACACATCCCTCCTGTCCACAAATTTCACAGCTAGCAGTTCCTCACTACGCAAGGCAATGCACTGTCCCCTCTGAAGCTTTTTGCAAACAAGCTCTTTTGGGTAACCTTTACGGTTAGAGCGGATTGTGCCACAAGCAAAAGTGTCCACTTTAAACAATTCCTTAAACAATTGCACAGCAGTGTAGAAGTTATCAAGGTACAAATGGTGGCCTCTGTTAAACAGTCCTCTAGCAAGATCCCACACAATTTTCTCTGAAACTCCAAAAGTGGACGGACAACCGGGGGGTCAATAGTGGAATCCCTACCAGTGTACACCCGGAAATTACAGACATATCCTGTCCTACTCTCAGACAACATATACATCTTAATTCCATAACGTGCCCTCTTGCTAGGAATGTACTGCCTAAAAACCAAACGGCCATTGAACAGGACCAAAGACTCATCAATAGCTATTTCTTTCCCTGGAGTATAGATCTCTGAAAATCGATCTACAAAGTGTTCAAGAACAGGCCGAATCTTAAAAAAAGGGTGATCTTGTGGCAACGCCAAAGCATTATCAACAAAATGCAGCATCCTAAGCAAAAGTAAATACCGATCACGACTCATAATTGCAGGAAATATGGCCATTGCCATCAAGGGACTGGTAGACCAATATGAAGCCATGGACGGCTTCCTTATCAAGCCCATCAAAAAAGTCAAACCCAAAAACTTCTTCATCTCTTCCAGATTTGAGGGAGTCCACCGGGTAGCTCTAGAGTGGGGCCTAAGTCTGGCACTGTTGTCACTCAATAACTGTTCAGCATACAAATTAGTCTGCTCAACAATCTCAGCCAAAAATACATCATCCATAAACAACTGAAAAAACTGTATAGGCAAAACATTTTCACAATCCACTCTACACCCTGCATCCACACTTAAGCCAGGCAACACCGGCTGCACCATGTTTGGATCAACCCAGAGTCCAGCACTTCCATTAGGAAGCCCTGCAGCCTCAGGCTGCAATACCGATGTCTCTTGCTGCACCATCGGCACATCAGTGTCCCCCTCTAAAACAGGCACTTCATCCGCACTGAGAGTAGCTTCATCTGCACTGAGAGTAGCTTCATCATCAGATGATTCCTCATAGACAGAAAACTCACTGCCAGAATCTTGCACTGCCTCCTCTCCCTCAGACGCACTGTCAGTCTCATAATCCTGCTCAGAGGAAGATTCAAAAAGCATACCAACCACCTGCTGAGCAGTAATTCTACGGCTAGCCATAATCCTTACTAATAAAGGTAACTTGTCAAACAAGTCAACAACAACAAACACTTTGTAAAATAAGCAATAAACAAAATGTGTCTTTATCACAAAGACCTATAACTCCAAAACTATACCACTCACTTGACAGAAGCAGCTAGACTCACCACCACCTACTCTGCACAGACACAGTAAGGATCAACAATATCCCACTAAAAAAGAAAAAGAAAAAATAAAATTACACATAAGACAATGCAAAACACATCGCAAAGAATTTCATGCTCAGAACACGAACTAAATATGCTGCCATTATGACACCACTTACAAAAAAATTCATTCATGCATGACAATAATACTCATTTGGAGTAAACACAACAAAAATGTTTTTCTTACCAAATAAATGCAATTACGCAAAACTGCAGAACAACCACTGCCGAAACCGCAAACAAGAATCAAAAGCTTTACACTAGCATAAAAAGGAGAAAAAAACATTACAATCACATATGCAAATAATGCACCAGTCCACACACAATCCGCCAACCAAGCTAAGGGGTAGGTGGGCCTAACAGTATAAATAAAATATTCACCCCCGTAAAAGGGGAGCAACCCTTGCCCAAGAGGCCACTCCCCAACACCAAAATTTAAAAAACCCTGGTGTCTAGTGGCTTCTGCGGGCATAAAAACATACTGCTGATCTGCCACCCAAAGAGGGCAGAAATGGCCCCAATCATTCTCCCATAAAGGGGAGCGACCCTTGCCAAAGGGGCCAAAGGGGCCGCTCCCCAACATAACAAAAAAAATCCCTGGTGGCCATATAAAAAACAAATCCGCCAATCTGCCCCCCAGTGGGGCAGAAACGGACAAATTAATGCTCCCCAAAGGGGAGCGGCCCTTGCCCAAGGGGCCACTCCCCACAAATTAATCCCTGGTGGTCTAGTGGGCCACTAAATAAAAAATGGCGAGATCTGCCCCACTAGGTGGGGAACAGACAGCCAAAAACATTGCCCCCAAGGGGGAGCGACCCTTGCCCAAGGGGCCACTCCCCACAAATTAATCCCTGGTGGTCTAGTGGGCCACTAAATAAATAAAAATGGTGAGATCTGTCCCCCCCAGGGGGCAGACAGCCAAAAACAATGCCCCCAAGGGGGAGCGACCCTTGCCCAAGGGGCCACTCCCCATAAATGTATCCCTGGTGGTCTAGTGGGCCACTTTAATTTAAAAGAAATGGTGCGATCTGCCCACTAGGGGGGCAGACACAGCCAAAACATATTGCCCCCAAATAGGGGAGCGACCCTTGCCTAAGGGGCCGCTCCCCGCAAACAGTTGATCGATTAAAAAAAAAAAATCCCTGGTGTCTAGTGGGCATTCCTGCTGCACGATCGCACGATCGTGCAGCAGGAATGCTCAAAAGAGGCATCAGGGGAAAGGAAAACCCTTTCCTTTCCCCCGATGCCTCTTTTTTAAATTCTCCCCCTCCCACGAGGAGAAACTCACCTCCTCTCCGAAGACACGCCGGAAGCAAATGGCTTCCAGCGCGTTGGGAATCACCTAATGATGTCATTAGATGACGCGGAGGGGGGGCGGGGGGAGGCAGGGGAAGGGCTTCCCCTGCCATCCCCGGTGGGGGCACCATAAAGGGCGGCCCACGGGGGGAGCGCCAGCGCTTCCCCCATGGGTGGGTGCTAGGACGTCCGGGAGCCGTCCGACGCACACGCCCATCGTGACGTCGGACGGCTCCCGGCCGTCCGAAGCACGGAAGGGGTTAAGATTTATGGATGGGCAGAGCTTAGAGCTGATGAGGGTTTATAAGGTTCAACTATGGATGGCGGATGGCTTTTTAGGATTCAGGATGGAGCGGAGTTTAGGGTGGCAAATGGTTTTAAGGATTATGGGGTGGGTGGAGTTTAGATGTAGAAAGGGGTTTTGGGGCTCAGGGATGAGTAGTTTAGGATGATAAGGATTGCTTATGGGTTATGGATGACTGGTGTTTAAGGACAGAACATTTTTTAGGGTTCAGAGATGGGTGGAGTTTGGGTGTGCTGAGGTGTTTTAAGGGGTATGGGATGAGTGGGGTTTAGGCATAGAAAGGGTTTTTAGGGTTCAGGAATGGGAGGCGTTAGGGGTATTGAGTGTTTTTATGGTTCAGGGATGGTGGATTTTTGGGGTAGAAAGGGCTTTTAGGCTTCAGGGATGAGTGTAGTTTATGTGTGGTGAGTGATTTTAAGAGATTGATGGTGTTCAGAGGTTGCGAGGGGTCAGTGATGGATGGTGCTTACAAGTGATGATGGGTTAGTGAATTAAAAACATCCCAAGTAATTGTTTGACAATGTAAAATATATAAATATGAAATAATGTGCCCTGAAGTAAAGCACTGAAATAAATATTTCCAACAAAACTGTTCCTGAAAGTAGGACCTGTTACCATTGCACTTACACTTAAAAAATAGGCATTCAAAAGCCAATTTCGACCAAAAACACATTCTATGAATTGGTTTCTACAAAAAGGTAAATGCCGTTCATTCTGAAAATTTCCATTAAACAGTTTAGATGAAATGGTTTCTCAGTAATGGTATTCCATGAAATCATTTTTCTATGAAATCACATACAACCGAAACATATATGTCGAGGTGCGGCCAGACATTTGACAGACATGAGAATTCATTCTCAAGGCCACCTGTTAAAGGTATAGGGAAAAGATGACATCAGTCATAGGCCTGGGCGAAATTTTAATTACGACTTAGTAATCAGAGTAATTTCAGTAAATTTGTGCTACTCTTTTGGGTTGTATGACAGAGGCACGCATGGCTGAACCATGCATGCCTCTACCATGCATCCCGAACCACGAATGCATGTTAACCACACATTCCTTTACCACACATGCCTTTACCATGCAATTTCGTGGTAAAGGCATGAATGGTAAAGGAGTATGCATAGCTAAGCTCGCCACTACTCCCACCGCCACCCTAATTTAAAAAACTACCCCATCCCCCCACCTTAGCCACCCTAAGTCCTAAAAACGACCCCAACTACCCATTCCCCTCCCCCTACCCTGAGCCCTAAAACCCTGCCCCTTATTATACACTACCCGACCCACTCCCCACGCTGTCCCTTAAATTACCCCAACCCCTTCCACTGCCCTTAGGCCTAAGGCCCTAACCCCTAATTTAAAAAACGACTCTGTCCCCCCCCTCCCCCGAGCCCTAATAATTACTCCGCCCTCCCCGAAGCCCTGAATACTTCCCCGACACCACCCAGCCCTGAAAACTACCCGACCCCACCCCAGCCCTGAAAACTACCCTGACCCCACCCCAGCCCTGATATCTACCCGACACCCCCCAGCCCTGAAATCTACCCCGACACCCCCCCAGCCCTGAAAACTACTCGACCCTCCCCAGCACTGAAAACTACCCCCTAGCACTGAAATCTACCCGCGCAGCCCACAGCACAGCCCCAATTACCTCACCGTGTCCTCTGCCTCTCTTCCTGGCGAGGTCTCCCCAGCCCAGTCCCTAAAACTCCCACCTCCCGACCCCAGCACAGCCACGAAAACTCCCCCCACCTCCAGCACAGCCCTGAAAACTACCCCAGCACAGCCCCGAAAACTACCACCCCCCAGCACAGCCCTGAAAACCACCTCCCGCCCCCAGCACAGCCCCACTTACCTCACCGCGTCCTCTGCCTCTCTTCCTGGTAAGGTCTTCCTGCTTCCGTCTCTGCAGCAGCCAGCAGCTAGACCGCGTACTGCCTTAACCATGCATATGCGTGGTTAAGGCAAGCGTGGTTACACTTGCGATGTCGGAACACGCGTGGCTGAGGACGCGGTGTTCCAACGGTTTTCCACTCTTTTCATGGGAAATGACCAAAAATTACGTGATTACGCCTGTTCACATGATTATGAGTAATTTGGCAAACAAATCCTACTGCAGAAGCACAGAATCAACAAACTTAGCAAGCACGAATGGCAGCTACAATTTGTCCTCTGGTAATTTAGCGCTGTTTTCTTAGCGCAAAATGCATCCTCTGGTCCATTTTGGATGCAATAGCGCTGGAAGAAAATAGCGCTTAATGCTGGGTTATGCTCTTGCATAATTCCATGTAAGTTAAGTAATTTAGCTGTAATTTCGTGTAATTACGCTTCAGCAAATTACGCAAGTAATGGCCACACCTAGTCAAACACACAGAGAAAAATTCAAGAAGCTTTCAGAGATTCAGGTACCCTATGCTGGTGCACCCACAGAGCTCCCAGGTTTGGTGCATGGCTCGTTTTTAATGGCTCTGTTTGGGTACAGCATATATATATACATACATACATACATAATATATAGAAGCAGGAAAGATTAAAAAAAATAATTCAGAGTAATTTATTTTAACCATTGACTTGGATTGAGGTGTGGGCAATTTTAGGGGAGAAAAGGGTAAAATGAAGAATTTTTTTGCTTTAAATTTGGGAGTCTTGCGGCTGAATCGGGTGTGTTGGCTTGGTTGGTAGAGCACCAATAGCAGGGCATGTTGTGGGTCTCCTTTGTCATCCTGTGCTCTGGCGCCCTATGCATCTACATACACTCAGCCCTGCTTGCATCCCTGCGTCTTCAGCCTGAGATCTGGTCCCATGAGCGTGAGAATGCAGGCGCACAGGAAGTGACACTCCAGAGTTCTAGGAATGACATTAAGAGTGCGACTGCACAGATACACGGCTTGGACTTCCGTCTTACAACACGCGTGCTCCCCCTAAGAGCCCGCTCACTCACAATATTAGAATTCCTTTCCAATCACTCATTGGGAAAATTGTAAGGAAATGCCTGAGAACCTACTGAGGTCTCCACAGGCTTAGCGCTGGTCACGCTGCTTCCATCTGGAAATGGAGAGCACTTGTCCCATGGGTCAGCTTAAGACGCGTTCCCACTAGAAATCATTCCAGTCTTAGCAGATCCACTGGAAGGGGACGTTTAAAGAGGGAGGGACAGGGGAAGGCGCTTCTTCAGGGACGACATGGGGCAGCGTAAACTACCGTAGAGGGATCTCAGTGTGCTCGAACCTGAAACCAGCCAACCCTTTGGTGAAAGCGGTCCAGTGAAAACCCTTTGTGAAATTACAATGATTTTGGGAAAAATTATGAGCCGATGTTCAACAAAGCATCACTGCTATTGTTATTTTTAATTAGAAACTGTACCTGCTACATGGAGTACGTGCGCTCCTTCCTTATGTTGCACATTGTCACAAACTTTTGAAGGATGGGCAGGTGGCGTCTGCTAACCTGGTCAGCTTCTTATCCTGATTTTAAGGAATCATTAAAGTTGGGGTGTCCAACGTATTGAAAGGAAGGCCAGGGTTGTGCCAGAGTTTCACTGATAACTATGTAAATGAGTTCTATTTAGATTTACTGTGTGTAAATTTATCTCATTTGAAAACCCTACAAACCTGATATGGGTCCAAGCCACCAGGACCTACACTGGACACCCATGGGGATGTATGATGTAACAACGCGATCATTTAGATCGCGGTACATTACATCGCTGTTTTTACAACGCAAGTCGTTACCACGACTTGCGCTGTAGGGCGCTGGACTTAGGAATAGTATGATTTACTATTCCAACTCCAGCCTACGTACAGTAGGGAAGGTGTTGGAATAGTAAATCACACTATTCCTTAGTCTAGAGCGCCCTCCAGTGCAAGTCGTGGTAACGACTTGCGTTGTAAAAGCAGCGATCTAAATGTACTGCGGTGTTTTGACCACGTTGTTAAGGTCGTTTCCCACCCAGGGTGTATGTTACTGCAGAACTTTCACCCTCACCCATGAGGTCTAGCTATAATATTGGTCACCCCTTTCATTAGAGCATGCCTATGGGAGGCAAGTTCACTTTGCTTCACGAAAGACAGATTCATGACAGATTTTCAGGTCTCAACAAGATAGATTTACATCCAGTTGGACCGAAAATGAATTATTTGTATAGTGAGTAGTTATCCTGAAAATGTGTTAAGTCCTGGAGAAAAGATTGCAACAGTTAAATCATCCATGCTCAAGTATCACTCAATCAATCAGGTTTCTTGTCAAGCGCGACCAGTCACCCGTTAGGGTCTCAAAGCACTGCGGGGGGATGGGGCTTTGTCGTGAATCCTAGCGTCGTGGAGTCTTGCTCAGAGGGTGTGATGGGAGTCGTGCCGAAGACGGGCGAAAGGTCCAGGAGGACGAGGGCGGCAGTTTTGCCTCGGTCGAGGAGGATGCGGATGTTGTTTGTAGCGGCGAGGAGTGCGGTCTCGGTGCTGTGGTTGTATTTGCCTTTGTATAGCTCTTCATATCCCAGTCGGTCCCATGCTGCACAGTGGGGGAATGCTTGGTTGATTGGGTGTCTTACTTCAAGGGTTAAACAATCATACAATTAATGATGAAATCATGAGCAGCAGGGCACAAGTCGGGGGTACACACGGGTGGACAGTGTCCAGCCACTATTTTCACAGGGTGGACACCGTCCTCTCCGCCAAGAAGTTGGTCCTCATGAAATATGCTGAACTTGTCCTGGTGTAACAATGCAACACCAGGGAACACATTCTGCAGCGCCTGCATGTTGTCTACTTTCCGTTTGGAGCAGCAACATGCAGGTGGTGGAGAGACTTTCTTCCAGCTGGGCCACTGCCAAAGGCCTGATTTAAAGGGCTATCAGCCCTTCTTTTGTTGGAGTAGCATCCTGACTAGGAACTATATCAAGCCTATCACCTTGATGCCAATGCAATGAAGGGAAACAAAAGCGCACAGCTTGTTATCACTTCACAAGTACTTAAGAGGAACTATGATTTGGAGGCAAGTTTTTGACTTTGTTCAGTCCTATACAAAAGACATATGATTGCACTGGAATGTCAGATGTATCGTCTGTATGAGTATTTACATGAATAACAATTTACCACAATTTTTTTATGTAATTATTATATAGTGCTACTCCTCCCAATGTAGGGTGTCAGAGTGTTTTACATTACATGCACACATTATACATTGACAATAAATCATACAAGTGTGCAAAACAATGTACAAGATGTGTTACATAAGACAATAAGGGCAGGGCCACTGGAATTATGCAGGGTGGACCAAAATATGCGGCAGGGTTGACTATTTATGCAGCAAGAAAAGGCAATTAATGTGGCGTAAGGCAGCACATTCAGAG
Organism: Calotriton arnoldi; assembly: GCA_963921515.1. Classification (NCBI taxonomy): domain Eukaryota; kingdom Metazoa; phylum Chordata; class Amphibia; order Caudata; family Salamandridae; genus Calotriton; species Calotriton arnoldi. The sequence continues at coordinate 67,695 of CAWUFW010011476.1, forward strand.
TTAGTATTACCTCATTATTTAGGAATTTGTACACGTTAACACTATCTGGGCCAAGGTTTCGCCTCATTAGCACCATTTTAACATCCAAATACAGAAATAAACAACAATAAGGGGACCAGTCAATATTTGCAAAGAATCTTCTACTGAGTGGCAACACGTGTCACTGCGCTTTTAGTAACAGTTTATCTGTTTGAGCTAGAAACATTTTTTGTTTAAATCTGCAGATTATTCAGCAGATTATGCATTATGTGTCAAATCCATAACTTTGCAGAAAACGCCGCAACTGCAAAATAGCATAACTCCAGTGGCCCTGAATGAGGGTTTCAAGGTTTAGGAATCACACATCGTCCTTCATAGCTCACTGTGCTAGATTATAAGGATTGCAGTTTATGAACTGCATGGAACAAAAGGATCTCTGTGTTAAAAGCAGTAACCCACTTACCTATCCACATAAAATAAAAATGTGTCATCTGTATGTTACACGGTGTGCTTCGCCTATGATACTTCGAGTCAAAACTATGACTAGACAAAACACAGATATACTACTATTACTCCCTGACATTTACTGGGAACACAAAGATATTTGCAGCAGGTGCCTTAACCTCATAAGGTATTTTAAATGCAGTCTTTGCAACCAGTTAAGCCAAAACAGTTTTACTGTCACGTTTCTCCTTGTCAACTTCTTTGTGGTAGGGTTTTTTTTTTTTTTTAAATGTATAATTTGACTGTCAGAATGCTTTCTGTGACTCCGCACCTCGTGACCCCATCCCCTTTTCATTGCCACACTTGACCCCCAATTTATGGGTTCCTGTAGTAAAGTTTTTCCAATTCCAGCACTGCTGCAAGGATCACACACAGAGCAGTAGTAAGGCTGGAAAACTGTTTCAAGCCTGCCTTCCGTCTGCCTCATGAGTTTTCCCAGCATGCCCAGCGTCAGAAGCCCCCTACAAATCAGTAGGAATAATGTAGAAAAATGGCCACCCTGCGATTCTGCCAGAATGAAGTACGCCAGGGAGCTGGAAGATGAACATTTGTTGCACATAGACATGAGCAAGCCAAGAAATTAACAGGAAAAACCAATCCAAAACTGAGCATAGGTCTGGCCTGGTTGTATAAACCCATGAATTAGCCGTGCCGTGGAAATGTTTGACAAGTTAATCATGCAGCAAACATGTTATAATATGGTACGGTGTCTTCAAAATTCAAAGAAGTGTATTTAGCTCGTCGAAGCGTTTAATCTTAGTACGTCAGATTAAATCGCTGCATTGATTAAAAGTGATATTTTTTAAACATGGACTTGTAAACATTCCTTCCCACACCTGTCCCAGCGACAATGGCATTAGAAAACTTAGAAGCAAGTCAGTTGTGATGTATACTCTAAAAATGGAGGAACATTGTAGTCTATTAAATCAAACACAAGTGGTTTTTGAACAGCGCACATTCTGAACTCACCTATCTGAAGGTACTCAAATATGTGGTGTAAAGAAAAAGGAGGCTCAGTGGAATAAAATACTTGCCTAGGATCACATAATTGACGAGCATGACAGCTGTGATTGATCACTGGTTTTCTTCTTGCACATTGTGCACTTCAGCCCCTACATGGGTATCTCTTCCTGTTTACCATCTGCTTGGCATGCAGCCTCATTTCAAGGACATGTTTCAGACTCCAAAGGTTGGTCCCAAGGGTCCCATTACAATCTACTCAGTTCCAGCCTTGCTTCCAAACGCTACCTTCTTTAGAAAGGGGGGGGGCAACAAATTAACAGGAAAAACATGTGCATTAGCTGAGTCATTAAACTGGCAAGTATTTCATGCAACAAAATATGCAAAGTCACTTCACAATTCAAAAGGTTTTATTTTGCTAAAATGCAGAAATGTTTCAACATAGTATTTCAGATTATATCACTGCATCTGCGGGCATTTACTAAAATTGGTATCTTGAATTTAGTGTGAATGTAGAAACATTCATGTCCATTCCTTTTTTTTTTTTTTTTTTTTTTATTGATTTTCGATGAACAAACAACATCGAGACTCAGCATTACTGTGAATAATAACCCTGTACATACATATATACTTATGTCGATAACGGAAATTTTCGAACAAGCCATGCTGCCAGCAACACAGTACCCAAACAGAAAAAATCAGAACATTCCCATTATCTGACCTCCGTACACCTGGAACAGCGGCGACCCAGCATATGATCTTAAGAGTTCAACTGTGGTTGGGGCTCTGACACGCCCTAAGGGCGAACCAGTGTTTCCCCACCTATTGGTCGCATCCGCTGTGTATATTCGTAGGGGTGCCGTGTGCACTGCGTATGTTGGTATGTTGATATGCATTATATAGCTCCCAGAAGCTCTTGGGTCTGCTGCGTGGCGGGAGCAGTTCACTAAAAAGCTCCGTTTGTGTGCTGCAGTAAGTCATGTCATTTCTCCACTGGGTGATCGTAGGTAAAGGTCCCCGCGACCAGGTCATAGCTACCCTGTGTTTGGCTGTCAGCAAACCCATGTCTACCAGTCTACGTACACTTTTAGAGATTGTCTGAGAGTAGCCGAGAAGGGCAAGTAGGGGATCCGGGTCCAGTATCAGCTGCGTAATCCGTCCTATTTCCCCAAAGACCCCTGCCCAGAAAGCCGCTATGCCAGGACATGTCCAGGCCAGGTGTAGGAAGTCGGCCAATGGTGCATTACAGCGTTCACATAACGCATCATCCCTGAGACCGTACCTGCACAGTCTTTCTGGCGTATAATAAACCCTGTTGAGGTATTTAAAATGTAGCAGTCGGTGTCTGCCGTTAACCGAGATCCGCTTTGTACTGGTGCAGCAATAAGTCCACATAGTGTCCGTTATGTCCACTTGTAGGTCGCGCTGCCACGCCAAGTGTGCTCTAGTGTAGTGATTCGCTCTGTATGCCATGGAGGAATTATAAATGAGCGAAACGATGCGTTTTGGAGACTTCGCCCGAAGAATGAGTGTTAATGCTGGAAGTTCCGGAGGTTCTAGGTAATCGTCCCCCAGCAGTTCACGCAGGGTATGTCTTACTCTATGAAATTGAAATTTCGTTAATATAGAAGGTTCCTGATTCGCGGGAGTGATGTCCTCCCACCCCCTGGCTACCCCATCAACAAACAGGTCCCCGACTGTGTGGACTCCCAATGCATGTAGTGCCTGTGTGACCCCTCTCTCCCTACAAGGCGGTAGCCATGTACACCATTCTATCTGCGTCGCCGGAGAGTAAAGTATCGATCCCGCCTGTAGATGCATTAAATGGTGCCAGGCGTGAGCAGTGGCATTGATAGAGTCTAAAACGCCCGTCCGGCGGTCTGGAGCCTTAAACAACATTGCAGGGAGCGGGAGCGGGCTAGCCACCACCGTTTCTATACGGAGATGCGGTATGTCGGGGGCACCATGTACCCAGTGATATGCTTGTGCAGCCTGGGCAGCCCGGTAATACAGGTTGAAGTCGGGGGCTCCCAGTCCTCCCATAGAGTAAGGCAGCACCAGTATCCGCCACTGTACCCTTGGCTGTTTTCCCGCCCAAGCCAACCGAACCATTAATGTGGTAAGACGGTTGAAAAAGACACGCGGAAGAACCATCGGAATATTTGTGAAAAAAAACAGCAGCCGTGGCAGCACCACCATTTTCATGATGGATATCCTACCTAACAGGGACAACGGGAGTTTAATCCATCGTTCCACGTCATCCTCTAGTTTACTAAAGACCCTCCCATAGTTTTCTCTAAAAACTGTATCAGAGTGCGTATGGATACGAATTCCCAGATATCTTACTGCATCTGTGGACCACTGCAAAGGATAGTCTAGTTCAAATTGAGGGGTGTTCGGGGTAAGCGGAAATACAATGGACTTAGGCCAATTCACGTGTAGGCCTGAAAGTGCCCCAAACCGCACCACCTCACGAAGGACCGCTGAAAGATTAGTCTCCGGGCGCCTAACATACAAGAGCGTGTCATCTGCGTACGTGGACACAACAATATTATAGCGAGGGAAACGAAGTCCCCTATGTTGATGATATTCCCGGAGCGTGCAGGCAAGAGGTTCCGCCACTAAGGCATAAAGCAACGGGGACAGTGGGCACCCCTGTCTAGTGCCCCGTGATATGCGTATGGGGTCCGACACTATGTTTCCTATTTTTATTCTGGCCGTAGGGTTACTATAAAGGGCGCCAACTAATTGAAGAAAGACGGGCACACCCCCATCCTAGTCAGGACTTGTGTCATGAACGGCCACTCCACAGAGTCGAACGCCTTCTCAATGTCCAGAAAGACTGCCACCGCTGGTGTACCCGGTTCAATGTGCTGCAACGCACCGAAGACCGTGCGTATATTATAAGTTAAGTTCCTGCCCGGTACAAACCCCGCCTGCTCTGGAGCCACCAACAGGGGGACCAGGGGAACTAGACGATTAGCCAAGATTTTCGCGAATATTTTCGTGTCAACATTGAGCAGGGACAAAGGGCGATACGAAGCACAGTCCTCCGAGGACTTACCCGGCTTGAGAAGTGCGACAATCACTGCTTCGGACATGGAGGGTGGCATACTGCCCGCAGCACAAATGTCATCGAAAAGTGTGGACAAATGTGGGAGTAACAGCTCTAAAAAGCCCTATAGAATGAGACCGTGAGTCCATCTGACCCCGGAGCACTTCCCGCTCTCATACCCGTTAAAGCGAGAAGAATTTCATCTTTCTCGATGGGTCGCATGAGGAACTCACGATGTGTATCGGTGAGCCACGGTAACCGTATGTGTGACAAATATTCAATAATTTCCCCTTCTGAGGCCCCGTGCCTAGTGGCATACAATTCTGTATAATATTGTTGAAATCTGACCGCAACTGCAGAGGCCTCTGACAATAGGCCACCCTCTGCTGATCGAACCACCACCGCCTGCACTCCTTCCCTACGCTTCCGTAGCATGTGCGCTAAGACTGACCCCGGACGCTCACCCTCTCCATACACCCTGGCAGTGGCGTATTTACCCATATGCTTGACCTCATCGTCAGCAGCCGCATGATATTCTCCCAACAAATCAGCAAGTTCGCTCGTGACCGAGTCGTCCGCGGCTGTCAACAGTCGGCGTTCCAAAGTCTTAATTTTACCCTCCAGATGCTTCAGGCGATTCCGGATAGTACGGAGGACCCCGAGTGCTTGGATATAGTGATCCCCTAATATAAACTTTAAATGCCTCCCAGACAACCTGATAGTCCTCGACAGAGCCAACATTCTTGTCAAAGTAGGTCTCAATAGCCACTGCTAGTTCCTCCCTGAACACAGTGTCAAGCAAGGAATAGGGCGGAAACCGCCACGTGAACGGAGGAATAACCCTGTTGGGCGTGTCTATCGCCAACAAAATTGGGGAATGGTCAGACAGCGTCCGCGGTAGCACCTGGCATGTGCGGATCTTACTGCAGAGGTGCCGGGCAGCCAGCCAATAATCAATGCGGGTATGTAAATTATGATACGCAGAGTAGTGTGTATAGCCCCCAGATCCGGGTATTTCAGACGCCACACGTCCCTCAGGTCAAACCTGAGTAACGCACATTCAATCTCTCTGGCAGCAGCCGTAACTTGTCTCTCGGGCCCACCTGATCGATCCAGACTGGGATCACGAACCAAGTTGAGATCACCTCCCCATAGCTGGGCTTCATCCCTGAGACCACCTACTTTATTTGCCAGTGCAGCGAAAAACGCAGGGTTATCAAAATTAGGACCATATACATTCACCAATAGAAGATCCATGCCCCTCCCAGAACATCTGGTGATGACATACCTGCCCTCAGTGTCAGCACACAAAGGGAACAAAGTGAGTGCAGACTTGGGGTTGACCCATGTAAGGACACCACGTGCGTGTGTTGTGAACCCGGCAGCATGGACGTTGCCTTGTAGGCCTCTACTATGTAGTATGGGGGAGCTAAGAGGCAGATGTGTTTCCTGCAGTAGAGCTACATCAATAGAATGTCGCGACAAATATGAAAGGACCTGTCGAACTTTCCTATGGTTATTCAGCCCCCTAACATTCCACGTAAGGGCTCGTATCGAGTCCACCCCAGTATCCCGGCCCCCCTAGATCACGTACTTCAGAATCGATCTGTGTCACCTTATCCTAATAGTGTATTGACTCGTGCTGCTGCATGGCAATCGTTTCTGACTATCGACATGTACTGTACCACATTTGAGCCTCAACAACCCTCCACCCCCACCCACATCAAGCCCACCCCAACCAGGTCTTGACGCAAAGATCCCCAAATACGTATAAAAAACAATACCAACTGAGCATTGCTCTGAACATGGGAACAACAATTCTTCCCAACAAAAAGCTCCATTACCCAATTGCGTGTGTGTTACACTCGTAGGCGGAGGTTGCCAGCAGGTCACCGCTCCCTCCTTGGATGACCAAGATCAGCCCCCCGCACCCCAACTAGCTAATATTAAACATTAACCTAAGGCATTTGCAATCCACATCAAGTAAAGCTGTAATATCATTTCTGCTATCAGGACCGCCCTGCAGCCAGGAAACCAAAGGATCAATTAGCTAAATGCTATGCTATATGTCCGCAAATACTACAAAACTGAAGACTGAAAATAAGGAGATTAGAGTCCCCCCCTTAGAACAAAGCCGTCACCCCGCACCCCACAATAGTAGGATTATCCCCAGGGCAAAAATAGTGACACCACACATTTTCATCATAAACCCAAGTCTTATCTGTATGGCGATCTGGTAATTATCAGTCCTACTCCTCCAATGAACCACCAGCTGCCCCAAGTGTGGCATCCTTATCCGGACTGCTTCGATGTCCCCTGTTCCAGTCTTTCAAGGCCCTCTGCAGCAACTTGGGATCAGTAAAAAAATGAGATTTGCCCTGGTGGTTGACGCGAAGTCGGGCCGGGTATAGCATTGCATAGTCCATGTTGCGATCCCTGAGTTGTTTCTTGAGTGGCAGGAACTGGCGGCGCGCTTCCTGCACCCTCGCGGTGAAATCCGGGTACAGAGCAAGCGTGGCCCCCTCATATTGCAACGACTGCTTCTCCCTAGCTATTCTCAGCGCGGTGTCTCTGTCGCGATAGTTCAGCAGCTTAGCGATGATGGGCCTCGGCGGGGCACCTGGAATAGGACGCGGGCCCAGTGAGCGATGGGCTCGTTCAACCACGAACATGGACGAGAATATGTCAGTACCCAGAAGCGATACCAGCAATTTTTCGATGAACTGCTCCATATTTCCGGTCGATGTTGATTCCGGCAGGCCAGTGATTCGCAAGTTACACCTCCGAGATCGCGCCTCCAAATCTTCGGTCTTATCTTGTAACACTTGTAGTACTCTGTCCATACGCTTATGCCCAGTGTCCAGCTCGGTTTGTGCCTCCTCCGCCTCTGTGATGCGACGCTCCGCCATATCCAGGCGTTCTGCGTGTTTGTCCACCCTTTCGGACATCCGATCCATGCGATAGGAAAGAGAATCGATCTTTGTACCCAAAACTGTTAAAGAAGCTTGCAGTCCTTTCTCCATCGAAGCCAGCATGCTTTTGAGTTCACCATCAGGCGATTCACGCTCGCATCCACCGCCATCCTGCCGTTCGCCAACAGACTGCGCTCGCTCTCTAGGCTTGCGCTGCTCAAAAGTCAGACGCTGTTGCGTCTTGTCTGTTCTGCCCATAGCGACCCTCCACGGAGACAGTCAACTGAATCAGGTATAGCAACGCAGCGAAATCTGTAGAGCTCCAGAGGCAGAGCAGCAAAGGAAATCAGCAGCCCAGGTATACCTAAGCCGCAATAGATCTGGATAGCAGAATAGGGCACCCTGACCAACAGCGGGGCACCCGTCCCCTCAACAGCAGGATCGTTACAGCGAAGTGCGCTCCACCATTCCCCACCAGTGGTCACTCGAAAGCCTCCCCACCGTAATCTACTGCAACTAGGCAATCCGTGGCGCATCCGCTACTGCATGTACAGCCGCAGACCCAGGAGTCAGGTATGTCCAGCCCCTGCTATTAGCACCAATAGTAGAATGGCTCAATCAACAGTGCACAGCAGAGTACACAGCGCGCCCCATCCGGCAGTGGATGACCCAATTTGTACGTATCCTGGGGTATGAAGGACGGCCTGTGGTGACTAGTGCACCCACCCTGCAGACCTTGACCGTCGCCAAGGCCCCTGAAGAGCCAATATCCAATGTGCCGTGGACGAGGTCCGGAGCTCAACTCGACGCTCCCGCACACCGCCGCGCTCACCTTCCTGGGGGGCCAGACCCCTCCGCAAGTCACTGGCGTACCTCACCCTGTAACAGCAGGCTGCGACCTCGGACCAGCGGACACAGTGCTGGGCGCCGCACCTCACAGACCGTCACCCAATGCGCACGCCCGCAACTTCCTGCAGCTCCGCTACAAAGCTCCGACCGGTCCGCCTCAGGAGTGGACCCCAGCCAGTCACCACTTCCGGCCGGCTAGGCCGCGACGCGAGTCCGGGGATCAGCGGCCCAATAATCTTCTCGCTCCAGAGCGCCCGCAACTCTGCGCACGCAGAGCCCACACTCGCGCTGAACAGCTCCTTCAGCAGCGGTTCTGGTCGGGGACACGGGGCGGCAACCTTCACTGTGCGTATGTCCCCAGGTAATGTAGGATTATTGCCGGATAGGAAGTTGAAGCGCGGAGACCCCCGATCAAGCGGCCATTTGCGATGCCGGCAAGCTCCGCCCATTCATGTCCATTCCTACCCATGCCAACAATGCCATTAATGAACTAAGAGGCAAGCCAATTGTCATGAGCACCCCATTTGTGACCTAGATTCTTATTGTACATGGAGCAACAGTATAGTCTATTAGACAAAATACAAGAGAAAGATTTGCCTAGGATCACACAATATGGTTAAGTATGAAAGATGGGATTGATCCCAGGTTCTCGGCTTTCATATTGTTCAATTCACCCACTGGAAGGGTATCGCTTATTTCTCCTGTTTTACATCAAAGGTTAATGGTTTGTCTTTAAGTGTTGGTGCATGAGGTTGGAGCGTGGGCAGCAGGCAAAAGCAACATGCAAGTCAATTGTCATGTGCACCCTATATATGGCCTAGATTCTAATTATACATGAAACAACATTATAGTCAATTAAATCCCTCAAGGAGTTATCCGTCTACCACTCATAGCTAAGCCCCAGTTCAGTTTCCACTTATAGCTGTATGTTTGTTAAAGTGAATTGACCTATGTATACCTCACATAGAGAGCGCAGGCAGCTTAAGCAATCACATCGACATGGAAATGTGCTGCACATGGAATAGCACTCCTGGTGGAATCTGCTGGCGGCAGAGTTTGTATGTTCAATCCTTGGGTAAATGATGGTTTACACTGACAAAAGCCAACATTGTTTTACATGTAGCCTACTAATATGTGAGTGTTCTGCCTAAATCAAGAGTGTTGGCATGTGTACTTCTTGTCCCTTGGCTTCATAATTCACCATCCGCCATGGGCACAGCTTGGGAGTTGCTGAATTTATTTCCCTCCGGTTGTGAGCAATCGGTACGACTACATGATTTTATCGCTCCCTCTTACTCTCTTCCTTGCTGGGTCCCCCAGGAGTACTCGATTAGTCCATCTCTATTCATAGATGTTGCTCCCTTGGCTGAATTGATAAGATCGTTCTGCTTTGCCATGACGTCCTACGATTCGCAAATTGTCATCTCGCTGGCTAGGGAGGACACAGGAGTTACTGCTAGATTCTGTGACTGGATGAAGGCAGTTAGCTTGTGGATGTCTACGAACTGCCTCAAACTTAACTCTGGAAAGATGGAGGTGTTGCTGTTTGGGGCCCAGCCTTTTTTCTGGTCCCCAGAAGGGTGGCCGTCTGAACTTGGATCTCTCCCCTCTCCAGTTAGGTCTACCAAGAATTTGGGAGTTTTCTTAAATGATAAATTGTCTTATGTTGATCAGATCAAGGTAGTGACCTCGGCCGCCTTCTTCACTCTTAAAATGATTAAGAAGATTCTTCCCTTTATTCCGGCTCATCTGCACACAACGGTAGTTACCTCGCTGGTCTTATCGAAGATCGACTACTGCAATGGACTGTATTTGAACACTTACCAGTATGTTCTCAATAAGCTGCACACCCTGCAGAAGGCTGCTGTGCGTGAGCTTTTCAAAATTCCTAAATATCACTCTACGCTTGTCAAGAAACTCCATTGGCTCCCCGTTAGACAGAGGGTAACTTTCAAAGCACTGTGTACAAAACATTCCATGGGCAAGGTCCTGATTTTTTAAGGAAGAGCTTTACCTGGAATACACCAGGTATGTCGCTACGCTCAGCCTCTGCCAAATTGCTGGTGATTCCCAGATTCAAGTATGCGAACTAGGGTGACAGAAGCTTTGTGCTGGGATCATTGAAAGCCGGGAATGCCCTTCCCATGTATATCAAAGCCATGCCCAACCTTCTAGCTTTTAGGAAAGCCCTGAAAACATGGCTTTTTCCCTCATGTTAATTTCTATCCCTGTGGTCACTCTTCCTGTTATCTCAGCCAGTGCCAAGATGCCTTTTTGGTAATCAAGTGCTCTAGAAGAATATTTAACATACCATAACATAACTTCACAATCTCTGCAAGCATGCTGGATGGTTTCCTGACATAGCAAGGATGCTGCTCACTTTGCGTCCCATGCCTTGGCCACTACTCTGACAACTTTGAGCACTGTTTTCTGCAGTTACAAGGGTCTCCTTCTGGTCAATTCCCTATATCATAACATTAGATGTTCCTAATTCAACTGCGTGGTTCAAATTAGGTCAAATTTTCGCAATAGTGAAAGTCTGACATGGTGCTGCTATGGTTCAAATGTCTTTTCATGCTACATTTAAGTCTCTGCAGTAATAGACTCAACAGCTTAATGAACAGCTCACCACTCTGTTCAATATTATACTTTGTATATTTAAGCTGTTTAGGGATTTAAAAATCCCACCAATGTTTCATATTTTTCTTTACTGATGTCGACCACTTGATTCTTGGATGCAGAAATGTTCTTCCTGTGGACATTGTAGGGTTAATGCTGAAGGAGTCACACCCACAGAGAAGGCACAGGAAAATGATCTATGCTTGGCAAGTGCTGCCTGTCCATATACACTAATGGTTGCAGAAATACCCTCTGAGCAGGCCCCTCAAACAAATGAGTAATTATGAGTATGTGTAGTTTGTGTTAGTGTATAGCCCTGTGCAGGAGATTCTCTCTAAATTATCAAAACTCATATCAGAAGGTTTTGGAGACTATAATGACAATGGTGGGAATGAGATTACAGAACATTTGCAACCTGTTTTGAGAGCAATAAACACACTACCAGTTACTTCATGTGACTTCACTAATGTTCATAGATCTCAGGAGTCTTTCTCTACCTCTTTGGAATACATTGTCATACGTTAACAGATGGCTGACTGCTCATCGCCATGCGGATGATACTCCGTCTAGGAGGGTAGATCCTACTGCCCATCGCAACAAAAGATACCAGATGCATGGGATTTTTAAATTGATTTTGTTGCCCAGGTGTTAGAGATTCAATTTTGTAACAAATTTCTCATTTTTTATGGTTAAACATCCTGTATCAATACAGCATGGGCCAGGATCTTTGAATTAATATATGTGCAGAATATCCTGCTATAACAATCTTTCATAGGGTGTGCAACTTGCATTTTCTTGATAATGGTCAAAGTGCTAAAATGTCAGTGTATATAATGGTGGTATGTTTGATAGGTTAATACATTTTATAGTTTTGATATTCACAATTGCAATTTCTAGCACTTTTAATGCAATGCACACAATGTGCTTTGTTCTTGGCGCCAAGTATTGTATGCCTACGTTGTAGGACTTAGTGGCTTGTCTACTGTAGTTATTTAGACACCAAACTTAATTCACATTTAGGCTGTTAATTTCTTCAGACAGGGAACACAAATCACAGGCTTAGTACTGATCAGATTTCATTTGTTAAATCTTGCATTGCTCTCAAATGAACTGTGCCCTCAGGGCAGCAGTGTGTGTGGCGCATATTGAAGGTCAGAATTACTACTCTAACCCCAATCCTAGAATATTTGGGGAAAGAACAACTTTCACCCAAACATTCCAGGAGGCTTTTTTGGTATTCCAACTCCAGCTCTGGAATATTATGAGAAAAGTTATTAATTTCTCGAGTATTTTAGGTATGGTTGAAAAATAGTAATTTTGAATGGTAGGAAGTGCTGCCCTGAGAGTGCAAAAGAAACAATTGATGGACGGAATGCTGGAAAATGCAAACATTCACCCCCAGTCACAAGGATCTGGGTTAAATCCATCATTCTTTTGCTCACCACACCACCCCAGTTTGGACCCAGCCATATGCAAATCAGTCTTGACCCTGTTCCTTGTGGGAACAGTTCAGCCCGAACTGCCAAGCCAGGTCCTCCCTGGACCGGAAACAAGCATCCTAGGACCGGTTTCAGGGCATCACCCTTCTTCAGCCAGGCTAGCTTGAATCCAGTGGTGTAGTGAGCACGGGACCCACGTCTGGGCATACCCTTCCCACTTAGGGCGACAAATGCAAAAGAAACAATTGATGGACGGAATGCTGGGCTGGTTTTTGCTCCAGTCCGGGTTTTGCGTTCAGTGAGGAGAGCGAGGGACGAGAGCGAGGACGCCGAACCGCTGCTTCCCGGACCTACCTCCCGGCCCCCTGATTTACGGCTTGCGGATTTCAGCTTGTGGCCTGTTGTTGGTCCTGCTGGTCCTGCCTTTTGAGCGGGGGCCCGTAATCACCCGGGAGTCGCCTGCAAGTCCGGCCAAGTGCGGAGCGGTGCAGTACAGTGAGCGTGACAGAGCTCAGATCAGCTCAGGTCCCCTTGCAGTGCACCGGATAGTCGCTGGTCGGGCTGTGGGGGAGAGCTGCAGAGCGGCCGACGGCAGTGCAAAGCAACTTTGAGTTGAGCCGGCGCTCGGGATTGAGCCAGAGGCAAGTTAGCTGCGTTTTCCTGCGTAGGTCTGACCGGTTTGACCGGGTGACTCGTGCAGGACAGTTCACCAGTTTACCAGGATTAGGGCAGTCGATCCACGCTGAGCTGGAGCCAGAGAGGCGGAGTGTTCTTTCAAGATAACATTGCATTATTACAACGCCAACAGGAGGGAAAAGCGGCGAGACGTGGTGAAAGTAAGCAGGCAAGCCGGTGAGCGTGAGAGTGAGAGTGGGAGCGCGACACCCCCTAGTGGCAGGCAGCGGAGTGAAGTGCCCAGGTGTGCCCTGCTCTCAATCTCTCGACTCCTAGCAACCCCAGTTTTGCGCAGTCCCTGCTGTTTTCCATCGTGCTACCACGCCAGAACACAGAACAACTGTTAATAGCGTCAATAGTGTAAAGCCAACAGCTCATCTCCATCCCAAAGAAAAAAGTATAAAAAAGAATAAACCCCCCTTCAGCGGTCCAGTAGTAGGGCAACATCTCAGAATGAGGTCAGGAAGGACGAGAGGAGGAGAAAAAGGGGGAAAGAAAACGCCACTCCATTTGACAAAGGGGACGGAAAAGGTGGGTTCCCCGGCTCCGATCATGGAGCATATTAGTAGCTTGCCAGGAGTACCAGAAACTACAACAGGAACCACAACAGAGGGAGTGAACCAAGTAGGGTCAAGGTCTGCAAACGGAGAACTGCGGTCCGAAGAGGGGCCCGCACCCACAGCTACAGCAACAACGGTCACCACAGGAGTGGAAAGCAATAAGGCAGTTACCAGCAAAAAGGTCACAGAGTCCGCCCCACGGGTCACAAAAGCAGGCGGCAAGATAGTCACTCCATCAGCACCCATTAGGCACCATTCATGTCCAAATAGCAGCAAACGGGCACGGATTACTGACTTCCTAAAAGCAGCCATCAAATCTACCGAGCAAAGCAGTGGCCGCATTGACAGTAATGACCCTCTTTTTTTTAATTTTCCTAAGTTTATGAATTCTAGTAAGAACACCATCGACCCCCAGAGGGGAACTGATACAAATCCCCCCCGACGTAAGCAGCCCCAACAGGGGTGAGAAGGAAATTGACGTACCGTGGATCATGGGTCCAGACTCTCATTTCACCACAAAGAAAGAAGTTCCGGATTCACAGACATCAACAATCACACCTCAAAACTCTTTGCACTGCGACCGGCGCAGAAACCTGCAAGTAGTTGAGGCACAAATACACGGACACCCGTCTACCTTAAAAACACAATTACAGCAACAACAACAAAATTTATCTGGAAATCAGGAGGCAGTCCCAATCCCTCAGAAAAGTACAAACACCGCAAATCCCCTTGGAAATACATATACAGATGAGTTGTCGGCATCCCAATCTTTAGATGACTCTGGTTTGTCAAAAATAAATTTCAACAACAGCAACATACAAGATAAATCCAGTCTCCGACTCATTTCACCGCAAAAGGCACATCAATCCGGGCAGAAAATGCCGAACCTCAGCCAACACGATGATAACTCATTCATGTTCAATAACCCGGAAATATCTCCTATGCCGCCACCGTCACAAAATAAGGTTCAGCCCAGCAAGATTTTGGGTACTCCGGACTTTCCATCCCCAGATAGGCTATTTTATCAGGAACAACGAGTCAGTTCACCCTTAGAAGGATCATACAGTCAACCCCCATCTTCAGTCTGGCGGCACCTGCTAAACACTTTGCACACCATCGGCAAAGCGATGAACTACCACGCTGACAAGTTGGACACACAAGTTGACCTTTTAAACATTTTAGCAAACTACGTCCAGGGGGTCGAACAAAAGTTGCAAAATCTCAATGAGCTGATCATGAGGGTGCAGCGAGATCGTGAAACAACACACCAAGCATGTCATTGCCATTGCACCCAAATAATAGATCAACTGGCAACAGTTCAAACCCTAATGACGGAAATATTGGGGGTTATCAGCAGCGCGCCAATGAAGATCGCACCATCACTCAAGAAAGCAAAAGAATCGAGGGAAGAGGTCCAGGAGTGCCTCGGCTCTCTGAGGGCCCATAATGATAGAGCAACAGAGTCCATCACAGTACAAACCCAAGCAAGTACAGATACATCTCAACTACCATACGGACCGGGACCCACATGCGTCCTGGCCATTTCACCCAAGGTCAACAGCAATCAGCCTTCAGTAAATCAATCAAAAGCAATAACCCCATTATCCAAGCGGGAGAGAAAACGTCTGAGGAAGGCTAGAAACCATAAACAACTCAGGCAGGCAACAAAGGTAATCGGCGCCACGATTGAGCCAGATAGGACTCAAAGTGAAGAAACCACTATTTCAATCTTAGGGGAAGCCGCAATTATTGAGGACCACCTGACTCCACCGACTGAATCGTTTATTGCCCGAAGTACTCAAAATTCACACACAACGGAGAAAACTCCCCCTGCAAAGGTATACGGAATATTTAAGCCGGTTGAACGGAAGGGAAAACAGCATCTCATAACTCAGGCGACACAAACTAAGAAGCTCAAGCTAAGTAATAACACGAAAGAAACTATAACAAATAGCTTGAAGGAGGTCATCGGGCCTAATGTAACAGAAAGAGAAGAGAGGCCGAACTCAGAAACAACAAACACTCCCTGTCAGGGAAGTAGTGTAGCGATCTCCATCACGGGTAATTACATTTTATCACAAAATCGCACAAGTAATCATCAAATCCTGTCTCTAACAGATTCAAAGCAAATTATGGCTGATCGGCAATCCAAAAAGAGTTTGGTCAATGAAAGAGGGCCAGTCCCTCCCAATCGCAATCAGAAGTTGGATTTTATTCCCCATTACGTTTCAAGGGGACCTCACGACATCCTCAACAGAAGCGCACTATTGAAAGTGTTTAAAGCCCTTCCACCTTTGAGCCACATTAACACCAGTAACTTAGAAAGCATAGAGTTCAGCCCCAATTTCAATCCAATCGGTCAAGAGATCACCACAGTTACATTCCTTGACAGCTCCATTATCGAGCAGATTTGGCAGCAGCAGGACTCACTCGCCAAATGGGGAATTGAGGTAAAAAAGCCTGCTCTCAATTGCTATCCAAGCCCACTTCAACCATCCAACCAGACAGAGGGCTTGTTAAGAGGAGCCAAAGGCCCAGAACATCACAGCCCAACAAAGGGTATAGCCCAAACTGCAAGAAAAATTACCATCACCTTTCCCCATCCAGAAGCAGTTAGGTCTTCATGCAACAGGCAGATGAATATAGCCGGGAACAGCAATGCCGTGGCATGAACAAAATCTTTCAAAGCCTCAAATTTGAACCATGGTTGTGATATCTGCTCCTGGAATATGCATGGACTAAGTGCAAAACTTGAAGACCCCGATTTTATGGAATTCATCAATCAATACGATCTACTTCTTTTCCAAGAAACATGGCAGACAGATTTCTCACCAATAGTTGGATTCAAAGAACATCTAAACCCGGCTAAGAGAGCCTCCAAACACGGAAGAGCAAAAGGAGGACTCTTCACCTTTGTTTCGACCGACATCCCAACTTGTACTCTCACACGTGGGTCCAAATAAAGAAAGGCGACGGGCGCACTATAACCAAAAAGATCCAAACATCCAATGGATTAAAACAGGGGTGCGTTCTGGCTCCCTGCCTATTTAACATCTATACTGCAGACCTCGAGAAGCACCTCCAACTCATACAAACTGACCCCCCAAAACTGGGCAAAACATCGATACCTAGTCTCCAATACGCGGATGACATAGTCCTCCTAGCCCAAACACCTATAGGCCTACAGCGATCGATATCTCAATTAGGTGCCTACATTACTTCCGCCCAACTTTCAATCAATCATCAAAAAACAAAAGTGCTATGCTTTTCAAAACATCATAAAAACAGGAAAAAAGGTAAATTTACTTGGAAGCTAGATGCGAAACCAATATCCCAGGTGGACTCGTATAAATACCTGGGGTTTCATCTTGACCATAATCTTAATTTTAAATCACAACTGGATCAAGGAAAAACGAAAGCGAAACAACTCCTCTTCGCCTTTAAAACTGTTCAGAAGAAGCTAACAGGTTGCTCAACAGGACATCTCCTTAAAGTAATCGCTGCTAAATTCCTCCCCACTATATCCTACGGGTCGGAAATCCTGAAAACAAAAGATGCCACTGTCCTAAATCTAGCACAATCCAGTCTTTTTATGAGACTGTTTTCAAATCCCCAATATATCTCTCAGGCTAAAATTTGATTGGAATATGGACTCAAAAATCAGATACCTGCTAGACAAGGGGCAATGGCCAAATATTACTGGCGGATGAGGGAAGCTGAAGACAACACTCTGGCCCACTTCTGCTGGGAAGAGATAGAAAAACAAGCCAGGCTAAAGAATTCAATTTTTACCATTTTAAAAGAATCCCTCCTGGCCTTACAGCTCGAGGATGCATGGCTCACAATCACCAAATACCCCGGATTCAAAACCGCAGCGAATAACGCAATTAAACGGGTCTCGTTGCTAAAGGACAAAACAACCTTTGCCAAGAAAAGTCACGCATGGGGAGTGATACAATCGTATCAGTCGCTGAAGCCCCAAGCGTACTTATCCGAACACTTTCCACAGTACAAAAAGCACTACCTGACGCTGCTGGGCTCTTTCCCCATGAAAGACCTAACTCCGAAATGGAAATTGAGCTGGCCGACCAAAGAATGCCGCCTCTGAGGACAAGGAGAAGAATCACTGCTACACCTTCTATGCATTTGCCCCTCATTACTAGAAATCAGAAAAACACTGCTCCGTGAGTTATTGAGGAAGGCACAAATAAGGACATGTAGAGGGGCAGTTATACAATGTCTCGGAGGCTTGTCAATTCAACTATCTTGTAGAGCTATAACCTTCTGGAAAATGGCGGCAAAAGAACTGGACAAAAAAATACAAACGAACTATCTGTAGCAGTCCAGAATTGAACGGCCTGCTCAAATTTTCAAATAGCATAGCTATCTGTTATTTTATTGTTCGTAAATTTTTACAATAATATTTTATTGTACAATCTGATACTTTTTAATCTAATCATCGACGACTGTTCAAGTACCTGATTGTGTCATGTACGTACTTCTTGTATTGTTAAGAATTCCTAACTTAATTTATAATGTACTATGGTGGTTCGCATACCCTTTTATGATTTTTAATGAAATCAAATAAAAGTATTATGACTGACAATGCTGGACAATGCAAACATTCACCCCCAGTCACAATGATCTGGGTTAAATGCATCATTCTTTTGCTCACCACACCACCCCAGTTTGCACCCAGCCATATGCAAATCAGTCTTGACCCTGTTCCTTGTGGGAACAGTCCAGCCCGAACTGCCAAGCCAGGTCCTCCCTGGACCGGAAACAAGCATCCTAGGACCGGTTTCAGGGCATCACCCTTCTTCAGCCAGGCTAGCTTGAATCCAGTGGTGTAGTGAGCACGGGACCCACGTCTGGGCATACCCTTCCCACTTAGGGCGACAAATGCAAAGAAACAATTGATGGACGGAATGCTGGACAATGCAAACATTCACCCCCAGTCACAAGGATCTGGGTTAAATCCATCATTCTTTTGCTCACCACACCACCCCAGTTTGGACCCAGCCATATGCAAATCAGTCTTGACCCTGTTCCTTGTGGGAACAGTCCAGCCCAAACTGCCAAGCCAAGTCCTCGCTGGACTGGAAACAAGCATCCTAGGACCGGTTTCAAGGCATCACCCTTCTTCAGCCAGGCTAGCTTGAATCCAGTGTTGTAGTGAGCACGGGACCCACGTCTGGGCATACCCTTCCCACTTAGGGCGACAAATGCAAAACAAACAATTGATGGACGGAATGCTGGACAATGCAAACATTCACCCCCAGTCACAAGGATCTGGGTTAAATCCGGCATGGTGAGCAAAAGAATGATGGATTTAACCCAGATCTCTTGACTGGGGGAGAATGTTTTGATTTGTTCTGCATTCCGTCCATCAATTGTGTGTCTTTTGCTTTCTCGCCCTAAGTGCGCCAGGTATGCCCAGACGTGGGTCCTGGGCTCACTGTGCCACTGGAATCAAGCTATCCTGGCTGAAGAGGGGTGAAACCCCGAAACCGGTCCTAGGATGCTTGTTTCCGGTCCAGGGAGGACCTGACTTGGCAGTTCGGGCTGGACTGTTCCGATGAGGCACAGGGTCAAGACTGATTTGCATATGGTCAGGTCCAAACTGGGGTGGCATGGTGAGCAAAAGAATGATGGATTTAACCCAGATCTCTCGACTGGGGGAGAATGTTTTGATTTGTTCTGCATTCCGTCCATCAATTGTGTGTCTTTTGCTTTCTCGCCCTAAGTGCGCCAGGTATGCCCAGAGGTGGGTCCTGGGCTCACTGTGCCACTGGAATCAAGCTATCCTGGCTGAAGAGGGGTGAAACCCCGAAACCGGTCCTAGGATGCTTGTTTCCGGTCCAGGGAGGACCTGACTTGGCAGTTCGGTCTGGACTGTTCCCATGAGGCACAGGGTCAAGACTGATTTGCATATGGCCAAGTCCAAACTGGGGTGGCATGGTGAGCAAAAGAATGATGGATTTAACCCAGATCTCTTGACTGGGGGAGAATGTTTTGATTTGTTCTGCATTCCGTCCATCAATTGTGTGTCTTTTGCTTTCTCGCCCTAAGTGCGCCAGGTATGCCCAGACGTGGGTCCTGGGCTCACTGTGCCACTGGAATCAAGCTATCCTGGCTGAAGAGGGGTGAAACCCCGAAACCGGTCCTAGGATGCTTGTTTCCGGTCCAGGGAGGACCTGACTTGGCAGTTTGGGCTGGACTGTTCCCATGAGGCACAGGGTCAAGACTGATTTGCATTTGGCCAGGTCCAAACTGGGGTGGCATGGTGAGCAAAAGAATGATGGATTTAACCCAGATCTCTTGACTGGGGGAGAATGTTTTGATTTGTTCTGCATTCCGTCCATCAATTGTGTGTCTTTTGCTTTCTCGCCCTAAGTGCGCCAGGTATGCCCAGACGTGGGTCCTGGGCTCACTGTGCCACTGGAATCAAGCTATCCTGGCTGAAGAGGGGTGAAACCCCGAAACCGGTCCTAGGATGCTTGTTTCCGGTCCAAGGAGGACCTGACTTGGCAGTTCGGGCTGGACTGTTCCCATGAGGCACAGGGTCAAGACTGATTTGCATATGGCCAGGTCCAAACTGGGATGGCATGGTGAGCAAAAGAATGATGGATTTAACCAAGATCTCTTGACTGGGGGAGAATGTTTTGATTTGTTCTGCATTCCGTCCATCAATTGTGTGTCTTTTGCTTTCTCGCCCTAAGTGCGCCAGGTATGCCCAGACGTGGGTCCTGGGCTCACTGTGCCACTGGAATCAAGCTATCCTGGCTGAAGAGGGGTGAAACCCCGAAACCGGTCCTAGGATGCTTGTTTCCGGTCCAGGGAGGACCTGACTTGGCAGTTCGGGCTGGACTGTTCCCATGAGGCACAGGGTCAAGACTGATTTGCATATGGCCAGGTCCAAACTGGGGTGGCATGGTGAGCAAAAGAATGATGGATTTAACCCAGATCTCTTGACTGGGGGAGAATGTTTTGATTTGTTCTGCATTCCGTCCATCAATTGTGTGTCTTTTGCTTTCTCGCCCTAAGTGCGCCAGGTATGCCCAGACGTGGGTCCTGGGCTCACTGTGCCACTGGAATCAAGCTATCCTGGCTGAAGAGGGGTGAACCCCTGAAACCGGTCCTAGGATGCTTGTTTCCGGTCCAGGGAGGACCTGACTTGGCAGTTCGGGCTGGACTGTTCACATGAGGCACAGGGTCAAGACTGATTTGCATATGGCCAGGTCCAAACTGGGGTGGCATGGTGAGCAAAAGAATGATGGATTTAACCCAGATCTCTTGACTTGGGGAGAATGTTTTGATTTGTTCTGCATTCCGTTCATCAATTGTGTGTCTTTTGCCCTGAGAGTGCAGCTCAGGGCAAAAAACTAGGAATGCCCAAAATGTGTGAGGTCTTAAGATCTGATATCACTCCTTGTGCTGATGCTTGCTGTGATATTACTTCCTGTAATGCCAAACACAATGCCACGCAGCGAGATGCCACTTGCATACTGTCTAACTTGGTTAGTCCCCCACTTCTTTTTCAGGTCAAAGCCTACCAGACAGCACAGCTGTCTGGTGTGCTGAAGACATCTAGATGCCATTCAGAAAGCTTGCTTGGAAATGCATTCTGCCCATTGCTTCCCATTGGCTTTATGGGTTCTATTTGCTGGCTCTATTTGTTTTAGGCCGTTCAGCTTGAGTTTGTCCCTTTCCTTGCCCAAATCTTGTTTACTATGGGGCACATGCATCAAGGTAGGCTTTGGCAATTCCTTAATTGCGATTATTAAGGAATCGCAATTATGGAATCGCAGAAGCCTATGCATGTAGCAATCGCTAAAAAAAATAGCGATTCCTACACATTCCTTAATTGCGACTCGCAAATTGCGAGTCGCAATTAAGGAATGGCTTCCCATTCATTCCTACGGGCCTACAGGCCCATAGGAATGAATGGGAATTGCACGTGCAATTTCAAGGGTGAAAGGGTACCAAAAGGACACCCTGTTGCACCCCTGAAATATGCATGTGTTGCACACACACATGCCCAAAGGGCATGTGTGTGTGTAACATGGAACTTTGAAAAATGCACTTTAGTGCATTTTTCAAAGTTTTTGCAAATTACCATCAAGTTCAAATTGATGGTAATTTGCGACCCCTAATAGCGAAATCGCTATTTGCGATTGCATCATGCATTGCATTTAGGGAATCGCAATTTGCGATTCACTAAATGCAATCGCAATTTCAGTGATCGCTATTTTAGCGATTACTTAAATTGCAATTTTTGCATTTGGGATGATGCATCCCAAATGTAAAAATACCGGACGCAAAGGGGCAGATTCTGTGAATCTGCCCATTTGCGAGCGGTTTTTCGGTTGATGCACGGGGCCCTATATCCTTCCAAGATCTCACTTTCTGTAAAGAGGCATTTAAATTTTGTTCTTATCTTGTCACATTTGCTGTGCATTTAAACACAAAGGTCAGATGTCAGGCTCCTACTTCCAAGGAAGCTTAGTGTTTACTTTTCGTTCTGTGACTTCAAAATGAGAGCATTTATAAAAGCAAGAGGAACGCAGATTACTTTCCCGATGGAGCCCGCTCGTGCCCCTCTTGTGCTTTAGTTTATGAGGCTGTAACATAACCCTTAAAACTAACTTGCAGGGAGGAGGTGCACGCACTTTCTGTGGCAACAAATATTTATGTTGAGGTTCTTCTATAAAAGTACTGTTGGCTTTTGCTTAATGTTACTCTCTTCTGGATGTCTAATGATTTTTCTGTTTAACGTCAACAAGTCAGAGTACCACACCCTTTTACTAATAACACGCATTTTCAAGCTAAAAAGTGTAGCCTACACAACTACACTTAATGAGAAATGGCTTTAGTATTGGCAAAACGTGCAGTAGCACCTTGCCATAAAAATCTAGACAACACAGATTACTGCTTTACAGAAAACTACAAACAGAAGCCCAAAAACAACGACATTATTTGCACTACAGCCTTAAATGTCCTTCCTATGTCAAAACATAGTTTTTATGCTATTTGGTGGATGCGTGTGCTGTCAACAATGAAATAGGTAAACATGTTCCACTGAAACAACAACAGCCTTCCACCAGGGCCGGCTTTAGCACTGTTGGCATCTGGTGCGACACTCTGTGCCACTTCACTCTATGCTTCTCTACTCTAGACCACTCTACTCGATGCCAGTGCACTCCACTCCACTCTACTATGTACCACTGCGCTCCTCGCCACTGCACTATACACCAGTCCAATCTAGGCCAATCCACTCTACTCTGCACCACTCCACTCTATGCCACTCTACTCTGCAACACTGTATTCCATGCCACTGCACTCTACACCACTACTCTATGCCGCTACACTCTATTCTGCACCACTCCACTCTACCCTGCACCACTTAACTCTATGCCATTTCACTCTACTCTGAAACAATCTACTCTGCGCCACTGACCTCTTCTCCACTCTGCGCCACTCCCCTTTACAACACTCTACACCATTCTATGTCACTGAGCTTTGTGCTACTACTCTATGCTACTGCACTCTACCCTGTACCACTTCACTCTACTCTGAAACAATCTAGTCTACGCCATTCTACTCTAAGCCACTCTACTCTGCAAGACTGCACTATTGGCCACTGTACTCAATGCCACTCTACCCTGAACCATTGCACGCTACGCCACTGCAAACGACGCCACTCTACACCATTGTACTCTATTTTACTGCACTCTATGCCACTTTGTTCTACTCTGTACTACTGTACTCTGCACCACTCTACACTGTGCCACTCTACTCTATGCTGCCACTCTACTCCACGCCGCTGCACTCTAGGACACGCTACTCTGCAAGACTGCACTCTCTGCCAATGAGCTCAACATCACTCTACTCAGCACCACTGCACTCTACACCATTGCATTCTATGTCACTGCACTCCACACCACTCTATTCTACTTTGCACCACTGTTCTCTACGCAGCTGCTCTCTGCACTACTCTATTCTGCACCACTCTTCTCTATGCCACTGCACTCTGTTCTGCACCACTCAACTCTACATCAGTCTACTGTATGCTATGCCATTTCACTCTGCTCTACTCCACGCCACTCTAATCTATTCTGCACCACTGCACTCCACGCTACTCTACACCTCTACACTCTTACCACTTCACTCACTGCCACTTCATTCTACTATGAAACAGTCGACTCTGTCATTTTACTCTATGCCACTGCACTATACTCTGCACCACTCTATGGCACTGCACTCTACTCTGCATCACTCTACACCACTTTATTCAAAACAAATACACTCTACACCACTGCACTCTATGCCAATCGACTCTGCATCTCTGTACTTTACGCCACTTCACTCTAGGCCACTCTATGACACATCACTCTATGACACTACACTCTACGATACTCCACTCTATGACGCTCTACTCCATTAGCTCTACTCCACTCTACAACACTACTCCACTCTACGACGTCCTACATAACTCCGTCTCTGCCACTCCATGCCACTTTGCTCCACTCAATTCTACGACATTCTACTTCACTCTTTGCCACTCCACTCTATGCCACTACACTGTCCTACACTACGCCACTCCACGACAATCTTCTCTATCAATCAGTCAGGGTTGGTAAAGGACAACTACTCACCCATGAGGGTCTCAAGGCGCGGGGGGTTGGGCGGCTCCGTTGAGTTCTGGGGTCACCCGAAAAGCCAGGCCTTGAAGTCCTTCACCACTCTACAACACTCTTCGCAACACCTTCTACGCCACTCTACACCACTCCGACACTCTATGCCACTCCACACCCAAACATCCACTAACACAGCCAGTTACCAATCCATACAGCTACTTCCATAGCCATTTAGACACCCTTACAGTCACTTACACACCCAGTCATACACCCACACAGCTACTTACACATCCAGTGATGCCACTCCATTACACTCTACTCCACTCTGACACTCTGCGCCACTCAACGCTACTCCGCTCTAAGTCCTTCCACTCAACACTCTACTCCCTCCAAGACACTCCATAACACTCCACTCAACTTTACGAGACTCCCCTCCACATCACTCTCTTTTAACCCACTGACTTTTAGCCATGCTAAACAGCAGCCACGCTGGTGTGCAACATGGCTAAAACATATTGGCAAAGCATAGAGCTCTTGCATATGCGAGACCTAGTTTGCTTTGCCAACTGTTCAGGACTTCTGCCTTGATGAGCAGACACATTAGAACCCTGCGCTGTAGGATCGGGGCCCTGTACGCTGCTGATTGCCTGACTCTGCCTGGCCCTGGCTCAGAGTTGGGCGCTGTACATATTTCTTTCCATAGAGGGCCTGGGGGAGCAGAGCATGTGCCACTGATTACATCTGAAACAAAGTTTTCCAGTAGATTTCATGTGTCGTATTTTCGCGGGTGAAACGTAAACTTTTGCCCCTCCATTCTTGGCAGCTGTCATCTTTTCCTAATATAATGGCATTTTCTGTTTATTGTGTTAGCGGGTTGTGGATGAAAGCGTGTTGCGCAGTGCAGCTGCCTTTGCTGTAAACACATCATAGCTGAGGCCTCTGTGGTTGGCTGCCCAGCGGCCATGTTCCAAGACACCATACACGCATCAAAGCAGCCCAGACCGCTGAAATGCCAAGCATGTGAAAGAATGGTGGTGTTTTTACTTGTGCACACAGTTTATGGGGCAGAATATAAATTGTGAATACCTCAGTGTGCTAACATATTTATGGAACGGTGCCCCTCTTGTCAAGGGCACATGACAGGCTGTAATCGGCTGTCAATCAAACAAACTGCAGTTCTGTCTATTTATCTGGGTGTTTTTTCTAAAGTGCAAACATGGCGTCTTGAGGCCACTTCAGAGCACTAGCCTGTCAGGCGGACATTGAGCACGTGGGGTTTGGGTCTAGAGGGAGTGTTTTACCAAGCACCCAGATCCTTAATGGTAGCGAAAAGGTTAAATTGGGCAGGGTGGCTAGGGGATGAAGATGGTATTTCATTTCTACAATCTGCTATAGGAGTGAGTGCCTGTGTTGCTCTGGTTTCCCAACTGGTTCACTGTATTCCCCACCACCCTCAGATGGAGTCCTACATCTCTGCGTCTCAGTGCTTGAAGTGGTATGAAAAAAAGTGAGTGTGGGGGAGGGGTCTCTAAAAGGGGTGTGGCCTATGTAATTAAGGGCATAGTTTAAACTACAATTCTGTGACTCCCATAGAGGCTACCCGACCAGTGTTTTGATCCTTTCTGAACTTTCTGTTATTGTGTATTGATATATGACACAACAACTGACGTACACCTAAAACCAGGCAGGGTTATTGGCTTTGTCAATGGTTGTTAGCTGTTTAAGGTAATTGAATTACAGTGTTTTTGCTGTAAATAATTATTATTGAAAATGTTTAAATTCTGAAATCATGAGTCTGTGAATTAAACATTACTGAGGCCTGTGAAGGGGTAGTGGTCTACAGAGTGTCTCCATGGCTCCCGTTATGCGCACTCCATGTTAGACATGTATGCCCTTTATCTCTTCACATCTCTTCATCTGCATGTCTTACACCTTATGTCTTCCCTCTTCAGTGCCCTCTTTTCACTCTCCCCTGAATGCACTTCCTCGCATCTCCTTCACTTCCCCCACACACACAACCCACCCATTCGCCTGTAACCACAGCACTTTTGTAAACTTTCACCTTGTCAATATTTCGATAACTGTGTACCTACTTCACACACATTGACACTGAATCACAGCTGCAACTGCAATGTGTGACCATTGCTCTGTAGAGGTGCCAAGGATTGGGTGACCATGTATTCTGGACACTTTTTTGACTCACTGACAGCACTGTGAGAAATTCGCACTCCCTTCAGCCTCAACTCCAAGTTCTCAATTATGGCCCATTATAAAGACCTGAAGGAAACTCAGTTCAAAGTATGCACTATACAAGAGTAATATGCTACACACACAAAAAACCAGAAACAACATCCTAGAAATAGCTAAAACTCTTATGCAAGATAAACTAAAATATGTGAAATATGAACAGAAACTAAATCGCTGACATGGATTACCTTAACACTTTTTACATTTATTGTTCAGAAATCGTTCAGTGTTTTTGCCATAAAGTTAAGGACATGAAAACAGGGTCTGTTTTTAATTACTACTGGGTCTGAGACCCAGAGGGACCCGGCCTACTTAAAGTCTAGGTGGGTCTCGTTGGTGCTGTCCTCTACAGGAATGGCCACACATCCTGGTCTATACGTGTAACATGTACCAAAACCTCTGGCTGGTCATTTGCATGGAGCTCCAACTGTCCCCTGGCAACTGAATAGAAGGGGTGAGAGATAAACTCCGCTTCACCAGCGGAGTTGGTGAAGTTGTGACCAAATGCAGAGTTCTGGCCAAATTCTGCCAACCGCCTTGTTGTGGAGTTTTTTTGTCATGCTTGGCTCACCAGCGGTAAGTTGGCCAGAGAGATTTGGCATCCCCCAGCACGATGGGGCTTGGGGCTAGAATGAACTGCTCATCAGATACCCCTAAACAGAGGGATAAAGGAGACTGATGGTCAGATGGTGCAGTCCAAGGTTTCCACTCCAGTACCTCCTGCACCACAGCTTTCCAAACCCAATGGCCAAGCCACCAGTAGCGGCTCGCATAGGTAAGAGCGGTGCAGCAGGGCAGGGTAGGGGGGTGGTGGAAGTCGACAGACGACGGGATAAGTAATATTAAATAAATAAATAAAACCACTTACTTTGCATTCGCCGCATCGCCATCGGCCCACCGCCTCACCACTCTTACCTGTGCGAGCCGCCATTGCAAGCCGCACAGCAATCAGCAGAAGGTTGTGATGGTGTGACTTGGTGGTACGAGTTGTAACCAATTTATACCAGTGCTGTTTATGGTGGAGGCACCGAAGGCCACAACATTGACCATGTAGGAGAAAAAAATGAGGTCACAGCGAAAAGTTGCAGATACCTTTTCTTACCGGGAGTATTGATTGAGACTAATGAATGCTGGGGACAGAGGGCAACAAACAGACAGACGTCCAGCAGAACAGTAGCCAATAGCACTCCCTAGTGACCACCATAAAACACCACACTCACCTGGATCCTCCGGGTGATTGACAGGACTATTGACCTGTTAGATGCCTGAGCACTTAGCAAAGTCCGGTCTCAGTCAGGACCTCAGTGGATAAGAAATTATAACATGGCCAAGAATCTGACCTCATTATACCCAACACATCATCATCAGAGCCTTAATCACATCTGGGTCTCTGCAATGCCCACTCATAGGGTGCACTGCACATGTGCTGATAACATGACATCAGATTTGTGATCAGAACTTTTTTAACTATGCACGTCCTCCTAAAATGAAGTGCAAAAAGAACAGATGGGCGCACTCTAGCCAAAGAACAAAACTGACAAGAGTTCCCCTTTAAGCAGCGCCAATATTCCCCACACAGGATGGATGTCAGAGGCAGCGTTTATGAACCTTCGCCCAATGAAACGCAGATCTTCTGTATTTGTATCGAATCAAATCTCTCCTCGCCTGCTTCCGCCTGGCCCTTGTCAATAGAAGCCTTACACAAACATGGGGGCTCCCCCTCCCCCATTCCAGGCCTGCTCCTGGTTTAAACCCAATCTGAGCTGTCCGACGAGTTCAATGCGGCCTTTTGTTCAGAGCCGTGGAAGGAGCTCGGCTGACGCGGCTGTGAGAGTGGAGCAGTGGGGCGGGGGAGCCGGGGAGCTCCCCAGGAGCTCCCTTCCAAAAATAGCTGCATTCCTGGAATTGTTATATGGTAGCTCTTTCTAGCCTCTCGTCCCACGCAGAAAAATGCCTGCTGAAAGTCCGTGCAGCTCCTAAACACTGCCTCATTTGAAAAAGTAAAAAAATAAAATTAATAAGTGCCTGGGCCGAAACACTGTGTTTGAGCCCACTGCTGGTGCTGAGGCGTACCAAGGCGGAAGCTGGATGCCAAGGGTGTCTTGTCTTCATCCCATCTCATGCCTCTTTCTCCTCACACCCAGCACTTCCTGTCTCTCTAGCCCACTCTCGCCGGTTCTTTTTCATTCCCACTTTCTACATTTGTCACTATTTTCCTATCTTTCTCTTTCTTCTCCGCTTCTCCCTCTTGCCCATCACATGCCACCACCGGCACAAATTAAGTCATGCACCTTCGGCCAATTATGGCTTTTTAAGTGGCACGTTTAGCGTGCGTGGAAATGTAAGCCTATGTTAGAATTAAATATTAAAATCCCAGAATGCAACTGGTGCTTGCTTGGGGTGGAATTCACGGCAGACCTGATTGTATTTCTACCTCCAAAGACTTAGGTGTCAAGAGACCTCCCACCTCCCACAATGAGTTTAAAATAAGGTCATCTTAAAGAGCCACTTGGTAGCCACTTGCGAGCCCCAGGACATTGCTCTAATGCACGAATGACCTTGATGCCTGACTTTGACTTTTGTGACTCAAAAGCCTGATGCAAACAGCTTTATTCTTCACCGTTGTATTTGATGGACACTGCATTAAAACAGTGCTCTCCGTTCCCCAGATCCTTGCGTAAGTAGCGCGTCCAGTCCAGGTTTTGGATGAGCATTCGGCTGCTTGTAGCCCTGGTTTCATTGTGGGTCCTCCAGAACTACCAATCCCAGAATGCCATCTGTGTTTCTGCAATTGTGCACAGCGTAAAAAAAAGGAATAAATAATAAAATGTATTTGTGACACGTTAGATAGATAAAAATAGTTTGGAAACTAGGATTTTAAGCCCGTACTGCTAATATTAAAAAGTAAATCTACAGGTCCCATCATACAAAGTGCTGTTGGCTGTAACGCTAGGACTGGCTGAAGATGACATGCGTGATAAGGGGCGACTTGGCACCCTTCAAAAGATAACCATCCAGACGCCTTTAAAAACAAAAAACAGTACTATTGGAGTTGAAAAGATGGTATAAAACACCCCCTGGAATTAAATCATGCGGTTGCAAACCACACAAAGATTCTGTCATTTCATTTCTGCCCGAAACAGTAATGACAAGACATCACTTTACATGGTTGTGGTGATTGCAATGTCATGTGTTGTGTCAATGTGAACTATTTCACCTGTGAGTAATCCTGTTGGTGACTTCTGCTGATGAAGCCGGAGGGGCCAGCAGGCCAGGTAATGGCCCAGACATGTTTCAGGTGTGCAGACAGCTGACACAACCCCTGTGTTTATAGTAAGAATACCAAGGCGCAGCATTTTTACTCTTTAAAAACAGTTTTATGATTTACAGAAACTAATATATCCCAGATGGTAAAGTAAAGCATTAAAAAAGAGGAACCTTCTAAAGTGAGATTTATCTCAGGAAGTGGGCCTGGCAGCAAGGCAGAACCCTCACCAGTCCCAGGAGGCTTCGGGTTTTCCCCCAGCAGACCTCACGTGTTGCACCCTGGCTTCTGCTTCCGGAAACACACTGCCGAGGGATGTGCAGCCATCTCGACTCAGTGTAACCATCTCACGTAGCTACGCAGCTACCCAGCGCTCTCTAGTTGCCTGCGCTGGTGCTGGGCAGCTTTATTAGCGCCAGCGCTAGGGGAAACACAGGGGTGCGCCGTATTTTTGTAAATACTGTGCATCCCCGCGTTTAAAATTGTCGGAGTGCAGCATTACCAATTTTGTTGAAACGCCGCGCTCTGACATTTTGTTGTAAATATCCCCCTGAGTTGGATTGGAAACTAAAATGAAAAAACATACAACAACGTTTTATTTCAAGCCGCGTGGCAAAGAAGCAAAACGGTGTGGAAGCAACAATGAGGTGGGGGAACAAGCAACACAGAGGGAGTAAGTAACATGGGGCGGAAACAACATGGAGGTGTGGACATGGCGGATGCATTACAGGAGTACAGGCGGAGGAAGCAACACAGAGGGGCGGATGGAGGAAGCAACACGGAGGGTGCAGATGGGGGAAAGAAAATGACAGATAGTGAACAAAGTGTAGAGCTGGCGAGAGCAAACATGTGTAAGAGAGCAATGTGGAGCAGGCGAGGGAAAACCATATGGGCAAGAAAGCAATGGAGGGTACACAAGGACTAGTATAACATAGAGGTGTGGGGAGAAACAGACGAACAACATAGAGCAAAGCTGAATGCAAGGGTGGAGAAGTACACAAGGGAGATAGCTGGCAAACACAAGTGCTCCCATCAATCAATCAATCAATCATATCATTTGTAAAGCGCACTACTCACCCGTGAGGGTCTCAAGGCGCTGGGGTGGGGAATGCTGCTACTGCTCGAAAAGCCAGGTCTTGAGGAGTTTTCTGAAGGTCAGCAGGTCTTGGGTCTGCCGTAGGTGGATGGGGAGGGTGTTCCAGGTCTTGGCGGCGAGGTGGGAGAACGATCTGCCACCGGAGGTCGCTCTTCGGAAGCGGGGGACAGTGGCGAGGGCGAGGTCGGCGGAGCGGAGCTGGCGGGTGGGGGTGTAGAAGCTGAGTCGTCTGTTGAGGTACGTTGGTCCAGTGTTGTGGAGTGCCTTGTGTGCGTGGGTGAGGAGTTTGAAGGTTATCCTCTTGTTGACCGGGAGCCAGTGCAGGTCTCTCAGGTGGGGTGTGATGTGGCTGCGGCGAGGGATGTCGAGGATCAGGCGTGCAGAGGCGTTCTGGATGCGTTGGAGCCGTCTCAGGAGTTTGGCCGAGGCTCCTGCGTAGAGGGAGTTTCCGTAGTCCAACCTGCTGCTGACGAGGGCCTGGGTGACCGTTCTTCTCGTTTCAGTGGGGATCCACTTGTAGATCCTGCGGAGCATGCGGAGGGTGTTGAAGCAGGCGGAGGAGACGGCGTTGACCTGTTTAGTCATGGAGAGGGTGGAGTCGAGGATGACCCCTAGGTTGCGTGCGTGGTCGGTGGGTGTTGGGGCGGTTCCCAGTGCGGTCGGCCACCAGGAGTCGTCCCAAGCCGAAGGGGTGGATCCGAGGATGAGGACCTCCGTCTTGTCCGAGTTCAGCTTCAGTCGGCTGTTCCTCATCCATTCAGCGACGGCCTTCATTCCTTCGTGAAGGTTGGTTTTGGCGGTGTGGGGGTCCTTGGTGAGGGAGAGGATCAGCTGGGTGTCATCGGCGTAGGAGATGATGTTGAGGTCGTGCCGACGGGCGATGTGGGCGAGCGGTGCCATGTAGATGTTAAACAGAGTTGGGCTGAGGGAAGAGCCCTGGGGTACGCTGCAGATGATCTCGGTGGCTTCGGAGCTCGTAGTGTGTGGTGGCAGACCGTGTCGAAGGCGGCTGACAGGTCCAGGAGGATGAGGGCCGCCGTTTCTCCGTTGTCCAGCAGGGACTTGATGTCATCGGTGGCGGCGATGAGGGCAGTCTTGGTGCTGTGGTTGCTGCGGAACCCGGACTGGGAAGGGTCCAGGATGTTGTTCTCCTCGAGGTAGCGGGTCAGTTGTTTGTTGACGGTCTTCTCGATGACCTTTGCCGGGAACGGGAGCAGGGAGATGGGCCGGAAGTTCTTGAGGTCCTTGGGGTCCGCCTTGGGTTTCTTGAGTAAGGCGTTGATCTTGGCGTGCTTCCAGCTCTCCGGGAAGGTTGCTGTCTCGAAGGAGGTGTTGATGACTTTCCGGAGATGGGGTGCGATGGCTGTGCTGGCTTTGTTGAAGATGTGGTGTGGGCATGGGTCTGACGGAGATCCGGAGTGGATGGTGTTCATGATCTTGATGGTGTCGTCGTCGTTGATGTTGGTCCAGGAGAGCAGGCGGTTGGTGCGGATGGTGGTCGTGGGGGCGGAGGTCTCAGTGGTTGTCGGGGCGGGCGTGGCATTGAAGCTGTCGTGGATGTCTGCGATCTTGCGGTGGAAGAAGGTGGCCAGCGAGTCGCACAGGTCTTGCGAGGGTGGGACGTCGTTGGTGTTGGAGCTGGGGTTGGAGAGTTCCTTCACGATGTTGAAGAGCTCTTTGCTGTTGTGCGCGTTGTCTAGGCGGTCTTTGAAGGAGGCCCTTTTGGCGGATCTGATGAGGTGATGGTGTCTGCGGGTGGCGTTCTTGTGGGCTGCGTGGCTGTCCGGTGTTCGTTCACGGAGCCAGATCTTCTCCAGCTTTCGGCAAGTTTGCTTGGAGGCCCGGAGGTCTTCACTGAACCAGCTGGCTTTCTTGTTGGTGTGACTGTTGGAGGGTTTCTTGATCGGGGCGAGGGTGTTGGTGCAGTCGTTGATCCACTGTCTGAGGTTGCGGGCGGCGGTGTCGGGGTCGGTGGGTGGGCTCTGGGCGAGGGTGGTGGTTAGCTGGTCTTCGGTGACTTTGCTCCAGCAGCGGCAGGGCATCTGTTGGGTGCGGTGGTGCGTGGTGGGTTTCTTGAAGGTGAAGTGGATGCAGCGATGGTCGGTCCAGTGGAGTTCAGTGGTGTGGTTGAAGGAGACGTGGGGGTTTGCGGAGAAGATGGGGTCAAGCGTGTGACCGGCGGAGTGGGTGGGTGTTGTGACGAGTTGTCTGAGTCCGAGGTTGGCTAGGTTGCCGATCAGGGTGGTGGAGTTGGTGTCGTTGTTGTTCTCGAGGTGGAAGTTCAGGTACCCGAGGAGGATGTAGTCCGTGGAGGCGAGGGCGTGTGTGCTGACGAAGTCGGCGATGGAGTTGCTGAACTGTGGTCGGAGTCCGGGGGGGTCTGTAGACGAGGGTTCCTCTGAGGGTGGTGTTGGGATCGGTGTGGATCTGGAAGTGCAGGTGTTCGGCGGTGCTGAGGGTGTCGTCGGTGTTGGTCGAGACTCTGAGAGTGTTCCTGTGGACGATGGCGATTCCTCCTCCTGCTCCGTTGGTGCGGTCCCTGCGGGTGATCTTGTAGCCTTCCGGGACGGCCATGGCTATGTCGGGTGCAGAGGCGGGGTTCAGCCAGGTCTCCGTCAGGAAGGCGACGTCTGGGGAGGTTGAATCGAGTAGGTCCCAGAGTTCAACGGCGTGTTTGCGGGCGGAGCGGGTGTTGAGAAGGATGCATCTGAGGTGGTTGAGTTCTTTCCTGGTGGCGGCATGGTGGGGCGGATGCTTGTGAAGCTGCAGTTCCGGCAGGTGAAAGCTCCGTGGGAGCGCTTCGGGGCGGCCAGGAAGCAGGTGTGTGATCGTCCGGTGTTGAGTGCGTGGAGGGATCTGGCATCGTAGGGGCGTCGTGGCGTTCGCGGGGTCCAGGGGTCCTGGCACTGGGCGCGGTCCAGGCGCGGACGGGCGCAGAAGGGCTTGCCTTAGGCTTGCCTTTGGCGCGCCAGCGGCGCGGCCGCTGCGCGGCCTCCATATGAGGAGGTGTGGGAGGGAGGAGCAGCTGGGAGGCGGGGCAGCGAATGGGATTGCAGGGGGGCGGGGCCACAGGGACGCAGCGGCGGGAAAAACGGGCGGGGGCCGCGGGAGAACTGGGCACAGGAAGGAAAAACAAGTTTAGGCAAGAAAACAAGTACAGGCACTGAGGAATAAAAACAAGTCTGGGCAAGAAAGCAAGTTAGGCACAGGGGGATAAAAACAAGTCTGGGCAAGAAAGCAAGTTAGGCACAGGGGGATAAAAACAAGTCTGGGCAAGAAAGCAAGTTAGGCACAGGGGGATAAAAACAAGTCTGGGCAAGAAAGCAAGTTAGGCATGGGGATAAAAACAAGTCTGGGCAAGAAAGCAAGTTAGGCACAGGGGGATAAAAACAAGTCTGGGCAAGAAAGCAAGTTAGGCACAGGGGAATAAAAACAAGTCTGGGCAAGAAAGCAAGTTAGGCACAGGGGGATAAAAACAAGTCTGGGCAAGAAAGCAAGTTAGGCACAGGGGAATAAAAACAAGTCTGGGCAAGAAAGCAAGTTAGGCACAGGGGAATAAAAACAAGTCTGGGCAAGAAAGCAAGTTAGGCACAGGGGGAAAAAAACAAGTCTGGGCAAGAAAGCAAGTTAGGCACAGGGAATAAAAACAAGTCTGGGCAAGAAAGCAAGTTAGGCACAGGGGGAAAAAAAAAGTCTGGGCAAGAAAGCAAGTTAGGCACAGGGGAAAAGTACAGGATTAGGCAAAAACAATGCAGGCAGAGCCGTGCAGCAGCGTGGGGAGCGACCTGCCTGCGAGCAGGGTCAGAGGTCGCCGATGGAATGCTTAACCCAAAAGAAAAATGTAGTGCTTGAAAAGCAAGCAGTGGAAGCATAGAAGCCAGACAATCAAATAGATGGTAAAGAGACTATTCTCCCCGGGTGGGAAAAACACAAGATTTACAAGCTTGGACATGAATATGAAGCAGGCAAATGGGAGTGACAGGAACGCCAACCAATGTTGAGCAATGGGCAGGCTTCAAGTCCATGTATGTTCTCGGTAAGCCTACAGATAATGCATGCTCCGTCTAGTAAGTGACACCTACAAATATATATAAATGTACAGAAGGTGATTAATGGGCTGATGGTGCACAATGTGGACAGGGCAACCAGCTTAATCTTCCATTTAACTTCTGTCTGGAATCTGGGTAACATGAGGGGGTGTTGCTTAGCTTTGGTGGTCTATGTGTAGGGAAGTTAATGAATCAAAGTGTTAAATGGAGGGCCTCTGATGATGTTGGGTTACAGTTAGTAGAGTAGACACAACATTTCTTTATTGCCCTTAGATTAAGAATTACCAATAACTAGGTTCCAGAAGCTATTGCTATCCTAGGGAGGGGGGGGGAGCTTCAGCATCGTTAGTTGGTTCTGTTTCCCCCTCTGTGAACTAGAGCCAGTGAAAGGAATAGGTATATGCTTCTCAAATCCTGACTCTCAACCTCCATACTGCCATGTTCCAGAGTAACAATAACCGGTACTGTTTGGCAACCCTTCTGATCACACCCTTGGCAGATGCCTCCTCGAAGGATAACCGCGGCTGCCTTGCAAATTTTTATCACATTCACCACTCAGGCAATTAAGGCAGGATATACTGCGGTACAAACACCCATAGCCAGCCACTGATACACAACTGCTCTTTCTTACTTGGCAACTTAAATTGTTTTGATACCACCATGAAGCCAGCCATTCCTGCTCATGGCCGTGCTTCAAGTGAAGATGTCCCCAAACCCTGTGACTCGATAGGACACATAAGGCAACCTGTAAGACAGCACCTTGTTGCTTGAAGAAAGTCTTGCACGGCATGGTTTGTCTTGTGGCTTTTGCAGCATACATAACAGAAATAAAACTTCATAAGTCAAACCATTAAGAGATCTGAGGCGAGGGGATGGGTGCTATGACCACAAACCATCCTACTGACATGTTGCAGTCTCTTGAGCCGACTTAAAGTCTTGCCCTTTGAGTGGGCTGGGGCATACAGTTACTGTTTTTCTTGAGAATGTGTGAATTGCACATGGGCCGTGCTCTCCTTCCTTGTCTTCGGCTCAATGTACCAAAGACAACAATCAACGTTTGGGTTTCATTTGGTCTGCGGCAGTGCTCTGGTGCAGGGCGACTGGCCTGCATCACTATGCAGGGCAAGAAGTGAGCCCGAGATATCACAGCACCATGCCTAGGGTGGCTACCTTCCTCCAGATCGTTACTTTTGGGTGATAACTTGGTGCATTCTGTCCGTTGTAGTCTTGTTTTGCTTTGATTGAATCACTTAGACGAACACACACCTGAAATGAATGATTTGTAAGCGTAAAGTTCAGGGATGGAGAGATTGTCTGTAATGACCTGGCATGAGGTTCTGATTCCTGAGATCAAAAAGGACCACAATAAGGATGGGGGTCACGTCCAGTTGGTAGTACCAGCAATTTTTCCATTCAGTGTTTCTTTTATGGTGCTGATTAATGGGTTGATTTATATGTTGGCAGTAAGGATTCTCCGTCTCAACGGCGACAGAGTATCCTTACCACCAACATAGTGGTCCACCCGCCAGACTTAGAAGCGGATGGACCATAGGTTTGCCTACAACAGTCACTACTCTGTCACCGCCATAGCCAAACCTCTC
The DNA here is from genome assembly GCA_963921515.1 of Calotriton arnoldi. Lineage (NCBI taxonomy): Eukaryota > Metazoa > Chordata > Amphibia > Caudata > Salamandridae > Calotriton > Calotriton arnoldi. The sequence goes on from CAWUFW010011476.1 coordinate 104,145, forward strand.
TGACAGCCCGATGGAGTAAGGGCCGTCGGAGAAATAACTATATGTCCACTCCCCCAATCAGGATGGGTGCACATATAGGTATATTTTTACTGTCAGACCCCCAGCGGAACGGAGGCCGTCCGCCAACTTATAAATGAAACCCTAAAGCATCATATCTCAGAAGTAACTCAGTTTAACATTTTAAGGTGGATATCCATCCTTTTGTCATATTTCTCTTACTGCAGCAAATATGACTGTGCCTATTATTAGTCTATCACTTCACTCATCTTATCAACACTCAGATCTCTCTTAAAAGGTAAAGTCATCCTCCAAGCGGATGAGTTGAGCACAGGGGGAGTCTTTCCTAGTTGATGGCGCTGGAAACACTTGGTTTCTCCCGTGTTGTCCTACTTCTACAGTCCTCGAGGAATAAATATATGGCCAGCTACAAACATAACATAACATAACATGTGTATTTGTAAAGCGCACGTTCACCCAGAGGTCTCTTGGCGCTGAATAACAGATGTTCATTGTTACCCAACTCAATGGTACTCATTTTATCGACCGCAGATGGATGAAAGGCTGAGTGGACCCGCCGGGATTTGAACCTGTGACCATGAGGTCGAACACAGGCCCCTGCAATGGACGCATTAGGCCACTGAGCCACCAGACCCGGCACTTCAGTGGCCTGATCACCTTTTAGTCTCCTCCACAAACCCTTTTTTCATCACACATGTATTCCTACCCTCAGGTTTGCTTGATCGGGAACATTCTTCTGAAATTACCTAGATATTCTACTAATCCGGAGGAGGCACGTCCAACAATTATGTAAAGCAATAACCCTCCTTATGATTCCAATCGTGGATTTCTGACTTGTATTTGGATCCTACTTATCCCACGTAGACAGGATCCAGTGGGCGGCCTACAGAAAATTGGCAGATTTCTTCTCACTCTAGTGAAGTGCAAGTAGCAGAGTAGGCTCTTGGCGTGGATGGTCGGTATTATAAATTGAAGTTATGCAGAAATGGGATCTCTTTGCTAGGATGGATGTTAACCATGCTGGGAGGGTTCCTTCAACACCCAAAAAAGTGGATAACTTAGGAAGCACAGTCATGGAAGTAGGCCACCTCAAGATGACTGCCTTGCAAGCCTGTCACCTATATAAACAGTAGACTGCTTCCGTCCTTCGGTGGGACTGTCTTTCATAAATATATGAGCTTTGGTTGGTGGGCTCGGTGCGGCTCTACACATCTCTAAGAAAGGGCTAAACATACTGGGGATGGCTACGGTATGCAGATACTCCCCCTTGTAAGAGAATGCATTGATTATGTAGCCTCTAAAGTAATTGGTAGACTGGATCCATAAAAAGTGTTAACTTAGCTATAAATCGTGTAGCAGGGGCTGTGGTGCCATGATCCAGGGCTCTAATGGGCCAACTACACCCAACAATGGTGCTCTTTTACTACTCAGCCAGGGAAAGAGAGACATTTTCCTTGTGTTCATTACTTCCTGTGACACCCCTTGCTATGCAGTTAGTGTGAATGCTGCCACTGTGGTAAGCTGTGTTTCACCCGCTTCCCATTCTTCGGCTCCTCTCAATGAGAATAAAAAGAAACAAGTACTTAAAAGGACAATAAGTCTGACCTTATAGTGAGTGGCTTTTATATAATAAACATAAAGATGTGGTTGGAGAATGAGCAGCTGCTCAACATTGCACAGTGTGTTACTCGTGCTTGCCACTGGGTGCTGCCCAATATGCCAGACGTTGTTCTTCAATTATGAGCAGTGGTGGTGTCATCTATGCCATCAGGTGATGCAGAGAGCGGTCCCATGTCAGCTTTTGCTGGATCCTATATTTTTGCTGGCTTTAGAACTCTGTGCACTTTAACACTGTTAACCAGTACAAAAGTGCTTGTGCTCCCCTTTTAAAAATGGTTAAATTGGCCTATTCCTAATTGGCATATTTAAATTGCCTATAAGTCCTTCGGACAAGAAGGAACTCGAGAGCTGGGCCACAAGATGGCTGCCCACTGAGGAGGCTCTACCGGCTGGGACAAACATCCTGCCAATAACACCGGTCAATGCGGATGAGACTGCATCCCTGAGGCACCCTACATGCTGCCTTTTTTCCACCTCCGACCCAAGAGACAAGAGGGTGCTGCACTGCAACCCTTGCGGTCAGGAGCCCTGGGTGCGGGTTGCGAGCAGTAGGAGTGCTGCAGCTGACTGTGCTGGGGGCGCTGCCGGCAGTGGAGACACTGGGGGACTCCTGAGGGGGCACAATGGCGGATTCCGTCCTGCTGTCTTTGGTCCCACAGGTGGGTCCCTGCAAGGGTACATGTTCCAGGGTGGCTGGCCCTGCTTCTGCTCAGCCTGCTGAGGCACACCTCTCCCTCTTGGAAGGCAGTGGAGTGGTTGCCCTGGTCCATTGCCTGTGGCCGCCTGGGGGAGAGCCTGGGCCATATGTATCTTGCGGGAATTCGTCAGATTTGGCAGATTGACACGGATCTCCGTCAACTGGACAAAATCTGCCATCTTCCCCCTGACTCCGGCCACTTCCCAGTTTGATATGGATTTTCCCCTGAGGTGGGCTGGTACCTTGGTGAAGTACCTGGAGGTCTTGTTCAGCAGAGACGCTATTGAGCTCCGGCGGTAGAATTTTGGCTGGGAAGGTCTGGCGGAGTGGATTCCGCGATGGTTTTGATTACCGGTGTCGATGGCTGGGAGGGTGGCCAGTGTTGAAGTGGTGATACTGCCTAAGTTTCTATACCTCTTCGTTAATGCCCCCATCACCTTGACGAGAGCATTTATTATTTGTCTCAAGTCTCACCTGATTACGCTCACCTGGGGAGGGCAGGCAGCCCCGGTTGGCATGGGAGGTGCTGACACTTCCATTTGACCAGTGAGGCTATGCCCAAGGGCCTGCCTGCCTCTTCTCTAATCAAAGGAGCTGCCTTTGATGAGAAGTCTGTCCATACCCTCCTAGCTGAATGGACGTGCCTGCCGCAGCTGCATCATATGCGACTACGGGTAATGGGCAATCTCTATCTGGATGGCTCCTTTGTTATGCTATAGGCTATACAGGCAGCCATTATTTGCATGCCCCTGGATGTTTTCTTATATTATAGGCTGCATGTCACATGTAGATAGGCATATCCCCAGGAGCCTGCCGAACTGCAGGCACTAGACTTGATTTTGACTTTGTCCTCCCCTAAGCGAGTGAATACGAAATTGTATTCTATCTTGCAGACCGCGGCTCTGGTCATCAAACTGAGGACACATATGGGGTAGCAATGTGAGCTTGGTATTGATATTCTGGATCAACAGTGGTACTACTGTTGCTCCCATACTGGTACGTTCTCCCCAAATTATAGGCTCCATCTTATCAAATTCCTACACAGGCTGTGAAGGTGATGCTCGGTGCCTGCGATGTGGTGTGTGGGGCACCGGCTTTCTGCACCTGGCTTGGCTGGGCCCAAAAATAGCTGATTATTGGGATCAGACATTAAGGGGGACAGAGGACTTAACAGTTACAGTGGTACCCCCGTTGCCTGTGGTGGCCATCCTTGGGTATGTGAAAGATATCCCATCCAGTGTGGGTAAATTTACTGCAATGCTGCTGATGCTGGGAAGAGGCGAGTCGCCATGAACTGGGAGTGTTGCACTGTGCCCACTGCCTGCCACTGGGTGGCTGAAGTTACTTTCTGCCAGGAGCAACTGGTGCCAGCTCCCAGCAGACTGAGAGACATCTGGGCACCATTCGAACTGTACTTTGCAATCAGTCCCAACACTTGAAAGCGGGGGAACACAAGACCAAGATGATATTGGAATGGGGGCTCCACTCTGATGCAACGCAATGGTGGAAGACTGCAGGCTCATTCCTGTTACTACATTCATATTGATTGCCACTTTCTGTGCCCTACCTGAGGAGATGTTGCCCAAAATGGTCTAATTACTGGAGTCCAATCCCACCATCCAGATGTATTACTGCGAATGTGCCTTGAAATATCTGTGTGTTCCAGAGCGGAGATGTGACTGTTGTTTGTTTATGTTGTATACTGTACTGAAAATGCCAATGAATAAAGAAAAGTTCCTAGTATGTGGTACAAAGTGGACTGCAGCACATATTATGCCAACAACTACAGTGGCAGTGCAAATTTGGCTTCAGGCCTACCCTATGTAGCCTGACTGCAACATTGTACAATTAGCAGTTCAACCTGACAAAATAAACCTTTGACAGGCACATTTTTCCCTTTTATATATCAATAAAACACCCCTATGTAGGTCTTTTAGCCTACAAGGAGAGGTGCATGGAATTTAAAAGTAGAACATGTAGGAGTTTAATGTTAATACAGCTCTACAGTGACTAGCAACTAAACACTATTTTTCACGGTTGCAGTCCTAGCGGCCCTTTGTAGAAAACCAGAGTACAGATTAAAATTCTACTACTGTATCTCGGGAATAGGACTAGCTAGTAAAATTATGAAACAATTAATTTTAATAGTGAGTAAAAATCCAATTCAACGTAAAGTCGGATTTTTATTTTTAAGCAAAAGTAACTTTTAGAAAGTTACCTTTTCCCTGCCTAAAGTTCCTGAAAGCTAATTTAAATTTGCTTTCCAACTTATCTCAGCTAGCGATTAGCATTTGAATAGGTGTTGAAAAGGTATGAAATGCCTGTTAAGAAAAGTTCAGAGATGACTCCTCTGAACCTCACAGGATATGCAGGGTGGGGTTTGTGAGAATACTTTTTGACATAACAGAGCCAAATCCTGCTTGAACACCAAATCCTTCTTGTAGGTCTGCTGGTTTTACATATAGCAGTTGAGGCACACTTGAAAGGAAGGAAACAGGATGCCAAGACAGTTCTTGGGTATTCACTTCCTGGTTCCTGGAAAATCCTGCTTTTGTCCTACCAGATGCCTGTCTCTGGGTTTTACATACAACAATAGGGGCATTCTTGAAATGCTAAGACAAATGTTGTGTATCCTGTTGGAAATGACTATTTTTTGCATGGTATTACCTCAGTTTTTTGCCTTGACTGTTACGTTGGCCGTAGAACTCTGTTCACCTTGCCCCTGCTAATCAGTGCTAAAGTGTCTGTGCCGGCCCTTTACGCATAGTAAAATTGGTATACACCTGATTGGTTTATTTAATTTGCCTATGAGTCTCTAGTACATGCTACCAAGTGTACCCAAGGCCTGTAAATTACATGTCATAAGTAAACTGCAGCACTCATTCTGCCATCCATTGTAGAGGCGCTGTAAAACAGGCTACCATTGTAGCCTTAATGTGCAGTTGTAAAGTTGCTAATTCGACCTGTCAAAATAACCCCTTTTGACAGGCCTAATCAATCATTTTAAATATTAATAAGTCACCTCTCGGTAGGCCCCAGTGCCCTCAAGGCAGGGTGCATGGTATTTGAAAGTGGGGCATGTAAACGTTTCATGTTAAGCATGTCCTTGCACTGAAAAACGCATATTTTGGAAATATTACTTATAGAAGCGTAACTGTTTTAAGCCCCTGGAAACTAAATCTGCATTTTACTCTCTCCCTTCTGCCAGCAAGTAATTAGCATTTCAGTAGGTTTGAATGAGGTGTGAAATTTGATTTCAGGCAACAGCTTAAATGTAGCTTTGCTCAAGTAACTCTGCACAGGGAGCTCCTGTTTAGCACATAAACCATTGAGGCAACTAATTGAATGGTGTTTAATGATGTGGCAATCGGAGCTCATCTTATAATTACAAAATGCAGCTGAGATTAAACTCTAGAATACTGATCCTCCAAGTGTTTTTGCCTAAATATATGTATGTATGTGTGTATGGAATGTATGTATGTATCCATACACGCATGAATGTATGCTCGTATGTAATTGTAAGGCTAAGCTTTGAGTTAGGCCATGCTTGATATCACGTCTAAGCAGTCTTTAGGCGCTCTATGTTGTGACCCAAGGATACTTTGAGAGGCTTCAGTGTAGCTTGTTCTGTTGTTCTAGATGCGTTAGAAACATTCTACCCTTTCACGTGTCTTTATTTGTTATTTTAAAGCATCACAGAAATGCTATTATTAACAAATTTGGCTTTCTACTGAACAAAAAAGCTTCATACCTTATGAATCCGTTACTCAAGGCGTTTTGTAGTCTCTCCATCACAGCTGATTGTGATGCTGATTGTGATGCTGATTGTGATGCTGTAAATGTTTTTTTAACCAACTGCACACATTTCTCTTTCAATGACATTAATGTTCTTCAATCCTCCGCTTTGTTAGAGCTTACAATGAAGTTTTTTAAACAACTTCAATGCCAGGCCCAGTCCTTCTGCTCACAGTGAAAGCTGATCACCAACAGTCTCCAAAGTTTCCTGGCTGGATCTGTGTAGGAATAAAGAATGGAAACTTGAAATAACAATATGAAGAATCAAATACAAAGTATAATTAAAAATTACAATTATTAGGTGGACTGCAATGCCAGAACTTCCATAAGAAATTCCTTTATGAACAAAATGCATGTTAAAAAGCCCACGCACACTAAAACTAAACCTAACCCAACCTGTATCCCAAACTCTGTATCTAGAATTAGCAATACCTCAATCCCAGTACTTAACTTTATTCCCGCACTAACCTGATTCCCAAATTCAACCCTTAGCCTACCCTAACTCTAATCAGCCCCCAGCCTAAACCTATTAGTAACCATTACCCTTTTAGCGACCTTGTTTTTGTACCCCTTTGTTTTTCGATGGTAAAAATAATATACTTTTCATTATTATTTTTTATAGTGAAAAACAAAATTAATTTTTATCTACCTTTCTCCACAGCAGCTTTAGGATAGTCATTTTTTTCATAAATGTTTCTACGTAGTTATAGAATACTTTCCTAGCCCACGTAGTCGCTAAGTGGCATCATTTTCATATAGTCCTTTCTTTTGCCCCGTTACGTGCCAGAATAGAGGCGAGGTGACGTGAGTCTCAAACTTTGTTATTCGCCAACCAGTGTCCAGCACAAATGAAGCAGCTACACCCCTACTTTCAGGCCCATGCTCATTTTTTCATTGCTGTTTTATATCCCGGCCTTGTAGCCATTAAATATAATTTCATCAATTTTACAGACCTTCTCAATTAATAGGAGGTAAAATTCTCATATATATTAAAAATGCTCTTTGTTTTGATTAAATGATTTAGGGGAGGTGCTTGCCGGGAAAGTAGAAGTGATACATCTAAAGAAACTGCCCAATTTCTTGCACAGCCCATTTTGACCAGCCTGCACAGTACTCTCTCCAAGTTGCCTGTCTGATCCAGGGCCAATGACACTGCTCCTGGTATATGATGACAATGCAGGGGCACTGGTCCCTTTGCAGGGTCATATATCAGCCTGTATATAATCACGAGAGTCTGGTCCTGGTGCATATTAAACTGTTCATGCCATGTGATGGTGCTGAATGGGGATATAAGGCAGCCCATCAGTCTGTACACAGGCATAGGACAAATAATCGACATAATATCACATGGGATAGGGAGATGTAACAGCTACCTGATCAGGTTCATTGTGTGTATCTGGAAGGACATGAGCATAGTATTTTTTTTTTTTGCTGTTTATTTGTTCTGGATTTTCTGTTCTCTATCATAGTTATGTTGGATGACTGTTTTAAACTGCGGTTCTCCTTTGTGTTTTTGTGCAGTTCAGCGTTGTAATGCATCAACGCCTTTTGCGAGCGCAAACGGTGCGATTCGCAAAAATCGGCCGTTTGCGCCCGCAAAAAGGCATTTTCCGATGCATTAAAGTGTTAGGCACTCGCAATTTAAGAAATCGCAATTTATTGCGATTTCTTAAATTGCAATTGCATTTAAGGAATCGCAATTTGCGATTCCTTAAATGCAATGCTAGAAGCACTTAGAAATAGCGAATTCGCTATTTGGGGCCGCAAAATACAGAGAAATTACTCTGGTCTGTATTTTGCAAAAACCTTGAAAAATGCACTAAAGTGCATTTTTCAAGGTTTCAGGTTACACACACACATGCCCTTGGGGCATGTGTGGGCGCGCAACATGGGTGCACATCACAATTTCAGGGGTGCAACAGGGTGTCATTTTGACACCTTTGCACCCTTGAAATTGCATGCGCAATTTGCGAGTACCTATTGGTACTCGCAAATTGCGCATGTAATTCTCATTCATTCCTATGGGCCTGTAGGCCCATAGGAATGAATGGGAAGCCATTCCTTAATTGCGACTCGCAATTTGCGAGTCGCAATTAAGGAATGTTTAGAAATCGCTATTTTAATAGCGATTTCTACATGCATAGGCTTTTGAGAGTCCCTAATTGCGATTCCTTAATAATCGCAATTAAGGACTCGCAAAAGCATTTCTTGATGCATGTACCCCAAAATTGTGTTTAGGAAAGCTTTCAAATATAATAATATGCAATACACAATTTGAAATGAAACTGAAATAGTGCAATTAAAAAGAAACAGACATTAGAGTGGACTCGGATCTTCCCATCCCTCTAGCTATTCCTACCCCCTTTTCCTTCAATAACATACCTGCATTGTCACCTAACCATCTTATTTGTTCTGCAAAAAAGTCACATTCTTTTTCTAGTGTAGGTTTTATGTTTCCTATGCAAAGACAAGAGTGTTTAGAGCAAATAAAAAATGTGATAGACTTAACCTGGACATATTCCCTCCCCAAAGTTCGTACATTTATTTTTAAATCTTTGCACATTTCATGACGTTTAGAGAGGGTTGCACAATGATTTGAAAACAAATGTGCAAACATAGTTTTACTGGTGAAAATCACTGCAAAACCCCACTTTCAGCAGGAGAATTTTCTCATAAAAATGTTTTTGTTAGAAAATTCTACTAATGACTTTTCCTGCAGGATATTTGATCAGTGGGGACTGTGAGAAGGTGGCCTGGTATATGCTGTCCACTAATTAAAGTGGGTACCTTGTACCAGTCCACACAACCCTTATGATGTATGAGGTCAAAGATAACCTTTAGAAAGCTATCCTAGTGGTAGCTGTGGAGAGCAGCCTTCAGGCTTAATCTTGAAGGAATGTAAAGCAGCTTGTTTTACCAGAATATCACCTCCTGAATGACCAAATGAAAGGAGAACTACACACTAGTTATATAAAAATATGTATTTATTAATATAACACTCTCTACTAGTAATACCGAATCAATAGAACATTCGCAAGTAGCAAAATACACAGCGGGCTCCAGGGGGGAGACCGAACCATATACTAAAAAAATGGTATAACAATCACGACTTGACTAGACACAGTGCCTAGAGCACGTAGAATCGCTGGGACCCCAAGGAACCACCCAGAGGAGTGACACAGGGAGCCCAAAGGAGGACGGGTGCAGTGAGGAAACACAACCGCCTGTTCCGTGCAACTCTATGGGAAAGTCGCGGTTGTAAAGTTACAAGTTAAGGACACTTCTACGAGGACTTCGAGCAAACCCTTTGGAACTTAGGAGGTTCTAAGGCCAACCCACCAGTGAGTACCGAGGTACCCGTGTTACCTATCCCAGAGGAGCCGGGTGCATAGGGGTCAAGTGGTGTCGGAAACCTTCATCGTTTTCAATGGAGGAGTGCAAAGAAGTCCTGCTGCCAGGAGGGCGAAGAGTGTCCGGTGGGATCCAAGCCTGGATTCGAGGTGAGAGGAACCTGAAAGCAGAGGGGACAGAGTCTGGGTCACTTCAGGTGACCAGGGGCTCAGTAGTCGAATGCCCACCGATGTCGCGTGCTTCAGGTGCGAAGAAGGGTTGCTTGACTCTGCAACCACGGGGACCAGGAGACGTCAAGGACAACCAGGGTCCGGAAGTGAGCTGTCCCACAAAGGATGTCGAGTGCTGAGGGGTCGGTGTCTGGCTGGAGCACCAACAAGCCTTGGCAAATGCAACCCATGCGGTCAGAGGAAACAGGTTACAGTGTGGACCAGCAAGGTCCAGGGGACTCTCCAAGCAATGAGGAGTCAGGGCTTGTCTGGAGCAACCGGGAAAGCCCAAGAACAAACAAGGTGACCCTCGCCATGACCCACAGGCCAACGGACCAGGGATCGCGAGGAGACCTCAAGCAAGTTTGCAAAGTACAAGCCCACAGGACACTCGGTGAGTGGAGGCCGGATATCTTCGATGCAAATACTGCTCGGGGTCAGGAGTACACGGGGTCCAATGCACAAGCTCGGGGATTGCCAACAAGCATATGCACTTGTAAATGTACGCGGTGCACAGGGGTTCGGGTTGCCCGCTCCCCACGAGGGATACTGCTCTCAGAATCACTGAGAGGGCAGATCGACCTCAGGGACCTTCGGGAACCCACCTCCTGTGTTGCTGAAATCTTCGGAGTCCTCAGGAGCTCGGGAGCAGCAAACCGGTCAGATGCATCTTTGATGCCTGCTTCTGCAGGGGAGTAACTCCTTTACTCCAAGGGAGATTCTTCAGTCATTCAGCGTTGTGCAGGCAGTCGAAGTACTTGGTTTCTTCTTAGCAGAATCTTGTCCAGGTAAAATCTAAAGTCCTGTAGCCAGGTAGCCCACTTTATACCCATGGGAAGGGGTTGGAAAGATTCTAGGGACCCTCCTAGGGGAGGGGCAGGACAGAGGGGTGGCTACACCCATGTCCTTTGTCCAGTTTCGCGCCAGAGCAGGAGCCAATGGCTCCCAGAACTGGTTTGAGCTGGACCATGCACAGGGACACCAAATGTGCCCCCAGGGCAGACTTTCTGGCACTCTCAGAGTGCACCCACCCAGCCCCAATACACTAAACCCTGTCTGGGAGGTAGGATGCCTATTGTCATGCCTTCCTCTGCTCGAGCTTGGCTCAGCAGCAGGAGAGCAGAATCGTGTCTGTGGCTGGCAGCGTCCATTTTGTGCTGCCCAGGTCGAGAAAGCTGGTACCGGGTAGACCGGTGACCCACAGTAGTGGTTTCAGAAGGGTGGAATCATACCTCCCACACCAGTTACTGGTGTGGAGGTATGATTCCAAGGTGTTTGACACCAAACACGACATGTTTCTAAGCAGCCGTTTTAAAGTTAGCATTTACCGCGAGGTTATAATGCACTTAGACCTATATGTCTGGCTGCATCACAGACAACCCCGGAGAATGGTCTCCAAAGGCTGCAGAGGGGCCCTACTCATGCAGGGGCACCCTCTCACGTAAAACCCAGCACCCTGCCTTCAGGATTGATAAGGCCTGCCATAGGGGTGACTGATAGGTTTTTAAGTGTAGTGAATTTGATAGATATAGTGAACCTATATCTTAGTAAGTGGTGCAAGCACCAGCTTACACAGGCTGCTGTAGCAGACCTGTCGTGTCATTTTAAATGGCCTCTCATGGGTGGCATAATACATGCTGCAGCCCTAGGGAGGTCTCTGGGGTACCTATGCCCTGGGTACATGGTGTACCATATACTAGGGACTGATACGGGTACACCAGTATCCAATCTGGAGTGTACCTAAAGTACATACATAGCAATTTAAGGGAGAAAGCAGATAGACTGGGGTCCTGGATAGCAGGATCCCAGTCAGACTAGTCCAAAAACGTGTGACATTAGCAAAAGTGGGGGTAACCATAAGAAGCAGATACTACTTTCCTACCGGGACATTTTTGTGAAGGGGACAAACGTTGCAAGTTTCTAATGTGTCACCTTTAGGAAATTTAGCTGCAGAAAATATATTTTTGTAAATCCCTAAATGTCGAGGTAGATGGGCCTTTCGGTATGCATTTAGATATCGAGGGATTTGTATGGGCAGAAGATGCTAAACCTAGATACATGGAGCTGTTCAGCCATATGATGGCCTTACATAGGCCTATCAAGTTGTAAATTATCACATGAGATGGAACCTTGGCATGTGATGGTTGTACATTGGTATGTGGAGGGGTTAATAACTCTATGTGCCAGCAGTAGTGTTCAAAGGTATTTCATGAGAAACCAAGGCTGACATCTGGGCACAACATTATTGTATTTAAGGAAATTACACGCAAATATATTCCTTGTAAATTATAAGCTATTTGAGCACAACAGTGTTTTTTTTTTTAAAGTTACAGTTCAAGGCAAAGTACTCGTTTATTTAATAGACTTATGTTTAGGTACAAAAGGATGCAATCTCGGAAAATAGCAAGCCAGCATTTTATGCAAAACTAAGTACATTTCTTAGCCTATTTTTAGCTATTAATTCATGTTGAAGCTGGGGCATGTATTGGTGATGTTATAACATTACTTCTTTGGTTCTATAGAACATTTTCCTACAGGGAGGATAGTTATATGACTTTTTATATTCTTAATATGCCTAGATTTAACTCTGATGAGACAGGATATGTCTGGTGTAAAAGACCTGTGTAATCTAAGGGGTTGCTCTGTTGCCTGGTCTTGTAGGGTATTCCTAACCTAAGGGACAGCCATCTCCATGTCTTAGGCCTGAGATTCTGACTTGCATTTAACTTGTCATTATTCCCCCTGTCTATTGTCAAAAGAATGAGTCTATAAGGCAGGTCTGACCTACATAATGAATCCAACAAAAACCCTATCTGCAGAAACTGGCAATGACCAATCTTTTTAATCAAACATTTTATGACAATATTTTAACTCAAATGGCTTTTACCAGGTTGACGAAACCAACCTGGTGAAAGCCCTCCGTGGAGAAAAATTATTCTCGTCAGGTTGGTATTTTCGTTTTTAGGTCTCGCCTAGACAGCGCATGCACAGTCTCTGCGAGACATTTTGTTTACATACAGTGGGCTTACAGTCCGCCCATTGCTTGCAGCTTTGTCACTCTCATTTGCCTGCTTCTATATGGTCTGCGCTTGCTGGCATCACTTTTTTTTTGTCTTCTTTACCCTCCCATTGAGCATGGCCCAAGTACCTGTGTCCATCCACAGATTTTCTTCCGGGGCTACTTTTTAAAATCTTTGCACCGTCCTTGCGAGTGCACATCTCCCCAGTCTGCTGTATTTTATTGGTATTCAAACCTCTCTTCGGCGGTTATCAGCTGAGCAGTGTTCGTGGAGTTTAGGGCAGTACAATCGGAAATATTGTCTTGCTTCAGCATTCACGGCTGCTACCATTTTGGAACATTTGCCCCAGCTGGGCATGGGTCCTATTCCCCCGACCATTCCATGAGCAACGTCGGTAGTTTTGCTCCCAGCTTCCTGGTTGTTTGCCGTTGTAATTTTGCATGTTAGTGCTGAAAAGGCAGGTGATCACTGCAAACGTGTTTACATCTCCCAGATGTGCCAGAGAGCTGCCACCATGGTAATTAAGGAACAGAGTGGGAATCCATGCCTCAGCTTGATATTCCATGATGCGAGATCCAGAACTCGACACACCATGGTAAACAGTTTGGTGCTTGCATGATACCAGTGTAGTTGTATTGCGAAGCACTGAACTACCCCCATACAGAGTGTACGCTATATGGAACCTCACAATACATCCATAAGTAGCCCTTGATTTCTTAAAACCACAACGTTATTTTGGACCGAGCTCCAGTTACAGTATTGAGTTGAACAAGAAAAATGCAACACTCGACCCCAGCAATGGGTCCCAGGCATCTTATCTATTTGCTTATTGGCATGAAACATTGGCCAAAACTCGTAGGGGAAAAAATGTGGCATTACAGACAGAGCTGCCTAGTTTAGAGCTGGTGAACCAGGTTTTAGTCTCAGTGTTGGCTCACCATCCTGTGATTGTGGGCAAATCCCGTCATATTCCCGTGCCTAAAATAAAAACATGTTTAATGTAACTAGTGCACAGGGAAAGCACTACTTCTGGTCTGGTTTGCAATTAATGCGAACAACTTTATTCAGAAGAGGTCAGTGCATGTCTAGCGTCTCGAATGTCCAAAATGCTGGACAGGCCAGCCAGGGCTCATGGGAGGCCTCCGTGTATACAACAAACAAAAGCAGAATAATTGTGTCAAGTTCTGCATGTTTGAAAGTTAACAGAAGAAACTGAGCACTGATATTCAATGTGCACCAATTTCCACTACTAATACAGGCGCACGGGGCAAGCGGAAAGAGGGACATGGGTAGCTTGAGAGTGAAAGGAAGAGCCCCCCATGTGGGCACACAGTTGGGTTGTTAACCAGTGGCGGCTTGTAGAGGTAACGCTGTGGGGGCGGTGAGGGGGGCGAGGCTGGGTGGGGGGGTAGTGGAGTCCGACATATGACGGCAGATATTTATTTATTTATTTACGTTCACCTTTGACGTTGTATGTCGGACTCCACTACCCCCTCACCCAGCCCCGCCCCTCCTCACCACCCCACAGCGTTACCTCTGCGAGACGCCACTTTTAACACATCACAGAAGAAGGTATGGTTTAAGACCCGTCCACAGGAGTGTTAACATGCATGCAGCGTACATATAGATATATGTATATGGACATGGAGCAACAATAATTAATGAAAAGCATAATTCTGGCATGCTGCACTGAATTTAACATTGCCGCCGCCATATTGCCCCTTGTAAAAGCAATTAAAGGCTGTGGACACTTCCGGGGCCTCGACCGAAGAGTGATTACACAAATAGGGAGGGGGTGCATGCCTGTGGTACACTAAACAAAACAGACTTTCCTTATTTGCCATTTACATGATTAAACCATTAGCAAATAATTAACTGTTTAATAAATACTGACAATCTGCAATACAGCCACATAACTTACCTTACCCAATAAGTAGCAGCAGTCGGTTTACCATTGTTAATGAACCGACAGCAGACTGTTGTGAATGTCTGCTATACTTGTTCAGATCATGCCGTTGATGGTACTTTTAAAATTGTAGATTGATTTATAGGTCCGGGGCATTGCTGCCCGGAGCGCGTTGTGTTGCCATTTTTTTTTTATTTATAAAGTTTTGTATAGCGCGAACAAGACTCAAGCGGGTATCAGAGCGCTTCACAGTTAGGGTAGGTAGGATATTGTTCTAACAGAACTTCGGGGGAGTGCTTCTCTTGGCAGATTAACATTTGCATTGCCAAGGTTTAGTTTTCGTGTGACATCATGTCTCTGTATCCATTTAACATGGCCTCTCTGTCTTGGTGTGACCGTGTTTAACTTGCGGTGTAACATCATTACATTGAAATGTATATACGTTTGCAGTGCGGACACAATGTGGTATAGGTAAACATCACAGTGCAAAAGTATATGCATGAAATATCTCCGCCCATTCCGGCATGCTAATTCCTCCACCTACCCCCAATACAGCATCAAGCCACCAAACTGTTAGGCCCACATACCACGTCTGACGTGGCATTAGAAGCCTCAAGCAAGCATAAAGCATCTGACCCTCACATACCATGAGGCTTGTGCTGCTCTACCGTGCACACTATTAGGATGGATTTAAATGATTTTAAGAGCCGGGCGGTTTGTTTTAATGCAAAATTACATTCATAATTTTTTTTAAATATCCTAATTTTGTTTTTTGGTTTGCGCCTAACAAACAGTGAAAGGGGCTCAATCTCCCACCTAAAACAAATACACAACAATGGAAGAGATAAGTGTACACAGGCAACCTTCCACACAGGGCAAGTGATTGGCAACAATACATTGTTTCAGTAGGATAAGATACGTTGATTGGTAGGACGACAGCACAGGACACAATAGGATTAAAAATTAGGAAAAAAGTCAACCACTTCTGTATGAAACTGTATGTTATAGTGTTTCAACAACTCCCCCAAACCTTGAAATATTTGCTTGGGCAACCTCTACTCCGATAGGTAACCTTTTTCAGCCGCCATCTAGAGGTACATCCCCGTCTTCCATACCCCAAGTTCGGGACCGCAGGGGCACCCCATTGACGCGCTTGTCACGCTTGGCCACCACAAGCCCCAGGTTGCAAAAAAGGAGCTTTGCCCTGGGGACATCTGCATCACTCGGGACCCCCAACAGAACCTACTTGGGCTCAAGAGGGATGTTTTCCCCCCCAACACCTTGCTGAGCTCCCCCACCACCCATGACCAGTGTACCCGAATGGCCGGGCAGCTCCAGATCGTGTAGACAAATGTACCACTTGTTAGCCCACAACGCAGACAGTCCGGGGACACCGCCCTTCCCATGTAGTGTAGGTGGTTCCTATCGTAGTAAACTCAATGGAATATTTTGAGTTGTATCAACCTCCTGCGGGTGCATCAGGGATGTCTCCCAATCCACGTCTTCGAGCTCCACCCCTAAGTCCTCCCCCCATTTACTTCTCAGCTTAGCCAGTGTGTCTGACATATTATTGTTGAGTGTTTTGTAGATGAGGGAGATAGCCTTCGATTCCAACTCTTCGAGAAGCAGTCTGCCCTCTAGGGGGGCATATTCAGGTATATCCAACACCCCAAACCCTCTGCCTGCCAATCGTGGAGAAACTGTGCGTACTTTAAGTATTGGTTCGGACTCGTGATATTCCCTCTGAAGTGATGAGAAGAGCATCAAACTACCGTCTTCAAAGAGATTCCCCATCCAGGAGATTCCCAGCACGTCCCAAGCCCCAAACCCCTTAAGTTTTCTCATTTCGCAATGCCACGCCCCTTCCCAGAGTGGTGTCACCTGCGTTATCTTCCCTGCCCAGCCATGCATCTAGTGGTTTTCCTCCAGGCCTCCATTGCGACCTGTGTCGCTGGTAGTAGCATCTGAGCAACCTTCCTGCCATGTAAGTAGTGCAAGTATGGACCTGTTGAGAACTGTGCTCGCTCCAGCATGTAAGTGGAGTGGTCCTGTGTTGTGAAAACCAGTCATTGATGGCCACCATATGGGACACCCAGTGATAAGCCCTAACGTCTGGGAGAGCAATCTCACTGTTGTATGGGTTGCGTTGAAGGGTCTTGAGCGCTATCCTAGTGTGACCATGGTCCCACAGTAAAGCTCTCGGGTCTCCCTCTTTCTTGGCGTACTTCGCCTCTGGAACTAGGTAGTAAGTGTTTTGTAAGGCGCAGAGCAATTTGGGGAACATTATCATTTTAAAGACAGCTGCCCTTCCCATTAGGGTAAGGGGCAGTGTACGCCACCTCTCTGCCTCCTCTTCAAATTTTGACTCCACCCAGCTCGGGTCCCCCTATGGGGAGTCACATACACTCCCACGTATTGAAAGCGGTCAGTCTTCACCTGGAGCGCCCGGATCGGATCCAAGGGACCAAATGGGTGACAGATACCGATTTACTCCAGTTGATATGGTAACCAGAATACGCCCTGTATGTCTCAAACACAGTAGCGGCCCATGGTGGGAGTGCTGCCGGGCGGTGACGTGGGGCGGGGGAGGGGCAGGGTGGGGGGTAGTAAACTACGGAATTCGGCCGAATAGAGGTAAGTAAACATATAAATAAATAAAACGAATTTTGTTGCGCGCGCTACGAAATTCGTTTTATTTATTTATATGTTTACTTACCTCTATTCGGCCGAATTCCGTACTCTACTACCCCCCACCCTGCCCCTCCCCCGCCCCACGTCACCGCCCGGCAGCACTCCCACCAGGGGCCGCTACTGCTCAAACACCAGAAGGATAGTCGGAATTGTCGCTGGTTCAGTGACATAAAGCAGTATGTCGTTGGCGTAGAGCGAGATTTTCTCCTCCTCCTTGTCAGCATCGGAAATTCAAAACCCTCGATCATCAGGACAGGAACGAATCAGGGTGGCCCAGTGCGCATGACAGTTTGGCTGGCCTCAGACTGCCGGCCAAACTGTCATGTGCACTGATAACAGTGCATACCACTCTCCGTGGGTGCCTGTCAGTAGCGGCTCGTGGAGGGAGTGCTGCGGGGCGGCGGGGTGGGGGAGGAGCATGGGGTGGGGGGGGGTAGTAAACTACGGCATACGGCCGAACAGAGGTAAGTAAACAAATAAATAAATAAAACGAATTTCATTGCGCGCGCTCCATTGTCAAATGCGATGCAGCGCGCGCAATGAAATTCGTTTTATTTATTTATATGTTTACTTACCTCTATTCGGCCGAATTCCGTACTCTACTACCCCCCACCCTGCCCCTCCCCCGCCCCACGTCACCGCCCGGCAGCACTCCCACCAGGGGCCGCTACTGCTCAAACACCAGAAGGATAGTCGGAATTGTCGCTGGTTCAGTGACATAAAGCAGTATGTCGTTGGCGTAGAGCGAGATTTTCTCCTCCTCCTTGTCAGCATCGGAAATTCAAAACCCTCGATCATCAGGACAGGAACGAATCAGGGTGGCCCAGTGCGCATGACAGTTTGGCTGGCCTCAGACTGCCGGCCAAACTGTCATGTGCACTGATAACAGTGCATACCACTCTCCGTGGGTGCCTGTCAGTAGCGGCTCGTGGAGGGAGTGCTGCGGGGCGGCGGGGTGGGGGAGGAGCATGGGGTGGGGGGGTAGTAAACTACGGCATACGGCCGAACAGAGGTAAGTAAACAAATAAATAAATAAAACGAATTTCATTGCGCGCGCTCCATTGTCAAATGCGATGCAGCGCGCGCAATGAAATTCGTTTTATTTATTTATTTATTTGTTTACTTACCTCTGTTCGGCCGTATGCCGTAGTTTACTACCCCCCACCCTGCTCCTCCCTCGCCTCGCCCCGCCCCGCAGCACTCCCTCCACGTGCCGCTACTGGTGCCTGTTATCCCCTGGCCCCTCCCCCAAGACTCCGGGACACTAAATAAAACGATAATAAACCCTGGTTTATTATCGTTTTATTTTCTTCGCGCTGCTGGAAGGGGGGGCGACGCTCCTCCACCATAGCGGAGGAGCCGCCGCAGAGATACGTGTGGTACGTATAACAAACAATAACAATATAATAACACTGTATAACAAATAATATATACCATAACAATATAATAACATAATATACCATAAGGTAACATAACATAAAGATAGGCAGGTGTTAGCGTGGTTTCTGGTATTTAGGGTAGGTTTTTCCATTCCCAGAAGTGGGGAGTGAAGTCCTTGGCCCACTTTTAGGGCTAATGGAACATGATTTGCTCAAAGGAGCCGTATAGGGGTTTGAGGCGGTTCACGGAGAGCCCCACAGACCCTTTTCCTTCGCAGCTGTGCCTCGTTGTTTCTGTTCCTTTGAAGGTCTGAGCTGCATGAAATATGTTTGTTGAAGTGATAACTCGCCGTCGGTAGTGTTGTGCCGGCGGCTTTGTTTCCTTGGTCATGGTGCATACTACACCTGCTCCTGCGGTATGCGCCCCGAGGAAATGAACACGCCTGGAGGCGCTGGAAGTCAGCGTAAGCATCAACTGGCAGGGAAAATATGTGTATTTATAGCTCCTCTCCGTGTTTTCTCACTTTATTTATTTTTCTGTGGTTTTCTGCAGAAGGCTGGCATTCCTAGCTTCCTGCAACCCATGCGAATGAGGGCTGTAAAAAGGGCGCGTGTTGGACGAGTATGGGAGTGATTTGGGCAGGGCAAAGACAGAGCTAACAAGGGTGCTAGATTGCAGTGAAATGTATTGTATTGATTTAGAGCGTTGCTATGGTGATTTCCTATTTTTGGCGGGTACCCAAAGCACTTTCCAGTGGGTAGGGTGAGTATTTACTACATCTGTAGTGCATGGATGTAGTGGCGTAGTGAATCCACCACTAAAGCAGCTTGAGCAGGGGCTGCCACTGGGACTGTCTCTGGGACGGGTGGCCGGTGAACGTGGCCCCAATAAAACATTTGTCATTTGTGGCCTTCTCCGGCTGCAGACAAAATGTTAATCAATAATGGACAGGGAATACCATGACAGACTGGCGTGGGCTAGGCAAAGGAAGGAGAGGAAGGACAATCGAATGATGAACAAAGAGGACAATACAGAGAGAGAGGGAGAAACAGAACAAGTGTGCATGAGAAAGAAAGATAACAAAGAACAAGCACTGGCAAAGCCAATAAGTTTCGCCTATGTGAAATCTATTGACTTTTTCAATGCTTTTTTACATGTTGCAGATGAAAGATGTGGCATAACGGAAGGAGCTGCTGACTTGGGGAACCAGGTTCGAGTCTGTGATCCTGGCCAAATCACGTAATCTCCACAATGCCTTAAATTTTTTCAAAAAAACAAACGTGTCTTTGTGCAATGTAATTGATGTAATCAATAGGACGTGTGTGGGTAGCTGAGGCAGCATAGACACAGAAGGAATAGGAAGTCTGCAACGAGAGAGGAAATAGCAAGACCAGTGAGTGAGAGTAGTGAAACGAAGAAATGTGTAAAAGAGGACAAAGAAAACTTTGTGAGATGTGGAAGTGAGTGACAGCGGGCAGAGCCAAGTCCCAATTGGAGCACTGGGATGGCAGACGGTCACTTGGGCAGAGTCGGGTTCCGAGTGGAGAATCGGGATGCCAGACAGTCGCTCAGGAGCGGGGAGATAGCGGGCAGAGCCGAGTTCCGAGCTGTGTTTGTGTAGGGCAGGGGTGTCAGTGGCAGTGCTGAGAGCGGCTGAGTCTCGGGCTGTTCTGGGCCCTGCGGCCAGGGCAGGCTCTAGGGCGGTGCGATCGGTGCGACCGCACCGGGCGTTGACTTGGGGTGGGGGCGTCATTTTTGCAAATGTGTATTATTTTTAAAGCACCTGCTGCCTCGTTCCTGGCCTCCAGAAACTTTCAGATATCAATTAAAATGTCAAGAGAAGTCCGGTGATTAATCGTCTTTCTGGAAAGAGACCAGAGGTTTGTCTAGTGGAAGTTTTGAGGTAGCGCAGAGGGTTAAAAACTTAAAATGCCTGCTGCTAAGAACGTGTATCATGCAGATAAAGAAGTGCATATAATGTAAATAGGTCAGTGGGTTTCTGCTTCTGTAAGAGAGCTCCTTTTGTTACTTGTCCTTTATAAGTCAAAATCCTAATATAGAACATTGAGCTATTCACTATCATCAAAGAGCTGCTTGCAAACTGCAAGGTATATGTTAGAGCTATATGTTTTTTTGCCCAGTCTTTCATTTTCCTAATCTTGTGAAAAGGGTTCATTTGGGAAGAAAACAATTCTTATTATTAAAGAGAACCCCTAACAATGATGTTACATTTTAAATTCTGAATTTATGCCTTTCCTGAATAAGAACTTTAACTATATTGCCTACCAGTATCGATGACATGTCACTCCTACACTACACCTTGTCTGATGTAACATTTCCTATACACTGATTTACACACATATGATTGTCTCTGTGCAATGTGTGTGTGGTGTAAAGTGCTCTGACACCTTACACTGGTATGAGTGGTGCTATAAAACTAAATGAATCTAAGAGAGAGTGGTTATGGAGACTTGAGAGGCACTGTTAAAGGGTGCTAGTGAGGGAACCCGTGGCAGAGGTGGTCATTGGGGGGTGGGGGGCGCCGACAGACATTGTCGCAGAGGGCACCACCAGCGCTAAAGCTGCGGCTCTCGGTTCAGTGCGTTTTCCCTGTGTGGGACTCAGCGTGTCTCCTTGCTACGGGTCCCGGACTCAGGTCTCTGTCCGGCGGGAAGCTGTGGGGGCCGAGACATAGGAGGAGCTGCACGGTGCTCGCCGAGGATATAGCCGTTGCCGAGCAGTCTAAGATGATTAGAATCTGTGGGAGGATGAAGAGAAGGTGGAGTGGGAGGTCAAGCTGCTGTTGTTGCTGGGTAAGAGGTCCGGGGAGGAGGGGATAAGCAGGGGTGCTGCTAGGCATAGGATCGGAGGCTAAACTGTTGCATGACTGCGGACGTATGAGAGGACACCAGACACATGCACCCTGTAAGACTGCATGTGGAATTTTTTTTTAAGAGAGTACCTGCAGCCAGTGAAAGGACACTGGCCACAGGAAGAAGTACTTGGTCCAAGCTCCACAGCTTGGACTGAGACTCTGAAGCCTAAAGGGAAGTCGAGCGGCAGGAGGATCGGCTGACCAATAAAAAGACAGGAATTGTGAGCGACGTGGGAGCCAGCCAATGGTAAGTAAAGTTAAGTAATGGGAGTGCTCTAAGCACCTTTTTAGGTTTTTTTTCATTAAAAGAGGTTTTGCAAGCACAGCGCAAGCGCTGTGTAAAGGAAAGCTTAAAAAGGATGAGACAAAAGATGGATAGAAAGTAAAGAATGAACAGGGAGGGGGAAAGGACAAAAGGAAGATTAGTGAAAGGAAAGGTGAAAATTAGAGAAAAAGGGTGAAAGAATGAATGGCTAGAGGAGTGAAAGAATGGAGTGAAACGAAAGGATGGCGTACCAATGGATAGATGGAAGAACAAATGGATGGATGAAAGAGTGAAAGGGTTGAGATGCAGAGGGTAAATAAATTGAAGGATGGAGAAGGGACAGATGGTAAGCATAAAAGGATATATGAAAGGGTGAATGGACGGATACTCAGATGGATGGATAGAAAGGTGAAGGGATTGACAGGTGAATGGATGAATAAATATAAAGGCAAGAAGATTGATGAATAGATGGATAGAAGGAGGACAAAAGAGTTAAGGGAACCCTCCTATGTGAGGCCAGGTTCGCTCTCTTTGTGTGCTTGGTGTAGAGGTAAGGTTCAAAAGGGGAGTATTATAATTTTCTGTCTAATCCCTTGCATGTCTGGGAGATATACATTGGTTGTAGTCAGTTCTACTAGTGCAAATTTTAGTGCAAGAGAGTGAAGCCTGGAGAGTGTTGGTGCACCTGTGGCTGGGAATGGGATTGTGAGCAGCATGTAGACTAAACCAGTCAACAGTTGTGGCATGCCATTCACTTTGGTCAATCACTTGGAAAGAACCCCCCTCTGTTAGATTTATGATAAGGGGTAATTGTCAGGCATGGAGCCATACTTGATCTAAGGTTTCTTATTTGGTTGTATGACTTGAATATGGTTTGTAGCAATGTTTGTCTTGTCACATGGATCGCCTGGCGTGCAATGCAAAGATCTTTGAAAGATATTCTCCTTGCGACTGTCCCTGGTCTCATCTGTTTAAGCTAAGGACTTGTCTGGATGCTGCGTTCTGGATTCTTTGTAGCTTGTAGGTGGTGAGATGTGCTTTGGATTACATTTTGGAATGTGCACGTCTGTGGAGTCTTGAGTTGTGCATGTTGTCAATACTTGGCATATGCTTGCTGGAAACTGTTAGGATTTGCATGTCAAGGAACTCACTCAGTGTGCATGAGTGGAACTACTGGGATGTTTGTGTTGGAGACTCTTGATTTGTGTCTGCTTCAAAATACTTGTGAGCTCTTTGAGTGCACCTTTCATGATTTTTGGGATGTAGTTTCTGATAGAGACTTAGAACCACATATTACTCACCTTGTGAATACCCCCAAGCACCTGATTGGATCCAGAACATTTTCAGTAGCAATTTCTTTGTGTGTCGTGCAGCTGTCCGTCAAATCCGTCCTGTGCCAGATGTGATGTTGGGGCTACTATATCTGTGCCATATACACGTCCTGACATCAGTTCCTTCCTTTCCGCACCTTCCAATGTGGAACAGGAGCTCTATCGAATTCTGTCAACCTTAAAAATGTTCCAGTGTGCTAGGGACATGTCTGTTTCAAAAACCATACGGTTCAAACCGTGCCAGGACAGTAACCACTAAATGTTGGTCACAGACACACACAAAGTCTGCCTCTGGTATCTTGGCCCCAAGCACAACTTGGCGTTGTGTGACGGCTCTGTGAAAATAAACTGAAAGACCATCCACAACTGCAAAGCTAAACTTTCAGCCACAAAAAGCCAGGTCTTTGTCAAATTCGAGGGCACAACGCGCTCCCACGGCCGATCTCACAACCATTTATCCTCGAAGTTCCAAAGCTCAGGTAAGTCCAAAAAGTCCAAAAACATAAGAAATCCAAACACAGCTCTTCTTCAGCCCACTACTCGGGTTGCGCAACATCCTGAGTACCTCTAGGCCACAGAGCCTCCAGTCGGGTCACTGCCAATGGATTCGTCCCCGACTCTGACCGTGGTGCTCGACTTTGATCCGAAGTTAGCCCCATCTTCAAGCTCGGTTCCACAGAATCCATCAATGGCGCAATGTTCGCAGCCCCCTTCAACCTTGTGACTGATGCCGCCAGCCCAAGTCTCAATGCCACCACCAACAACACTGACACATGAAGGGGCAGGAGGGACGGGGCAAGAATCAGAAATGCAGGAGGGACTGGGAGGGACAGGGCAAGCAAACAACAATGCTGGAGGGACAGGGCAAGCAACAGCAAAGTGGGAAGGAACGGGAGAGATAAGGTAAACAACAACGCGGAAGGGTGTGGGAAGGATGGGATGAGCAACAACAACGTTGGAGAGGTGGAACATTGGGCAAGCAACAACAGTGGAGAAGGGATGGGGCACGCAGTAACAATGCAGGAAGGGGCGGGAGGGAAGGGGCAGGCATCAACAACGAGGGTGGGGGACGGGAGGTACAGAACAAGCAAGTAACAATGCAGGAGGGGGAGGGAGGGATGGAGCAATCAAGCAACTATGTGGGAGGGGGTGGGAGGGACAGAGGAAGCAAGCAGTAACGCAGGACAGATGGGAGGCATTGGGCAAGCAAGAAATTATTCCAGAGAGGGGCAGAAGCAGCAAGCAATACCCTGGGAGAGGAGGTATGAGTGAAGCAAGCAACAACACGGGAAGGGGCGAGAGGGATGGGGCAAGCAAGCAACAACGTGGGTGGAGGCAGGTGGAACAAAGCAAGCAAGCAACAATGTAGGAGGGGTGAGTGGGACGGGGCAAGCAACAATGTAGGGAGAGGACAAGCACATGGGATAGGGGAAAATGGCCTGCAAACAGAGGAGGGAGGACGGGGTGTGCAAAAGCAAGCACAGACAGTGGGAGAAGGGAGGGTGAGGGTGGTAAAGCAAACAAGGACAGCCAGAGAAGGGAAGGCAGGAGGTTATAAATGAAGCATGGACAGGGGGGGAGGGCAGGTGTCTTAAAGCAAGTTCAAACAGTTGGAGGAATCTGGTGATGGGAAAGTAAGCAAAGACAGCTGGAAGGGCGGTAAAGGAACAATGGACACAGAGAAGAGGGTGGAAAAGTAGCAATGGGTTGCAGAAGGAGGGTGGGAAAGAAGCAACAGACAGCAGGCGAAGGGAGGTGGGAAAGCAACACAAGGGCTGGAGTAGCAATAGTGGGAGTGGAAGTACACTGGCCAGAGACAGGAAGCTGTACTTGGTCAATGCTCCACAGAAGGGACACTCACACAAACCCCCAGGAGGAAATCAAGACAAGGAGAAGGCTTTGACCAGGAAGTAGCAAGGAAACAAGAATGGCTCTGAAGCCAACCAATGGTAAGTAAGGGGTACGTTCTAAGCCTGTTTTAAGCTTTTTTTTTTGTTAACCATATATTTTGCTGTCAGCGCATGCGTGCTGTTCAGGCAAAACCTAATGAGATGTACACCCATTCAACTTCTAACAGGCCTGGGATGCAATTGTAGTGGCTTGTCCCATACTAGGTGGTGATGGCTGTGTGGTACCTACACAGGAAGAAGAAGGCTGATGCTAGGTACACTTTACAGTAGTATAGCTTACACTCCCACATTGTGATGGAAGGAGAGCCCTGGAAGGACACCTTGATTGCTGCTGGCTCACCCCACCCTCCCCCACTTCTGCATGTTATTAACTAATGCTAGTTGATTGGCATGCCCTATAAGCTCCCACAGTTCAGTGATTTATAACTGAAACAATGTTGACTCTTGCAGTTGGATGGATGGATAGCTCCAAGCGTTGAAGGTTGTGTTTATAGTTTGAGAACAAGCTTTAATTGTAGATGCGTCTATTGTGATTCAATGGCATGTTGCTCCATACTTTGCTGTAATGAAGATATACCTTGATGAGACACGTCGGAGTGCATGTGTTTCAATATCATACATGTAATGCAAGTGTTAATATAAAACAATTAAAAACTGTTATTTTAAAGCAATTAAAAAAGTGTGGCTGTTGGCGATAAGGACAAACTCTGTTTTCATAGGGTTGAACTTCAAGTAGGCATCTGACTTCCAGGATTGAATGGTAGAGAGGTGGTCCTTTAGGCAGTCGAAGATGCTGCTGCTGAGACCTTCAGTAAGAGCTAGGATTCATCATCATGCAGATGAATCTTGATGCCCTCTTTGGCCAGGAGTACACTGAGTGAATGCAAGTAAAGCTTAAAGATGACGGGATACGGATGCTCAGTACCTGCTGCTTGAAATGCTCCCACTCCAATAAACATGTTCTCTGCAAAGCACTTTACTGCTCCTTGGAGCAAGGTTCACACTGCTGTGAATACCTTAAATAAAATAATAACTACCTGGGATGATACTCAAGTGCATTTGTTTGCATTAAATACTGGGATACATATAGAGACTGCTGAGTTATAACAACTGAAAACCTGGTGATCCCAGGCATGGTAATCAGCCTTGTTTTTGTTTCCTGGTAGCCCTGGGACGTCTGTCAGATGGCTGTGCGCTCTATAATTGATACATTCATTCATTTATTCATATATACTGTCCAGGAAATTGATGTAATATTGCTTACAGAAGCCTATACAGTGTATAGTGAAACACTTAGTATACTGGAATACAGAAACAGAATACTGAGATGTACATACAAAACAGGGAAATGAGGTCATTGCATACTGATTTGTTTATATTTTTGCTAACACAATGACCTGTCCTTCTCAGGCACCAGGCTGGCGCAATGACTTCTTCTTTTTGTGTTCCATGTCACCAGCCAGCAGCAGGAAGTGCTTTGTGAGTCTGTGGACTTCCCTGCAGGTTTGTGGGCTTTTACAAACCATGCAGCTCTTCAGACGTGTCTCTCCTAGTTCCATAGGATGAAGCAGGCTTTATATTCATGCTAATAGTATATTTTCACGCAAAAACCATGAGCCTCTTTTAGAGATGGTTGTAAGCCTCCAAATGCATTGTACTGTTGATATTGTCTAGTTTCCTGTCAAATGATGGCCAAATCGAAACCTCCATAGCCATCACTGTATGAAGCATTACCAATACTTATTAATAGATTATTCATTTTTATTAGCTATTTGAGTCTAAACTTCAAATTAATCAAACCAATATCAAATCAAATGTTGTCACCATCAGTGCAGTTATCTGGTGCATGCTCTTCACAGGAAGCTTCAATATTTCTCCTTTTCCGCGCTGTAATGTCCTTTTATCACCCGCTGCACCAGAATCAAGCTTGTTTGACTGGGAGTTGTTTTATAAGTGTCTGCAGGCAGTTCAACTTGGGCAATATATTTTCAAGGAGAACCCACCATCAGAAATGTTGTCAGACGTTGAATCACCATAATGCCAGATGAAGCAGAGTGACATCACGCACCCTCTGACCTCATGACATCACAGTGTTAAACCCTTAGACTCCTACCTACTGGTAAGTGGTGATAGAAAGTAATCAGGGGTGTGTTCCCTGTTTGCTGGTATCGTTGAGGCTATGGATACCAACGTCAACCACCTTTGCTTTGCGATCCATGGTACGGTATGGTATATTGCATGCTTTAATGAACTTCTTTACCACAAAGATTTACAGTGAATTTGAATGGCGAGAACCAGGTGCAGAAATTGGGATCACAATTCAAGTCTCTTGATACAAATTCAGCATATCAGGCACAAGAGTACATCCTAGAAGCAGATGAGAAACGCTGACATTTCCAAACAGAACCTGTTTCCAGAATCCAATCTTGGTGAGAAAATGGCCATTTAATACTAAAAACGGAAGCACTCACTGCAGAATTTTCAAGGAATGAAAAAGGTGAACGGAACACTTCATTGCACCAGCCTTATTGTAGTGAGACTAGTTTTCTTTGATTTGGGTCAATTAAGGTTTTCTTTAATTGTGGTCAGACTTTAATCTTGATTCATTTGTTCAGGTTGGTTTCTTCTTTGCTTGTGAGTGTGGGTCTTTGTGTTTAAGACTAGGGGTGGATGGAACTTGCAGAGTTTCACTCCACGGAGTTCCGCAGAGTAACATAAAAACTCTGCAAGATTCCGTGAAGTTCCGCCAATGGGCAGAAAATATGCAGATCGTGCTGCTTCTGGTGCAATTTAGTGCCAGTAGCGCGAGCAGCGCTGAAAAATCAGCGCGTACCGCGCCATGCATTGCCCAAAAGTGCGCTGCCATTCCAGTTGATTTTGCTGTTGCTCAAGCAGAAAATCTACTCGAACTGCAGCAAGTCTGCTCAAATGGCAGCCCTCTTACCACGACAGCTCGCGTTAGAAAATCACGGTAGAGGATGCCAAATATCGTTCGTATTTTCTGGAGCCTCGCAGGAGAAAAATCCCACCACACTGTGATTGGTGGAATTTGGCTGGAACTCCGTGTTAAAGAGTAACGTGGAGTGACCAAAATTCCTCCAATTCCACGGGAAGAACAAAACATTTCTTCTACCCCTATTTAAGACCATTACCTTCTTGAATTGGCTTAGGCAAACTTCCAATTGGTTTAGTCTGTGCTAGGGTCAAGCCATGTGATATGAATCAACCATCTTCTTGATTAGTCTCAATGAAAAGGACAGAAAATGGTACCTCGAAGTTATCTGACTGGTTGGCAGTGATTGGGTCATGAATTGTAAGAAACTCTTTATGGAGTGCAGACTTTGATATGAGTAGATTCAGAGTATGGCCCCAGGGCAGATTGACTTATGTCAGACAAGCTTCTCCTTGATTCACACGAGCTTAAATGACTGAATTAACACAAGTCTGTCCTTGACTTGGGTCATATAACCTTCCCATTAACATTAGTTAGATAACCATAAGCTTGATATCAGATGATTATAAACTTCTCTTTGAGCTGGTTGCTTTGTATCAAGCTTCTCAACAGCTTGGGTCTGACAAGCTGTTCCTAGATTACGCACATTTGCATCTGGTAATAAGTGTAAAAAGCGTCCTCGCTGTATTGCCCCAGAATTATCATGTTTAATGGATTCAGCTTGATAAGGTTCTGATCTTTGGAAATCTAACGGCACGCAGATTGATTGCTAAAAAATGGAAAGGCAATCAAGCAGTAAGGACAGAGGGATGGTGCGCTGCGATGGAGCTGACAGCAGACTGAGACGGATGTTATCTGGTGAGTGCGCCAATGAAAACGGACAAATATTGTGGGTCAATATCAACCCGGATTGTTGACTGATGAGAGTGGATCGATTTGTTAGGCTGATGCCTTAACTAATGTACAGCAAATATCCTTAAGCAGACATGAGTTTTACTGCATGTAATGTTTGTATGTAATCTTTTGTTCCAGATGCCTTTAGTTTCATGTGGTACACATATGAATTGAGGTGTTTATATTCAGTATTTATTGAGACGCTTCTGTATGACGCAATAAAAAAGACAAGGGGGCATATTATCAAGCCGGCGATAAGAAATTATCGCCGCTTTAGCGTCTGTTTTCAGACGAAAAGCGGCGATAATTTTATCGCTGTATTAGCAAGGCCACGCTATCGCGTGAATCCTTGCCCTATCGCCCTTTTCCATAACGCCACCTTTGCATCTCTAATGAGATGCAAAGTGGGCGTTCCGTCCCAAAATAACTGGAGAAATGTCGTTAACCGACATTTCTCCAATTATCAAGGAATCCCCAACAAGCATAGCGATGAGAAAAGTAGCGCTAACCTTGGTTAACGCTACTTTCCTTACGCATGCTTTTAGTTTGACTTAGCCATGATATCCAATGGAAGGTGGATATCATGGTTAAGTATGCCCAGCCCTATCAACAAGCTATCGCCAAATGTCGTGCGATTATCGTTGGATTTCCAGCGATAATCGGACATTTGGCGGCTTGCGCCAGGAATTTTATCGATTCTGAGATAAGCGTTGCTAATAGCACGCTATCTCAGCGATAAAATTCATCGATCGCCGGCGATAAATATCCTACCGCTAAGTGCGCTTAGCGATATTTATCGCCGGTTGTTGATAATATGCCCCAAGGTTCTCCTAGGCTTGCCATGGTTAAGACAGGCTTCACCTGGGCATGGATAGGACAACCAGCTTGTTGACATGGTCACACAGGCCTCTATTCTCTTCAGTTTAATATGCTTCTCCATGACATGGTTTGTTCCTCACAAGCTTTTCATTGGATTGAACCAGACAAGCTACTCCTAGACTTTGCATACACAGGTTTCGTCTCTTTAGTGAGTGGGGCAGGGCAGTAGTCAGCTGCTCAAAAGCAACAACGCCGAATTGTGTTTGCTCCTCCCTCCTTTTTTCACCTCAGCAATATGAAGCATTTATAGGAGAGGAGTGTAGCATCTCCTCTTACCCCTCCAGACAATCCTGCCTCATTAACCCTGTCAGCTCCCGACATCTCCCCCAGACTAACACCTGCTGTTGTTAGCTTGTCGCAGGTGTCCAGAGGCGCGCTCTGGTAGGTAAACAACAGTCAAACGATCAGCCCTGCATTATTTGTGTGAGAGGTTATCAGCACTGCTGCTGTGATTGCTGTCCTGATATGTGTGCGTGTGATCTTACCTGTCCGCACCTGTACGTAAACAAGGCAACAAAAACGTTTCCCGTCCACCTGCGTCTTGAAACACAGCACCACAGCGTGAAACTGACTGACTGGAGTGCAAACGACAGCACGTTTAGATGCTGACTTCCAAAACTCAAAATAAAAATAAGTTGGAAGATAGATTTCTAAAATCCACTAAGATATTTAGATTTTAGACTTTTCTGATTTTTATTCACCCTTCGGTCATTTAAACATTTACGTACAAAACGTTAAAAAACACTTACCGAAACATAAAAACATTTTGGCAAAAGTAAGATAGCAAGATGTGTATTAACATATCCACATTAAATGACACTGTCCATTCTTCCGGGAGTCTGCCCTTTAAGCACCATACTCCATCAGACCTAAACGTCTTGTGAGCGTGGGAGACCGCACAGACCGGTGTTAAAAGCCAATCCTGGGGACTGCAAACGCAATTTAATTCTTGCTGTTGCTGCTCACTCAAATCTGCAGCAGGCGCCATCTTGTTTCTTACCCACCCTGCACCCATGCTGCACAACATTTATATGAAGCGGTCATCTTTTGGGGGTTTCTTTATGTACACGCTGGTGATAATCTGTACGGTTCTACCCGTCCTGCATGGCATCCTTTGCCAGTCTCTACCCTTCTTCCTTGTCTCTGGTTTACTCCTTACCTTTCTCTTCCTAATTCCACAAGTGAGCGAAATTATAGTTCCACTAACAAAGTTTCAAAGGGGCATATTATCAAGCCCTTTATCGCCGCGTTAGCGGCACTTTTCTGCCGCTAATGCGGCGATATTTTTATCACACTATTAACAAGCTGCAGCTAACGGGCCTTAGCGTGAGTTTTTTAGCGATAGCGGCCGTTTTGTTACCTCTAAGCATGTCAGCAATATATATCGCTAATGACATGCAAAGTAGGCGTTCCTGACTAAAAGTCCATTGAAACAGTCGCAAACACAACTTCCCCCTATTATCAATGCCCGCGAAGCGATAGGAATATTCGCGCTAACCGCGCTTATCGCTGGAATTTAACGCCTGAAAAAAACTTTCCTTAACCATCTTGTCAATGGGGGGTGGATTGTTGGGTTAAGTATGCACTTGCCTATTAGCAAGCTTTTCATTATCGCTGTTAATTTAGCGCTGGAATTCTCACGCTATTGCTGGTTTTACACGCTATCGCTGGATTTCCTATCGCCTTTGCGATACGCGTTGATAATACCGCGCTATCACGGCAAGGAAATCCAGCGATAGCCGGCGATAAAAAAAACAGCGCTAAGCGCGCTTTGCGATAAACATCGCAGATCCTTGATAATATGCCCCAAAGTTTGTAGAATATGGAACGTTTTGGTTGGTTTTGGAGTAATCTTCGATAATATTACTTCGAAAGGATCAGACATTTCGAATGCTAAGTTTCGTATAAGCGATAAATATATTTACGCTGGAGTTTGGTACTACCTTGTGCTACCTCAGAGCTCAAACTGCTGCTGTTGAGCACCTACAGTTTATCATTTATGTTGAAATCACGTTTTGGGAAGGGAAGAAACTCCTGTTGGTGTTCGATTCATGTTTTCTGGCCTGACTGACACAGCCAAATACCATGCAAATTCCCTGGCGTGATGGTGTCTTGTCAGTGGCGCCTCCAGCAGGTTATGGGCACACGGAAGAGGCTAATTCAGGCAAACAAATGTCCTTGCACCTCCCCCTACACAGGATGCTGCTGAAAAGTCACTAAAGCACACGTGGTTTATAGAGACAAGCAATAATGCAAAGCATATTTATGGCCCAATTACGAGTTTGGCGGACCTGGAGCTGGCCGCCACGCTACCGCCCTGTGCCAGGACCGCCAAACAGGCCTGCCACCTGCCCACCAGATTACGAGTTCTTCGTGGTCTGGCTGGCGGGTGGCGTGGCGGTCCTGCAGCAAAGCCTTTCAAAGGCACCTACGTATGCCTTAGAAAGGCACTGCCGCAGGACCGCCACAGTGCGTTCCAGCACGGCATGGACTGGGAAGTCCATGCTGTGCTGCAGCTGGGGGTGCATGCACACAGAGGGGCGGGCACAACATGTGCCCCCCTGCATGCACCCCCATGTATGTGGCATGAGGGGGCCCTACAAGCTCCCTTGTTTCATGACCGCCAGCAGTTTCATGAAGGAAGAATCTCAATGACACAGCTGGTGGTCCTGAAACTCGTAATATGCATGGCGGTGCCGCAGCAGCACTGCAGCATTTTGTGAGCACCAGACCACCGCGGGACCGCCAGGGAATGCGGTTCTCTGGCGGCTGCAGTGGTGCAATGGCGGTTCAATGCCAAACTTGTAATACGGCAGTCGGACCGCCGGTGCAGCGGTGGCCGGACCACCACAGCTGCACCCCCTCCCTCCTCCGAGGACTGCCTAACTCGTAATCAGGCCCTAAATCTCAGCAGAGTTATTTAAAACAGTATGATACCTTACTACACTATAGAAAAGCGCTTTGAAGACATGCTAATGACAGATTTGAGCTAAATAAATGTCAAATAATAACAAACGTGCCAGTCATCATGTTAAAAGAGGCCCTGAGACGGTGGCTGATGTGCTTTGATTGTAGGCAGAGACGCTGGGTTCCGCCAGGACTCCGTAAACAGCTCCAACCTTCTGCAATACCTGTTTTGCAACCAGCTGATGTAAGCAGCAAGGACAGACACAAAAGGAAGTCATGGTTTGCCACATCACCATAGCACAACCCACTTACCGCCTAACACGATCAGCATCTTACCTCGCTGTTGAAACTGAGCAAATCTGGCGCTGATACCGCTCAATATCATTATTTCCATACAGAAAATTCCAGAATTCTTTGTGTCACTGCACGTGCTAATGCTGGTCACTTGACCTCTCTAACGTGCATGCACGTGCCCTTTGGGTTCAACGTCTGGGAGCAGGGCCCAGGTGCTCTACCCTTCGAGGCTGCCGGGAACTGAAGTCCAAATTTGTACTATTTGTATTTGTCCACATTCTGGCACGGCGATGAGAGGGTCCACAGCACCATAATTACTGTGCTCCGTTCTCAGGCCGTCAGTGTTGTAGAGCAGGATTTCTGATATTCATATGAGTAACTTCAGCTGTCAATTGGAATGCATTGGGTCCTGTAAAGGGTGAATATTTTGGAAGGACACAGCAGGAAACCGGTCATTTTTGAGTGGAGCTTGCAAACGAAGAGTGCAGGCTGCAAACGAGGGCCAGTTGTGAACCACGAAATCTGCGAACGGCAGGGAGGACAAGAGGCGGCTCCTCCACTAAGGCGGAGGAGCATTGCCCCACTGCGCAAAAAGGAAAAATAAAATGACAATAACTAATAATAATAATAATCGTTATTATCAGTGGCCTTGTTCACTGTGGGGCGGGGCTGGCCAGAGCAGGGGGAGGAGTGGTGTGCACTCCCTCAGTGCGCATGAACTGTTTGGCCGGCCCTCTTGGGTCGACCAAACAGTTCATGCGCACTTTGCATGCTCCTACCAGGCTGCATTACACAGCCTGGTCAGGAACATGCACAGGCTCCCTGTTCCATTCTGAGCGGCGAACCACCGTGCTCAGACCAATCACTGTGATTGGCTCAGGGGAGCCTGTGTGCCGGCTGCTTCCTGCTGCTAGCCATTCTGGAGGACCTAGAAACAACTAACAGAAAATGCTTTGTGAAACACATCTG
This sequence comes from Calotriton arnoldi, assembly GCA_963921515.1. Classification (NCBI taxonomy): domain Eukaryota; kingdom Metazoa; phylum Chordata; class Amphibia; order Caudata; family Salamandridae; genus Calotriton; species Calotriton arnoldi. Next base: position 138,109 of record CAWUFW010011476.1, read on the forward strand.
GATATTTAGGTATAATTCACCCCTAAAACAGGAGTAAGATGTAACTAGTATCTGCTTTGATTTAGATTTGGTTTATTTTTAAAGAGCTCACCTTTAACAGCCTGGGCATCTGATCCCTGAAGAGAGTGGATGGAGTGTCGTAAAGTTACCAGAGTTTGAAGAGAAGTTGCTACTCTGGTAGATTACATTCACACAGGTCGCTACTCTGCGAGGACCAAAATATAGGACAGCTCTCAGACACATTTAGCAACCACAGACAGACCGCAACCACAGTTGTGTATTGCATCGTACTGTACTGTAGTTGCATTTATATAGCTCTTCTTAGCCATGACAAGTCACCAAAGCACATTAGCAGACGGACAGCACTGTACACCATGTGTGAGTGCTTGGTTTGAAGAGAAGTGAGTTACAGTGAGTGTTTAGAAAGTCAAGGGCGTAGATATCTAGCGTCCAGCAATTAGCCCGTTGGTCCAACTGAGCAGCCAGTGTGCCAATTTGTTTTATACTCGGCCAATCCTTAAATCCCAGAAATTATATATGCAAATTCAAAATTGGAACATTGACACATTGACACATGGTTTTCATGACATTTCATGTTGCACCCTGTTGAGTTTTTTTTTCATTCTTTCGTTTTAACAGTCATTTTTCATGCCATTTCTTTTTACAATGTTTTTTTGCCATTCTTTTGTATCAATAGCCAATTCTTCCACTAACGTATGTACCCAAAGCACATCTGACCACAGCAGACCGCATTTATATTTTGAAGCCAGACCACATGTAGACTTGCAGATATACTGATGATTCACTTGGGAGGTCTTTACGATGTCGACATCGGTCATGGGACCGACCGACACCCGGTCAGCGGTCCTGACCGCCTCATTAGGCTGCGACCAAACACTGTTCAGTTGCATTCCTACATTTTACTATGGCAGCATGCATTCTGGCTGTAAACCGTGGGTAATGCATGCTCCCATAAGGAAATGGGAGGTGCAGTTCATCCCTGCACCCCATGGCAGGCACCTCCAGGTGCCTGCCACAAGGTGCAGGGATCAACAGGGGGGCACCGTAGGTGCCTCCTCGGCCTCCAACTAGAGGCCATGCTCCCAAGGGGGCCCTGCTGGGGGCCCCCAAAGATGCTTTCCGACATGATTTCCATGTCGGACAGGCCGGCATGGAAACCATGTTGGAAACCGTCATCGTTATCTCAAGGGCGGAAAGGCCCGCCATTGAGATTACAGGCTGGATTCCGAACCCGTCGGATGCCATCCGGAATGACCGGCCGGTTTCCTTTCCGACCGCCTCCATCGTAATGAGGCAGTCGGAAAGGAAACCGAACAGCCCATTACGATGCAGCTGTAAAGGCTCCGACCGCATCATAATCGGCCCCTCAGTGTCAGCCCTTGAAAAAACACTAGTCTAAAATGCCGTAGTGGGTGATTTGTTGTGTCTCCTGCCATTTAAACGTTTTGGTGCTGTGTGTGATTGACCAGAGTCTGGCATAGGACACTGTGACTTACAGTGAAGAAAAACAGGGCACAGAACTTACATCATGTATTGCTGTGTCAGGTTGGAAGGCTGTGGGTTATGAGTGTGACCTTTGTGTAAAGTGTATTGCTGTCATGCATGACAAGTGCACTGATGATGTGTAGGAGACCTTATGCCTGGAGTGAATGAAGTAGAGTGAGCTATAGAGGTGAATGTGGTCCGGCCTTTGATCTCTGAGAGGGGATACATTCCACTTCTTTGGTGGGTTTGAGTGGCAGAGGAGCTACTTACAGGACTGCAATGGTGGCAGGCGGTGAGTGGAAGATGCTCTAACAGGTAGGGGACCGTACCGAGAACTATTCTGATCCACACAGAGGCCTTGCCCCGCTACTCCATGTGAGATGGGAATCCGCCCCGTAAGTGACAGAGAGAATCTAATATCGTTCTTGCATTAGAGAGCATAACAACTCTCCAGCCGTATTTATTAAAATCCATAAACACAACATTAAAAAACATTTTCAACATTCTTGCATTCTTATCTATTATTTAAAATACGTACAGCAATTCATTGAGACTATCTAATACATGGAATCTCCTAACAATAGCTCTTGAAGGAGTCGTGGTTGACCACCCCCCGGGCACCTATGGCATCGAATATTCCAAATAGACTTAAGGGCCCTGATCCCCCACAACAACTTGCATATTTTACAAGGCAAATTCACCTGCTTCTTCAAAATAGAGGGAGCGTGGTCCAGCATGAAATCTGGACCCCCAAAACAACCATGCCAGAGCCAACCCAAAGAAGGGATCCCCCTCGCACCCAATGGGAGATGGGCCTGGGCAACTGGGCCATACCTTGGTTCCCTGGCACAGTCCCCATGCCCCAACATCATCCCCAGAGCAACATAAGGGAGTACTGTGAGAGGCTCATGACAATCGCTGTAGCGGGCGTCCTGAGCCGTTCTCTCTATACAGCGGTACCCCAGACCTGGTTTTGAGCCAAAAGGCTTTAAATTACATCTTGAATTTGCGTGCACTTCTATTCCTGATGCCAAGGTTGTCCACCTGCTCTTTGTTCAAACAGGACTCATTTCATGCCACAGGCCTGGTTGGTTTCCCAACCAGCCAGGCCTCCCCCCAAAGGACTTGTCACACCTTGCGTTGAGACAAATTCTGTATTGAAGATGCAACCAGATTTTCAGCAAATTGTCCATGACCAATGTCCGACATGTGTACCCCCTCCCTGTGGAACACTGCCCCCCCACGAAGGCACCCATGAGGAAGAGTCCTTAATAGTGCTGTATTGAGTAGCTGCTTCATTCTGCTATTCAGACGCCTGGCCGACTCATTAAGTCACTTAGCAGACCAACCCGACTGCCATACTTGTCTAGGATTGATGTGTGAGCATGCAATGACGGCACCCGGGCATCTTTTTGCCAACCAAGAGATTTCTACCATTAAATTCTCAAATAGGTCCCTTCTGGCCAGTGTTGCCAAGTCATTGCCTCCTATGTGTAGGATGAGGGGCACAGGGGGCGGTAGCCGGCGGCGCAAAACCTCCTCGACGAAATGACGAAGACCATCCAAGCATAGACCACCTTTACCGTACCAATGGAACCGAAGACCTGCTTCAACTGCCTGCCTGTGGTACTGGTTGAAGAACGGCGCTGCCCGTCTAACAAAGATAAGTCTGAGAATACAAACACTGGCTGGAGCCATGTGACCTGTGAACAACTGAGAGGAGATAGACTGTTACTTATTTCCCCCAAGGGAAATCAAAATTGCCTACATCATGTGGAGATGCACGTAGCGCTTATAGCTGTCCGACTTCTACCTGCCAATCCCCTTGACTGTGCCAACGCCAAGCCCCGCCCCAACTGCGGATGTTGCTGTACCTATCCTAAAGGAGTGGAAACTAAACTTTCCCTGGATGCCAGCTGCCTGCAAAGCCTTTCACAATACATGAGAAAACTGGTATCTCTTGAGCGGTATGCCTGATGCATGGACAAATAGAGCGGTTGATACCACGGGGGACGAATCTGTAAAAAACTGCGAACTGCCACCACCGGGCACCCAATGAAGACACCTGCCCTCCCCAAGAGTAACTGTTCCCCTCTTCCCAGCTGGTCCATAGTTGAGCGTGGTATGGTAACTACTAGGTCATCCCCTCTCCAATATATCTGACTGAGCAAAATACCCCCATGGTGATCCTGTTTAAATCCTGCAGTGATTTCAGAGACCCGAAAAGCCCCATAAAAAGCGAGAGCAAAGGCTGCTGTGAACAGGATCACCTCATATTCCGAATTATATACCCTAGGGAGAGTCCCCAGGATTCTTTCCAGTTTGTCAACATCAATGGGGCGCCTCTGATCTGGGATTGCTCCCTCCAACCTTTCCCATCCTTTGAGTACCTGCCTCACAACAAAAGTCTGGGAATGATCCTCACCCCTCCTAGCTTCGTGAAAAAGCCCATTGCCGAGATGTGACGCCTGGCACTTGATAAAAATCTACCCTGAACTCGCATGTGCTCAAGAAAACCCGAGCAACTATCCAAGGAGGCAGTATACATGTGGGGGTTTCTAGAGGTGAAAGTAATGTAACTATGAAACGCCTTTTCATATACCCTCCTCCTTTTAGGTGCGAGGCTGGCTGCCACTAGATCTGCAAAAGTCGCTCTCCAAGGGTCTACAGGTGTCCTGGAAAATATGAGGGTTCCAACTCTTCCCCTGGGTGGATGCGCCGAAACTCCTGTAGCTTGAAACGAGACAATGCATCAGCTGCGTTATTGTATATACCTGGCACATGTTTAGCTTCAAACAGAATATTATTCTTTAAGCAGAGTAATACCAACTCTTTTAACAAGCTCAGAACTCGTTTGCATTTGGCATGCTGGGCATTAATGCATTTGACCACTGCCATGTTGTCAGACCAAAAGATAACAGATTGACTGCGGAATTGGTCTACCCATATGTGCAATGCCACCACTATAGGAAATAATTCTAAGAAGGTGATGTTCTTGATCAACCCTGAGGACCTCCTAGGCTGGGGCCATGTTTGGCCACACTACCTGGTCCCCAAAATGGCCCCAACACCAATGCTGCCTGCAGAGTCGGTAAACAAACCCAATTCCTGGCTGGACTGTAAAGGTGTTGGCCATACCCTTGCACCATTGAAGTCCTTAAGAAAAGCCACACAAATTCTTAAATCTTGTTTTATATCAAGAGACAGCCGAGTTCTATGGTGCTTCTCTTTTAAACCGGACATGGCTTGAGCTATATAGCGGGAGAAAGGGCGACCCACTGGGATTATCCACAAGGCAAAATTGAGCTGCCCAACTAAACCTGTAAGTGGTGCAGAATGACCTATTTTGCCCCCAGACAGGTTTCCAGTGACACCTTGAAATCGTTCACCTTATCAAGAGGTAGCCTACACTCTCCTTTCACTGAATCAATTTCTGTCCCCAGGAACACCAATGATGTGGCTGGCCCTGCTGTCTTTTCATGGGCTAAAGGTATCCCAAAATCCGCCATTAGGGACTTAAATGTAGTCAAAGACTTAGCACAATCGTCAGAGCCTCCTGGTCCCAAGAACAGGAAATCATCCAAGTAATGAATAACCGAGGTGGACCCAGATACTGGTGTAAAAACCCATTGCAAAAAGGTACTGAGCTGTTCAAAATATGCACAGGAAACTGAACAACCCAGGGGCATACACCTGTCAGAATAGAACTTCCCCTGGAACTGGAAACCCAATAAGTGGCAGTCGTCCGGATGAACTGGCAACAGCCGAAAAGCTGGCTCGATATCTGCCTTTGCCATGAAAGCCCCTGGTCCAAGTTACCTTAATAAAGTCAGGGCACCGTCAAGGGATGCATACTTTACAGAGCAGAGCAATGGGTCGATTGCATCATTAACAGATGCTCCACGAGGGGCTGAGAGGTTATGTATTAACCTAAATTCCCGAGGGTCCTTGTTTGGTACCAGACCTAATGGAGAGCAGACAAATTCATCAAGTGGGGGGTTGTGCAATGGTCCCACTAAACCCAAATCCTTCTGGAGTTTCCGCTTGGCCAACCCCAGTGCGAGAGTTAAGGAATGTTGGTTTTTACATATCTCAGGCCCCTGTACCCCAGATGCTGGGATTAGTTGCATTTATATAGCGCTCCTTAGCCATGACAAGTCACCAAAGCACATTAGCAGATGGACAGAACGGTACACCATGTGTGAGTGCTTGGTTTGACGATAGGGGAGTTGCATTGAGGGTTTAGAAAGCCAAGGGCGTAGATATCTAGCATCCAGATATTAGCCTGTTGGTCCAAACTGAGCAGCCAGTGTGCAATTTGTTTTATAGTCAGACAATCCTTAAATCCCAGAAATCATATCTGCAAATTCAAAATTGGAACACTGACACATTGACACATGGTTTTCATGAAATTTCACGTTGCAATCGGTTGAATTTTTTTTCATTCTTTCGTTTTAACTGTCATTTTCCATGCCATTTCTTTTTACACTGGGTTTTTTGCCATTCTTTTGTATCAATAGCCAATTCTTCCGCTGACGTATGTACTCAAAGCCCATCTGACCACAGTAGACCGCATTTATATTTTGAAGCCAGACCACATGTAGACTTGCAGATGCACAGATCATTCACTAAGTGTCAGCCCTTGAAAAGACCCTAGTCTATAAGGCCATAGTGGGTGATTTGTTGTGTCTCCTGCGATGTAAACATTTTGGTGCTGTGTGTGATTGACCAGAGTCTGGCATAGGACACTGTGACTTACAGTGAAGAGACGCAGGGCACAGAACATACATCCTGTATTGCTGTGTCAGGTTGGAAGGCAGTGGGTTATGAGTGTGGCCTTTGTGTAGTGTGTATTGTTGTCATGCATGACAAGTGCACTGATGATGTGTAGGAGACCTTATGCCTGGAGTGAATGAAGTAGAGTGAGCTATTGAAGTGAATGTGGTCTGGCCTTTCATCTCAGAGAGGGGATACATTCCACTTCTTTGGTGGGTTTGAGTGGCAGAGGAGCTACTTACAGTACTGCACTGGTGTCAGGTGGCGAGGGGAAGATGCTCTAAGGAGTCCACCAAGGAGGTGCACCTGATAGGATCGGGTAATTTCTGGTATCAGGGAGCTATTGTAAATGCTCTACAGAGTTCACTCAGTAAAACCAGATGAGCAGCCCAGAGGCATGCACTAGCAGCCATGGTACATGCTCTCTGGAGTCCTCCCAGGAGCCACCCTCAGTCAAGCACTGGAAACAAGCAGCCACGGTGAACGTGTGAGTCCACGCCGGAGAGGCAGAGGAGCAGACCAAAATGCATGCACTGTATCCAGGCAAAGATGGTGAATGCCTCTTTGAGGTACTACAAGGAGTGGCAGAGAACTCACCCATAGAAATGCATTGGTTGCAATCAGCCATGGTAACTGTTCTACAGGCTACACCCAGGAGTGACAGAGGAGCAATCTACAGGCATGGACTGGATACAAACAGTGATGGTGAATGCTCTGTGAGGTACTACAAGGAGTGGTAGAGGACTCACCCTTAGAAATGCATTGATTGCAAGCGGCCATGGTAAGCGCTCTACACCCAGGAGCACCTCACAAGCATGCACTGGATATAAATAACCATGGCAAATGTCTCTATAGACTACACCCTGGAGTGACAGATGAGCAATCCACAGGCGTGCACTGTATCCAGGCAGTGATGGTGAATGCTCTGTGAGGTACTACAAGGAGTGGCAGAGGACTCACCCATAGAAATGCATTGGTTGCAGGCGGCCATGGTACATTTTCTATAGACTACACCCAGGAGTGACAGAGGAGCAATCCACAGGCATGGACTAGATACAGGCACCCAAGGTAAATGTTCAATATGCTACGACCAGGAGTGACAGAGGAGCAATCCACAGGCGTGGACTGGATACAGGCACCCAAGGTAAATGTTTTATAGGCTAAGCCACAGAGGAGCAATCCACAGGCGTGGACTGGATACAAACAGCCAAGGTAAATGTTCTATAGGCTACGCCCAGGAGTGACAGAGGAGCAATCCACAGGCCTGGACTGGATACAGGCACCCAAGGTAAATGCTCTATAGGCTACGCCCAGGATTGGCAGAGGAGCAATCCCGGGCATGGACTGCATACAAACAGGCATAGTAACTGTTCTATAGGCTACGCCCAGGAGTGACAGAGGAGCAATCCACAGGCATGGACTGGATACAAACAGCCAAGGTAAATGTCTTATAGGCTACGCCCAGGAGTGACAGAGGAGCAATGCACAGGCGTGGACTGGATACAGGCACCCAAGGTAAATGTTCTATAGGCTACGCCCAGGAGTGACAGAGGAGCAATCCACAGGCGTGGACTGGATACAGGCACCCAAGGTAAATGTTCTATAGGCTACGCCCAGGAGTGACAGAGGAGCAATCCACAGGCATGGACTGGATACAAACAGCCAAGGTAAATGTCTTAAAGGCTACGCCCAGGAGTGACAGAGGAGCAATGCACAGGCGTGGACTCGATACAGGCACCCAAGGTAAATGTTCTATAGGCTACGCCCAGGAGTGACAGAGGAGCAATCCACAGGCGTGGACTGGATACAGGCACCCAAGGTAAATGTTCTATAGGCTACGCCCAGGAGTGACAGAGGAGCAATGCACAGGCATGGACTGGATGCAGGTAGCAAAGGTAAATGTCTTATAGGCTACGCCCAGGAGTGACAGAGGAGCAATGCACAGGCGTGGACTCGATACAGGCACCCAAAGTAAATGTTCTATAGGCTACGCCCAGGAGTGACAGAGGAGCAATCCACAAGCGTGGACTGGATGCAGGCACCCAAGGTAAATGTTCTATAGGCTACGCCCAGGAGTGGCAGAGGAGCAATCCACAGGCGTGGACTGGATGCAGGTAGCAAAGGTAAATGTTCTATAAGCTACGCCCGGGAGTGACAGAGGAGCAATCCACAGGCATGGACTGGATGCAGGCACCGAAGGTAAATGTCCAAAGGCTACGCCCAGGAGTGACAGAGGAGCAATCCACAAGCGTGGACTGGATGCAGGCACCCAAGGTAAATGTTCTATAGGCTACGCCGAGGAGTGACAGAGGAGCAATCCACAGGCGTGGACTGGATGCAGGCACCGAAGGTAAATGTTCTATAGGCTACGCCCAGGAGTGACAGAGGAGCAATCCACAGGCGTGGACTGGATGCAGACACCCAAGGTAAATGTTCTATAGGCTACGCCCAGGAGTGACAGAGGAGCAATCCACAGGCGTGGACTGGATGCAGGCACCGAAGGTAAATGTTCTATAGGCTACGCCCAGGAGTGACAGAGGAGCAATCCACAGGCGTGGACTGGATGCAGGCACCGAAGGTAAATGTTCTATAGGCTACGTCCAGGACTGACAGAGGAGCAATCCACAGGCGTGGACTGGATGCAGGTAGCAAAGGTAAATGTTCTATAGGCTACGCCCAGGAGTGACAGAGGAGCAATCCACAGGCGTGGACTGGATGCAGGCACCCAAGGTAAATGTTCTATAGGCTACGCCCAGGAGTGACAGAGGAGCAATCCACAGGCATGGACTGGATGCAGGTAGCAAAGGTAAATGTTCTATAGGCTACGCCCAGGTGTGACAGAGGAGCAATCCACAGGCATGGAATGGATGCAGGCACCGAAGGTAAATGTTCTATAGGCTACGCCCAGGAGTGACAGAGGAGCAATCCACAGGCATGGAATGGATGCAGGTAGCAAAGGTCAGTGCCCATCCAGAACAAACATAGGCCCAGCACACAGTCAAGCATTGGATACATGTAGCCAGGAACCTTACGTCACAAGCCTGTGTAGGTTCACAACAAATGAAACCTAGACAGGTTGCATAGGAAAAAGAAACAGATGCAGCAAATTACACTTTGAAAAAACTATGGCCTTGGGTTGGGTTGAAGGGAGAAGCAGGGACAAATCCTGGGTCAAATTGGAGATGGAACACAAGCCAGGAAACAACTTCCTTACATGCAGCATCTGGAGAAAGAATAAACACTATTGCACCCCAAATATTCCCTAATGCGGGCTTGCTGGCAAAAAAATGAAAACTAGGTATTGGATACCTGATACAGGAAGGGGCGGGTTACAGGAAAGATGGACACTTTTCCTATTACTGACTTTATGAATGATTGCAGCGGGGTACAGCGGCCAAGGGAGAGACGCCAAGTGGTAAGAGGAGGGTAGGAGCACGTGGCAAGGCCACAGTCACATGGGTGACTGCAATTGCAAAGCATGATCTTTCAGTGACTTTGACACGTGCCATCCCACCTGAGGCCTGCAATGAAGGATAAGTCACTATATGGTCAGTGTGCAGTTGCTAGTGAACACCGGACCAGGCCTATTCTTCACTTTCAAAACAGATACTTGCATTGAGGTTGGTGCTGTCGCAGTTTGCAGAACAGATTATAAAGTCTGCACTTCAGGTCTGCACAGATAATGTATTGGCAAACGCACCTATCAACAGAGTAGAGCACACTCAATAGCCCTGTTAGATATTATCCTTTCTGCATTAAGTTAGACCGAGATGCATTTGCTTTCACTAACTAGTAAGTGGACAGTATGGGAGTTTTCCCATCATCTTAAGACTACTATCTGGACAGGGTGGTGTTCCAAGCACGTGGCACAAGATGGAGTATTCATATATTGGATCTGTTTGGGGACACAGGAATGCTCTAGCACCTTGTCTGCCAGACGATTTGGAAAACTTTTAATTTTGTCTTGTAGGCTACCTTTCCACAGAATCTTTCCTGATTGACTGGTGTTGAGGTTGGGACCTTGTATCATCCCCAAAGCAGGGTCAGAGTTTCATTTCGAATGGGAGAGGTGTTTCCAATGTTATCTCCTTCTGAAGAGTTGCTGCATGGTATGCAAGTGCAGGTGTCAGCACTCTTGTGTTTGAAAAGTGTCGCAAGTGAATTTTGGTCTCCCTAGAAGAGGGCGGAAACCATCTACACCTACCATGTAGCCATTCCCTTACATCAGTTATTTCTTCAGCCTTTGAGATTCAGAGAGGTCCTGTATCTCTGAAGTCCAGGGAAGACCGACTAGGGACATGTTCCCTTCCCAGTTGGAGATGGAGGTATAGAGAGTGCCAAGATTGGCAGTTCCTTCTACTTTTGTGCTGAACTATTGATGGAGCAAGGACTCACAATGAGACTTGCTCGTAAGCAATCCTCTCACAGTATTAATTATTAATCTTTGTAATGTCTAAATTAACAAATGCACCCATGAACATTATACGAGTGAAGCTTGCCGATGTGTTTAAAACTAATAAATAACGCTTGTCTAATCTAAAATGTCTGCTAAAGCGCGGGAATTTCATTGCGCATGTGTCAACCATATCACGTGGTATGACTTCTTTCTTTGCTTGGGGGGAAACTTTTGCTTCTGCGCAGTGTGTATTAAAATGGCTGCTTAATGTTTTCACGTGCTACAGCTTGCTCATATGTTGCAATTAAAACTGTGGTATTCTAACGCAATTAATGCAGGATAGAATTTTAATTAAACGGGAAAAGAGTAGACATAGTGGGTATACAGTGAAACCATTTATTTTGTGATTTTAATATTTTCTTCTTTGACTTTTATTAGTTCATAAATGGGCCTGGGTTGGTTGAACTGCAGCTCGAGAGACATTGGTTCTGCACATGCGCCCTGAAAGGATGACCAGAGAAAGCGATGAAGTCAACTTGGAAGCCCTCCAAGGTCGCGAAGCCTGGTTCACAAGTTCATCTGAAATGTACCTGAACTCGATACAAATGTATATAAAATGTATTGCTGAATCAATGGGAAACGGGTGGGAAATAAAGCAAATGTATTAATTGTGATGGGCGGTATTTTAAAGACAATGGGCTTAAAGAAATTGAATTAAATTGATATGGTGTGAGGATCAACCCCCTGTCCCTGTCCAATCAGAAGTAGTGGGTCCAAATTTTGCAACATTTAGGGGAGGTACATGGGCATAGAAGGGTAAAATAGATATAGAATTAGTTAATTAGTTAGCACAGGCTCCAGCATTAGGACGCACAAGCTCAGATAGTTCGAGATCCATGACGCTGATCGATTGCAGGCTGAATCGCTGTCCAGAGAGGTCCTGAGGTGGGGGCGGCGGATTCCATTAGAAGGAAGATTCGGGAGAATCGAGGAGAAGCGAAGTATCAGAGAAGGGAACAGCGCAGGCGTCGTTGATAGAGAGGTTACCTGTCCTGTCCTGAACTCGGTCCGGAGGTCTTTGCTCTTCATCCTTCCTTGGACCTATCTTTCCAACTCCTTGGCCAAGGGGTTTGGTTTCTCGCACCTTTAGGTAAATATATATGCAACTTAGTTGTGCTGCTGTCTCTATCTTCTCCTTTCTGAGGGACCGTCATTGATCGATAATTGATTATTGTGCTTCATCCTTGATATACGATTAAGTATCATGTGGTTCTGTACTTTACTCTGCTAAATCTTTAGATAAACATTTTAAAACTTCCTGACTCAGTGATTTTTTCCAGGATTATAAATTGTATTGAATGTCACTCATTTTAAACTTCCCAATTAGCAAAGGGTCCATTGGTAAGTCATTACTCTTCAATCAGAAAAGTAATTGGTAGCAGGGATTCTTGATAAGAGTACAACTGACCCCCCAGCGGGAAATTGCTAGCGTAGTATGAATGTATGGGCCCAGGTGAGTATTCGGTGTATGAATGCTTGTTGCTAGTAACCCGCTGGATCAGTTATTCTGGTTAGCCGAGGATGGTTGTACTTTGTTAATTGGGTAATGAGAATTTTATTTTTATAAACTAACATCCGTTTGTTCAAAAGTTTGTTTTATGTTGCCCAGAATTCCCCGGGGAAAATTGAATAGCAGATGGTAAGTGGAAGCCATACTGCAGTGAGGTTATCTGTCAGGCAGAAATAGTACTGAAAAGTTAAGCAGGGCTATCAGTACTTGTTAGGGACTCTATGCGTGTGAGTAATAGCAAAAGGAATATGCTGGTAAAAATTTGATGTTATATCACCTAAAAAAGGTTAACATTGAAGAAGTAGCAGGTATTTCTGAAGCTTACGTGAAGGGTAAACGGAAGGGTTTTACTCGTAGTGTATTTTAGTAAACGGAATAGTTTTACTAAGTGCGAGAGAGACTATCTTTTCAAATTAGCAAAACTGACACGATAGCGAATGTTCTAACTGAATTTTAATAAGAAGTGTAGAAAAATTAAAGTTTTGCGTACGATTTTGTAAAGGGAGGGTCAGCTGCCGGAGAGGAAGCTGACGTCACAAAACGCCGCGCTGGGATTGGTTGAAACCGCGGGTGTGGAACGACTTTTGTAAAGGAGGGGTCAGTAGTCAGGAGTAGTACTGACGTCACAGGTGCCGCGCTGGGATTGGTCGAAACAGCGAGGGACAGAGAAGCGCAGATTGTAAAGGAGGGGTCGTCAGAATAGACATCACAGAAGAGCCGCGCTAGGATTGGTTCAGAGACAAATGTTAGCTGGAATTTAATTAGTTGATAGCTTAGGAGTCGACATTCTAGCGAATAGTGGAAATTATATGTTGAAACGCGACCCGACTTTAATAGGAACTCGTCCGGATAGGAGATTCCTAGGTTTTGCAGAATATAAATTTATACACAGAGATTTACCCAAAATGTACGGAGAAAAGAGGAAGATGTCATTACTACAAAAGATTAAGAATTATTTTAAGAAGGATAAACCCATCAAAACTAGAGAAGGAATTATCATTCCACCAGCAAAAACGCCCGCTTCATTTATGATGATGGAGAGAGGTTATCATACTTGCGTATGGTTAGAAAATTGGATAGAATATACCAAAAATGATGGGATATTAGCGTTCCCAGAAAATGGCACTTTCAATGGGAGAATTCTTCTAAATTTGAGATTGAGGATGAATGACTTAGAACCCAGACCAAGATTAACCCAATACGAAGCCTTAGAAGAGTGGGAAACCGAGGCATTCGAACGTGACCGATCCAGGAGTAGTAGAGGTTATCGGGGATTTTTTCCTAGATAACAAAATGAGTCTAGGGATGGTCAAATGAAACAGTGGAGAAGAGCGATGCTTACAGAAGGTTTGTATCCAATATTAATGGCAGAAGAATCGTTAGGGAATAAATGCACAGAAAAGACAAAACACTTGACAGGATTTGGAGATTCTGAAGACGAATTTATGGAAGAAATATTAAAGAACCCGCCACCATATCAGGAAGGAGCAAGTGGATGCACCCCAAGCGCACCACTGTTAAAAACACCATTGGTACCGCAAGTGTTGCATAATCCCCCAGTAAATAGGGTACTTCAGGATAAGGAAAAGGAAGCTATAGACAAAAACAGAGCAGAATTGATACAGAAAATAACACAGTTGAATGCACATCCTGATTCTCTGACCATACCTGTAACAATTGGTCCAGTGGTCCCTTTATATGGTGATAAGGTAAATTATCCAAAACCATTAGCAATGCCCACACCGGTAGAAATTCCTAAACCTGAACCTGTAATAATTGATGATCAAATCAGTGATTGCGAATCTATGATATCCTTAATGGATTTACCTATTCGAGGATCTATAAATAGCACTCCTAGAAGAATAACACCTAGTTGCTCCAAAGATGTAAATATAGTAACCTCATCTGGAACTAAGAGTGCCACAGTAGTAACACCAGAAGACTTAGAAAGGTGGGCACAAGGATCAGACAGACAGAGTTCACCCCAAAGATCATGGACATTTACAAATTAAAGGTTGAGTTAGAAGAAATGATAGCAGGCAATGTAGGAGTAGATCGTCTAAATACTTACGATGAAGAAGAACTATTGTTCGTATGCAGAAGTATCACTAGAAATGTAAAGATATTTCATGAAAAATGATCAGATTTGGCCTTACAGATGGGAATTTAAATAGGAAAGTCAAAAGTACTACAGAAACCCTATAGAGCAGATTTTTCGGACAAAGATTTAGAAAACATGAATGCCTCTGGTCGAAAATTACAAGTAAAGGAATTAATGACAGTTTTACAGAAATGGGGAGATCTAGATAAATGGAAAGTTAGATGGACAAAGAAAAAGGAAGAGGCACGGTACAGTAGAACCACTTCTGAATATTTAATGAAGGAAACAGGGAAAGCAGATCAAATGTACCTGATGCGAGAAGTTCCTGGAGGAGGTTATGTTCATGTTCCATGGAGTAGACAGGATATTTTGTCATTTACAAATGAAATTCCAAAGTTGAGAGAAAAACCAATTGAATGGTACAAGCAGGTTGAGAGGTTTGTGAAAGTGTCAAAGGTATTGTTGAAGGACTTGGATGGTTTGTTCGACATAGTGGTACCTGCCGATTTGTTGTGGACAGATTGTAAAATCACAGTTGATTGGCCAAGTGAAGAGTATCCTAGAGATCCAAAGACAGGTGCCCCATCAAGTGATGTAATGAAAAAGTATCAGCAGGTGATAACTTTTAAAAAAAAAAACCTTTATTGAGGTAAGAGAAGGTAAAAGAAGACAATATAAGGCTTAACACACAGCAATCTGCCTACATCCACATTATGGCCGGCATTATAGTAGCAGCTGCATGTAGGCGATATCTGAACATAGTGGGGAGTTACACAGCAAGCCGCCTACAACCCTCACGGGCCGGCCGCGTTATGAGGATAATTAGGGTATGTAGACAGCAAGTGCGGTACATCCAGGCTGCGCAGAATTCTAACGGATTGATTAACTTTATGCAATAAAAGCAATAGAAAGAGATGCATACACCAATATACAGAGGTTATCAAATGCAAGACGTAGATTCTGGCCGGGTTTAATCGTGTAGTGTAGTAGGAGTGACTGCCTTGGTGTCCCGCCACAGTCAGTGGAGAGGTACGTGCAAGGGCGAGGGCGCTAGTGCCGTCAAGGGGGTGCCATGCATCTAATGTGACGTTGTGTCGTCTTCGTCTGTTGTATGTTCTAATAGATAAGTGTGTAGTGGGCCCCAGATGTCTCTTGGTCGCGATGAAGGGGGTTGAAGGTCCGCATATGTATGTAGTTGTTCTTGGCAGTAGATCAAATCGTGCATCCATTCTTTCAATTTCGGCGCCCGTCCCCTGCCCCATCTGCAAGCAACCCTCCGTTTAGCTAAGAGGAGCGCAAGGGAGGCGTATCTGCGTATTGTAAGTGCGAGGGGTTCAGTGTAGCCTAACAGGGCAGTCAGGGGGTCAGTAGGGATATGGATTCCCGTCATGGTGTCCAGTGCAGTCAGGACCGCCGTCCAGAAGTCTCGTATAGGAGGACAGTCCCAGGCCAAATGCATAAAGTCCGCTCCCTCGCTTCCGCAGCGTTCACATCGAGCATTATCACGCAGCTTCAGTCGGAGCATGCGTGCGGGAGTGTAATACAGGCGGTGTACGTATTTATAGTGTATCATGCGAAATCTACTGCTAGCGGATATTGCGCCCATTTGTCTGCAGAAAAAAGTCCATTGTTCGTCAGTTAGAGGGTGCCTCAATTCCTCCTCCCACCGCTGACGAGCCAGGGGGGGGACCGTATTCCCTAGCATTCTGGGCCGTGCGATATAACAATGACACCACATGTGCGGGAGTGTCCTGTTGCAGTAACGCATGTAGCGGAAGCATGGGTGGAGGCTCCAGGGGAAAGGTGGGCGTAAGGGACCTTATGTTTTGACGGAGTCGTATATAGTAGAAACGGTCCAGGGGGGTGGGATCTACATCTTTAAAGAATTATTCAGAGGTGCTAAATGTTCCCTTGGTGTATAAGTGGCCCCAGGTGTGGATGGAAAGTTTTCGAAGGAGTCGCCGGCAGCCACCCTCCTCTGTAACCGGGATATCTTTCCGCCCAGCAAGGGGCAGAAGCGGAGAATACATTGGTGTAGTTTGTGTAGCTTTGGCAAGGTCGTGCCATGCGCTGACGGTGCACTGGACGGTGGTGGAGGTCAGGCGGCGCGGAACTGTTGGGGTACTAAGATATGCAGTGCTTGGGGTGGGAGTCATATATCCGTCTTCTATTGCAAGATGGGGCATGAAGGGAGGGGGTTTCATCCAGTATGCGGCATAGTGTGCCTGTGCACAGCTAAAGTACAAATCAATGTCTGGAATAGCGAAGCCTCCGGTGTCGAATGGCCGTGTAAGTATATCCCACCGAAGCCTGGCCTGTTTTCCCCCCCATGTGAGTCTGATGAGTTGAGTCGTTATCGAGGAAATGTCTGTTGGGAGGGTATGGGATATTCACAAAGAGATATAAAAGTTTAGGTAAAATCACCATTTTAATTATAGCCGTTCTGCCCGCCATAGACAGGGGCATCGCGATCCATCGTGTTATTTTGTCAGTGATAGAGTCCAGTGCCCGTCCATAGTTAGCCCTCATGAGTTCCTCGCGGCTGCGGGATATGATTATCCCCAAGTAAGTGAGAGTGTCAGCGCTCCAGTCGAGAGGGAAGTCTGGATGGAACTTTTGTGTGGCAGCAGTCAGGGGATAAATCTGGGACTTTTTCCAGTTAATATTAACTCCAGCCAGTTGCCCAAATACCAGAAACTGGCGAAGAATAGTATTTAAGCTCGCCTCAGGGTTACGCAGGTATAGCGTGATGTCGTCTGCGTATAAGGATATTAGTATTTGCCGTTCCGGATAAATTATGGCATGTTCGCGGTAGTGTTGTCGAATTTTAGCGGCCAGGGGTTCCACTGCTAGAGCAAAAAGGAGGGGGGATAGCGGGCACCTTTGCCTGGTGCACCTACTCAGTGGAAAGGAGGGAGAACGGAGCCCATTCACCACCACAGTGGCACGTAGCCCGGTATATAGCAGGGTGATCCAATCCAGAAAGGGGGCCGGAAATCCCATGCGCACCAGGACATAGAAGAGATAGTCCCACTCGAGGGAGTCGAATGCCTTGGTGGCATCTAGGAATATAGCAGCCGCATTAGCGTCCGGGTCAATGTCGTGCAGCAGTGCAAACAGAGTTTGCAGGTTGTGGGCTGTACTTCTGGTGGGAACAAAGCCTGACTGGTCCGGGAGGACCAGCATCGGCATCAAGGGGCGAATGCGGTTAGCGATGAGTTTAGCCAGGATTTTAGCATCTGTATTTATAAGAGATAGGGGCCGATACGAATCTAGTTGCGAGGGTGGTTTACCGGGCTTGGGCAGAGAAATTATGAGCGCTGCTCGCATGGATGGGGGAAGAGCGCCATTCTCTCGGGCTTCCTCAAATACATATCTCAGTTTCGGGAGTAATAAGTGCCGGTACGTTTTATAAAACTCGGCTGGGAGGCCATCTGAGCCGGGAGTCTTTCCTGATTGTAACTGCATAATTGCAGTTGTGATCTCTTCGTCTTCGTGGTGCGCCAAGAGAAACTCTCTTTGGCCAGTTCCCAACCAGGCTATGGCAGTGTCCTCAAAGAAAGGATCAAAGTCTGCCGGGGTCTGTCGGTGAGAGGTGTACAGTGTTCTATAAAACCTTCGGAAGGCAGCGAGTATGTCGGAAGAGTTTGTGTGCGTCTGACCATCCTCATCTTCAATAGCAAGCACTGTGTTAGCAAATCGAGGGGGTCGAATAGTGGAAGCCAGGGCCCGCCCCGGTCTATCCCCTTCGCCATATCGGCGAGCCGTGTTATATTTCCCTCTAAATTTGCATTCGCGCACCGCTGTCTCCTGATACTCTGTGAGTAGCGCGCGCAGATGTGCCCGCAGTGTAGGGGAGGATGTAGCTTGTATGTTTAATTCAGTCTGTTCTATATCTGCCTCCAATTTACGAAGTGTATTGCGGATATCTTTGAGTATTCCTCCACTCTTGGCCATACAGATTCCCCGCAAGGTGACTTTGAAAGCCTCCCATATGGTAGAATATTGTGAGACAGAGCCTTCGTTGCGGAGGAAGAAATCAGTTATCTCTTGCTCTATCTCAGCTTTAAAAACTGGATCGAGAAGCGATTGCGGATTGAGGCGCCAGGAAAGGCATGGGGGTTCCGTCCGTGGTGGGCTAAGAGACAGTAGGACCGGGGAGTGATCGGAGTAGGTGCGAGGAAGATACGAGGTATGTGATTCCCAAGTCGCCAGGTCTCTATCCACCAACCAGTAGTCAATACGTGACCAGGAAGCGTGAGCAGTGGAGTAGCAAGATCCCTGACGTTCAAGTGGGCATTGCGCTCTCCAGGGGTCTACCAGATCCTGATCTTCAACAATATTTTTCAGGGCTAGGTGTGCGGCAGTGTAATGGTGTGGTTGTGGGTGTGATCTATCTAGATGCGGGTAGATAGTGACATTAAAGTCCCCCCCATATCAAGTGTGTAGTGCCAACATCTTGGATTTTACCCCATAATACCCGATAGAAATCCGGATCATCTGTGTTCGGGCCATAGCAAGATGCCATCATAATTGTTTGCGCTGAGAGCCTGCCCCATAAGAGAGTGTATCGGCCCTGTGGGTCTGTGTACGAGCCAAGGGGGGTGTACGGGAGTGTCCGTTTTATAAGGATCGCAGTGCCACGCGAATAGGAGGAGTAGCATGAGAAGCCTCTGTGGCTTGCCCATCGGCCAGCGAAGGAGGGGGAGGTGTGAGGAGGCAAGTGGGTCTCTTGAAGCATGGCACAATGGATGTTGTGTCGGTCCAAATACGCAAGAATGTGTCGGCGTTTGCGGGGATCCCCCAACCCTCGCACATTCCAAGTCAAAAAGTTATATTTGAGTATGTTAGGACGGGATTCCATCGTGCAGTCAGTAGAATAAAGTGGTCATGCGTACCGGCGTGTGTCATTGTGTGTCGCATCAGCATCATAACGCAATAGCGTAAAACAATTCTTAGCAAAAACATAACAACATTCCCCAAACCCTCCCTCCACCCACAACAGCAATCCCATTCTGCCGTGACAATTACCTCCCCCCACCCCTCCCATTGCAAACGATTGAGTCCCAACAGGGGACTGTGCATTAAACTAAGTCCCATTTCAGTAAAGTGTAGGGTTCACCTGGTGGGCAGCAGCCAGAGGGCGACCAGGTCCTCCTCGCAGGAGCGAGGGTGTTCGGGGATTATGATGGTAGTCCGGCATGGTAAGAGTTCGGTTTAGGCCAATGTTATAGTCAATGTCGGCCCACGTAAGTGGGGCAGGCCTCTCGCAGAGTTGCAGATGTTAGGCAGCCTCTGTCAGCTGCTCCGACGTTGCTCCATGAGAAAGAGTTCCATTCAGGCGCTCCCTTCCTACAGATTCCCCCGTCCGGAGGTTGCATTCGGATAAGTATCAATGTGCTGGCGTCTAATCCGCTATGTCGTGTCAATGTCAGTGCATTATAAGAACTGCACAGAATGGTGAGCGCGGGGGAGGCAGCTTGGTGTCGAGCTGGTAGGGAGCCAATGTAGGTTAGTCCCCGGCACATGTGTATGAGGCGGCGAGTTCTGATTTTCCGTCTGAGCTGTGTAGGAATGTCGTAGGGTCAGCAGAAGACCCAGTGGCATAGACAGGAGTTCTCGCTGTTATATTATGCAAAGCTATTCAATGTCGGATGCGCCTTCCTGTGCATCCACACGGCTTCTCGGGGATGAGCGGCCCTCCTGTGGTTTAGGTATGGTTTTTAGAAAGTCCAGAGCATGCTGAGGAATGGTAAAGAAGTGTGGACGTTCCTCAAAGGTTATTTTTAGACGGGCTGGGAAGAGCATAGCGTATGGGATGTTGAACTGTTGGAGTTTCTTCTTGACTTGGAGAAATTTCCGCCTTTGCTCCTGCACGGCCATGGTGAAATCGGGAAAGATAGAGATCTCCATCCCCTGATAGTTGAGGCGTCCTTTTTCCCTTGAGAGCCGGAGGGCCGTGTCCCTATCGCGGTAATTCAATATCCTTGCTATGATGGGTCGCGGGGGGGCTCCCGGAGGAGGGCGGCCCGCCAACGAGCGATGTGCCCTTTCCACCACAAGGATTGCTGAGAACGCTTCCCTGCCGAAAAGGGTGATAAGCAGGCTTTCCACATATGTCTCCATCTTTCCAGTGGCCGTGGATTCTGCCACCCCCAGGATTCGGAGGTTGTTCCTCCTTGAACGGGATTCCAATTCTTCATTTTTGGCAGCTATGATTTTCAGTACTTTGTCCATATCAAGGGTGTGACTAGTGGTGGCGCTGGTCGTGTCCTCCAGGTCGGATATACGTCTTTCCGCCTCAGCAAGACGGTCGTCATGTTTATCAGCTCTTTGTGCAAGGCCATCCATTCTGGCTGACATAGAGTCCATTTTGGACTCTATCAACGTGAGGCTTGATTGCATTACAAGCAACAGTTCTTTCAAATCCGCTGTTGAGGTTGATGGAGCCTCCGCGCGGTCATCATCTGGCTCTGATTGAGAGCGGGAGGTCTTCCGGGTATCAAAGGTTAGTTTTGGTTGTCTTCTGTCAGTTTTACCCATGGTGGTGGGTTGAGTAATTCCTGACTGAGCCGAGGTCGAAGGAGGTTTGTGCCACGCTTCAGGTGGAGGTGTCGCAGAGGTTATGGCGCAGATCAGGAGCGTCGCTCTATTTGCCAGCTGAGGGAGGTAGGCCTCGCGTTGTTCTAGCGGTGCTCCCTACTTACAACCCCTGTGGCGCAGGCTCCGTGCGAGCAATGCGGTGATTCCTCCTTGCAGCTGGTGGTAGCTGCCGTCCGGCAGTGACAATGCACGGAGTGCGGGCCGCAGGGGCGACCACCTCGGAGCGTCCCCGGGCGCACCACAGCCCGCCGGGTCCTCACACTGCTCCCCCAACCGCTGCCTCTATCACTGCGCCTGTAGTGTCTTCAGCAGCTGAGTCGCGGGGGTGTATGTGCTTCCAGTGGGTACTAGCCTGCAGGCGTATTGTGGTGTCCCACGAAGTTGTTCCCCCCCTGGGTAGGGTGTTCCTTGGGTGATAAGTTGTTTTGGTGCAGGCGCCTCTTGTTTGTCAACTAGGCCGCCGGGAGGTCGGACCCAGCAGGGGGAAGCAGCCGCTCGGGTTTCCCTCCAGCGCGGGAGGCAAAGTCACACTATACCCCTCCGCAGTCAGCAGGGGCCCCAGACGGATCCGGGAGCATGGCACAGGAAGGTAGGGCCGTGGAGCGCTCACGCGGCGCTGTCTTATTCGAGCAGGGTCAGCGAGGGCCGGGCCGCTCCGTAGTGCTCTGTACGCCGCCGTATGTGCTTGGGCCCGGGGGGCCGTTGGTTTCCGCGGAGGGCCGCAGTAGCGTGTCTCGGGACTCCCAGACAGGGCCTCGGGCTGTGCGCGCCGCTCTCCCCGCACCGGAACAGCGGAGCTGGGCGGTACATGCAGGGGCAGCAGCAGCACTCACCACCGCTGCCGCCGAGTGGGCTCCCTCGATCCGCCCTAAGCGCTCCGGTCGAGCCTCTCTCCCCCCGAGTCCTCCGTCTCAGCGAGCCTCCGGCCAGCAAGCGGTAGCGTCCAGACGCCTCCCAGGGGTCAGCGAAGCAGGTGAGGTGTGTGATTCTCGTCGCTGTGTGGCCGCGGGCCCTCGGTCTCAGCAGCCAGCTCCCCTTATGTGCGAGTCAGTCCAGGCCGCGCGGCCTGTCACCACCACCACCGGCGTGGCCAGGGACAGTCGGCGATGATTTTCGTTGCCTGTAGGCGCAGCCCGGTGTTATAATGGGCTCAGGATATGGCGTGGATGTTGTCAGAGCCTGGGAGATAGTCCCCTTTGCATGTTATACCGGGATAATACGGATTAGCGGCGGATTAAGTCCCCGAACTGCAGGAGCCTCACATCGGTGTGGCCATCTTGCTTGGCGCCCTCTAGCGCCCCCCTCAGAAGGTGATAACTTACTTGAAAGGGAAAATACCACCAAAGGAAACGGATTGGGTGAAAATAGACAGAACTACCCAAGAAGCAAGTGAATCGGTACATGCCTATTATGAACGTTTATTGCAGGTATTCAAACAGTATGGTGGATTTGAGGATATTGGAGATAAAAACATGAGTCAGTTTGTTTACCGATTTGTTTATGGATTAAAACCAGAGATTTGTCAGATGATTAAGCAGCACATGTTGTGTTGGCAAGGGAAACCCATTGACGAAATTTTGAAATATGCAAAATATTGTGGAGACGACATTGAAGATAGGCACAAGAAACTGCAAGAGAAGGTGATGTGGGCTCAGGTGAAAATGGCTGAGCGACAGGGAATTAATTTGGATAATCCAAATGATAATCAGGGAAAAGATTCTGGAACGAATGGTGACACTGGGAATGGTGGTAAAATGAGAGGACGAATGAGCAGAGAAGAGGCTAAAAAGAAATTTCCTTGTCATGGATGCGGAAAATTGGGGCATTGGAAGGATGAATGTAAAAAGATTCGAAATAATAATGGCCCAAATCAAAATTTAAATCCACAGACGCAGAATGACTCACAGCAGGGTGTAAATCCTCAGAGTCAGTTGCCACCTGCACCTATACAGGGTAATGTAAGCAGAGCAAAGCACGGTACAGACGTCGGATATCAAGGAGGAAGTGGTAAGAATGATTATGTAACTTCACAATTTCTTTTGCAAGATGACTTTTGTTCATATAGTCAATGACGGTGCCTAGGAGAGGGGGAGAAGGAGTGCGTACTTGGCGCATCCTTGCCGGTACACCAGTCAGGTCCATATGTTGAAGGGAAAATGAGAGGTAATGATATTACTTTCCTTTTGGACACTGGTGCTACCAGGTCTACTGTGAGAACAGCAGACATTCCAGACCTTCCTCTCTCTGGAGAAGCTATCCAAGTTGTGGGTGTAGCTAATCGAAAGATTAGAACATCTCTAACCGAACCAATGGAAGTAAAAATTGGAAATTTTAGAGAAATGCATCAGTTTGTAGTGTGTGATTCCAGTCCAGTAAATTTATTGGGCCGAGATTTGTCGTGCAAAATGAACTGCACAATTTTTTGCACACCGGATGGTGTGGCAGTTCAGACCCCAGATGAAGACCATGTATATAAAATTATGATTGCAAAGCAAGGTACAGAAATAGATGAGATGTTCTCTTTGATAACAAAAGACGAGTTACCAGAAGAATTAAGAACTACAGTAAATTCCATAGTATGGGATTTCACAGGTAAAGAAGTAGGACTTATGGCCAAAATAGATCCAGTAAAAATCATTGTAAAGGAAGGTGCAATTTTCCCAAATACCAGGCAGTACAAAATGAGTGCAGAAGTAAAGGCCGGAGTTATTGAGGAAATTAACAGAATGGTAAAACAAGGCATACTAAAAGAAGTAATGAGTAGCCCTTGTAATTCACCAATCATGGGTTTGAAGAAACCTAGTGGAAAGTATAGGATTGTTCAAGATCTACGCAAAATAAATAAGATTGTGGAACCTTGTTGTCCTATAGTGCCAAATCCTGCAGTAATCCTATACCAGATTCCCTGGAGTGCAGGATGGTTTACTGTGATTGACTAATGCCAAGCATTCTTTTCCATACCATTGCACCCAGATAGCCAGTATCTTTTTTCATTTAAATTTGAGAACAAAGTCTATGTATGGAATCGTGTTCCTCAGGGGTACACGGAAAGTCCTTCCATCTTTAATCAAATATTGAAAAAGTGCTTAGAGAAGTTAGTGATGCCAGGAAGTTCAGTCTTAGTGCAGTATATAGACGATCTGCTAGTGGCATCTAACACCAGAGAGGACTGTGTTGTTGACTCCATTGCACTATTAAATCACTTAGCTGAAGAAGGGCATAAAGTTTCACCTGAAAAATTGCAGTTATGTACAACAGCAGTTAAGTATCTAGGACACCAAATTGAGAGGGGAAAAAGAAGGATAACCTCTGAAAGAGTAAAATTAATCAAGAAAATGCAAATGCTGTATCCCAACGAGAAGTGAGAATGTTCCTTGGAATAGTGGGTTATTGTCGACAATAGATACTAGGGTTTTCTCTGCTAGCAAAGCCATTAATTCAAATGACGAAAAAGAAGGCAAAGGACCCAGTTGAGTGGGATGATGAGAGTGTAGGAGCTTTTGTACAATTGAGAAGTACTTTATGTGAAGCACCTGCCCTAGGTATGCCTGATTATACGAGAGGATTCGCATTATTCTGTCATGAGAGAGAAAATTGTGCTCTTTCAGTCCTAACCCAGAGACATGGTTTGGACAGACGTCCTACAGCATATGTTTCTGCTACATTGGACCCAGTGGCAGCAGCGTTGCCAGGCTGCTTAAAGGCAGTAGCTGCTACATGTCTAAGCATTGAGCAAAGTGAATCAATCGTAATGGGACATCCTGTAAAAGTGTTTGTTCCACATTCAGTTGTGATTCTGCTGACAAGAACCAGAACTCAGCATCTTACTCCTAGTCGGCTGACTAAATATGAAAGAATAATTTTAGGTGCTGAAAATGTAACTATTGTCAGGTGCACAATTGTAAACCCTGCTACTTTACTACCAGATCTGTATCATGAGGAAGTCAAAGATGATGAAGAGGAACATGATTGTTTACAAGTTACAGAATTGTGCACCAAACCGCGTCCTGACATACAGGAACTGCCCCTCAGAGAGGGAGCTGTTTGTGGATGGTTCATGACAAAGGCATGAAGATGGTAAACTAAGTGCAGCATATGCAGTATGTGAATTAACTGGAATAGTCAAAGCATCCTATTTACCAGGAGTAAAATCTGCACAAGTAGCTGAATTAATTTCTTTAATTAAAGCCTGCAAAATTGAGAGGAATCAGAAAGTAACTATATTTACAGATAGTCAATATGGTTACGGGGTTGTGCATGATTTTGGCCAACTATGGATGCAGAGGGATTTCATGACTTCTTCAGGATCCCCTATTAAAAATGGACAGTTTGTAAAGGAACTGCTGGAAGCAATACAATCACCAAAGGAATTGGCTGTGGTGAAATGTGCTGCACACCAGTCAGGAGATGACTGGGTGGTAGTCGGTAACAGATATGCAGATCTGGTGGCTAAACACTGTGCCAAAAACAGGTTGTCAGTAAATAAAAGGGTTGAAAGGATGGGAATCAGCTGCCAACTTATGCTATATGCACCACCTGAAACATGGAATGATGTGAAACGACTGCAAGATGATGCTGATGAGAGTGAAAGAAATGCATGGATTAAAATGGGATGTTCTCAAAGGGCAGACGACGATGTATGGATTTATGCCGATGGCAGACCAGTCATGCCCGACTGTTTGATTTCACAAATGGCCAGAATGTATCATGGAGACACACATATAGGGAGAGATGATAGCATTAGGCTCTTCAGACAAAATTGGTACAATCCAAGGTTTAGGGCCGCAGCAGAGAGTTTTTGCCAGAGATGTCTAACTTGCCAAATGCATAATCCAGGAAGAAAAACAGTAATTGGTTTTGGAAAAATCGGAAAGGCAGAGGGTCCATTTGTGAGATTGCAGCTTGATTTTATTCAGTTACCACCATTTAGAGGACTGAAATATGTACTTGTCATAGTGTGTCTGTTTTCAAAGTGGGTGGAGGCTTACCCTACCAGAAGGAATGACAGTATTACAGTCGCAAAGTTGTTGCTACGAGAACTTATTCCTAGGTTCGGTTTCCCAGTAACTTTGGAATCAGATAGAGGAGGACACTTCAACAACGATGTGATCAGAATAATCTGTGAAGCATTCCAAATTGAGCAAAAATTGCACTGTGTATATCGTCCAGAGGTTTCTGGAGTGGTTGAACAAATGAATGGCACAATAAAATCAAGACTGGCAAAAATGTGTGCATCAACATCGTTAGATTGGCCGGATGCATTGCCACTTGTTTTAATGGGACTCAGAAGCATTCCTGATAGAAATACCGGATTGAGTCCGCACGAAATAATCATGGGAAGAGCAATGAGACAAGCACATGTTCCTACAAATAAACTGCTGAATATAACTGGTGATATGGTTCTGGATTATTGCAAAGGATTGGCTGACCTAGTGCGTTCTGTCTCTCACCAGGTTGGGGAAGACGCAGTTTCCAGGCAGCCTGAGCAAGAGCATGATCTGAATCCCGGCGACTGGGTGGTTGTGAAGCATCACACGAGAGAAACGTGTCTATCACCCAGGTGGGGCGAACCTTGTCAGGTCATACTAGTTACAAACACAGCAGTGAAATGTGCAGGATTGCCTAATTGGATTCATGTAAGCCACACCAAAGAGTACCAGACCCTGAAGAAGAAAATCCTCAGACAGCATCGATAACTGAGGAAGCTGAAGGTTGCCCAGCTGAAGAATCTCAGGTGCGAGATTCGAGGGAAGCTGAAGAAGAACAACCGAGCACAAGTCAGGAATGAATACCAGTGGTTGAAATACCTGAAGTTTACAACAGAACCAGAAGCCAAGCAAATTTAGAAGAAATTAAAGAAGATCAGATAGGCGAAGAAGAAGCAGCTCAGGAAGAGGAAAATGAAACAATAAAAGAACCTGAGCAGGACCAGATAGGGAGAGGAAATTGGGCTCAAATCGACAACAAAACAACAAAATTTGAGCAGGGACAGACAGGTTTAGAAGAATGCGGTCAGGCTGCAGAAGTACAAAGTGCAATAAGCCCTGATCAGGACCAGTTAGATTTAGGAAAATACATTCAAGAAGAAGATCACGAAAATCTCAAGCATGAAGTAATAAATCCTGAACAAGATCAGTTATTAGAAGCTCACAGTGGAGCTACTGAAGAAAAACCAATAAGACCTGAAAAAGAACAAACAGAAGAAGAAACTGAGAACGAAGAAAAACAAAATGTGCCACAACCTGAAAATAAAAGAACTTCTGAAGAAGAAATAAGAAGTAAAGAGACAGTGCAAACAAAGAAAGCCAGAAAAGGTGATCATTGGCCTAGTGTTATTAAAAGAGTAAAATACCACATAAAAACCAGAAGTGACGATCCAGAGCAAGTAAATGAAGTAACAAGCCTAACGGGACAAACAAGTGGAACCGAAAAACGAAAAAGCCAAAGGCTGAAACTTGTGAACAATAAATTTAAAGGTCCGGATTGGACTTATATAATACTCGAAGACTACGAAAGCTCAGAATCAAGTGAGAGTGGTGACGAAGGAACAAGTGCGGAACTGACTTATGAGAAAGAAATAAAACCACCTTGATAAACGTAAAAGACTTGAAATAAAGATAAGAAGAGAAATCTTCCTTGTCAAAAATGCCTGACGATAGAGTTTCTGGGAGACCGAAACAGAAATGTTGTAAAAGATGCTGTGCTATATGCATATGTAGTCTGGTAGTGGTGCTTATAGTATGGTTAGTTGTGATCGTAGCAATTCCTTACCTTCTGATAATGGATAAAAAGATTAACAACGAAACGAAGGGAAGGGTAGATAACTTGAGAAGTAATAAAATAGAACTAAAGGCAGAAGATGAACCAGAGTATTATCATGAAGTAACAGATAACGACACTAGTTTGAATGTTTTCACAAAATTATTGTTTCAATATGTAGATACCATGGAAGTTAGTAATTGTTATGTCTGTATGAAGTTACCCGAATCAGTAGCAGAAGGGTTAACATATCATCATTTGCCATTAACTTATGGCATATCATGTAGTGTATTGGCTAGTTTATTTTATAAAACAGGGAGACTTCAGTATTATTATTCAAATATAGATGTGATATTTTCTGAGGTTCCGATTAGAAAGAATATGAACCCAGTGCTTAGTAGTCAAGATGCACAGTTTATGGGAGAATTTTTCTTAACAATGAAATCAATAGACATCACACATGCACATAGAAGCAATCTAACATGTTCATTACATGAAGAAGAAAAGATATTTTTGAATTTCGTAGAAAATAGAAGACAAGATTTCCAAAAGAAAGCATCTGAGCATAAGGCTCATCTGCCACCTTGGGTTGAGAAAGAGGGTAGTTATACACCTGGCAAGGCTCAAGCTGCTATGGCTCTGGATTTTGTAAAGACAGGGAAAATTTGTCTACATAGGTTAAAGACTGATTATAACAATGTTTTCATCGGTACCAGTGAATGTGAACACAATTTCTTAATTCTTGGAGGCTGGGGACTAAAAGGAGGAACAGATTCAGTTTTTCCTGGAATCTATTATGTGTGTGGGAATAAGGCTTATTTTAGGCTTCCTGCACGGTGGTATGGAAGTTGTTATTTTGGAATAGTATTTCCAAAAATATACCACGTAAAAAGAAACACTGGGAGCAATGAAAATAATAGTGAATTAACACGTAGTAAAAGAGCTAGTTTTTCTGAAATTGTAGGTGATATATTTGGTGCATTGATACCTTCAGTGGGAATAATTCTGAACTCAAGGAAAATATGTAAATTATCTACAGTAGTTGATCGTTTATCAACGGACACTGCTGGAGGATTTCTAATGATTAATGCGGAGATGGTTGCGATTAGATCTATGGTTATGCAAAATCGACTTGCTCTTGATATAATATTAGCAAAAGAGGGCGGAGTCTGTAAATTATTGAAGACGAAACACTGTTGCACTTACATACCTGACAAAAGTGCAGAAATTGGAACATATATACAGAATATAACCAAACTTGAGAAGGAACTAAAACCACTGGAAGTTGATAGTGTATGGGAAAGATTGACAAATAGTATTACATCAATTGGTACTTGGTTTGCTAATGTAGGGAAAGGACTTATAGGTCAAATATTAGTACCCTTAGCAGGGATAGCAATAATAGTAATGTCAATAATAATATGGTGCAAATGTTGAAGAAAGAATGAGATGTATAGAGTGACAGGAAAAGGAAAGAAACGAAAGTTTGATGAAATTGAACTATAAGATCTGAAAAGTGAATTATACAAGAAACTGAAAAGAGACGTTAAAAACAGAAAGTGTAAAAATGAAGCTGAGACAATTTTATGCTAAAAGTTGGCATCTGGTTGTGGGTAGTATTTGATGGCTCAGAAACGCCATCAGAGAGGGGATTGATGGAGCAAGGACTCACAATGAGACTTGCTCGTAAGCAATCCTCTCACAGTATTAATTATTAATCTTTGTAATGTCTATATTAACAAATGCACCCATGAACATTATACGAGTGAAGCTTGCCGATGTGTTTAAAACTAATAAATAACGCTTGTCTAATCTAAAATGGCCGCTAAAGCGCGGGAATTTCATTGCGCATGTGTCAACCATATCACGTGGTATGACGTCTTTCTTTGCTTGGGGGGGAAACTTTTGCTTCTGCGCAGTGTGTATTAAAATGGCTGCTTAATGTTTTCACGTGCTACAGCTTGCTCATATGTTGCAATTAAAACTGTGGTAGTCTAACGCTATTAATGCGGGATAGAATTTTAATTAAACGGGAAAAGAGTAGACATAGTGGGTATACAGTGAAACCATTTATTTTGTGATTTTAATATTTTCTTCTTTGACTTTTATTAGTTCATAAATGGGCCTGGGTTGGTTGAACTGCAGCTCGAGAGACATTGGTTCTGCACATGCGCCCTGAAAGGCTGACCAGAGAAAGCGATGAAGTCAACTTGGAAGCCCTCCAAGGTCGCGAAGCCTGGTTCACAAGTTCATCTGAAATGTACCTGAACTCGATACAAATGTATTGCTGAATCAATGGGAAACGGGTGGGAAATAAAGCAAATGTATTAATTGTGATGGGCGGTATTTTAAAGACAATGGGCTTAAAGAAATTGAATTAAATTGATATGGTGTGAGGATCAACCCCCTGTCCCTGTCCATTCAGAAGTAGTGGGTCCATATTTTTGCAACATTTAGGGGAGGTACATGGGCATAGAAGGGTAAAATAGATATATAATTAGTTAATTAGTTAGCACAGGCTCCAGCATTAGGACGCACAAGCTCAGATAGTTCGAGATCCATGACGCTGATCGATTGCAGGCTGAATCGCTGTCCAGAGAGGTCCTGAGGTGGGGGCGGCGGATTCCATTAGAAGGAAGATTCGGGAGAATCGAGGAGAAGCGAAGTATCAGAGAGGGGAATGACGCAGGCGTCGTTGATAGAGAGGTCACCTGTCCTGTCCTGAACCTGGTCCGGAGGTCTTTGGTCTTCATCCTTCCTGGGACCTATTTTCCAACTCCTTGGCCGAGGGGTTTGGTTTCTCGCACTTTTAGGTAAATATAAACGCAACCTTTTAGTTGTGCTGCTGTCTCTATCTTCTCCTTTCTGAGGGACCGTCATTGATAGATAATTGATTATTGTGCTTCATCCTTGATATACGATTAAGTATCATGTGGTTCTGTATTTTACTCTGCTAAATCTTTAGATAAACATTTTAAAACTTCCTGACTCAGTGATTTTTTTCAGGATTATAAATTGTATTGAATGTCACTCATTTTAAACTTCCCAATTAGCAAAGGGTCCATTGGTAAGTCATTACTCTTCAATCAGAAAAGTAATTGGTAGCAGGGATTCTTGATAAGAGTACAACTGACCCCCCCAGCGGGAAATTGCTAGCGTAGTAGGAATGTATGGGCCCAGGTGAGTATTCGGTGTATGAATGCTTGTTGCTAGTAACCAGCTGGATCACTCTCACCTCTGGTTAGGTGGGTGGTGCCACACAATGCAAATAAGGTTCTTTCAATAATGTATGGCGTGGAGTTTGCAGGAGCGGCCCATGCAGGTAAGAGCGGTGGGGTCGGGAGACGCAACAGACGACGTAGAGGGAAAATTAAATAATTAATTAATGTTCCCTCGTCGACGCCTGTCAGTTTGATTGGCTCAGCTCTATTGTACCTTAATAACTCAAACTGCAACATGGAGTCTGTTTGGTTTTCTGTGACATGCTAATTATGGAGTGAAAGATCAGCTCTATGGTTTTGCCTTGGCATACCCAGGACAGCTTACATTATGCATCAGCAGAGGACAAAACCATTCAGAATACTATTCAGCCAATAAAGGCAAAGAACGAGTAAATTATATAGCACCTTTTCCCCTTTAAAACAGCTCTGCGGAAGAGTATAGTACATTTCATATTTATTATGTATGTGTATCAATAGAGCTAGTTTAGGATTCAATGCTTGGGACCATAAAAACATACGTGCAATTCTTTCAAAGTCTGAGTGTCAGGCTGAAATAACGGCAGCTCTGAGAAAAATGCCTGTGATATAAACTTGAATTTGTGGTTGCAGTGAACAAAAGGAATCATGACGAAAAAGTAATCATTATCTCCACCAAATATGAATTGTGTTTATGTAATGATTTTCTTCTCTGCTGCAGACACATTAGTCGTCCAGGCCATCAAATGGGGATATTCACACAATCTGAACAATATTGTGACTTTCTTCAATGGTCACTGACTGCAGCAGTCATCACCTGAGGTGACCAATTAACTTTCAGAAAGTGTCTGGCATGGAATCGCATCCGCGTGTAACAATTTAATAACTTTCAAGTCGTTTGAGTTAGAATTTCCTTTTTTTGGTAGCAGATGTGTGTCTAGTTCAGCAGACATGTACGCTGTTGGAAAACTGAAGTAATGTATGGAATTAGGAATGGAATGAGGATGGGATGTTCCAATTCCTTTACAGGCCACTCTTCCTCATTACAGTCATTGCATCCCTCGCATCCCTCCCTCGTGAGGCCTCTGGCTTGGTCCTGCACCAGCCAGGCTTGATGACAATACTGGATGTCATCTGAGGCCCAGGAAACGAGGTGCATAACATGGGTTCTAATGATGAGGGAGTGATGACGGTGCAGTGCCTGCCTGTGGGGGGCGGACTCCGTTCACCCACCAATGGCTGCAACAAGGATAAATGAACCCCGCGCAATGGGAAGCGGCTCTGCCTAGACTTACTGCTCAGTCTGAGTCCACGTTTTTAAGGCAGACACTCTTCACAACTAGCTTTTTGTTTCCTCCTCCATGCAGCAGTCTGTAGGACAGCAGTCTGCAAGCGGAATACCGCCTGGAGATTAAGCCTGACACTTATCATGGCAGTGTTGTGCTGTGTAATGTTGTGCTGCATTGTGCTGTGTTATGTTGTGCTGTGTTGTGCTGTGTTATGTTGTGCTGTGTTGTGTTTTGCTGTGTCGTGTTGTTATGCTGTGTTATGTTGTGTTTTGCTGAGCTGTGCTCTGTTGTGTTGTGCTGTTATGTTTTGTTGTGTTGTGCTGTGTTCTGTTGTGCTGTGCTGTGTTGTGTTTTGCTGTGTTGTGTTGTGCTGTGTTATGTTTTGTTGTATTGTGTTTTGCTGTGTTGTGCTGTGTTCTGTTGTGCTGTGTCGTGTTGTGTTGTGTTGTGCTGTGTTATGTTTTATTGTGTTGTGTTTTGCTGTGTTGTGCTGTGGTGTGTTACTTGGGATTTGTACAGTGCACTTCAGGCCCTGAGAGCACATCTCTGGCTCATCTGATTGGTCAGCCCTGAGCTCACCGCGCCGGGTTCTCCTCTTTCCAGCGCGTGCACTCAGGACATGGCTCTTGGGGTGGACGTCTTTTCCAGACCAGGCTTCTCTCGCGAAGCTACATCCTGTGTTGGACAGTGTAGCGGGAGCGTTGAAGTGGAAGGATGTTTATATTACTGGAAAAGCTCCTCTCGCTTTTTAGGTCGAGCCTAGAGTAGCGCGCAAGCGTTGCTCTGGCGAAGACTTTATGTAGGGGTTTCAAAAAGCTGACCAGACGCTCATGCGTCATGGCCTTTTCTGTGCGGTTACCCGCACGGCCGGCATCTGTTTCCAATTATCGTGCCCAGACACGGGCGCAATAATTGAAACCACATATCTCGCTGTGGCGCGCGCGCGCCCACCACTCGCGGGCTTGTTTGTTTTCCAATAGCAATCGCTTTCACTTTCGCGATCGCTTTCACTGCCGCTTGTTCCATTCTCTTGTTGCCCAGTAAATAAATACTGATATGTCACGCGCATTTACAATACGAGCTTGTTCCAGTTTGATTATGCTTTTACCTGTGTAGGCTGAAGGCCCCTCTCTGCTGGCTATCAGTGTATTTCAGCAACTGTTTCATTTATTTGCCGCAAGGAATTGCTCAATTTCATTCACGCCTAAGCACCTTCCTTAGCACAAAAATTCACTTTGCTTGTTCTGTGCCTGGATAATTCCACCACTGGCTTTTATTTCCGTAAGGCGCAAAATAGGAGTGGCGGCACATAGTGCTGTTTTTGTGAATTAGTGTAAAATGGCAACCGTGTCTTTTAAAAATGAAGGGGCAATCCACGCTGGTAAAAGATCGTTGCCTGGAGACACCGGGAAATTCCCGCTACGTTCACACATGGAGTGTGCCCGCGGCGGCGCGAGATTCACATGACTCGTGTGCAGGGGGTCTGAGCCCCTGGGCCTCCCTGCCTCGAGCAAGCTCTCACACTCTGGGCATTGGTCAGCAGAGGGAAGCTGTTCGGCTCTTCAGCAGACGTGACTCGGGCAGCTTTGGCGCTATACCCCTCCTCTTCCTCTCGAGTCTCCTCTTTCCTATCACTCCACTCTCGTCCACATCCCTCTTCTACCTTTCTCCTTCTCTTCCACCCCTCTCCTATCTTTCCTCTCGCTCACTTCCCCTCTCTTCCATATCTCTGCTCCCTATCCACCACCGCCCCCCTATCTCTTCTACCTCTTCCTCAATATCTCCCACACCCCCATTTCACCTCTGCCTTCCCTCTTTCCACTCCTCTATTTTTCCATACTCTGCATCCTCTTTTTGTATCGCATATCTTCATTTCCTCCACTTCTCTTCTTCCTTTCCACCTCTTCCTTTTTCCTCCTACTCTTCCTTTTCTCTTCTTTTCCTCCTCATCTTCTTTTCCTCCTCTTCCTTTCCTCATCTTCTTTTCCTCCTCCTTCCTTTCCTCCTGTTTTTCCTTTCCTCGTCTTCTCTTCTTCCTTTCCTCATCTTATATTCTTTCTTTCCTCATTTTCCCTTTCTTAGTATCTCTCTCTCTCCCCGTTAACCGTTATCTGCATCTCCATGTCCTCTCCCTCCTTTCGTTGCCCCTCTTCTCCTGCCTTCACCCTCTTCCTGTCTCCCCTCCTCCGTCCCTATTTTCAAAGTAACACGTAGTAATCACCAGGGAAACGGTCACTTGTCGCTTCAGAGCCCCCACATCCTAAAAATCTCACCACACACTGGAAGGGAGCGGGCTCTGGGGTACCAGAGGGCACACGCGCCGTGCAGACGATGCAACAATTATATGGCATCACCCCCCACACTCGCTCCTCTTCACCTCCCCTCTGCCCTAAAGTATTGTGCGCATGGTATTGATCCTCCCTCCCGCCACCCAAAACAAGAAGAACAAGCATTGGCATAGCCATAGGTCTCGCCTTTGGGACCTTATAAGTGTTTAGCCATGCAACGGTTGATGTTGTTGCACCAAGGATATTGTGCTGCATAACTAAATACTTATAAGTTCCCAAAAGCGAGACCTATTGGCTATGCCAATGCTTGTTTTGTTAGATCCAGGTCTGTACATTCCAGATTGTTTCTGTGGTGTGACAGGAAGTCTGCAAAAATTCTTATAAACACAGGTCCTTCTGTCCTCCACTTCCGAAACCTGTGGATGAAGAGATAGATGGGGACAAAAAGGCCCAGAGGACTCAGTGTATGGTTCGTGGCAATGTATTGTACTCTAGTTGCATTTGTCCAGTGCCTCATATCCCTGATGAGGCCCTGATGCGCTTCTCATTGGTTGTGTTGGGTGAAAGAGTGTGGGTTTTATAGTGTGGTATACACGGCGCATTGCTGGTGTGCGTGAAGAGCACAAGGGTGCTGCAGTTGTTTGGTGTGTCCATGTAGCTGCTCACAACAGTGGAAAGGAGGGAAGGTGAGTCAGAAAAAGTGGCACTTATGCATGTGCATGCTGTTGTTGTGCTTGGTTGGTAGACTGTGGGAAGTGTATTGGTGTGATAAATGGTGGAGAGAGTTGTGCTTTTATCATGTTTCGACATTGTTGTAGAAACTCGTGAGCGTTGAGTGGAGTGAAGAGGCATGAGAGATACATTTACATATGCTCATATGCTCCATGCTTGTGTAGGTGGTATGGGTCTAGTACTGCTCTCCGTTAAGGGTCGTCTCTTGGGCAATAACCAGCTCTTTATGGCCTGCCTGAATTCCAGGTCATCTCTGATGCTTCGCATCTTTGCTGGGAGATCCAGAGTTGTGCTGCGTTAAAAGTAAGAAGTCTGTTGAAGGGCAGGAAGGCAGCATGGGCGGCAGTCTAGAGAGCAGGGCTCTAGTCTGCATATGTCCCTGCGGTATAACTTAGATAAAGGAGAGTCCAGTGTCTTGGATGGCCCTGTGGACCATGGTGAGCGCCTTGAAGGAGGAATGTCTGGCCCTGGGTAGTCAGCAGAGAGCTCCAAAGGCTGGGGCGATGTGACTGCAGAGGTGCGCTATCGCTCTGGCTGCTGCACTGTGTATTCTTTGGAGAAGTTAAGAGTGGAGCTCCCAGGTAAAGTTCTCCATGGAGGGTCCTGTTGACTGTGATCTTTTTTCAAGTCTACTTAGATTAATTCTCTCTGCTACCTTTTTATGGTTAGTTTTAAACTAACCAAACTTATTTATTCATTATTTAATTGTAAAATGTAAAATATGCTTTGGCTGCTAACTCAGGTACCCACTGGCAGGCATTAACATTCCCACACTGTAGAAGCATATCTCATGCCACATCCAAGGAGCTCTGGTGATCCCTCCGCACAAGGGTCGAGCCCTGTCCTGGCAACACGAGAGGACAAGTAGGAGAATACAAAGGCGGGACCAGACTCGGGCACGCCGCCGAGTATGGCGGTCACGCCGGTCCCCCGAAATCAGGCGAGGGGGCGGGGTCGCCACGCACAGTAGTGACGCGTGCATCCCCCGTCCTCGCCTGCGCCTGATTGGCCATGCAGGTTTTGGCCCGGAAGTGCAAGACGCAATTCTGGGTCATACGTTGGGCAGACGGCCGGGAAGCCGGTTCTAACCGGCTCCCCGGCCGGAGTGAGGCATAAAAAAGGCTGTGGAGCGGCAGAGCGGTCTCTTTCTTCGCCGCTCCACAGCCTGAAGGGACGCAAGGGCCTCGAGCCAAGGCCCCAACTGGATTCTTTTGCTTTTGTCTTTCCCTTCAGGATTTTCTGCCGATTTTCGGCGGACTGGCTTTGTTTTTCTAGTTTTTCCCCCCACCTTTCTCGTATTTGCTGCAGGGTACCAGGATTTTTGGCACAGCGTTTTCTGGGCATTGTGTGGAGCTACAGCCTGCCCCTACAACCTCTACGCTCAATAGACAATGGGGTGACCCTGTGTCCCTCAGAACCTGGGTATTATAATGCAAAATATACAATGGTTCTGTCGGGTATAACCACAATATTTCTTAACATACAATTGAATTGTATGTTAAGAAATATTGTGGTTATACCCGACAGAACCATTGTATATTTTGCCCTACAACCTCTACAGCAGGAGATTTGGATCGGATTTTGGCAGTGGCGGCTCGCCGAGGGAGTACTGCGGGGCGGTGGGGCGGGGCGGGGGAGGGGCAGGGTGAGGGGTAGTAAACTCCGGCATACGGCGGTACAGAGTTAAGTAAATAAATACATAAATAAAACAATTTACATTGCGCGCGCTGCATCGCCGAGTTGGCGTTGCAGCGCGCAATGTAAATTGTTTTATTTATTAATTTATTTACATAAGTCCGTACCGCCGAATGCCGGAGTTTACTACCCCCACCTTTGTCCTCCCCCGCCCCGCTCCACCGCTCCACAGTACTCCCTCGGCGAGCCGCCACTGGATTTTGGGCAGCATTCTGGGCAGTGCGTGGAGCTACAGCCTGTCCCTACCAGTGTGCCATCTGTAACAGCTGGGAGCCATGCTGGCTGAGTGAATACTCGCCGGTCCGCACGATTGGTGTTGCGGTGGTGGCTCCAGCTGGTTGTTTGCATCCAGGTACACTGAGGATCTTGGGCGGTCCCTTGCTACAAACTCCAGGATTTTCAGGTGAAGGGGTTTGTTGTTGAGGGGGCTGGCGTTGGTTTTCTCTGTGCCTGCGCTGGAGACATTTTGTGTAACAGGGCTCTGTTTTTTGCTAAACATAGTATTGTGGTGTGGTCACAAGAGGGGGCCCTTGTTTTAGTATTGTGTTGAGTGAGCAGCTGTAAAACCTATGTAGGCTGGTGTTGTTGGAAGAATTTCTCCTGGTGCTGTGGTGCCTTTGTCTTTAAGGAGTTTAAGTCAGGGGGATATAAAGTTTAGGGATTAGCAAGGCGGAGGTGACTATCCTTCTGTATAATGGCCCCTAAGGCAAAGAGGACGCGAACAGCGCTCACTCATGCACATGTTTATGGAATCCATGATGCAAAAAATGGAGGACATGGGGCAAGCCTTAGCTGAGCTGAGGAGCAGAGTGGATGGACAAGATGGGGCGGAGGACAGGCCCAGACGATCGGGAGTGGCCCCTAAGGTGGCATTCCCTCCGGTGCCCAAAAGGGCTAGAGCCAGGAGAGGGGGGAGCCATGCCCCGTCGCCACCGAGGGTGGGGGGAGCAGAGGGGGCTGTGCCAACAGCCCCAGCGGCGTCAGTGCCGCAGGCAGCAGGTAATGTGCCGGTTACAACAACAGTAATTTCACATGGGACTGAGGGGGCTAGTCAGCCAGGAACATCTGATACCAATCCCCGCCCCAGGCCCCACGCATCCCCACGGGGGGCCCACCTGGTACCAAGGGGGGTAGTCAACCAGGTACATGAGGTACCAATCCCCCGCCCCAGGCCCCAAGCATCCCTGCGGCAGAGGGCCTATCGGGGGGTGCGCCAGGGCAGCCTGATTTGATAGCTAGTTTGGCAGCAGTTTTACCATGGTTGGAGAAGGCAGGTACCTGGACCCCAGCGGCAGGCGCGGGGACATTGCGTAGCGAAGAGAGCGCACTGGAGAAAGCTAAAAAAATGGTGGCGCAGTTTGCGGGGGCTAAGGCAGGAGAGGGGCAGATGGTACCAGCAGGGAGTGCAATGGCTAGCGGAACAGCACCTACGGTGAATGGAGGGGACCCTCTTGCAGTAAACACGGCGTTGGACGCGGGGAAGGCGAAAGCACCGGAAGCACCAACAGCAGGTATGCCTCAGACGTTGCCAATGTTAGGTTTGGGCGAGTTGCGCTCTTCTAGGGACCGTTTGGGAAGGCATGTTTCGCAGGAAGTAAGAGAAAAAATTTAGAAAGGGGAGTATGTCAATATGTTTTCCTTGTTGGTAGACAATGCTGAGAGGGAAGAAGCTAAAAAGAACAAAGAGTGGACACACCCAAGGGAGTGGTCTAGTTGGCTACAAAAGAAGACGGTGGATGAGACCCTGGTCAATTGGTTCAAGGGTTTCTCAAATTATATGGCAATTATGTCTGAACGTTTCCCGGGCTTGGGTGCACAAATGGCATGTTACCAGAATAGGATTGCTTGTCCACATGATGAATATGGTGGTGTGGGATGGAAGGAATTTGATAAGGATTTTAGAAGAGCGAAGGCAACTGACCCTGCCCTTAATTGGGACCAAATTGATATGATTTTATGGTTGAGTCACATGAAGTACGGGACACAGGACAGCTCACGGGGACAGTCCTTTCGGTCAGGCACCCCAGTTAGCTCAGGGGGTGGGGGAAAAAAGGGGGCATGTTGGGACTTTAACAAGCGTTCATGCACCAGGGCGGCAGGCACCTGTAAGTTTAAACATGCATGTTCTTTCTGTGGCCACACCTCACACCCTGAGTCCAAGTGTTTCAAAAAATCAAAGGACAAAGGAGGCAAAAAGCAGGATTGAGGGTGTATCCCTCACCAAGGCCCGGTCTCCCATCACAACCAGTGGTTGAATAGGTACAATTGCCTCAACTCAGCTAGAATTTTATTGGAAGGTTTCAGGGACGGTATCAGAATCCCTGCGCCTGGCTACATAGGGGTTTCACATTGTCGGAACCAACTATCTGTGAGGTCAAATAATGGAGTGGCGGCAGCAAAACTAGAAAAGGAATTAAGGTTGGGCAGAGTGGCGGGCCCATTTGACATCATACCAGCGGAGGGCTTTGTGTGCTCCCCATTGGGGGTGGTTCTCAAGAAGGAGCAGGGGGTGTTCCGTTTGATTCACAATTTATCGGCCCCCACGGGCCAATCTTTGAATGACGCCATAGATGAGGAGTTGTGCACGGTCAGATATGCATCCTTTGATCAGGCAGTTGAAATGCTTAGGGGGCTGGGACCTGGCGCACTCTTGGCAAAATCGGATATCGAATCAGCTCTCCGCCTTTTGCCGGTACATCCACTAGATTTCCACCTGCTGGGTTTCCAGTTCCAAGGGAAATACTACATGGACAAATGCATGCCTATGGGGTGTTCTGTTTCCTGCTCCTACTTTGAGAAGTTCAGTTTCTTTTTGGAGTGGGTTTTCAGGCAGGTGACGGGCCACCAGTCAGTCCTACATTACCTAGATGATTTCCTTTTCTTGGGAGCACCAGGCTCTCAAGAATGCGGCTGGGCGCTGCAGAATTTCTGTGCGCTCATGCATGACTTTGGCGTGCCTTTGGCGCAAGGTAAGACGGTCGGGCCAACCACAGAGATCGAATTCTTGGGGATAGAGTTGGATTCAGTACAAGGGGTGTCACGACTGCCAAAGGAAAAAATCGCAGCGTTCAGGTCGGCATTACAGCAATGCTTGAGGAAAGAGAAGGTTACGCTGCACCAGCTCCAGCAAACAGTGGGGCAGTTAAATTTTGCATTAAAAGTCATTCCCATGGCACGGCCATTCTCACGCACCATTGCCCAGGCTATGTCAGGTCTCAAAGAAAAGCATCACCACACCAGGTTATCCAGTGAGATCAGGCAGGACATGTGGATTTGGATGGCATTCCTGCGTGACTTCAATGGGAAGGTAATGTGGCCCAGCCCACCCAGATCCAGTCCAGAGATAGGGCAGGTAGCGAAGGACTCGGCGCCATTCTAGGTCCATCATGGGTGGCGCAATGCTGGCCGGCATGGTGGGTGGAAGCCGGCCTCACAGGTTGGTTTCCTGGAATTGTTTCCCATCCTAGTGGCATTGTCCATCTGGCCAGAGCAGCTGAGAAACCAATCTGTGGTCTTCTGGTCTGACAACATGTCTGTGGTAGAATGCATCAACCATCAATCGGCAAAGTGTAAGATGATCCTGCGATTGTTGAAAGAAATAATACTGCTGTGCATGAGGTTAAGTCTGCTGTTTAGGGCGAAACATGTCCCAGGTGTATTGAATCATGCTGCTGACGCGCTCTCTCGCTTTAAGATGCAGGTGTTCAGGTCCCACCACCCAGAAG
The DNA here is from genome assembly GCA_963921515.1 of Calotriton arnoldi. Classification (NCBI taxonomy): domain Eukaryota; kingdom Metazoa; phylum Chordata; class Amphibia; order Caudata; family Salamandridae; genus Calotriton; species Calotriton arnoldi. The sequence goes on from CAWUFW010011476.1 coordinate 178,746, forward strand.
CGGCAGAGAACCCAACACCTTTCCCAGACCAGCTTTGCCAGCTTGGTGCCCCCAATTACCAGACCTCGTGGCAGCTAGCCTAGCACCCAGGACCAGGAGGGCATACGAAGGGGCGTTTGGGGCTTACTGCAACTTTTTGGGGGAGGGATGGGAGGAGACCTGGCATGATACTGGGGCAGTGTTTTCCTACTTGAGAGCAATGAAGGATGGGGGGCGCTCAGTGGCATCAGCATGGCGACATATAGCGGCAATTTCCTTTTTCGCAAGAGTAAAGGGCAGGGGTGACCCCACTAGCACATTCATAGTAAGAAAAGCGCTGAAGGGGTGGCAGCGCCTGCAAGATTCCCAACCAGATGCGAGGCGCCCGATAGGTATTGACATTTTGTCAGCATTGCTTGGCGTGCTGAGTCAGGTTTGTAAGTCAGGGGGTGTTTAAAACAGCCTTTTCTCTGGCGTTCTATGGCGCTTTCAGGATTGGGAAACTGGTGTCAAAAAATAAAAGGGACTGGCACGGGGGGTTGCAGTTCAACCACGTAAAAGTGCAAGGGGACTCCTTATTCATATCCATTCCCAGGTCAAAGACCGATCAGGAGGGTAGAGGGGACGGTGTGGTGTTGCGAAGGGTGGAGGGGAGCACTTGCTGCCCCATCGCCAACCTGGAGGCGTTCTTGGATCACAGGCCAAGGGGCGTGGGGGAGCCGTTACTAATGCATGCGGATGGGACCCCGCTCACTACATTTAAATTCAGAAGGGTCATGGGCGCGGCCATCAAGGTGGCCGGTTTAGACCCAGGAAGTTTTGGGACCCACTCTTTCAGAATAGGGGCTGTCACTGAAGCAGCGGCCAGGGGTTTTTCCGGGTGCACGGTACAGAGGATTGGTAGGTGGTCATCAGACTGTTACAAGCGCTATGTGCGGCTGCATATGCTCTACAGTTGTGGTGTGTCACTTACGGTTGTTTTCTCTCCCTGATTTGACTTGCAGTTTCTACATCCTGTCCCGCAGGGGGGAAGCTTGCAGCGGTTCGTCGTCTGTCAGCACCTGTTGCGCACCAGGTGCCCGCCTGGGAGCACAGGGAAATGGACGTGTGGATTATCGGCCACTCATATGTAAAAAGGTTGAGACAATTTTTCTTTGCAGGCAATTATGTGCACAGAGCACGGCAGGCCGGCTTCAATGTTTCTTTCCACGGTCAGGGGGGGCTAGGCTTTGGCCAGCTCAGGGATATGTTGGTAAGCTTGCTAGGCAAGACTCAGGTACCCCCTGCAGTGTTTATCTTGCATCTAGGGGGCAATGACCTGGTGCACCTGGGCAGGAAAGGCGTAGTGGAGGCCCTGATTACAGAGGTGGGGTGGCTGGCAAAGAGATGCCCGCAAGCAGTGCTGGCTTGGTCACACATGATTCCCAGATTTCAGTGGAGAGGGGGCGAGTCTGTGTGGGCCCTGAATCATTCAGTAAAAAGGATCAACAACCGGGTTGATAAGTTATTCCGATCCCCGAAACTGCAGACAATCGCGCATGGGTGCATCTGGGGGAAGCCGTTTTTCCTACAGGATGGCGTGCACCTCTCTAGGCAGGGTAATGAGTTGTTCCTGGAAAATTTGCTTGCATGGCTAGTGGGGATGCGGATCAGGGCTTGACCTTCTAGAGGCAAGGGGGGGGCCAGATAGTCGGACAACTATGCTGGCCTGTGGCGGTAAGGTCATGATTGGTGGGCATAGTTTACGGTCCTTAGCAGGCATCACCATTGTCAAATGGGGACGCCTGAGGGGTCTCTCATGGAACTCCAGGGGCAGTTACAGCCGGTAGGCTGGAAGGGTGCGGGGGAGGGGAAGTTCCGCTTCCGGTAGGCTGTTTGGCCAACCCCCGCACACGCGCAAGGGCGCAAGTAAGCTGGGCATAACTGCACAGCCCCTTATGGAGATAATGTTGAGGGCATAGGGGGTGCCCGGAGTGAGGTAACCTTCCGGCTAACTGGGCCCCCTGAGCAAAGTCACTCCGGTAGGAGGGTGGGACCTAGCTTGATCTTGATCTTGGACCAGTCATTGACCTTGCCGTAGGCTCAAACAGGGATACACAGGAAAATAATATTGCTGACCATTTCGCTTATGATAGGAATGGCTATGTATTAGAAACATGTTAAGGATAGCCAAATGACACACTGTACATATCAATGTAATGGCCCGGACTTTCTGCGTATTGTATAAATGGTGTAAATATTGATTTTCAATGTTTTGTATATTGTTATGAAATAAAATACGGCCGGGGTTTACGACACTTAATCCAAGCTGGTGTGTTGTTTACGTTGTTGCCATGGGGGAAGAGGGCGGTGGATCGGACTGGGCTAGGAGGCCCCCCCAAGGGTTGAAATAAAAGATTAAAAGATGGCTTAATTGAGTAAGGGAGGGGGACTCGGCAGTACCTGCCCATAGACATATTAACCCACTCAAAGCTCCGGCGAACTATTCTCTGTTGCAATTATTTCGAATCCTGAACTTCCCTCTCGCCATCCCCTTCTGTGAGGGCAAGAGGTGGTATTTCAGATGTCTTTCACATTCAGAATTTCAGTTCTCTTCTAGCACTGCAGAACAAGCATTGGCAAAGTCAATAGGTCTTGCCTATGCAAGAACTATTGGTTTTGACAGTGTTTTAGCCATGTTGTACACCAGCGTAGCTGCTGTTCAGCATGGCTAAAAGTTTATAATGAAAAAAGGTTTCTCTGAGGTTAGTCCGGTGGGCTCTGCAACAACCTTCTTGCACATATAAACTTGTAAACATGGTTGCTTCCACATTTTAGGCCTCGCCTGAGACAGCGCATGAGGCGCTATCGCTTTCAAGACTTTTTGTTTACTAAAAGGGGCCTCGAGCCCACCCACTGCTTACCATTCTTTGACTACATTGTCACTCTTATTTGCAGGCTCCTGATTGGTCAGTGCATGCCGGTTTCACATTGTCTTCCTTCATTTCTTTCTTCCGTGAAGTGTGGACCAAGTACTGATTGCTTCTTTTTGATTAGGGTCCTTCCGCTGCTTGCACTGGGACTGAGGTACTTTTTAAAAATCTTCTCCTCTCGTTGTTGTTGGTTTTTATTTTTACAATTACTATTTTTTATTGTCTACCCTGAGCGGGTGAAAAGGTGGGTCTGATTCTATCAACTCTTAATTATTTTACTGTTGTTATCACAGATTTCAAAGTAAGCACTTTTCATGGTAATAATGAATGTCACAGTTTGCAAACAATGAAAGAGGGTTGGTGTGTATTCGGGAAAAACTCCTGCAGCAGGAGAGAGCTTTGGATTTGGATATGTGTGTGCTAAAAATACATAAAAGAACATCAGACGACAAAGTCATAACATAAATTACACAACGTAGGAGAAGAAAGTGATAAGATGTCGTCTCATAGCATATAATAAACATTATGGGACATGTTAGAAATGGGATCTCTAGTTGGCAAGGGCTTGCACCTTTGTCCAAGTAGGGACCCTTCTTCCTAGTCAGGGTAAGGGAGTTACACTCCTAAAATAACCCCTGCTCACCCCCTTGGTAGCTTGGCACGAGCAGTCAGGCTTATTCTAGAGGCAGTGTGTAAAGCATTTGCACATAACCAACAGTAATACAGTGTAGGCACTACAAAAGGACACCACACCAGTTTAGAAAAATAACCAATATTTTTTATATACTCAAGACAAGACCAATTACGACAAAAATCCACAATACTATACTTTAAAAATGAATGCTTGATAAGGTAACTTCTTCTTTGCAGGAATAACACAAAAGCAAAGTTCGTGCGAGTCGGTAGCCCCGTCCGGGTCTACCGTGATGCTGAATTACACAGAGTCCAACAGTTCCAGCCGACCGCGTCGCTACGGGCCAGCAGAGTCGTGAACAGACTCGATCACAGTACCTTTCTCATTGTGGCTGGTACGGAGTGTACGAGCCGGTCGGCGTTCGTCGCGGTTGCGGTGCAAGACGGAGCGATGCAAGGTGCGGTGTCCCTCAATGCGGTGCAGGCAGCGGCTCGATGAGCGTCGTGCAGACGGAGTCGGTGAGTCCAAGGCGTGCGGTGCAGGGCGAGACGGTGTACGATGCGGTGCTGACAGGTTGCGATGTAGGCGACCAAGCCGGAGTGCGGGAGCTGGCGTCGGACAGCGGTGCGAGTCAGAGCGGTGCGTCGCAAACGTGCGAGCGGTGCCCCCAAATGCGATGCGGTCACGACTGTTGAGCCAGTTGCAGCGACTGCGTCGGTCGGGTCCGGCATGTTCAGTGAAGCGATGCGATGCGAACTGCGGTGCCCACAGGTCATGGTGCAAGCAGCGGCTCGGTGTTGACGGCGTCGGACGTCGCCTACGGTGAGACCAGGGTTGTGATGCGAAGCGGGGCGATGCGGTCTGCGGTGCAAACAGGTCACTGGTCAGGGATGGATTCGGTTGACGGAGTCGGTTGCAGTTCCCTTCCTCTGTGGCAACTGAAACAGCGTTCCAGAAGCGGTACCCAGAGGCTTGTGAAGTCTTTGCAGTCCCTGAGACTTCTTAACAGGAGGCCAGCTCGGTTTCAGGCCCTTGGAGATACTCAGCACAAGTTTGTAGAAAGTCCAGTCCAGTTCTTTCACTGCCCAAGACAGAAGCAGCAACTGCAGGCCAACCCAACAAAGCAGTCACTCAGCAGAGGGGCAGTACTCCTCCTAGCAGCACTCCAGCTCTTCTTCTTGACAGGTTCCTTGATTCCAGCGAGATCTAAATTCATGGGGCCAGGGCCCCAATATTTATATCCCAAATTCCTTTGTTCTCTGAAGGCAGAGAGGCCTTTGCCTAGTCCAAACCAGTTCTGGAGCACTTTGTTGACAAGTCTCCGTCCCTTCTTTCAGAGAGTAGGCCAGGGACATCAGACGCACCACAGGAGGTGGAGCCGGCATTGTGGAGGGAAGGCACTGTCCTATTCAGGGCCCAGGTGCAACTCCTCCCACCCATCTACATGTAGATCTGGCTATTCAGCCCTGTGCTGACTCACCCTGTCTCCTGGCATCCCCCAGCCCCTGTCACTCACTCTCCAGACAAGGAATACACAACCTCGCAGAGGCAGGCTTGGATGGTTAGACAAGAAAATACCCACTTTCTAAAAGGGGTATTTTCAAACACAGAATGTTAAAACCAACTTCACTAAAAGATGCATTTTATCATTCTGAGTCCAGGCATACTAAACTCGAATTTCTACCATGTTCCCGGGGTCAGTTAGGATTATAAGCTGAAATAATCAAAACTGCCCGTTCTGGCCTATGGGGAACAGGTAGCCTTGCAATAGTGAAAACGAACTAGGCTGTAATTCACTATCAGGACATGCCACACACACCAGGGCATGTCCTACCTTTCGCATACAACGCACCCTGCCCACAGGGGTACCTTGGGCCTACCTTAGGGGTGACTAACATGTAGAAAAGGGAAGGTTTAGGGACTTGCAAGTGTGCGCACTTGCCAAGTCGACATGGCAGCCCCAGGCTGCGCACAGGCTCTGCGATGGCAGGCCCGAGTTACACTTTACGGGCTGTTTGCGTGGGTGGCACAATCCAGTGCTGCAGCCCACCAACAGCATTTGGCCTATAGGCCCTGGCACTCGCAGTGCACTTTACAAGGGACTGACACATAAACCAAATAGGCCAATCATGGAAACACCAATCCATAACACATTTTATACAGGAGCACTTGCACTTTCCCACTGGACAGCAGTGAGGAAAGTGCGCAGAATCATTACACCAGCAAAAACAGAGTCAAAACCGGGAGGTCAGAAAGCAAAAGTCAGGGGAAACACGCCAAAAGATGCCAAGTCTAACACATGTCCCCTCCAGCTGAAAGTAGGGAGAACTACCCAACCCCATGGGAGTTCTCTTCACTAAGGCGGAAGAACCTGGACAGACCATCTGCGTTGGCGTGTTCTGTACCAGGACGGTGTTCCACAGTAAAGTCCATTCCCTGTAGGGAGATGGACCACCTCAGCAGTTTTGGATTCTCACCCCTCATTTGCATCAACCATCTGAGGGGCCTGTGGTCTGTCTGAACCCGGAAGTGAGTCCCAAACAGGTATGGTCTCAACTTCTTCAGCGCCCAGACCACAGCAAAAGCTTCCCTTTCTATGGCACTCCACCTCTGTTCCCTGGGGAGTAGTCTCCTGCTAAGGAAGACTACAGGCTGATCCAGGCCCTCTTCGTTTAGTTGTGAGAGCACCGCTTCCACACCATGCTCTGAAGCGTCAGTCTGCACGACGAATTCCTTGTAGAAGTCAGGTGCCTTGAGCACAGGCGCCGTGCACATGGCTGCCTTCAGGGCATCAAAAGCTTTCTGGCAGGACTCAGTCAAGATCACTTTCCTGGGCTGCTTCTTAGAAGTCAGCTCTGTTAAGGGGGCAACGATGGTGCCATAGCCCTTAACAAATCTCCTATAGTAGCCGGTGAGACCTAAGAAGGCTCTCACCTCTGTCTGGGTCTTGGGGGCTCCCAAGCCAGAATGGTGTCAATCTTGGGTTGTAGGGGCGCCACCTGGCCGCTTCCTACCTGGTGTCCCAAGTACACCACAGAACCCTGCCCGATCTGGCACTTACTGGCCTTGATCGTGAGGCCTGCACCTTGCAGAGCCCTCAACACTTTCTCAAGGTGCTGTAAATGTTCTTCCCAGCTGGAACTGAACACAGCAATGTCATCCAGGTAGGCGGCACTGAAATCCTCCAGCCCAGCCAACACCTGATTGACCAACCTCTGAAAGGTGGCAGGGGCATTCTTCAACCCAAAGGGCATCACCCGGAATTGGTAATGACCTTCTGGGGTTGAGAATGCTGATCTCTCCTTGGCCCCATCGGTTAAGGCAATCTGCCAGTACCCAGACGTCAAATCAAACGTGCTGAGGAACCGGGCAGCTCCCAACCGATCAATGAGCTCATCAGCTCTGGGGATGGGGTGCGCGTCAGTCCTGGTGACGGCATTGAGCCCACGGTAGTCCACACAAAACCGGGAGTTCTGGAGTGGCACCGGGCGCAGCAGCCTTTGGGACCAAGACCACTGGGCTGGCCCAAGGACTGTGGGAGGGCTCAATCACCCCTAACGCCAACATCTTAGAGACCTCCTCTTTGATGCTGGCTCTGACCCGGTCAGTTAACCTGTAAATCTTGTGCTTCACAGGAGGGCTGTCACCAGTGTCCACGTCATGGGTACACCAGTGAGTAACACCGGGGGTCAGAGAGAACAGTGGGGCGAACTGTCCCAACAACTGGTGACAGTCCCCCTGCTGCTCCTGAGTCAGAGTAGGGGAGAGGATCACACCTTCTACTGACCCATCATACTCCTTGGTAGACAGGAGGTCAGGGAGAGGCTCACTCTCCTCTTTCACCCCATCATCTGTCGCCAAGAGCATACTCACTTCGGACCTCTCGAAGTGGGGCTTGAGGCGGTTCACGTGAAGGACCCTCAAAGGGTTCCTTGGAGCTTGCAAATCCACCAGGTAGGTGACGTCACTTTTGCGCTCCACCACCTCATATGGCCCAGTCCACTTGTCCTGCAAGGCACAAGGTGCCACTGGGGCCATGACCCACACTTTTTGCCCAGGTTGAAATTCGACCAGAGTGGCATTCTGGTCATACCATCTCTTCATTTCTTCCTGGCTTGCTTCTAGGTTTGCCTGAGCGAGTTTCCTGAAGCGGGCAGTTTGGTTTCTAAAGGCCAGCATGTAGCTAAACACATCCTGGGGAGTTTTCCTGGGAGCTGCCTCGGAGCCTTCCTTTACCAAACTCAGAGGTCCTCTGACAGGGTGGCCATACAGGAGCTCAAAGGGGCTGTACCCAAGAGACTTCTGAGGCACCTCCCTGTATGCAAAGAGTAGGCATGGCAAGAGGACGTCCCACTTACGCCTCATGGGTTCTGTTAGACCCTTGATCATGCCTTTCAAGGTCTGGTTGAATCTCTACACCAGACCGTTTCCTTGTGGGTGGTAAGGAGTGGTGAACTTGTAGGTTACACCACACTCCTTCCACAGGGATGTCATATACTTGGATATGAAATTGGTCCCCTATCAGAAACCACCTCTCTGGGGAATCCCACACGGGAAAAGATCCCCATTAACGCCCGGCCCACCACTGGCGCCGTCGTTGTCCTGAGAGGGATTGCCTCTGGGTACCGGGTGGCATGGTCCACCAAGACCAGGATGTACCTGTTGCCCATGGCTGTCTTGGGATCCAGTGGCCCCACAATATCCATCCCTACCCTTTCAAAGGGTGTACCAACAACAGGAAAAGGTTGGAGAGGAGCTTTGACCTTCCTCCCACTCTTACCACTTGCCTGGCAAGTTTGGCAAGACCTACAGTGTGCATCTGACTGCCTTCGCATTTGGGGCCAAAAGAAGTGGGTGACAAGCCTGTCAAAGGTCTTGTCCTGCCCCAAATGTCCTGCCAAAGGCACGTCATGAGCCAGACCCAGTAGGAAGGTCCTGAAGCGCTGGGGTACCACCAGCACACGGGCTAACCCAGGCTCAGCAACCTTAGGCTCACTGTATAGGAGACCACTCTCCCAGTAGATCAGATGTGACCCGGACTGATTACCAGCTGCCTGGTCTGCAGCCTGCCGCCGCAGACCCTCCAGAGTAGGGCACTCGCTCTGCTCCCTGCAGAACTCCTCCCTGGTGGGACCCCTTCTTGCTGCCAATGGGTCAGCTCAGAGATGTCTCCCAGTTCGGCTACCTGCTCCCCTGTAGGCACCGGGCGTCCCCTCGAGGTCCGCCTCCTCCCGGTCCGTGGGAACTTCGGGGCCGGTTTCCCGCGCCCCTGCCCTTTCTCTTGGCCGGGACTTGGGCCACTGTTCCAGGCTCCAAGTCCTCTTGATCACCCTTTCTGGCTGCCATTGACCGAGTAGACACGCATGCCCACTCTGGCAACCCAAGCATCTCCAAGTGAGACCAGAGCTCAACCTCCTTCCATAAGGACTGCTCCAGGTCGTTACCTAGCAGACAATCTACAGGCATGGTAGGGCTCACAACCACCCTCAAGGGACCTGAGACCCCCCCCATTCAAAGGGAACCTGCGCCACCATACATTGGCGCTCTGAGCTGTCTACAGCAACTACTTGGTGGAATGCTCCTGGGACTACTTGCTTCTCAGACACCAGGTGACACCGGACTGAGGTCACACTGGCTCCAGTGTCTCTGAGAGCCTCTACCCTATTCCCATTAATGGTCACCCAGGTGCTGTATTTCTTTGTGTTAGGGGGCACCTGGTTTCCTGGGACCATCTCACTGTCCCCTAGTGAGACAAGGGTCATTTCTGCGGGATCCCCACCCTCCAGTGGGCACCCCTCCTCCCCAAGCGCTACACTAGCCAACACTTTGGACTGCCCACCGGTGGGTGGCTGGGTCCCCTTTGGGCACTTGGGGTCCCCCTTAAAGTGACCTACCTGGTCACACGCATAACACTTACGGGGGCCGGTCTCAGCAGGCTTCCCTGAAGAGACCACTGCTTTCTTACCTGGGGGCTGGGAACCTTTACCCTGGGTACTAGTTTGGGGCCCTTTAGAGAACTCCTGTGCTTTACCCTTGTCCCCCCACTTTTCTGCTGGGGACCCTGCCCACCTTTGGCTGAGTCTCCCCAAACGCTTTCTTGTGGCCCCTGGTACTCACCCAGTGGTCCGCCTCCATAGCAAGCTTCCTGGGGTCAGTTAGCTTACTATCCACTAGGTGCTGGCGCAGATCTGCAAAACATAGACTAGACAAGTGCTCCCATGCAATCAAGTTGTAGAGCCCCTGAAAATCTGTCACATTACTGCCCTTTACCCAGCCATCCAGAGACCTGCAGAACACATCCACACATTCCAACCAAGTGTTGGCATCAGACTTCTTACTGGACCTGAACTGATCCCTGTACTTTTCAGGAGTAAGACCATACTTAGTGAGAAGGGCATCCTTCATGTCAGCATAGGTGAGGTGATACCCCTTACCCAAAGCTATCAGAGCATCCCTTGCTTCTTCAGGGAAAAGTGGCCACAATCCTGCTCCCCAATTTTCCTCAGGGACCCCATTCATGTGTATGGCTGCCTCATAACCCTGAAACCACCTTTGTATGTCATCCCCCTTCTTGAACTCCTTGCCTACATTCTTGGGAATGTGCACAATCCTGTCTGCCTTTCTGGACGAATTGCTGCCACCATCTGAGCCTGACTTACTCCTAAGTTCTAGCTCCTTCAGTTCTCTCTCATGCTCTAAGAGCATCTTCTTCTCCTCCATGGCCAATCTCTTCTCCTCCCGCTCACTCTCCAGCCTGAGCTTCTGCAGCTCAAACTGCCTTGCTCTCCCGCCTGTCCTCCAGCTCCTCTGGGGACAGACTGCTGCTGCCTGACCTGGCGGGTTCCCCCCACCCAAAAGCACATCCACCCTGGAAATAGGCTCCTCCACCTCCTCACTGAGATTACCAGGCTGCCCACTGGCATGTCTGGCTGCTACCCAGGCCCTCAGCGCCTTCTGTAGCTCCTCCTTCCTTGTGAGGCCTTTAATTTGGACTTTCAGGTTTTTACAAATCGCTCGTAGCTCCTTTACGGCGTAGGATTCCAACCTATCCTCCTCAAAGATAACTTCCAGAGATGCAACGGATGATGCAATTGATTCAGGCATGACAAAAGTAGTGAGTTGAAAACTGGCAAGATCAAAAATAGGCCAAAAGAAAAAGAACCAGTATGTGGTACGTAATGGTCTGCGATGTGGTAGTAGTGCACACCAATCACTGTAAGTCAAGTGCAAACACAAGTCCTATCCTCACCGCTGACAACCAGTGTTAGAAATGGGATCTCTAGTTGGCAAGGACTTGCACCTTTGTCCAAGTAGGGACCCTTCTTCCTAGTCAGGGTAAGGGAGTTACACTCCTAAAATAACCCCTGCTCACCCCCTTGGTAGCTTGGCACGAGCAGTCAGGCTTATTCTAGAGGCAGTGTGTAAAGCATTTGCACATAACCAACAGTAATACAGTGTAGGCACTACAAAAGGACACCACACCAGTTTAGAAAAATAACCAATATTTTTTATATACTCAAGACAAGACCAATTACGACAAAAATCCACAATACTATACTTTAAAAATGAATGCTTGAAAAGGTAACTTCTTCTTTACAGGAATAACACAAAAGCAAAGTTCGTGCGAGTCGGTAGCCCCGTCCGGGTCTACCGTGATGCTGAATTACACAGAGTCCAACAGTTCCAGCCGACCGCGTCGCTACGGGCCAGCAGAGTCGTGAACAGACTCGGTCACAGTACCTTTCTCGTTGTGGCTGGTACGGAGTGTACGAGCCGGTCGGCGTTCGTCGCGGTTGCGGTGCAAGACGGAGCGATGCAAGGTGCGGTGTCCCTCGATGCGGTGCAGGTAGCGGCTCGATGAGCGTCGTGCAGACGGAGTCGGTGAGTCCAAGGCGTGAGGTGCAGGGCGAGACGGTGTACGATGCGGTGCTGACAGGTTGCGATGCAGGCGACCAAGCCGGAGTGCGGGAGCTGGCGTCGGACAGCGGTGCGAGTCGGAGGGGTGCGTCGCAAACGTGCGAGCGGTGCCCCCAAATGCGATGCGGTCACGACTGTTGAGCCAGTTGCAGCGACTGCGTCGGTCGGGTCCGGCATGTTCAGTGAAGCGATGCGATGCGAACTGCGGTGCCCACAGGTCACGGTGCAAGCAGTGGCTCGGTGTTGACGGCGTCGGACGTCGCCTACGGTGAGACCAGGCTTGCGATGCGAAGCGGGGCGATGCGGTCTGCGGTGCAAACAGGTCACCGGTCAGGGATGGATTCGGTTGACGGAGTCGGTTGCAGTTCCCTTCCTCTGTGGCAACTGAAACAGCGTTCCAGAAGCGGTACCCAGAGGCTTGTGAAGTCTTTGCAGTCCCTGAGACTTCTTAACAGGAGGCCAGCTCGGTTTCAGGCCCTTGGAGATACTCAGCACAAGTTTGTAGAAAGTCCAGTCCAGTTCTTTCACTGCCCAAGACAGAAGCAGCAACTGCAGGCCAACCCAACAAAGCAGTCACTCAGCAAAGGGGCAGTACTCCTCCTAGCAGCTCTCCAGCTCTTCTTCTTGACAGGTTCCTTGATTCCAGCGAGATCTAAATTCATGGGGTCAGGGCCCCAATATTTATATCCCAAATTCCTTTGTTCTCTGAAGGCAGAGAGGCCTTTGCCTAGTCCAAACCAGTTCTGGAGCACTTTGTTGACAAGTCTCCGTCCCTTCTTTCAGAGAGTAGGCCAGGGACATCAGACGCACCACAGGAGGTGGAGCCAGCATTGTGGAGGGAAGGCACTGTCCTATTCAGGGCCCAGGTGCAACTCCTCCCACCCATCTACATGTAGATCTGGATATTCAGCCCTGTGCTGACTCACCCTGTCTCCTGGCATCCCCCAGCCCCTGTCACTCACTCTCCAGACAAGGAATACACAACCTCGCAGAGGCAGGCTTGGATGGTTAGACAAGAAAATACCCACTTTCTAAAAGGGGTATTTTCAAACACAGAATGTTAAAACCAACTTCACTAAAAGATGCATTTTATCATTCTGAGTCCAGGCATACTAAACTCGAATTTCTACCATGTTCCCGGGTCAGTTAGGATTATAAGCTGAAATAATCAAAACTGCCCGTTCTGGCCTATGGGGAACAGGTAGCCTTGCAAAAGTGAAAAACGAACTAGGCTGTAATTCACTATCAGGACATGCCACACACACCAGGGCATGTCCTACCTTTCGCATACAACGCACCCTGCCCACAGGGGTACCTTGGGCCTACCTTAGGGGTGACTAACATGTAGAAAAGGGAAGGTTTAGGGACTTGCAAGTGTGCGCACTTGCCAAGTCGACATGGCAGCCCCAGGCTGCGCACAGGCTCTGCGATGGCAGGCCCGAGGTACACTTTACGGGTTGTTTGCGTGGGTGGCACAATCCAGTGCTGCAGCCCACCAACAGCATTTGGTCTATAGGCCCTGGCACTCGCAGTGCACTTTACAAGGGACTGACACATAAACCAAATAGGCCAATCATGGAAACACCAATCCATAACACATTTTATACAGGAGCACTTGCACTTTCCCACTGGACAGCAGTGAGGAAAGTGCGCAGAATCATTACACCAGCAAAAACAGAGTCAAAACCGGGAGGTCAGAAAGCAAAAAGTCAGGGGAAACACGCCAAAAGATGCCAAGTCTAACAGGACGTAACACAACGCCACGCATAATAAGTTAAATGAAAACTGATAACACAATACTCGGAAGCTCAAACATATAGAACAACAAAATTAAAAGTATTTTAACATCGTAAATTAGCAACAAAAGTGACATTATAAACTTTTTTTTCAGTTTTATATATAGCGTGAAAATGGCCCAAGGACATTGGAGTGCTTTACATAAACTCCTGATTACATTACACAGGATCAACTTATTTTTTACTCATAACCCCCCTTACCTCATCCCTCTCCTTAACTCTAAAATCACCATTACGTCCCTTTTTCCCTACCCGCCTGAAACCGTAATATCACCATTACCTCCCTTACCTCTACCCACAGCTGAACCCTAAATTCACCCTTACCTCTACCCATTGCTGAACCCTACATTTATGCTTACCTTACTTTACCTCTAACCACCTCTGAACCCTGAAGTCACCCTTACCTCCCCTTACCTCTACCCACCACAAAACCATAAAATCACTCTTACCTCCTTTTACCTCCACTCACCCCTGAACTCTAAAATCACCCGCACCTCTCTTTACCACTGCCCACCTCTGAACACTAAGATCACATGTACCTCTCTTTACCTCTACCCACTGCTGAACCCTAACATCACCAGTAACCTCTACCCACTGCTGAACTCTAAAATGACCCTTATCTTCCGTTACCTCTACCCACCCTGATCCCTCAAATCACCCTTACCTCCCTTAACCACTGCCCCCCAGAACCCTAAAGTCACCCTTATCCCATTTACCTCTACCCATACCTGAACCATATAATTGCCTTACCCTATTCCCTCTTCCTACCCCCTGAACCCTAAAATAACCCTTACTTCTCTTTAAATCTACCCATCCCTAAACCCTAAATTAACTTATTTTTTAGCAACATAAAAAGTATGCTATTTAAAAAAAATACCTGTGTGCTAAAGTCCTACGTGGTAAAGATACAAATACTTACCTGTGTTGTACTTAACTGCATGGTAAAGATCCTGTGTCATAAAGGCTGTTTCCCCTCAGGCAGGACACATCCGTGCTCTCTGCACTTTCCTTACACACCCTGCTTCCTTCACCAGTAGCGGCCGCTACCGGATGGCGGTGGTGAGGCGGGGAGGTAAAAAAATTGGGGGGGGGGAACTTTCCCGAAACGGACGGATGGACGGCCGCCTCTCCTCCGTCCTCTTCATCTTCCGGTCCCAGTCCCGACCGGTAACAACAGCAGGAAGCACCCGGGCAGCAGGCTCTCCTGAGAGCCGTTGTGATTTGTCTGAGTGCCGTGGTACGGCTTTGCATGTTCCTCACCAGGCTGTGTAATGCATCCTGGTGGGGAACATGCAAAGTGCACAGGACTGCTTGGCCGGCCCCAGAAGGCCGGCCAAGCAGTCCTGCACACTTAGGGAGTGCAAACCACTCCCCCCCCTGCACTGCCCAGCCCCGCCCTGCGAGCAACTGACTTCCAAAGGAAAAATAATAACTATTGTTATTATCATTGTATTTTTCCTTTGGAGCAGTGAGGCGATGCTCCTCCGCCTTAGAGGAGGAGCCGCCACTGGCCTTCATCCTAGTGCCATTGCTTACCATTGGTTGGCTTCATCGTCACTCTCATTTCCTTCCTTCTTTTTTGGTTAGCGAATGCCGGCTTCACTTTTTCTTCGTGTATTTATCACTACCCTGGAGCATGGCCCAAGTACTGATTCCCTTACCCAGTGTCCTTCCACTACTCACCACTTTCAGTGGTACTTTTTATTTTTCCTTTTGCTTGCAACTCCCCAATGCCCCCGGTTGTTGCTTGTCCCATCCACCTACCACTATATCACTTTTCGTTGCTTGCCCCCTCCCATCCCGCCGGAAAACAAAAATGCCCAAAAGTCGCCCCAACTTGTTCAGCTGCTACAAAGATACAGATGGTGCTGTGCTCCCTGCTCCCTTTTTGGCACTGTCTTTATGGGGAGCCAGCACAGTGAACTTCAGCTCAGATGTAAAATAATTAAGTGAGTCTTTTTTCTTTGAATGTCTTCTATGTATTTGTGAGTTTCAGACATCATAGCCATGCCATGATCCTTCTCGCTTTTGACACTTCAGACTCCCCTAAATAGATTGCACTCTCACACCCATTAATGGATGGCGGCTACCATTTATTTTTGTTATTATTGCTTAATTTGTGTTTTGCCCAGCACCCTCCGCCTTTGGCTCAAATTTTCTGCCCCAGTTAAAAAAAAATTGATGCAGAAATGTGTGTAATTTCTTGTTGCTGACAAGTTGTTATTGTCATTTACTCTTGGAAATGAATAATCCCATATAAAGAAAACGGATCACTGCCTTTCGCAGTCAGCGCTGGCTGCATCATAGCACTTTTATTCCTAACTTTAAGCCATGCTGCACAGAAGCCACCCTGCTATGCAAAATGGCTAAAAGGAATTCACATAGGCAGTAACTCTCGCATATGTGCGACCTATTGGCTCTGTCAATGCTTGTGTATCAACGTCCTAAGGAGGGGGTGCCATTTTCAGTGAAACTGGAGCAGGCCAATATCAACATCCCATTTTGCCTGCAACATTGAACATCGTTGCACTATTCTGTTTCAAAAAGAAATAAGGCAATAAGCGAAGTATGCTGTACCTGAGAGCTTTACCCGTTTTTATTTTTTGTTTTTTTTGGGAGTTTTATATGGCACGAACTCGACCCGAAGGTTTCAGAGCGCTTTACATGAGCACCAGTTGCGTTACAGATGGACCACCCATTGGGGTGGATGCACACAAAGGTCATACAGAGCACATATGAGTTGGTAGAAATTATTACTACTAGAAGATGTCAGTTGATGGAGCACAGAGTGCATGAAGGAGTGTATCCGGTGGGAAGGCGTTGTAAGAAGTGTAGGGTTACAGCTCGGCCGACCCCCGGGGGTGCGGTAAGGGTGCTAGTTGGAAGCACCACTCCTGTCTCACCGCAGCCGCTTTTGTTACAGGGGGGCGAAATTGCAGCTATGCTGCAAACCCGGCCCCCTGTAACAAAAAAGGCCCACCAAGGGCCCAAAACCAGCCCCCACCCTGGCGGCCCACTGAGGATCGCCCGGTGCCCGCTATGGCCAGTCCGGCCCTGACAGTCACTGGCTAGCTTGAAAACCTGGCAGGGAGCCATCCTCCTGGACCTATGCTGGACACACCTAAATTATAGAAAAAAACATTGTTAAGTACACTGAGCACTTGCAGAGGGGGTATGTTTGGTAGCAGGACTTTAAATGGGCCGGGCTCACCGGTGCTCAGCACCGGCAGTTTTTTAAAGGGGGCCTCGAAACGGGTCTCTATCGGGTTCTGTTTTTTGCCCTGGCACAGGCGGTCCATTTTTTCCAGACTGCAGTGACAGCAGGCACATCGATGTGCACGTGCTCACACTGCTCACTTCTCACTGGTGGAGAAGTTACGGCATGACGTCATGCCAGGTGAGAGTTATAGGGGAAGGGAGAGAGTCATTTTCTCTCCGGATTTCCCTTCTCTTTTTGATACTCAGGAGCAGCAACATTGTCGTGGTGTCACCAGGGCTTTAAGTGGAAGCTTTTTCAATATTATATACAAGCCATAGTTGCTGCTTATTTATCTTATGCAACTAACAACCATTGACAAAGCCAATAGTCCTGGCTTGTTGTAGGTATGATGTTACTTGTTATATCATATATCTGGATGCAATGACAGAAACAGCAAAATACAAGTCGGGCGGCCCACTATGCTAAGCACAGATTTTTAGCTTACGTGTTTTTAAGCCACGCCCTTAATTACAT
This sequence comes from Calotriton arnoldi, assembly GCA_963921515.1. Taxonomy (NCBI): domain Eukaryota; kingdom Metazoa; phylum Chordata; class Amphibia; order Caudata; family Salamandridae; genus Calotriton; species Calotriton arnoldi. The sequence continues at coordinate 195,717 of CAWUFW010011476.1, forward strand.
TGGCCCGCCCCTTTGAGAGACCCCCCAGTTTTTTCATCCCACTTAAAGCCCTGTTTGGTAGTATGCTGGCACTTAAAGATGCATCGAAATGAATGTGACCCGAATTTACGCGTCACTCAATGCACTGCCTGAACTGAGACAATTATTCTCACTATAAACCACAGTTTTGTCCTGTATTCATCATTAAACCATATTTTATTTATTGCATTCCGAAAATTCATCCATGTTTATATGTTCACTCCAAAGGCAATGCTAATTCATGGTAACACCTTTTTCAATAAACATCAACATGCCCATCCAGGCCTTATCAATGCCACGGCTTTAAATTAGCAATTCATTCCAGTGGATATCAAGTTGTAAACCCAATGCATTTCGGGCTTTTTTAGCCCTTCCTCAGGGGTATCTGTGAAATTAAATAGAGCTCGTAAGTATTCTGCAACTTACATTTCCTGTCATACTTAACATAAACATTATTAAACCTCAAGTGGGTAGGTACTGTGGGTGAATTACAATGGTGTGAATTATCACTGATATTTAACTCTGTCTAGGGAGTATAACATTTGGGAATGACCGGGTACGTATTTCTTTAAATTTTGCAAGTGATTGGGTCACGGGGTTTAAGTTACGCTTTTAACGAGATGGTTGACGCACGGGCTGTAGAGGAGAGGAAGCGAGTAGCAATGGCGATTGGAAACAACGTGGAGAAGGTGAATGTTTGGGTTTTGTTGGGAACTTTAGCAATACGGGTAGAGGTGGAGGAACGTAGGATTCGGGCACTGGGTGCACACTTTTGTGTTTATTAAGTTAATGAGACGGGGGCAATTTTACAATATTGACAGAGTGAGTAATGTGAAGGCTGGGTTTTTTAGTTTTGGGCACACAATTTCTTGATGTCTTCAGTTTAACCAGTATGCTTGAGGTTTAATAATGTTTATGTTAAGTATGACAGGAAATGTAAGTCGCAGAATACTTACGAGCTCTATTTAATTTCACAGATACCCCTGAGGAAGGGCTAAAAAGCCCGAAATGCATTGGGTTTACAACTTGATATCCACTGGAATGAATTGCTAATTTAAAGCCGTGGCATTGATAAGGCCTGGATGGGCATGTTGATGTTTATTGAAAAAGGTGTTACCATGAATTAGCATTGCCTTTGGAGTGAACATATAAACATGGATGAATTTTCGAATGCAATAAATAAAATATGGTTTAATGATGAATACAGGACAAAACTGTGGTTTATAGTGAGAATAATTGTCCCAGTTCAGGCAGTGCACTGAGTGACGCGTAAATTCGTGTCACATTCATTTCGATGAAGTTTTTGTTGTTTTGGGTACAGGCCACTAATCAGTTTGCACGCCAAAACGAAAAAATATTGAAAAACGATTCAGCAGGTGTGCATTCTACCTTTTTTTGCAATGGACTTAAAGATGCATACCATCACATACACCTACCTGCCATACAGAGCTGTATTTAGCCTACAGGTCACATTAATATGATGCTTCCTTCAGCTTTTCCCAAAGCCGGAATACTCCTAACTGGGCTAAATGTAACATCGAATTTCAAGTGCCAACAGGCAGCACTTTCTTTCACATCCTCAACGCCCTGTCGCTTTATCTCAGGCTAACAGGATATTTTTTGTCTCTGTCCTTATTTTCTCCCTTTGCCACTATTTCCTTTCTCTTTCTCCCCCTTTCATCTTCTTTCTCCCTTTTCAGACGTCTGGTGATGATAGGATGTGACCTTACGGCCAGAGCGGCCGACTTTGAAGCTGGGGAACCAGGTTCGAGTCTGGTGGGAGGCTCAAACATCCTGTGATACTGGGCAAATCATTTAATCTCCCCGTGCATAAAATGAATGTGTCCTTGTGTAATGCAACTGGTTCTCATGTAAAGCGCTCTGATACCTTCGGGTCGCGTTCGCGCTATCTAAAACTGCAAATAAAAAAATACATCCCGAGGCTGTTGTTTCTAAAACGTCCTTATTATCACGTGTGCAGTGGTAATATCCCCAGCCATCTTGCATAAGAGAGTTTGGGGTTCCACACACTTGTGGACAGAAGAAACAGCTTCGCCCTCTGCAGGGCTTGCGTAGCTCTGAAAGGGGGGGGGGGGGTGAGAAGGGGCGCACGTGAATGGCCCCAATTGATCGCTCTATGGGCAGAAGGAACAGGGGCGACTCTGGCAGACAACAGCCGTGCCTGCCGAGATTAGGCTAATGAGGGCTGATGCCCTGTGCCCTCCTCTCCTTCCCTCCCTGGCTCATTAATACAAAAAGAGACCCATGAATGGGGAGACCCCACATGTTGTGGTGATGTCATTGTTGTGTTCCAAAACAGAGAGGAGGGGGTGGTAAGGTGGACAAGGGTTTATTGAGCGCACTGCACAGCGCTTGGATGCGCCCTGGCCAATATATGCAGCTATGTCATTCCCACGCACACCAGACCCCGTTTGGTTGCACGTAATCCACGTGCAGAGTTCTTGGGGCCCCTCCCCCATCATCAGAGAGTGGGATGGCCTGCGTGGTGAAGGACAACAGGTACACTATGTACCGTTCGTCTGAAACTTCTGTGTAGCCGCAGCTTTTTAAAGGTTAAATACCACCAGGATGTTGTGTTACTCAAAAAGTAAATCAGTATCATAAAAAGTAGGCACTATGTCCTCAAACTTGAACAAAAACCTTTCTTCCTGAAATCCTTGGCAGGTTATGACCAGGACCACTGGAATTATAAGGCAGGGAGGACCAGATTATGCTGCAGGGCTATCTAAATTATGCAATAAGAAAAGGCATATTATGTGACATAATGTGGCTCATTTTGTGATAGTATTACCTCTTATTTTGTCATTTTTGCACGTGACACTGTGGGAAAATGTTTCACCTCATTAGTACCAGTTTGACACTCAAATACAGCAATAAGCAACAGAAAGGTGAGCAAGCAACCTTTGCAAAGTGCCGTCCACTGCGCGCCCACAAGTGTCCCTGTATTTTTAGTACCTTTTGAGCTAGAAACAAATTTTGTTTTTATTAAATTCTGCAGATTATTCAGTAGATGATGGATTATGTGACAAATGTCGCAAATCAATAATTATGCAGAAAACACTACGGTTGCAAAATCGCTTAATACCAGTGGCTCTGGTTTTTAGCTCTGTACCGGCCTACAGGACCTAGGATGAAAGATGTGTGTGTATATAGGTGAAAGGATCTATATAGCCACCCCTAACTGAAAACAGCGGAGCATTGAAACACAAGGGTGATGGGATGAATGCTTGCACAGGTCTCTGCCACTGGCAAACACTCAGGCTCCTTTCCAATCCATCGGTTTTTGCCCACCATGCTCCATACAAATCAAGCTGGGGCCTGCTTCAGTAGGCAGAGTCAAGACTAAACTACCAGGTCGTGTAGATGGGAACACAAGCAACCCCAAACCAGGCTGTAGTGGCACAGTGAGCAAAAAAATGATAGACTGAAATGCCACCCAGAGTAATTCCTTGTGGACGTGATTCATTTAAGCATGCCATCCATGACCTGTTTTGTTTTTCTAGGTGAAACACACTAAGTGCAACAGTTATGCCAAGACATGGTTCCCATGCTCACCGTGCAGTAGAAGAAGAGATGCTCTTCACCGATGAGACCCCAAACCACTCTCAGGCTGTGTTCTTGTTCAGTGGGGATGTGGCCTAGTCGTTCAGCGTGGACGGTTCCTCTTAAGCTCAGAAGCACGACTGGTTTGTATATTGCTGGTTCGTGTCTGTAGTAGTGATGGAGCAAGGTTTCATAAATGAAACTTGCTTGTATTCAATCCTCCTCACAGTATTAATTTATTAAACTTGTATTGTTAATACTAACCTCTGCATTCACGACACAAAAGAAAAAGATGCTTGCCTATGTGTTTTACTAATGAATAACGCTTGTCTGTAATCCAAAATGGCCGCTATGCGCGGGAAAACTCAATGCGCATGTCGCAACCATATCACATTGTGTGACGTCTTTCTTTCCTTTGTGGGAAACTTCTGCTTCTGCGCAGTGTGCATTAAAATGGCTGCTTGATGTTTTCACATGCTTCAGCTTGCTCTCATGTCATTACTAAATTGTCGTTTCCTAACGCTACTAACGCGGGTTAGAATATATAATTTAAATGGGACATGAATAGAAATAGTGGGTATACAGTGGAACATTTTATTTGTGATTCTAATATTTTCTTCTTGCACTTTTATTAGTTCGTAAACTTGGGCCTGGGTTGGTGTTCTGAAACTCGAGAAGCAACTGGTTCTGCGCATGTGTCCTGTGTGCCTGCCAAATGAAGTCAATCTGGACGAAGTCCAAGGCCGTGACCTGATGGCCGAAGATGCTGTATTTTGGCTTTCCTGTCACACATTGATACAATGTTTATGAAAATTGGTTTACATTTGTCATGAGACGGGTGGGAAATAAAGCGAATGTATAAATTTGAAGGGGTGGGAACGTAAAGACAATAGGCTTTACAATTTAGGCCAAATCAACATGGTGCGAGAATCCACCTCCTGTCCCTGTCCAATCAGAAGTAGTGGCCCCATATTTTAGTAACATTAAGGGGAGGTACATGGGCGTAGAAGGGTATAATAGATATAGAATTAGCTAATTAGTTAGCACAGGAGAGCGGAGATGCTGACAGGAAGAGCTCCAGACCGCTAAGCTGATCGATTGCAGACTGAATCCCTGTCCAGAAGAGGTCCTGAGGAGGGGGCGGCGGAGTCCATTAGAAGGAAGGCACGGGAGAATCGAGAGAAGTCGAGTATCAGAGAGGGGAACGACGCAGGCGTCGTTGTAGAGAGGTTACCGGCCCTGTCCTGATCCTGGAAGAAGTCTTTGCTCTTCATCCTTCCTGGGTCCTATTCTTTCAACTCCTTGGCTAAGGGGTTTGGTTCTCGCACTTAGGTAAATATAATGCAACCTTTAGTTGCGCTGCTGTCTCTATCTTCTCCTCTTCTTTAAACACCGTCATTGATTAGCAATAATCATTTCTATGCTTAATCTTGGGTATTGCGATTAAGTACCATGTGACTCTGTATTTTACTCTGCTAAATCTTTAGATAAACATTTTAAAACTTCCTGACTCAGTGGTTATTTCATGATTATGTACTATAATGAAAGTCACTCATTTTAAACTTCCCAATTAGCAAAGGATTCATTGGTAAGTCATTACTCTTCAATCAGAAGGTAATTGGTAGCAGGGATTTTGATAGAGAGTAACAACTGATAAACCCAGCGTAAGTATTAGCGTAGTATGAATGTATGGGCCCAAGTGAGTTTCTAGTGTATGAATGCTGTTTGCTAATATCGTGCTGGATCAGTTTTCTGGTTATCAGAGGATGGTTACTTTTTGTTAATTGGGTAATGAGAATTTTATTTGTATTTTTATGAACTAACATCCGCTTAAATTTTGAGTTTTGTTTTATGTTGTCCAGAATACCCCGGGGTAAAAGGAATAGCGGATGGTAAGTGGAAGCCATACTGCAGTGAGGTTATCTGTCAGGCAGAATTAGTACTGAAAAGTTAAGCAGGACTTTCAGTCCTCGTTAGGGATTCTATGCGTGTGAGTAATAGCAAAAGAATACGCTGGTAAAAATTTGATGTTATATCACCTAGAAAGGGTAACATTGGAGAAGTAACAGGTACTTCTGGAGCTTGTGTGAAGAGTAGATGGAAGTGTTTTACTCGTAGTATATGTTAGTAAACGGAAAGGTTTTACTAAGTGTGAGAGAAAACTATCTTTTCTATTTTAGAGAAACTGGCACGATAGCGAATGTTTTATGTTGTTACTGAAATTTAATTAAGATTTATAGAGAAAATAAAGTTTGCGTAAATTTTTGTAAAGGGAGGGTCAGTTGCCGGAGAGGGAGCTGACGTCACAAAACGCCGCGCTGAGATTGGTTGAATCAGCGGGTGTGGAAAAACCCTTGTAAAGGAGGGGTCAGTAGTCAGGAGTAGTACTGACGTCACAGGTGCCGCGCTGGGATTGGTTAAACCAGCAAGGACAGAAAAGAGCAGATTGTAAAGGAGGGGTTGACAGATAAACGTCACCAAAAGGCCGCGCAAGGATTGGTTCGGAAATAAAAGTTAGCAGAGACTTGATTGGTTGATATTTTAGAAGCTAAAATCTTAGTGGATAAAGATTGCATGTTAAAACGCGATCCGACTTTAACAGGAACTCGTCCGGATAGGAGATTCCTAGGTTTTGCAGAATATAATTTTGTACACCGAAGATTAGATAGAATGTACGGAGAGAAGAGAAAAATGTCCTTTCTGCAAAAGATATAAAAAGGATAAACCACTCAAAACTAGAGAAGGAATTATTATTCCACCAGCTAAAACGCCCACTTCATTCATGATGATGGAGAGAGGTTATCATACTTGTGTATGGATGGAGAATTGGATAGAATATACAAAAAATGATGGAATACTAGCATTTCCCGAGAATGGCACGTTCAATGGGCGAATTCTTCAGAATTTGAGATTGTGGATGAATGACTTAGAACCCAGACCTAGATTAACTCAGTACGACGCTCTAGAAGAATGGGAAACCGAGGCATTTGAGCGGGATAGATCTAGAAGTAATAGGAGTTATCCAGGATTTTTTCCCAGATATCTACGTGAGTCTAGGGAAGGTCAGATGAAACAATGGAGAAGGGCAATGATTACAGAAGGATTATATCCATTGTTAACAGCAGAGGAGAAATTAGGAAGTAAGTGCACAGAAAAGACAAAACATCTAATGAGAAATGAGGAGTCTGAAGACGAATTTATGGAGGAAATGTTAAGAAATCCCCCACCATATCAGGAAGGGACAAGTGGATGCAGCCCAAGTGCACCACCGAAAACTCCATTAGTGCCACAGGTAATGCATGAATTCACCATGAGTAGAATATTTCATGACAAAGAAAGGGAAGCTCTAGAAAAGACCAGAACAGAATTAATACAGAAAATAACTCAGATAAAATTACATCCTGATTCATTGACCATACCTGTAACAATTGGTCCAGTAGTTCCATTATATGGTACTCAGGGAAGCTGTCCTCCACCGATACTTACACCTACTCCTGTGAATAATCCCAAACCTGAAGCTCCAGTTATAATTGAGGATCAATTTAGTGACTGTGAATCCACAATATCACTCATGGACTTGCCTATTCGAGGTTCTGTAAATAGTACTCCAAGAAAAGATGTACCTGGATGTTCAAAAGATGTAAGTTTAGTAACTTCATCGGGAGCAAAAAGTGCTACCATAGTAACACCTGAAGATCTAGAAAGATGGGTGCAAGGGTCAGTTAAACAGTGCACACCTCCGAAAATAATGGACATTCATAAATTGAAAGTCGAATTAGAAGAAATAATAGCAGGAAATGTAGGACTAGAACGCTTAAATACCTATGATGAAGAAGAATTATTGTTCCTGTGTAGGAGTATCACCAGAAATGTAAGGATATTCCATCAAAAATTATCCAATTTAGCACTACAGATGGGAATAGAAATAGGGAGATCAAAGGTACTACAGAAACCCTATAGGGCAGAATTTTCAGACAAAGATTTAGAAAATATGAATGCCTCTGGAAGAAGATTACAAATAACAGAATTAATGTTAGTTTTGCAAAAATGGGGAGACCTAGATAAATGGAAAACTAGGTGGGCCAAGAAAAAGGAAGAAGCACGAACAAGTAGAACAGCAACAGAATATGTGATGAAAGAAACAGGGAAGGCAGACCAGATGTATCCCATGCGAGAAGTTGCGGGAGGAGGATATGTACATGTCCCATGGAGCAGACAGGATATTTTGTCATTTACGAATGATTTTCCAAAATTGAGAGAAAAACCAATTGAATGGTACAAGCAGGTTGACAGGTTTGTGAAGGTGTCAAAAGTATTGTTGAAGGATTTGGATGGTTTGTTTGACATAGTGGTACCTGCCAATTTGTGGACAGATTGTAAAATTACAGTTGATTGGCCTAGTGATGAATATCCTAGAGATCCGAAGACAGGTGCCCCATCAAATGATGTGATGAAAAAGTATCAGCAGGTGATAACTTACCTGAAAGGGAAAATACCACCAAAAGAAACAGATTGGGTAAAAATAGATCGAACTACCCAAGAAGCTAATGAATCAGTACATTCCTACTATGAGCGTCTATTGCAGGTATTTAAACAGTATAGTGGATTTGAGGACATTGGAGACAAAAACATGAGTCAGTTTGTGTATCGATTTGTTTATGGTTTAAAGCCAGAAATTTGTCAGATGATTAAACAGCATATGCTGTGTTGGCAGGGAAAGCCCATAGATGAGATTCTGAAGTATGCAAAATATTGTGGAGACGATATTGAGGATAGACATAAGAAATTGCAGGAAAAAGTGATGTGGGCACAGGTGAAAATGGCTGAGAAACAGGGAATTAATTTGGAAAATCCGAGTGAAAATCAAGGAAAAGATTCTGGAACGAGTGGTGATACTGGGAATGGTGGAAAATTTAGAGGACGAATGAGTAGAGAAGAAGCTAAAAAGAAATTTCCTTGTCATGGATGCGGAAAATTGGGGCATTGGAAGGATGAATGTAAAAAGATTCGGAATAATAATGGCCCAAATCAAAATTTAAATCCACAGACGCAGAATGACTCACAGCAGGGTACAAATCCTCAGAGTCAGTTGCCACCTGCACCTATTCAGGGTAATGTAAGCAGAGCAAAGCATGGTACAGACATCGGATATCAAGGAGGAAGTGGTAAGAATGATTATATGACATCACAATTTCTTTTGCAGGACGATTTCTGTCAATACAGTCCATGACGGTGCCTAGGAGAGGGGAAGAAGGAGTGCATACTTGGCGCATCCTTACAGGTAGATCAGTCAGGTCCATATGTTGAAGGGAATGTGAAAGGTAATAATATTACTTTCCTTTTGGACACTGGTGCTACCCGGTCTACTGTGAGAACAGCAGACATTCCAGACCTTCCTCTCTCTGGTGAAAATATCCAAGTAGTGGGGGTAGCTAATCAGCGGATTAGAACTTTAATAAAGAAAATGCAAATGCCTGTAACACAAAGACAAGTGAGAATGTTCCTAGGAATAGTAGGTTACTGTCGACAATGGATACCATGATTTTCCATGTTAGCTAAACCCTTAATTAACATGACAAAGAAGAAAGCAAAGGACCCTGTGGAGTGGGAGGATGAAAGTGTAGAAGCTTTTGTAAAATTGAGAAATGCACTATGTTCAGCACGTGCCTTAGGCATGCCTGATTATAAGAGAGAATTTGCATTGTTCTGTCATGAGAGAGAAAATTGTGCACTTTCTGTCCTAACTCAAAGACGTGGACTAAAAAGACGTCCTATAGCATATTTTTCTGCTACATTGGACCCAGTAGCAGCCGCATTGCCAGGATGCCTAAAAGCAGTGGCGGCTACTTGTTTGAGCATTGAACAAAGTGAGTCAATTGTGATGGGACACCCTGTAAAAGTGTATGTTCCACATGCAGTTGTCATTCTGTTGACAAGAACCCGAACTCAGCATCTTACTCCTAGTCGGCTGACTAAATATGAAAGAATAATAATGGGTGCTGAAAATGTGAATATGGTAAGGTGTACTATAATAAATCCAGCAACCTTAGTACCAGACCCACGTCATGAGAGAATTAAAGATGATGAAGACGATGAACATGATTGTATACAAATCACAGAATTATGCACAAAACCACGCCCAGATATAGAGGAACAGCCTCTTAAAAAGCCAGACAGGGAGCTATTTGTAGATGGTTCATGTCAAAGACATGAAGATGGTAAACTAACTGCTGCCTTTGCGGTATGTGAATTAACTGGAATAGTTGAAGCATCTTATTTACCAGGAGTCAAATCTGCACAAGTAATTGATTGCGTTGATAAAAGCATGCAAAATTGGGAGGAATCAGAGAGTGACCATATTTACAGATAGCCAATATGGTTACGGGGTTGTGCACGATTTTGGCCAACTATGGATGCAGAGGGATTTCATGACTTCTTCAGGATCCCCCATTAAAAATGGACAATTTGTAAGGGAATTGCTAGAAGCAATACAATCACCAAAAGAATTGGCTGTGGTGAAATGTGCCGCACACCAGTCAGGAGATGACTGGGTGGTAGTCGGCAACAGATATGCAGATCTGGTGGCTCAACATTGTGCCAAAACCAGAATGTCAGTTAATAAGAGGGTGGAAAGAATGGGAATCAGCTGCCAACTTATGCTGTATATGCCACCTGAAACTTGGAATGAGGTGAAGAAATTGCAAGATGAGGTTGATGAAAGTGAGAAGAATTTGTGGATCAAAGTGGGTTGTTCCCAAAGAGGAGATGATGAAGTATGGATCAGTGCTGATGGCAGACCAGTCATGCCAGACTGTTTACTCTCACAAATGGCTAGAATGCATCATGGAGACACACACATAGGGAGAGATGCAATGATTAGGCTGTTCAGACAAAATTGGTACAATCCCAAATTCAGAGCTGTTGCAGAGAGTCTTTGCCAGAGATGTCTAACTTGCCTGATGCATAATCCGGGGAGGAAGACAGTAATTGGATTTGGGAAAATTGGAAAGGCAGAGGGTCCATTTATGAGACTTCAGTTTGATTTCATACAGTTACCATCATGTAGAGGGCTGAAATATGTACTAGTCATAGTGTGTCTGTTTTCAAAGTGGGTGGAGGCTTACCCTACTAGGAGAAATGACAGCATTACAGTTGCAAAACTGTTGCTACGAGAGCTCATTCCTAGGTTTGGTTTTCCAGTAACTTTGGAATCAGATAGAGGAAAACATTTTAACAGCGAAGTGATTCAAATAATCTGTGAAGCATTTCAAATAAAACAGAAACTGCACTGTGCATATCGTCCAGAAGCTTCTGGAGTGGTTGAACAATTGAATGGCACTATAAAGTCAAGACTGGGAAAAATGTGTGCATCAACATCATTAGAGTGGCCAGATGCATTACCGCTCGTTTTAATGGGACTCAGAAGTATACCTGACAGAAACACAGGATTGAGCCCCCACAAAATAATGATGGGAAGAGCAATGAGACAAACACATGTTCCCACAAACAAACTGGTGAATATATCTGATGATATGGTTCTGGACTATTGCAAAGGATTGGCTGACCTAGTGCGTTCTGTCTCTCATCAGGTTGGAGAAGACGCAGTTTCCAGGCAGCCCGAACAAGAACATGATCTGAATCCTGGTGACTGGGTGGTAGTGAAGAATCACACCAGAGAAACGTGTCTATCACCTAGATGGGGCAGACCGTGTCAAGTCATACTAACAACGAATACAGCAGTGAAGTGTGCCGGCTTTCCTAATTGGATCCATGTAAGTCACACCAAGAGAGTACCAGATCCCGAGGAAGAGAATCCTCAGACAACGCCAATCACTGAAGAGGCTGAAGGTTGCCCAGCTGTAGGATCTCAAGTTCGAGATTCCAGAGAAGCTGAAGAAGAACAACCGAGCACAAGTCAGTATTGGATACCAGTGGTAGAAGTTCCTGAAGTATATCACAGAACAAGAAGTCAAGGGAAATTGGAGGAAATTGAAGAAGATCAGATAGGTGAAGAAGAAGCAGTTCAGGAACAAGAAGAAAAGACATTAAGAAATCCTGAACAAGGTCAGATAGGGAAAGAAAACTGGACTCAAAACAGTAAAGACCTATTAGACTTTGATCAGGGACAGATAGGTCTAGAAGAATCCGGTCAGGCTGCAGAAGTTCACAGTGCAATAAGCCCTGATCAGAACAAGTTAGATCAAGAAGAGTACACAGAAGAAGAAAACCTTGAAAAACATGAACTTGAAGAAATAAACAAAAAACAAGGTCAATTATTGGAAACTCACAGCGGAGCTGTTACAGAGAAACCAATCAGACCTGAAAAAGACAAAACCGAAGAAAAAGTGATCAAAGAAAACAAAGCAGTACTAAGCAGTGAAATTAACGAGATCGCTGAAGACGAAAACAAAGAAACAGTGCCAACAAAGAAAACAAGAAAAGGAGATCATTGGCCAAGTGTCATTAAAAGAGTGAAGTACCACATAACAAACAGAAGTGAAGATCCAGATCAAGTGAATGAAGTGACAAGTCAAACTGAACAAGAACATAAAACTGCGAAAAGAAGAAGTAAAAGACTGAAACTTGTAAATAACAAATTCAAGGGTCCTGAATGGACTTATATCATCCTTGAAGATTTTGAAAGCTCAGAGTCAAGTGACAGTGGTGGCGAAGGAACAAGTGCAGAATTGACGTACGAAGAAGAAACAAGACCACCCTGACTAAGCAAAAGAATAAGCTAAAGAAAAGAAGAAAAGATAAGAAGAGCAATCTTCCTTGTCGAAAAATGCCTGACAATAGAGTTACTGGTAGACCAAAACAGAAATGTTGTAGAAGATGCTGTGCAATATGCATATGTAGTCTAGTAATGGTGCTTATAGTATGGTTAGTCCTGATTGTAGCAGTTCCTTACCTTATGATAGTAGATAAAACGATTAATAATGAAACTAAAGGGAGGACAGCAAACATGAAGGGCAATAGAGTAGAACTAATGGCAGAAGATGAGGCAGAAATTCATCATGAAGTAGCTGACAACGACACTAGTTTAAACGTTTTCACAAAGTTATTGTTTCAATATGTAGACACAATGGAAGTTAGTAATTGTTATGTCTGTATGAAGTTACCCGAATCAGTAGCAGAAGGATTAACATACCATCACTTACCACTGACATATGGCATATCATGTAGTGTTTTGTCTAGTTTATTTTATAGAACACGGAAACTTCAGTATTATTATTCAAACTTAGATGTGATATTTTCTGAGGTTCCGATTCGCAAGAGTATGAACCCAGTGCTTAGTAGTCAAGACGCACAGTTTATGGGAGAATTTTTCTTAACAATGAAATCAATAGACATAACACATGCACATAGACACAATCTAACATGTTCTTTAATGGAAGAAGAAAAGATATTTTTGAATTTAGTAGAAGATAGAAGACAAGATTTTCAAAAGAAAGCTTCTGAGCATTAGGCTCATTTACCACCTTGGGCTGAGAAAGAAGGTAGTTACACACCTGGCAAGGCTCAAGCTGCTATGGCTCTGGATTTCGTACAGACAGGGAAAATTTGTCTTCATAGGTTAAAGACTGATTATAACAATGTTTTCATCGGTACCAGTGAATGTGAACACAATTTTTTAATTCTTGGAGGTTGGGGACTCAAAGGAGGAACAGATTCAGTTTTTCCTGGAATATATTATGTATGTGGGAATAAGGCTTACTTTAGGCTTCCTGCACGGTGGTATGGAAGTTGTTATTTTGGAATAGTATTTCCAAAGATATACCACGTAAAAAGAAACACTGAGAGCAATGAAAACAATAGCGAATTAATACGTAGTAAAAGAGCTAGTTTTTCAGAAATTGTAGGTGATATATTTGGTGCATTGATACCTTCAGTGGGAATAATTCTGAACTCAAGAAAAATATGTAAATTGTCTACAGTAGTTGATCGTTTATCAACGGATACTGCTGGAGGTTTTCTAATGATTAATGCGGAAATGGTTGCGATTAGGTCTATGGTTATGCAAAATCGACTTGCTCTTGATATTATATTGGCAAAAGAGGGCGGAGTCTGTAAATTATTGAAGACGAAACATTGTTGCACTTATATTCCTGATAAGAGTGCAGAAATTGGAACGTACATACAGAATATAACTAAACTTGAGAAAGAACTTAAACCACTGGAAGTTGATAGTGTATGGGAAAGATTGACAAATAGTATCTCGTCAATTGGAACCTGGTTTGCTAATATAGGGAAAGGACTTATAGGTCAAATATTAGTACCCTTAGCAGGGATAGCAATAATAATTTTGGCAATAACAATATGGTGCAAATGCTGTAAAAAGAATGGAACATATAAGGTGACAGGAAGAGGAAAGAAACGAAAGGTAGATGAAATCAAACTTGAAGAATAGAGAAGTGAATTATACAAGAAATTAAAAGGAGATTGTAAAAATAGAAAGAATAAAGACGAGAATGAAGTAATTTGCTAGAAGTTGGCATCTGATTGAGGGTAATGTTTTTGATGGCTCAGAAACGCCATCAGAGAGGGGATTGATGGAGCAAGGTTTCATAAATGAAACTTGCTTGTATTCAATCCTCCTCACAGTATTAATTTATTAAACTTGTATTGTTAATACTAACCTTTGCATTCACGACACAAAAGAAAAAGATGCTTGCCTATGTGTTTTACTAATGAATAACGCTTGTCTGTAATCCAAAATGGCCGCTATGCGCAGGAAAACTCAATGCGCATGTCGCAACCATATCACATGGTGTGACGTCTTTCTTTGCTTTGTGGGAAACTTCTGCTTCTGCGCAGTGTGCATTAAAATGGCTGCTTGATGTTTTCACATGCTTCAGCTTGCTCTCATGTCATTACTAAATTGTCGTTTCCTAACGCTACTAACGCGGGTTAGAATATATAATTTAAATGGGAAATTAATAGAAATAGTGGGTATACAGTGAAACATTTTATTTGTGATTCTAATATTTTCTTCTTGCACTTTTATTAGTTCGTAAACTTGGGCCTGGGTTGGTGTTCTGAAACTCGAGAAGCAACTGGTTCTGCGCATGTGTCCTGTGTGCCTGCCAAATGAAGTCAATCTGGACGAAGTCCAAGGCCGTGACCTGATGGCCGAAGATGCTGTATTTTGGCTTTCCTGTCACACATTGATACAATGTTTATGAAAATTGGTTTACATTTGTCATGAGACGGGTGGGAAATAAAGCGAATGTATTAATTTGAAGGGGTGGGAACGTAAAGACAATAGGCTTTACAATTTAGGCCAAATCAACATGGTGCGAGAATCCACCTCCTGTCCCTGTCCAATCAGAAGTAGTGGCCCCATATTTTAGTAACATTAAGGGGAGGTACATGGGCGTAGAAGGGTATAATAGATATAGAATTAGCTAATTAGTTAGCACAGGAGAGCGGAGATGCTGACAGGAAGAGCTCCAGACCGCTAAGCTGATCGATTGCAGACTGAATCCCTGTCCAGAAGAGGTCCTGAGGAGGGGGCGGCGGAGTCCATTAGAAGGAAGGCACGGGAGAATCGAGAGAAGTCGAGTATCAGAGAGGGGAACGACACAGGCGTCGTTGTAGAGAGGTTACCGGTCCTGTCCTGATCCTGGAAGAAGTCTTTGCTCTTCATCCTTCCTGGGTCCTATTCTTTCAACTCCTTGGCTAAGGGGTTTGGTTCTCGCACTTAGGTAAATATAATGCAACCTTTAGTTGCGCTGCTGTCTCTATCTTCTCCTCTTCTTTAAACACCGTCATTGATTAGCAATAATCATTTCTATGCTTAATCTTGGGTATTGCGATTAAGTACCATGTGGCTCTGTATTTTACTCTGCTAAATCTTTAGATAAACATTTTAAAACTTCCTGACTCAGTGGTTATTTCATGATTATGTACTATAATGAATGTCACTCATTTTAAACTTCCCAATTAGCAAAGGATTCATTGGTAAGTCATTACTCTTCAATCAGAAGGTAATTGGTAGCAGGGATTTTGATAGAGAGTAACAACTGATAAACCCAGCGTAAGCAGGGCTTTAAGTGGGCCGGGTCTGTCCGGGTCTGAGCACCGGCAGTTTTTTTTTGGGGCCCTCGAAACGGGTCTCTATCGGGCTCTATTTTCGCGGCTGGCAAAGGTAGTCCTTTCTTTTTTTTTTTTTTTTTCTCTGGACTGCAGTGAGAGCTCAGTTTCCTCACTGAGTAGTGGAGGTCACGGCATGACGTCCAGGGCACGACGGCATGACGTCATGCCAGGTGAGCGTTGTTGGAGGAAGGGAAACCCTTTAAGAGAGCCATTTTCTCTCAGGATTTCCTTCTCTTTTTTCAGCGCAGGAGCAACGTCGTGGTGGTGCCAGCGTGGGACCTTCGTCACCTTCTCTTTTCCAGCGCAGGAGCAACGTCGTGGTGGTGCCAGCGTGGGACCTTCTCTTTTCCAGCGCAGGAGCAACGTCGTCGTGGTGCCAGCGTGGGATGATGAAAACCGAGACTTTTAGAAACAGGTATTACCTTCTCTTTCCTGCTTTCGTTTATTTGCTCCCCTGTGAAATGGATCCAAAAAAGAAAAACACTTTTTCTGGAAACGTCCTCTTTTTCTGACTTTTTTCAATTTCTAAGTGCAGCCTCGGGGTGGAGAGAACTAAAACATTCAAAATATGAAAAGTAACTAGCTAAAGCAAGACAGAGTGGTTGCAAATTGGCCAGATTGATTTATTCACACCTAAACACATTAGCGCCACTTTACAGTGTTTGCCAGTGAATCGCTACTTTTGTTTTTTCGTCTCTCTTTGAACAACATTGTTTTCCCTTGGTGGGAAAGTGCACTATTCCTGGAGGTACTGAAATACCTACTTGATGGGTGAATTGGAAAACAAAATGTGTACAGCGGCTGTGTGTTCACGAATGTGGTCTTTTTTTTTTTGTCAAACATATTTTTATTGACGTCGTAAATAACAATACAATGTCGCAGAAAAGCAGAAAATCAAAGGCAAAAGTGTAGAGTACTAAACATAGTAGTGCCTATTAAGGCCCGGGTTGCAGTGTATCACAAGTCGAACAGTCCAAGCTTTGCCTCATTCTATTACCTAAAAGAAAAGTACAGTTTGCAGTATCTTGCAAGCTCGGAGGTAATCTATTGAAAGAACACTACACTCGACCCGTCTTTCTTTTGCGACGAGTTTTATATCTCGGCACCTCCCAACTGGGAAGGTTTCCCGAGAATAAAAAATAAGACCCCTGAACAACTCAAATAAGACCCCAAAAACAAAATGAGAAAAAAGAAAAACCCACCCTCAAACCCACCCACATAAGATGGTGGCGGCAACCCAATGTCAGGATAACTCAAGATCCTATCTGGTATGTTGTTAGAATTGAAAGAGATGCATGTTTCAAATGGAGGGAGGACAGACGGCTTGCGGTAATCCCCGGGTGAGGAAGGTGACTAGAGGGCCCCATTTGTACTCTAAATTTTTGTATTCATCTCGAAAGATATCAGATAGTCTCTCGAGGCATAATAGCCTCCAGAGCCGAGAGTGCCAAAGTGAAATAGCGGGGGCTTCCGTCTTCTTCCAGGCGGCCGCTATCGCTATTTTAGCCGCTCCAATGCATGTCCACATAATGGCCTTATCTGATTTAGTTTGATGTTCCAGAGAGGGGCTGCGAAGACCCAGCAGTGTCTCTGCCATCGTAGTCGGGATGGGGTAACCCAGCATATCTTTAATGTGAGCAAGGATTTCTTCCCAAAAGGGACGTATTGTAGGGCAGTCCCACCAAATGTGGCGAAAGTCTCCCACCAGCCCGCATCCCCGCCAGCAGAGATCCGACGTGTTGGGGAAGATTCGCCTAAGTTTCGAGGGGTATAAGTACCAGTCCATCATGATTTTAAGAAGAGCCTCCCGTAGCTCCATGGAATGATTAAATTTCGTAATGTCCGACCATAATCCCTCCCATTCTTGGACAGAAATGTCGCGTTGGAGGAGCCCCTCCCACATGTGTATATATCTAGGCCGCGGTGTGTGCATAGTAGTAAGCAAATACTTGTAGAGGAAGGAAATTACCCCTTTCATGGAGGTGGTGTTCTGTATATATGTTTCAAATTTTGTGAGAGGTCGGGTGGCTGCGTCCCGAATCTGAGGCGAAGTGGCCCAGTGTTTGAGTTGAAGGTAGTGAAAGTGTTCAGTCGGATCCAGCCCGTACTCCCGTCTGCAGTTCTCAAAGGTGAGGATGTCAGAGTTATGAAAGAGGTGCGTCAGTGCTAAGCATCCCCCTCCTTCCAGGCATCGAAAGGTCCCTCCCGAATAGCTGGTGGGAAATCTGGATTAAAATGTAGTGTAGTATAGGGCGAAGGGAAAGTGGTCCATTGGTCATTCGTGGAGAGGGTATCCCATACTTTCAGTGTGGTGCGTGTGGGAGTGCTCAGGTACGCATTCTTTGGTCTGTCCCCTCTGGGACGCCAGATGAGGTCCCAGATAGACCGACCCGCGATGGAGCGGTCCATATGGAGCCAATGCTTCTCTGACTCGCGTTTAGCCCATTCTGTCACCACTCGTAGTTGTGCAGCTTTATAGTAAAGGCCAAAATCTGGTAGCCCTACCCCTCCGGCTGTTCGTAATCGCCGAAGTATCGAGTAAGAAAAACGCGCCCGGCCCCCCTGCCAAATAAAGCGTATGATCAGAGATTTAAGTTTAGGGAGGAATTCCTTATCAAGTTCTATGGGTAAAGCCTGGAATAGGTAGAGGAGCTTAGGAAGAATGGTCATTTTGACCGCGTGAACTCGGCCGAGCCAGGAGATAAAAAGAGGCTTCCATCTGGTGAGGTCCGCTCGGAGCTTGCTGAGGGCGGGCGGAAAGTTAGCTTTATACAGCTCCTCCACTCTAGGCGTCAAGTGAATCCCCAGATACTGGAGAGAGTGCGACGTCCATTGGAGCAGGGTATGCTAGCGCAGTCCCTCTACCTCGTTAACTGGGAGAGTCAGATTAAGGATGTACGATTTGTCTAGATTGACTTTGAATCCCGCGACTGCCTCGAATCTCTCCAGCTCAGTCTGAAGTGTAGGGAGAGAGCTGGCTGGCTCAGTAAGGGATAGAAGTATATCGTCCGCAAAAAGCGAGATTTTATGGCTCTCACCACTAAAGGGGATACCCTTGATATCCGGTGCTTGCCGTATGGCCATCGCTAACGGTTCAATACTGAGAGCAAATAGTAAAGGGGAGAGCGGGCAACCCTGACGCGTTCCCCTGGTGTGGGAGAAGGGGGCAGAAACTATCCCATTCACCTGCACTCTAGAGCTCGGCTGTGCATAGTTGGCTCGCAGCATAGTAAGAAAGCCATCCGCAAAGCCAAAGTGTGTAAGTGTTTTAAAAAGAAAGGACCAATCCACCCTGTCAAAAGCCTTCTCGGCGTCCAGACCTACAAGCACCGCCGGAATCTTTCGTTTGGTAACCTTCTCTATCAAATGCACTATGCGTCTGGTGTTGTCATGGGTCTGGCGGCCTTTAATAAATCCGGATTGATCAGGGTGGATTAGGTCCGGCATGAGATCATTCAACCGAGCAGCTATGATGGCCGAGTAGATCTTCGCGTCGAGGTTTAAGAGAGCGATGGGGCGATATGAGGAGCATAGGTGCGGATTCTTCCCAGGCTTGGGGATGACCGAGACTATTGCCTCGCTCATCGAGGGGGGGGCTATGCCTTCCGTGGCCATTTTGTTAAAGAGGCGTGTGAGATGGGGTATAATGTCCGGGGCAAACGTTTTGTAGAAGTACGCCGTATAGCCATCGGGCCCAGGGGCTTTATGAAGTTTAAGGGATTTTATGGCGTAGCTCACCTCTTCTGAGGTGATGGGCTCTGTTAAAATGGCATTCTGTTCAGGGGAGACACGGGGGAGCCGCAGCGGTTGCAGGTAGCTGTCTTGTAGGTCAGTGTCTCTTGAGTCCCCCATATACAACGTCCGATAGAAGGTCCCAAAGGCAACGGCTTTCTCAGAATCTGTATGAGTCAGCTGTCCCTTCTCGCCGACAATCCCCCCTATGTATTCCCGCTCACGTTTCTCCTTTAATTGTCTGGCCAAGTGTTTGCCTATCTTGTTACCCTGGGAATAGGATGTTTGACGTAATTTTAGGAGGGTAAACTCTGCTCTGTTATCATAGATAGCTCTAAGTTTCCCTCGAAGTGCGGTGAGAGTGCGTAGGGATTCCCTAGAGGAGTTGGCTTTGTGCTGCCTTTCAGCTTTCTCTAATTCAAATTCCAAATCCACCCGCTCTTTGGCACGTTGTTTGTTCAGGGTGGAGTTGTAAGCAATGCAGTTCCCCCTAAAAACCGCCTTAAAGGCATCCCAGTTATTAAAGACAGTAGTATCTTCAGGTGCATTTAAGATAAAAAAGTCAGAGATAGTTTCGCGAAGTGCAGTGCAAGATGCTCTGTCCCTGGTGAGTGAAGCCGGGAAATACCATTTGGGGGTAGTGGGTGCAATATGCTTCCAGGACAGACAGATCGAGATCATGCAGTGATCCGATATGGAGAGGGGAAAGATCTTGGCCGCCCGTAAGGCCCCCATCAGACTCTGGCTGATGAGAATATAATCAAGTCTGGAGTAGGTGCGGTGTACATGGGAATAGAAAGTATAATCGCGTGTCTGGGGGTAAAGGGTGCGCCAGGCGTCTAAAAATCCCATGTCCTGAAGCTGTTGTTTAGCGTCTGCAGAGAAAGAGTTAAGTTCTGTTCTACGTGAGTGGGTGCTGTCTATATCTGCCTGCCAGGTCAGATTGAAATCGCCCAAAATGATCGTCTTCCCTTCTGCAAAGTCTCGTATTTTCCCCAGGGTCGTGTTCAGAAAGTGTGACTGCCCCGTGTTGGGGGCGTATGTTGCGATAAAAGTGCATAGTACCCCCTGTAGAGTGCCCTTGACCATAACTAGTCTACCGTCCTTGTCCGTCGAAACATCCCTAGGCTGGAATTTCGTGGAGCCGTGAAAGAGAAGGGCAACCCCCCGATGTTTTGTAAGTGCGGAGGATCGATAAATCAGTGGGTAATGTCGATGGCGAAGTCTGGAGTCCTCTGCCCTGGAGAGGTGGGTCTCCTGGAGGGCTACTACATCAAGGTGATGATCTGTAAGATATTTCTAGATCTTCTGCCGCTTTTGGGGGGAATTGAGACCCTTCACATTCCATGAGCCTATGGAGAGTACCATTTAACCGGTGTGTGTTCCCCTCCCCTCTCTCTAGACCTGCGGAGCATACCTGGGGAGTCGGCCATTCCAGTCAGGTATGGCGTTTTTCTCCTATAAAGTGATTGCGAGATAAGGATTCTGATTAGAGCATATGCCTGCACAACACAATTAAAAAGCCGCCACCATCGCCAAATCCCACCCCCGCCCACCCACAAAAATAAAAGAAAAACCAACATTACCAACAACAGTTGAGGACACCAATGACCGTGTCCCGTCCAGAGATCAAGTGTCTCCGGTGTGTATGTTGGGGGGACAGAAGGACCGAGGTCCCCGTCCGCGCCCGTCCTGAATCATTCGTACGTTATCTTACTTTTGGCGCAGTCTGTATAGCCTGGCAAGACGAGACCAAAGCAGCTCAGCCCCAGCGTCAATTAGGAACCAGCCGAGCCTGACATTGCCATTAAATCAGAGCCATGAGACTTGTCGAGTTCTGAGGCGAGGCCTCCTTGGGTGATAAGCGTTAGGTAGCCTTGTTTGCAGAAAGCGTCCGCCAGAGAGAGCTGCCAGTAGCCAAATAGTTAGCACACCATAAAAGAGAGATCCGTGTGCTCAGCCATAGCAGTTCGGCGGGAGTGCTGACACCTGTAAGCACGAAATATACCTGACACCAGCGTGGCCTGGTATGAGCAACGGTCGGTTGCAGCACCGCCACCGCGCCAGTTAACAATAGAGTGAGTTAAGTTCGTCAGCCCTCATTTACGGCTCCTCCTGGAGCCAGCCGACCATTGATATCTTGAAGGGCCACTCCTTGGCGGGTCTGGCGTCTTGCCATGAGCGGAGTCATGGTCGTCAGAGGGAAGACCTAGGAGATCTAATCCCTCCCGCAGTTCCGAGATGTGTCTCTGTTTGTTGTTGTATTCGAAGGCTAATCCGAATGGATACGTCCATCTGTATCGGATGTGATCGTCACGAAGTTTCGACGTAATGGGCCTAAATAATTGCCTCCTAGCCAGAGTGGCCGGCGCCAGGTCTTGATAAACGGAGCAGGAATGATCTTGAAAGGAGACAGTTCCCTTTTTCCTGGCAGCTATCAGGACTGCTTCCTTAACTTTGTAGGAGTGGAACTTAGCCAACACGTCCCGTGGCCGCTTCCGTTCTCCCGTCGGCTGACCACCGACGCGGTGCGCTCTTTCCAATTTGATCTTGAAGGTCTGGGGGCCGAGGACGTCCGCGAACAGCCCCTCCAGGAAGGCCCCCAGATCCGATCCTTCTGCCCCCTCCTCCAGGTCTCGGATTCGCAGGTTCTCCCTTCGAGCCCTATTCTCGAGATCCTCGGCCTTTAGTTGCGTCGGGTGCAGTTGGTCCTCAAGGATACAGATGGCCTCCCGCATGGTGGTAGCGTGTGTTTTGATATCCTGAGATTGCGCCTCTAGGTCCAGCACTCTCGTGCCCACCGAGTCTACATCTTGTTGAAGGGAGGTGAGTCGTCCGGTGAGATCAGATTTCAGTTGGTCGATCGAAGCCCGGAGGTCTTGACCCAGTTCGTTCCTAAGCTCCGTCTTAAATTCCCGTAGCGTAGCCAGGAGATCGTCCTTAGTGAGGGCCATGTCGCCTGTACCTTCGTCCCTTCCAGTTGGAAGGCGTGTGTCCGTTGGCGCAAAGAAGTCAGAGACCCTGGTTGTTGCCTTACTCGTTGGCTTCTTTGGCGGCATAGAGGCCGGTCCAGGTGGACCCCCGTGCTGTGGTGGTCGGACTGAGGAAGTGCGGCGGCAGGTGGCGCGGAGGTCCCCGCGCCGGGGGCTAGGTGCTGATGCTGAGTGTCCGTTTAGGTCCTGCTCAGTAGTGGATGGATGGCGCCGCCACCAGCCCGGCCATGGCTTGTAAGTTGAGCACCTGAGAGATATCCCATTCTGTGCCAGTCACCTTTACGTATGGGGTATAGTCTCAGCAGTCAGTAGAGGCTGACCAAAAAGAGGGGTGAACAAGGTTCTCGATGGGGTATTGCGCCCAGTTCTCGTGTGGGAGACCCTCCAGCATCAGGAGGACACCCGGCGGCCAACCACTTCACCACCACATATCTCAATGCCCCCAGATGCTCAAGGACACCCCATCGCCACTCAGGGGGCACTGCAGTCGAGATGATCACGGGGCCCAGCATCTGGGGGCTCCTGCAATCGTTCGAGAGGAAGCCCGGGGAGTAGACCTCACTCGGCAGGGTGTCTTGACGTCGCCGCAGTTTGGACGCAAACGCAGAGAAAAGGCCTCCCTCGCAGAACGCTGTCAGTGCGCGGCCGCCATCTTAGGGTCAGGCATGGCGTGGGGCTCAAGCAGCGAGCGAAATCGTCAGCCCCCAGGTAGCAGGTAGGGGATGCCTCTGTCTCTATCCCTGCCGACAGGGATCTGGGAGTGCTCCGGTCGCCCTATACATCGTCCACATACCTAGCGGGCGTCACATCTCAGCCCAGTCGGTCGGAGCCTCCCAGGTCGGCTCCGTCAGCGGCAGCGTGACTCCTCCAAAGCGCCCCAATGCACCGCAGGCTCCCGTCTCCTTCAGTAGCGCCAGCGCCGGTCACCGCATCCGCTCGGCACTCGGTGGACAGAGTGCCGAGATTCCGTGCTTCTCACAGGGTGGCGGGCGCCATTTTTTCGCGCTCCGGGCCTTCTCTGTCGGGGCTCCGTGTCAGGTCGCCGTGCAAAATGGGAAGCCTGTCAGGGCTGCATTACATGCTCCCCATGTTCCGAAATCTAACAGCGGTGCTTGTGGCGCTTTTCCCCCTTAGTAAGCGCCGATTACAGCTCAGGACTAAAGCGCGGACCGGGAGCCTAGACGAGCTACGTCCGTCCGGCCATCTTGCCCGGCCACGCCCCGAATGTGGTCTTTTTAAACCATACTGCTTACGTTTTGTAAGGATATAAGCAATGGGCATTGAAACGGGTCCCTTCTGGGCCCTGTAGTCATGGCCTTAACTTTTCAGGCAAAAGCACTCACTAATTTCTGAATAATGAGTGTAAAAAGAAAAAGGTAACCATGTTGTTCCTGCTTACATTTCATGTGCTTTACTTAATCTTGCATTCTCTATGAGTGTTTGCTTTTTCTAGGACGTTGTTAATTTTTTTTTAGGCAGCATATTGCTCTTGTCTAGTGCGTAATTTGAATTGAGTCACATCCAGGTGTTTATAGCGGGTCAGTGCAGTGCAAGTTTCTCTCAGTGGGGCAGTATGGTGTTCAGTGGGGGAGAGGATGTGGCACTATGGTCAGAGCTGCTGAATTCGGAACTGGGGAACCAGATTCAGCCTTCATGACCAGTCCACCAGACCACTCCCGCTGAGGGAGCACATTCCCATGCTAGACCTTAGAAGGCCCCGCAAGATCTTGAAAGCCCTGGTGTCTTAGCACCAGCAGGTAGACCCTAGCAGTGGCATGTGTGGGTTTACCTTGAAGGCCTGTCCGCCACAATTTATTCTGAAGTCCTCACAATGCTAGTTATCTTGATTTAGACCACGCCCCTACTCAGATAGGCCACACCCCTTGAAGAGATTTGCCACGCCCCTTTTAGAGCACCCCCAGTTTTTTTCCCCACTTAAAGCCCTGAGCGTAAGTATTAGTGTAGTATGAATGTATGGGCCCAAGTGAGTATCTAGTGTATGAATGCTGTTTGCTAATATCGCGCTGGATCAGTAGCACAGAGAGTAAATAAAAAAAGATAGAAATATGGCTTAAGGTAAGTGGTTGAGATTAATTAATTTATTGTTTTCTTGTTTTCGAAACACCCAAGCACTCTTCATTGGGAATAGACGGTGCACAAACGTGTGCATAGTCAGGAGTGGGAATGGAAGGGAAGGTGCCTCCTTACCTAGATACGCATTCACCAATACCTCAGGGCTACGCCAAGCCCAGGTAATGAGACAATACTACTATTATTATTAGTATTATTAATAAAAGAGCTTATATAGTGCAAATGGTGACCCACAACAGGGTTTCCCGGCGCTAGACCCATACGACCCAAAGCAGCCCCTGGCAGCAGCACCGGGTACCATGTTGCTCACATCACATTTCTAAACCACAAATGGAATAACTGTAAGGCAGAGATGTCAAGTTATTCCATGTTAGCTGTGAGATACCAATCCAATCACTACACCCCATCACCTATATGTGGTTTCAAGGACTTCAGGTTCAAGAACATAATGAAAAAAACAGAAATCCAGAATTGTTCATAAATGTTATGAATTTGATTTGCAAGAAGTTGGTATCATATATTGCATTGGACTCCCATGCGGATTCTCGTGTTCATTAATTAATTTTATTTGGAAAGCACATATCAGAAGTAAAGTTCATACAAATGTTTGGTATATTAATGGTCTGCCACCTTTCTTAAGGAAAGATATTGGCCATTTTGTTATTCTTTTGAGATTCTGGAAGGCCCCGGGACTCGAATGTGAACACAATTTGTATAAATCCTCTGTATTCTTTTGTTAACATGTCATTTCTGTCTCTGTTTGCTTTATTAATCTTTTAGGAATCTGAGGTATTGCACGTTTATCATGGGCCTTGGTGCAAGCAAGGAAAATGCACTATGTATCGGTGCCCGCAGTAAAATACAGCCGTAATTCAGGGTCAGTGGGCCCCACGTCTATATTTGCTGCACTATTGATAGCTGGGCACCTGTTGGGAATAGAGTAACAGCTATAAAACAATTCTAAGTGGGGGTTTTTTGTACTGGGTGTTTTAAATTTAGATTCCAAAGGGCGGGGATACTTTTGTTAATCTTTTACCAGCCTTGACACAAAAATAGTGCTGCACATATAAAATACTAGCCGGGTGGCAACTCTTTATTTACTTTCCAGAGGCTCTGGCCAGACTGTCTCTGAATTTCGCTATTGGATACAGCCTACTTCTGAGGCCCAGTACATTTATCAGGGCTTTTCCCTATTCCGTATCCCAGTTCAGTTGCAAAGTCTCTCCGTCGATCTAAGAATCGCCAGGGCCAGAAGAGATTCTCCTGCAGGTCTCCCCACCTCGTGACGTCCCCGGGGGCCTATTTAATCTTGGTGCGGGTTTGCCGCTTGTTTTCCTCTGACAGGCTCCTGCACGCCTTGTGCGATCCGCCCCCCATCGCACTGGGATTTAAATGGCCGCCATTATTGTCTGTGACGAAGGCGGGCCTCGCGAGATCCCTTTGATGGCGGCGTCCCCTCTGAGAGGGAAAGTGCCCAAAGGCCTCCGCGCGCTCTCTCTTCCCAGTTTCTGAAACAGCTGTTTGTCTTGTTCCTTCCTTTTCAGGAGCTCGCGCTTCAATGGCCGCGTGATGTCATCCTGGTTCGGACAATGGTGGCTCGGAATTGCCTCATCCCTTAAAAATAGAGGCCCTCGGGGCAGTGTCTGCTTAGCAGGCTGAGCTGTCTCCACACACTGGTTCCCACCAAGAAGTGAAAGGGAAATCCACAGAATGTTTTGTGTTTTAAAGGCTCGTAGGCTTGGTGAAAGTTAGTCGGATGTCAGTGAGAGAGGTACCTGTCAACCCACCCCCATATGGCAGGCATAACAAGCTTTCGGCTTCTCATCACCCACCTGACAAAAAAATATGCTGCCATAGACTTTAATGGCGTCCCCCGCTTTTCAATCCTATAGCACCCTCCAAAAGAGTGTTCTTTCTCCATTGACCATAATGGGGGCCACTTTCTTAAACGCCTGACTTCATCCTTATTTTTAAGACAAGTGTTTGAGAGGTATGAAGAGGCTAAAATACTGCTATAACTCATGGTAATTCATGTGTCTGTTGGACAAGTCTGTGAATCAAGAGCTCACATGGAATAGCAATCTAGATATAGAGACCTTGCCTTACTTGTTCTGAGTGAGACATAGCAGGTATCTAGAGTTTAGATTGTGAAGAGGTTACTTGATAAACCTGGTGAGAGGGGCTAGAACCAGAGCTTTAAACCCAACTCTATTCAGAAATCTGGTGTGTGCAGACCGGCTCCTGGGAAGTAAATATCCGGCTTAGGAAATATCCTACTATAAGGGTCAACGTTAGCCATTCCTTTACCCCTTGCCACCATGGATCTATCTAACCATCCATTCATCTATCTATCTATCTATCTATCTATCTATCTATCTATCTATCTATCTATGTCTGTATGCCAGTCTGTCTATCAATCCACCCACTCCGGCCTGTCTGTCTGTCTATAAACGCTAAAGCTATTTTTAGCTTCCTTAGTGTGCTTCCAGGTAAGTTGGCAGATAAGGTAATAGAGGCACAGAGTGATAGTATCATTCACTCAGGTTCACATAGTGTGGGCAAGTGTGGAATCAGGGATTAGAGCCACGCCAATGTTTCTCTCATGGTTCATTTGTTAATCTTTAGCTTCTACAGCTCATCCCCTACCTTTAACATCTCATTCTTGGATTGCGTGTCACAATATTGTTGGCAAAAATATTGTCTGGCAGAACTCGTGTGTCCCAGAAATATTGTCCCTCTGGTTGTAGATTTTCGATTATTAACTCCAATGAGGTGCTATTTTTCTAAACCATATTTAGGACACTATATTTCTGTGAGATAATATTTTGTTTATGATATTCAGTTACCTTGCCTATTGTTGAGTGTTTAGTGATGGGCTGTGAGCTGTTCCAGTGAAATTTCAAGGCCATTTCCAAGCTTTTGGAATACAAGGGGGTTATTTAATTTAGTGAATTCACTGATTTGGGTGGGAGTAGGAAATGGTCACTTTTTATATGACAGATACATTTTGATGTATTTTGAACTATTCAAGGGTGTTGGGGAAGGGAGTTGGGTTATTTATGAGGATGACATTTTACATATTTCAGTACATTTCCTGTCAGTTTCTCGATCAGAGGGGTTGGGAGTTGTATTTTCACCTGTCAGACAGCTCAGTAGTTTACTGGATCAATTAGGGTACTCCAATATAATTGGCCTGTTCAATATCAGGCCAACGAACTACCCATGAACGGTGCAATTTCTAAACATCTGAGGGATCTGAGGTCAGTATCAGGTTGATTGCTAGTGGTTTGAGAGTTTTGCTATGCCTACCTCTGTTGCAAAAAAGAATAAAGTATGGCAAAACCAGTAGAACAGGATTTGGCAGAAGTAGAACAGGTATAGAAACCCTTTTCCGTTTTAATGCATATCATGGCAAAATATGATTCTTATTGACCCAAAGAAAATGTACAATATGCTATGACTTGGAACTACTATAACCTAAAGTCTTGGTCCTTGTCCAAGTAACATTCCTTCTTTATTCCGATGACCTTGTTTCCCTGTCTACCTGTCCGGGTGTCTGTGTCTCTTTCTACTGCTATCTCAGTTCCAGTGTCAGTGTCTCCTGGTTCTATATATCTGTCTGTCTCTCCCTTTCCATTGTTTCTCTCACTATATAGCATTTTTCAATGTTAGTTTCTTTGCCCCAGTGACATTACTTCCTATTCCAATGTCCATGCTTTTCTGTCTCAGTGTCCGAGCCTATGACTGAGTAACCCAGTCTCTCCTTGAACCTGTGTTCCAGTTCCCAACTCTGTCACTTCCATAGGCTACACCAACATTTCTAAAATGGAACAAAATGTGTAGTCTCCTAAAGTTGTCTTTATTGTACTTGTTATTTGTAGTTTGTCTTGTAGATCCGTGGGGTGTGCTCATGTAGTCTTTCTTCCATGTCAGTCAGTGCTTTCACTTTTAGTCCCTCTTCGTCCATGATTGGTGACAATATTTAGTCCTACATCTATATATGTGGCCTGTCCTAGTTTTTGGTTGTGAAAATCTTTTTACTCTAGGATTAGTACAAACAGTCCGTAATCTACCTGTCACCTAGAGGTCACCGGTTGAATCCCAGTGGGGCAAGCTCAACCTTTCATTCTTCGCAAATCGATAAAATGACTGTCACTGAGATGTGTAATACCAAAATATATTTAAGTGTCAGAACAGAATTCAATTTGCAGTGTGTTCTATTATAAAATAGAAAAGCTATAAATTTCTGTTAACATAATATTTCATGGTAAGAAATCTAGCAAATGAATCTCGAGAAGAGGGAATTGTCAAACAACTTCATAGACGATGCACTTAAAAAAATCGAACAATCCTAAAGGATTGCACTGTAGGGCACCATAAACACAGTTCTTGCAACAAAAGTATCAGATGTACAACCGGTTTTTAACCCCTCCTGCCCCTCCTTCCCCCTTTTTGTGCGTGTGTGCAACATTTGGGATGAATTGTAAATCGCCACATACCTGCTTGAGGATTACTTTCCAATTAGGTGTGACAAATCCCCAGACATCTGGATTTGCCCAGGAGGGGTTAACCACAGCCTGCCCCCTTCTAAATGTTCACAGATCCCTGGATTTCCATGGGAACAGTGTGGGCTCATTTAAAACGCAAACATAATATGAGTTTTGCTTTATGCTGGTGACTCCTAGACTGTAGACCCCGACTCCCTCCTAATAACTCATTCTCAGATTCTGACCTGGAAGGCCTGACAGATGACAAGCTGTGACAGCACACGGCAGTGGCTTTCAGCAGGGAACGGTACCCAAGAGCTGTCAAGATGTAAGATTTATGGGTCTTAGCCAAAAGAAGATATTTTGACAGAAAAATGGTGATGTCAATGTGTGAGAATTCAGACGAGCCATGTGGCAGCTGATGAGGGGGGGCTTCTTTCTAAAGAGTGAGACAGAATTGGGAGTCTAAGAAACAGACGTATAGAAACATAATCAAAAAATCCATTTTTGAGGTTTCTTTTCCTAAAAAATGCTTTGCCAATAAATGCAGTAAGTGGATTTCCAAGACTCAAGGACACTGTCAAAGGTAGCTGGTTAATATAAAGCTCACATGTTGGATCCCCCCCTCCTTGTTCCACTACCCGCATGAGCACAGTGACCGATGTCACATAAGAGTGCCAAGCTGGTCCTCAGGCACGGCACCAAAACACTTCCCTCATAGGCCACCCTCATAACGTGCGTGCTATCCATCACTCCTCTTTGCTTCGCTACACCCGCCCATAAGTGCAGAGACCTATGTGTGGTATCCTGTCTTCTTTTCTAACCCGGTGTGGAGTGTTCTGAGCCATGTGGAATGTGTGAGTATTTTATCCCTGTCAGCAGAGTTTCAGTGTAGAGCTGGGGTTAAGCTGATTACATCCTCACTCCTGGTGTGCGGTGCTTAATTTGTAAGATAGCAAGTGCCTGGGCCCTCATCAGAAGTCCACTGCAGCTTACAGCACCCATTGCCCCTGCCAGCGCTGCCAATGACAGTACAGACACAACTGCTAACCATCACATGGCTACGAGTGTGACAAGTCAGACTATTTCAGGCCCCCAAAGCTATAGGAATGGCATGGGCGGCAGGTATTATTCAGTTTTAATGTATATTAAATTATTAAACACTGTTGTTGGGCTCATCTCAAAATTAGACAAACAGCACCACCATGTGGCAGACTGTCATTAGTGCCGGTGTTGAGAATTAAGTGACTGTACCGAGCACTGGAAACCACCGGCTCAAATTAAGCACTGCTGGTGTGGTTTCCTTCCCTGTAACTTGTTCCTAAATAAAGTACTTGTTCCGGTACCTGCCTGCCTCCTGGGTCTCCTTGTCAGCTTTCAGCTTCGAAATGAATCAGTGGCAACGAGTGAAAACTAAAGGTGTTTGAAAGGGACTGAAGTGGAGATACATTTAACTGAAGAAGGAACACCAGCAGAGACGTTTTAATTCATGGGTAAGGTGGGCAATTAATTGCCCAGGGCTCCCACCTGCTAAGAGCCCCCCTGAGAAAGTGAACTTTCTTTCTGTCTCACTTCTGTCTACTTCTGTATGTAAACCGTTCTCCTCTTTGCCTACCTCGACCTACATCTCTCTTTGCCTGTGATCATCTTAAGCTTTTTTGTTGTGCTGAGCAAGCTATATTTCTTTTTGTTATGATAAGCACTTTTTATTGGTTTTAACTTATTGGCAATAGTAAGCATTTTCATCTTTATATGAGCCAGGCATATTTCAGCTTTTTTGAGTGACCACATTTCTGCAAGTTTGCTTGGCATAATGAGGGCTTGAATTAGCAGAAAATGTGTAATAAAATTTAAGGTTGTTCCCAAAAGGGACCCCAAACGACTCTGAACCCCACGAGTGCCGCAAGGCCAGGCAGCCCTAAAGCAATGCACAGCAGCTGTATGATTAGTGTGCAGTAGGAGTGAGCACTAAGGAGAAATGCTGATTAAGAAAAGTACACCAGAGTCTTGCTCAGCATCTGAGTGCTGCAGGAAGGGCTACTAATTTAGTTTAAGTGGGGCATGTGAGAAGGGGGTAGAAACTGCCCTAAACCACTTACCTAATGCAAGCGAGTAGGGTCCCACGATAAAAACGCTCAAACAACATCTGAGGAAAGGAAACAACACAGTGAGGAAGGGGGAGGAGACTCAGGAACAAAGAAGAGGAGAATTGAAAGTAAGGAAGGACAGAGGGTTACACCAGGAAGGAGAGCAGAGGCAGGAGAGGAGAAAGAAAAGTGACGAAGGATTCCGCTCAACAGGAAGGAGGTGAGGTAAATGAAAGAAAAGGACAGGATGACGTGGAAGAAGGAGAGACGTGGAGTAGCGCAATTTAGACTCCATCCCTTACACATCATCATTGTGCAATTTGCATTTATAGTTTGACATTATATTTACTGTGTACCTTAATAATATTAACGTGTGTTAACATTTAAACGCATTAATGAAACTTATCTACTGTAAAAACTTGAGTTTTATACACGTGTGCGCTAATGTTCAGCACAATGCATTTGCATTTATACTCTACGTCACATTTGGATATTCTGAAAGTCATATTTGAAAGTGTAATCATGTATGCTTTTACTCATGTTTGCATTTGTTCGTGTGTTGTATGTGCACAAGTATAACCATGTTTCGAAGTGCACGTTTAACTGTTTAGTTAAAGTTAGCCAGACTGAAGGCTATGTGATTTTGAAATGTACTTTGCTTGGTTAGTGTGCTCTTTCTTTTGCAGGTACGTTCTCAAGGTTTCATTAGCTAGAGGAAGGAGTATGGTTATCTATTGGTTTTTGACAGTAAGGTCTGAGAAGAGAAATCTTGGCAAGAAACGTGAAGACCTAATGAGCAGATGAAGCCTCCTATTCATCGCGTATTAGAAACGAGGAATGCTCAAGGTTGCAGTAACTGCCCATGTTCTGCGGGATGGGAAAGTTTGGTAATGTTGCAAATGCACAACACAAGAAGAGAAATGATTGGTTCCTGGTGGTGTGGGAAGAGATACAACTGTTGCTGAAGTTTCTTTTTGTTTTAGTTAGTGTACACACTGTTAGAAGTTAGAGCAGATTCCCTTAGACTTTGAGGGATACAGACCCCTCGTCTTCCTGTCTTCTTGCAAGTGTGAAGCTTAACGCTTATTCCAGTTCTGGAAGACTTTTACTGGAGTCTTGACTATGTTGACATCTTCTGTCACTTCTGAATTTCTTTGAGACGCTATTCTATAAACCATCCTTATTCTAAGCTTAGGACCCTGATTAGATGCCATTAGGACTGATTCATGTTAAGTAGGGAGAATCTGAGTTTCTTTGAGGAACACCTATTTCTAATTCTCAGTTTCTGTATTGTTGTGGCTGTGATTAATTAGTATCTTATCCTACTGAGACTGAACCGATTGTGATATTTCAGCTTGCCAGCTGTAATCTTGTATCTTTTTAATATTCTCCTGACATGCACATATATTGGATTGACTATTAATTAGAAATACATTTCTTTAACTTCGATTTCTGATTCCTAGTCCTTATTGTGGGGCCAAATGGGCTTCATGAAGATTGAATAGTTTTATTATTGCTAACTCTCTTTGCTTCTCAGTCAACTTAAAAAGATCCCATCAGTTGAGAGATTGTAATTCACGCATCTGCGCACTCTCAGACATGAGAAGCGTAATAAGGATGCCGCAGCAAGGAGGAGTGCCAGGAGAGAGACACTGACGAACCCCAGCCAGGGACGAGGAGAGCCAGAAAGGAGACTGACATTCTGGGGTGCCAAGAGAGCCCGACACCAGCGAGTCTGAAGTTGAGGGAGAAGACTTGGATAGTGAAGCAGAGGAAGATGCATGGTTCGACGACTGGTGGATGCCACCAGCACAAGCAAAAATTTACACCACAACTCAGGAGAGTTGTGGCCAACCCCGGTGAGTGGGGGGGAATGATCAAAGAAGTGTACACTTTTTGTTTTCCTGTTTCTCCTTCTGACATTTATTTCCTAGTCCGGAGAGGTATTTAAGTTAAGGTTATACCTTTATGTTCACCCTATGATGACCTATATCTAAAGAGATCTTGTGACAGGGTCACAATGGTCCACAAAACCTCTCGAGCACAAGTATGAGAAACTGTTAAGGGCACAATAACCCAAGACAGTGGGGCAAATAACACACATAAAAAGAGAACCACAGGTCCTTTTTACTTCTTTGGTCTATTGAGTGGTATCCTTTCCCCTGCCCACTACGAAGCATGTGCACCAAGTGGTGACCATAACCGAGAAAGGAATAGACAGATATAGAAAAGATATAACGCAGAAACACTTACTTGGGTCCTCTGGTTTTCTTCCGAGGGTGTTGGTGGCATCAAACTGGCGAACCTGGTAAACAGAAGAAATAGATTTCACCTAAAGGAACTCTGGGCCCTTCTAACAAGACAACATCCCAGTGATACCTGAAAACATGATCACTTATCTACCACTGTTTTTCGTTTGGCTGCTGAATGATTTTTGTATTATAGACACATTAAAGCAATCATTCACAAATCTGACAAGCCTCCAACGCCTTATTTCCGCCCATCCCTCCACAGGGCACTGTTAGGGCAAGAGACAGAGAAGCTCAGCTAGTGCTGAGGAGTCCTGATCCAGGAGAGCTGAGAAGGGGCTTGTTGGATCAGCTTTTACCATTGTGCATTTGGAAGACCTGACCCATTTCTGCCCTGGATAACAAGGGGCATCAGTACAGTGTGATGAAGGTGAGTAGTACTATGGTCCAGAAAGCATATGTGGTACTATTGTACAGTGAAGGGAGCACTGAACTGATTGAAAAGCATGGTACTGCGTCTTCACAAAATGCCAGCTGTACAATACTCAAAGAAAAGCATATTGTAGCGTGAGAAGAGCTTGTTCATACAATATCTCTGAGATATTTAATAATGTGGCCCCACGGGATTTTGCTTTCAGTTTGTTTCCCCATAAAAGAGCAAGCTGGCCATCACTCAGGACACCAAAGTGCTTTGTGCATAGGTCATACTCATAACTCACGCCCCCCAGCCACACACAATTGTTTAATAGGAGGATCATGCGTTCTATCCCTCAATTCCCTTTTACTCCTGTACCCACTTAAGTGCAGATAACAATGTCCCCATAAGAGCGAGCGCCAATCTGGTTGCGACACAGGACATTAAAATACTTCCCGCATAGGCCAAGTAGCATCTCAACAATTTTCCAGCTATGCTTGTTCCTTGTCAGGGGTATGCCATGTTATATAAATGCAAGCACATTAGACTGCGATTCAATTTGTGCATGGGGAGGAAAGAACTTATTGATTTCCCCCCACATCACAGGTAATAAGGCCTTTGGCTAAAATCAAACATATTTTTTTGACTTCACAAAGTTTTTTCTCTCATTGGCGAGGGCTCGGCAGCTCCTTAAAACCAAAGTACTGCGAAACCACGACAAAATAAAACAACTATTGACAAAGTAAAAAGGCGGGACCTATTGGCTTTGCCATTGCTTGTTTGTAACTCAGATTGATCTGGATGTACTGAATCTGTGTTGAGGAAGATATAGGGAAGCAAATACAATGTAGGACTATTCAGCAAAAACATCTGCATTAAAGAGCTAGCCAGAGGGCTCTCTGTTTGGCGACACACTAGCGGTGCCTGAAAGATGTGGGTTCTTAGGGTTAGTCAGAAACAGCTACAGCTAGAAGGGGAGCTATGAAGAAACAGCCTGGTGTGGGCAAGCATTTGTAAGCGGATTGCATCAAAGGCCAATGAACTCTGCATTTTATTTAATAGAGCCAGTGTTATAAATGAGATTCAAGAAGCAATCTATTTGTCCTTTCACAAGAACCATGATCATTTTGGAGTCACATCCCGGTAGATTGCCCCAGCCCCAAAAGCAAACTATGCAGTGGCAGCCGGCACGGATTGGGGGTGGCGGGGCAGGTAGTGAGGGTGGTAGCGGGGAGAGGGGTGTAAAAAAAGAAATTAAAAAACGTACCTCCTCACCGCGTTTCTCCTCCATCGTTGCTGCGTTTTGCCTCCGTCTTCTTACCATGTCTCTCCCAGCCAGGAACAGGAAGCACATCCAGGCTCCCCTGACCAATCACAACTCTGCAATGCAGCATTGTGATTGGTCTGCGCGTCATGGTTCAGTGCTTAGCCAGGGATCGGGAGCCTGGGCATGTTCTCCACCCAGGCTGTTATGCAGCCTGGGTGGAGAATATGCAAAGTACGCATGACTGTTTGGCTGGCCCAAGAGGGCCTGCCAATCAGTCAATGCGCACTCACAGAGTGCCCACCACTCCTCTCCCCTGCTCTGAGAGCAGAGCAGCCCCACCCACCCCACAAAGACGCCGCAGCAGGAACAAATAAAATGAGAATAACAACGAGTTATTATCATTTTATTTTTCCTTTATTTCCACTGCTGAAAGCAGTGGGGCGACGCTCCTCCACCTTAGCGGATGAGCCGCCACTGAAACTATGACCTTGGTGTAGAAAAGGTAAACAGTCAGGCGTTTCTCACCCTTTCTTCCAAGGAATTAGGAGTGCTTGGAGTGTGACAAATCTGTCAGAGAACCTCTTGCAAGTAAAACATGAGGGGGTACCACTCGAACCCACAAAATATATGCCCACACAAACGTTTGTACCTTATAAGATTTAATATTATTTGCTTCTCCTCCACATATCATAAGAAGCAACACGAGCAAAGGATGTTAGCCTACTCAAAATGAAACAGGAAAGTCATGTTAATTCTAAAACCCAGGCTTTGCATACTCAACGTAAGCAAATTACTTGCTTAGTGCTATCCTGCTCTGCACAGAAAAGTGAACTGAGAACAGTATCAACATATAGCAAAGTGTCTCTCCACAAGACACTTTATGTACATGCAATTCATAAATTCAAATTGATCTCTACTACAAAGTACTTGATATATATTTCTGTACTCTCCTACTAAAATCTATCTACATATATCTGGAGTATATAGTTTGTACGAGATTTCACGGAAAAACAGATTCATAGAACCTATTTTGAGAAACCGCTTAAACTTAATTGTCTAATCAAAATGATCAAGATGAGTGGCATTTAGAATTTGGTAGAGGCAAACTCATAGGAAGCCTTTTTTCAAACTGTATTTTATATACATTTCTAAATGTGCAAATGTCATTAATCTTGAAAAAACAATTCTCACTATTGATCTACAAAGTTTGCATAAATGCTTCCTTCTTGCCTTTCCTTCCCATATCCTCACATTTTATCATCTTTTTATTTTTTGACCCTATTCCACTTTTCAGTGCTTTTTTATCATACCACTTATTTTTCTACCTCCCTTCAACAATTTTAAAATAATTTTTTTCTCTACCCACCTCCTAACCCCCAACCTCACTTATTTTAGTGGAGTCACATTTTATGAACTCTCATTGCTGCTCTTAAAGTTTTTCCAACCCTGCCTACCTCAAACTTTGTCTCTTTAACTCCTTTTCGTGCTTTAATATTTAAACTATGTTTATCAGCTGGGATTTGCCATGGGGTCCCCATTTTTAGGTCAAAGCCTATCAGACAGCACACCTGTCTAGATTAGAAAAGACTTCTTGGGGATATTCTGATAGCGTCCCTTGGAATGCATTCCGCCCATTGCCTACCAATGCCTTTTTCGTTGTTGAGTCACATTGGCTTTCTTTCTATTTACTGACTATTTGTTTTAGGCTATCCAGCATGTCTTGTCCCGCCTGTGGAGCATAGTCTGTTTACCACCTCTCTGACTCGCTCCTTGTATTCTTCCATGAGTGCTCACTTTCTCTGACTTCAAAGTGAGAGGATTTATGTGACAATCTTGCTGGATACTGGAGGTGAGCGAGGAAAGGTTTTTTCCTAGCACACAACTAAATTTAAATGTCTGTACATTAACTGTGCAAATATTTCAGAATATATCTGAATTAGGAAAGCACAAATGAAGCACATTTTTAAAAATTCTGAAGTGGGGTGGAAACAAATATTCTAATATGATCAAAATAAATCAACACACTAGGTGATGCCATTTCCACACTACTCCACTCTACTCCACTCTACAACACTCTACTTCACTCTGCGCCACTCCATTCTATGCCACTCCACTCTTCAACACTCTATGCTAATTTACTCTACACCACTCCACTCTGCAACTCTATACCACTCCACTCTACTCTACTCTGTGACACTCCACTTTATGCATGCCACTCTGCTTCACTCTACGCCACTCCACTCTACGCTACTTTACTCTACCATATGCCCCTCCACTCTATGCCCCTCCACTCTACAGCCCTCCACTCCACTTTACCACACTCCACTCTACAACACTTCATGACATTCTATGCCCCTACACTCTACGACCCTCCATTCTATGACCCTCCACTCTGCATCAATCTACTCTACGACACTCTACTTCTCTCTGTGCCACTCTATGCCACTCTGCTCCACTCTATGATATTCTACTCCACTCTATGCAATTCCCTTTCTGCCCATCCACGCCACCTTTACACCACTCTACCCAACTCCACTCTACTCCACTTCTGCGACACTACGCTCTACAACACTCTACTCCACTCTACTGCACTACTCCACTCTACACCACAACACTGTATGCCACTCTGTGTCCCTTTACCATGCCTCTCCACTCTGCAACACTCTATGCCACTCTACGACAGTCTATGCCTCTCCACTCTACCCTCCTCCATTCTATGCCCCTCCAATCTACACCACTCCACTACACCATACCACTCTATGACACTCCACTCTACGACACTCCACTCCACTCTACAACACTCTACTCCACTCTATGCCACTCCACTGTACGACACTGTGCCACTTGACTCTACAAAACTCTACGCCCCTCCACTCTACGATGCTTTACTCCACTCTGTGTCACTCCACTCCACTCTACACCACGCCATCCCTCTCTGCACCACTCTATGCCACTCCACTCTACAACAATCTACTCCACTCTATGCCACTCCATTGTATGACACTCTGTGCCACTTGACTCTACGACACTCTACACCCCTCCACTCTACGATGCTTTACTCCACTCTGCGTCACTCCACTCCGCTCTATGCCACGCCACCCCTCTCTACACCACTCTACGATGCTCTACTCCACTCTACACAATTTCCTCTATGCCACTTCACTGCACTGTATGCCATTCCACTCTACGACACACTACTCCACTCTACTCTACTCTACATCACCTCACTGTACGCCACTCTATGCCTCTCTACTCTGTGAAACCCTATGCCTACTCCACTCTACCACACTCTACTCCACAATATGCCCTGCTCCTGTACGTCCCTCCACTCTATGTCACTCTTCTCCACTCCTTCAACACCACTCTACTCCGCTCCACTCTACAACACGGTACTCCATGACACTCCATGAAAGTCCACTCTATGGCACTCTACCCCACGTTTCAACGCTTCACTCTACAGCACCACACCACACTCCACAACACTCTCCTCTACACTACTAACTTTTAGCCATGCAGAACAGCAGCCACGCTGGTGTACAACATGGTTTAAACATATTGGCAAAGCCAATAGCTCTTGTATAGGCGAGACCTACTGGCTTTACCAATGTTTGTTCTTTTAAAGACAGGTTGAGAGCTCTGCTATTCCAGCTTTCATAGAGACATTGAGCAGCAACTACATCTAGGCCATCCACCCATCAAACATAGGCCTCTGGGGTGGGATATCCAGCTGAATTCCCACAAAGTCCCTCCAGGCTCTCAGCGCCCACGGGTGTAGCTATCGTTCGTGCAACAGGTGCAGTGGCACCGGGGCCCAGGGGTCCCGAATTATGGCCTTCCACTTCTACTCAATTGGTGTATAGAAGGGTCTTTTTTCCTTGCTTGCATCAGGGCCCTTATCTCCATTGCTACTCAAAGATGGCGGCCACAAGCAAGCGAATAGTAAAACTCAAGGCCGGAATTCTCAAAACTCAACTAAACTCTGCCTGGCTGGACTCTATGAAGCATGAAAGGCCATCTCCACGCTCATGAATGGCTGCCAGGTGCCTCGCATTTTACAAGAGCGTATGGCTGTTTGAAGCAGGAAATAATTACCCGGCTGCACTCCCTCCTCAGCCCCTCTCTTCTCCTCAGCCTCGTTAAGGAGAAGAGCTTGACTTCATTAAGGGGACGATTTTGTTGCATTTTCCCAAATGGCCTAAGAATCCCCTGCCAGGTCATAGGGCAAGTCAACAGAAGACCTGGCGCTGTTTGCTTCCACCACAGTCTCGTTTGTGGAGTCACCTGTTGGACGCTGGACCCAGCTGGTGGTCAGGAATGTAACTATGACGACCGAGATCTCTACTAGGCACAAAAGATGCGACCTCCAGGAAAGTTATAGACAATTAACCCCTCTGGTAACAGGTCAGTGAATAGCCCGTTTACTAAGGCGTCTGGTAAATCGCTCCTTTCAAACATGTCTGGGATCTGAAATTGAAGAAATATTTAGCATTTTGCAGAAATAAAACGCTCGATTAAATCAGGAGGACCACAGGGAAAGCTCAACAAATTTTTATTTTGCGCTATAACAACCTCCATGTGGCCAGACTCAAAATATGGTGTTTGATGAATGTAAGAAGGCAATGGCCTTTAATCGTTATGTTGCAAACAAGTTTGACACCCTGTACTTGCTGCACTCCAGTGAGGGGCTTGCGAATAGT
The DNA here is from genome assembly GCA_963921515.1 of Calotriton arnoldi. Taxonomy (NCBI): domain Eukaryota; kingdom Metazoa; phylum Chordata; class Amphibia; order Caudata; family Salamandridae; genus Calotriton; species Calotriton arnoldi. The sequence continues at coordinate 235,416 of CAWUFW010011476.1, forward strand.
GAATGAAACACAATTGTCTGGAACTAAGAAAATAAAAAACTAGCAAAAATTAATAGTAATCAGGTTTTTCCTGGCTGAAAGAAATGTAACTTTGCAGAGGGCCACTCTGATCAAAATACACTAGGAGGGCTGTGTTTCATCCGAAAACGACAGCTCAAATCTGTCGCTGAGACAGTTCTGTTACAAGACTGTGCGGTCACATTGAGTTTGTTGTTACATTTTTATTTTTCAAATCACAACTGTCTATCTCATACCTTCTTGTTAGATAGCTGTTAGACCTGTCAGCCTTAAGGTGGTCTTCCCTGAAACATTTTGCCTGCTTACCTCCGCTTTTTACGAATTCTTTTTGTTGGCCTAAGGACTCTGAGTACTTTACTGCTGCTGACCAATCCTAAAGTGCATGTGATTCTCCCCTAAACATGATAACATTGGTGTATACGCAATTGGCATATTTAAGTTATTTGTAAGTCCCTTATAAAGTGGTATACCATATACACAGGGCCTGTAAATTAAATTCTAGTAGTGGGCCTGCAGCACTGATTCTACTACCCACACCAATAGTCCTGTAAACATGTCTCAGGTCTGCCACCGCAGAGCCCATGTGTGCAGTTTTACTGCCACTTTGACTTGCAATTTAAAACCTTTTGCTATGCCTTAAACTCCTGTTTTAGTACACATAAGTCACCCCCAAAAGTAGGCCCTAAGTAGCCCATAGGGCAGGGTGCTGTGTAAGTAAAAGGTAGGGCATGTACTTTTAAGTGTTGCATGTCCTGGTGGTGAAAAAACCCAAAATTCATTTTTCACTACTGTGAGGCCTACTCCTCCCATAGGTTAACATTGGGAATTCTTTAATACACTTTTAAGTTGCAATTCCTGATTAGAAAGGAGTAGATGTATCATGTTTTAAATCTTTGGAATGGAAATGACAAATGCTCTTTACTGGTAAAGGTGGATTTGACATTACTATTTTAGAAATGCCCGGTTTAGAAAGTGGACATTTCTCTGCTCTTACAGCTCTGTGTGCCTGCAGCCTGTCTCTAATACACGTCTGGGATGGGTGCATTCCCTCTAGACAGCCACAAACACATTACAAGTAGGTGTGTCTGAATAATCATCTGCATTCTGATGGCTTTTCCAGGGCAGAAAGGGAGGGAGGGGCTGACACTTACACCTGAATAGGCAGTGTCCTGTTTCCCACACAAAGGGCTGATTACCCCCTACTGATAGTCTGGAGCCAGGGCTGGGAAGAAAGGGCTTCTGTACACTTCCAAGACACTTGTTTGAAGTCACCCCCACTTTAAAGGCACAACTGGGTATAAGTACTGGTGCACTGACCCCCCACTAAATCAGACACTTCTGGACCTGCACTGAACTCTGTCAGAAGAGCTGCTGTGTTGCATTAATGACTGACACTCTGCTAGAATGCTGATCTGGAATACCTGCTGTGCTGCCCTGTTGCGCTCTGACCCTGCTGAGGGAGAGCTGGGATCTGCCTTGCAACCAAACTGATCTCCAAGGGCTTGTTGGCTTGCCTCCTGTTGTTTGAGACTCAAGGCTATCAAACTCTCTACCCCTGCTCCTGTGCCTGGTTCACTGAAAGTGGACCCCGGTACTTGCACCAGCGAAATCGATGCATCTCCAGTCTGTGTGTAGCAGAACCGGTGCATCAACCCTGCTGCAGGGGTAGAATCGGCGCATCGCACTCAGAACCACCGCATTGCATCCGGAACCGCTGCTTCGGAACCAAGGCATCGCTGCCATTGCGTGGAGAAGATCAACATAGCGCCCCTCCAGTGTGTATTAACCTTGCCCATCACCTTCGGAACCGCTGCACTCAGAACAGAGCTTCGCTCAATGAACCTACTGTGTGACCAAAATCGATGCATCACCTCGGCTGGGGGCTGGACATCAATGCATCGCTTTTCTGCACCCCGCATATCGCTGTTGTGACCAGGAACAAGGTAATCTGTTTGTTTACCAGGCCTGTGTGGCTCCTGTCCCCGTCCAGCGCTCCATCGCAGTCGGCTTGAACTGTTGACCTAGCCCCGGTCCAGCGCAACCAGATAACCCCTATAGGCGCTTATTGCTTCTAAGTGCTAAAGCTCTTTTTATTCTTTACAAATTCATAACTCAACTTCTACTTATTGAATGCAAGTTGTTGTTCTCTTGATTTATTTATAAAATTAGTGGCTATTTTTCTAAACCAGAGTGGAGTCTTTTTGTGGTATTTTCATTGTGTTACTCTGTGTGTGTGTGTGTGTGTTGCACAAATACTTTGCACATTGCCTCTTTAGATAAGCCTGACTGCTCTGTGCCAAGCTACCAGAGGGTGAGCATAGGTTATCTTTTAGTGTGTATCTGACTTACCCTGACTAGAGTGGTGGTCCCTACTTGGACAGGGTGCATACCTCTGCCAACAAGAGACCCCATTTCTAACAATAGCTGAGTGAGTTAAGAACCTGCAAAAGATATCTGCACCTAACCTCTGGTCACAGGTTTGCATTGTGGAGGATCCACTCAGACTTGCATCTGTAAAAGGTGGATAAAAGGAGTGCCACAAAGGTAACTAACAATATACATGCTTAATTGCTCTGCAGCCCCATGTCATGTATGACATCTTCAAGACTTTGCACAATCTCAGACTGCAAAAGCGCCCTTTTCAAAATCACTTTAAACAACAATTTCACTCTATCAGGGATCTTAATCTGTCGTCCCCCTGGACCATCTAAAGTTTTCAGGGAGACACTTGCAAATCTCACTGCTTCACTTACCATTAGCTCCGCCAATTTTAGTATCTTGGAAGATCTTAACCTCCATCTCGAAGCCAGTCCTGACGGTGATATCATTAATTTTATTGACGATCTTGCTGCATGTCAGTTAACTCAATTAGTTCTTGGTGCCACTCATTCAGCTGGTCACCTTCTCGACCCTGTCTTTTCCAGTCTTTGCTCCATGAGGGTTGTGACCCCTCTCCCCATTCCCTGGACTGATCATTGCATGATCACTATATTAATTCGCTTGCCATGCCAAAGGCAGACATTCAGGCTGGACCCTATCCTTAAACGCCCATGGCACAAGCTGGACTTTAAAAAATTCGGTGACCACATTCAGACTCGCTGGCCTCAGTTGGCCCCCAATGTTGAGGCAGCTAATAACACTCTACAAACTTGGCAGACACCAGCTTTAGACACTTTCATCCCCGCCCGACCAATTCAGGGCAGAAGAGTGCATGCTGCCCCTTGGTTTAACGATTCCTTAATCTCTGCTAAGAAACATTGTAAGGCCTTAGAATGCACTTGGAGGAAATGTTAGGACCCTTCTCAAAAAAGACAATACAGAGCAGCTACCAAGTCCTACCACAAAGTGATCCGGAAATCCAAGGCAGACTGTTTTGCAAATAAAAAAACGAGTAGCAACTACCCCACAAAAGAGATTTTCAGCCTTTTAAATAGTCTTTCAAAACCTGCACTTTCAGCAGACCCCACTGAAGCCTCCAATGCATATTGTGAAAAGCTAGCAGGGTATTTTATTGGCAAGATAGATGACATTTATACCACTTTTACCCTTAAGCCTACCACCCTGAGGCCAGATGGCCCTATTACCAATGCCCTGTCCTCGCTAAATGTCCTCTCTCCTTTGAGTCTGTTGGAGCTATGCACTTTATGTAGCCAAGTTGAATCAGGCTCACCTACTGACCCATTTAAGCCAGAGGTGTATCTTAAACTTAAGGACTATCTTCTTCCAGCTTGTCTAGATTTGATTAATCTGTCCTTCTCATCTGCATCTGTTCCTGGCTCCTGGAAGCATGCTATGGCCATCCCTCTCCTGAAGAAATCCTCTCTGGATGCTTCCAAACCTGAGAGTTTTCGGCTCCTCTCTCTTCTGTCTTTCATTGCCAAGGTAGCAGAGAGACATGTTAATGCTATTCTAACTAAGGGGCATATGTACAAGGAAATGGCGCAGTGCAGCACTGTGGCAAATTTTGCAGCGCCATGCTGCGTCATTTAAAAAATGCAGGGATACACCATGTTTATACGAATATAGCACACCCCTGTGTTTTCCCTTGCGCAGGCGCTATAAATAACTGCCTAGAGCCAACACAGACACTTGCGCCATAGTGCAAGGGTCTCCTTGTTTTTCCTTTTTCTATGTGTGCTGCATTCTTCAGCACACATAGAAAGAGCAAAACGCCATTAATGATTGTTTATGTGCAAGAAGGTGCTCCTTCCTGCACATAAACAATCAATAATGGTGATTTGCTACTTCTATGTGTGCTGCATTCTGCAGCGCACTTAGAAGCAGCAAATAGCCATTATTTAATGATTGTTTTTGTGCAGGAAGGGACACCTTCCTGCACATAAACAATCATTAATGGCGTTTTGTTCTTTCTATGTGTGCTGAAGAATGCAGCACACATAGAAAAAGGAAAAACAAGGAGAAATAAAAGTATTTCTTCTCGTTGCGCCAATCTAATGCCTGCTTTTGCATGGCATTAATTTTTGGCGCTGCCTCAGAGTTACAGATCCTTGTAAATCTGGGGCAGTGTCAAAAAGCAATGGGTGTTGCAGTGGAATGCCCACAGCAACACCCATTGCATGCCCCTTTCACGCAGATACCTGCATGAAAGGGTACCATATTTACAAAGGGGCGTTAAGCCATGCAAAGTGGCTTAACGTTGCTTTGAAAATATGATGCATGGCATTGCACCACCGGAACGTCGAAAAAAGTGATGCTACGATGGTGCAATCCCCTTGGACATATGCCTCTAAGTTTCTAGAAGAGAACCAGATTTTGGACATTTCCCAGAATGGGTTTAGTTCAGTGCATAGTACGGAATCTGCACTCCTTAAGGTCACAGAGCATCTCCGTAGCACTTTGGACGATGGCAGATTCGCTGCCTTGATTCTTCTCGATTTAAGCGCTGTGTTGGATACAGTATCCCACAAAATCCTGCTTCAGCGCCTACAGGATATTGTCATTGGTGGTTCTGCACTTTCCTTATTTGCCTCCTTTCTCTCGGAGCGCTCTTTTCAGATTATATCCCTTCCCTACAGTTCCCACTTAAACGCTCTGTGCCACGGCGTCCCGCAGGGCTCGTCCCTGAGCCCGACATTGTTTAAAATTTACATTCAACCTTTGGCTCAAGTCGTAAAAACCTTGGGGCTTGAGCTGATGTCTTGTGCATATAACACCTAGCTTGAACTCTCCTTCTCTGACAACCCCACGTCAGACCTGGCCAATTTCTAGAGATGAATGCTGGCTGTCACAGAGTGGATGGATGCTAACTGTCTACAACTAAATTCAAACAAAACCTAAATCCTCTTATTAGGGAAAGATACCAAACCCTGGGGTGTCTACTGGTGGCCTGCTTCCCTTGGGCCTCCCCCTCGTCCCCAAGACCACTGTAAAAAATCTAGGTGTTTGGGTGGATCACACCTTAACTTTTGAAGCGCAGGTGAAATTGGTGGTAGGCACGTGTTTCAGGCTCTTGCGAGGTCTTAAACCCATTCTTGGACATTTCGACCCTGGCACCCATCAAATTATTATTCAGGCAGCAATTCTCTCCTGGCTGGATCAATTGCAACAGCCTATACCTGGGAGTCAATAAGTCACTGTTTGGAAGATGCCAGCAGGCTCAAAATGCCGTGGCTAGGCTGCTGTTCTCTCACCCGAAATTCTGTCCTGCCTCCGGCGTCCTTCGCAAACTGTGGAAAAATGTATACACTTTTAGACCTTGTGTACCACCCAGAAAATCTTAGATTCCCAGGGGGCGCCCATCATTTCTCATCTGCTATCCCCCTATCAGTCTTTACACTCCCTGCGTTCAGCCGCCCTTAATCTTGCCTCTGTCCCCTGTGTTAAGAAAGCAAGAGCGGGTGGCCGTTCGTTTCGTGCAAAAGCCCCAGTCCTCTTGAATGCACTCCCTAGTTCTATCAGAAACATCCAGAACCACTTGTCCTTCAGAAAAACTCTGAAAACATGGCTTTTCTATTCCTAGGTTTCCCTCTGGCATCTTTTCCTTAGCTCACTGTCGCAGTTGCTTATCTTTCCATGGATTAGCGCTGGGAAGCCCCGTTGTTGAGGCAGCAATGCGCTCTATAAATCTTATAACATAACATAACATTCTGGGACATGTAGGTTTAATATAATAAATATGTGGTGCTTGTTAAAAAGCCAGAAATTGCTGAAGGCACGACTCTTGGCACCAATGAATATGTCTCTTATTTCACTGCAAATAAACTATCATAAACTCAGCTGAAGTTATCGTTCTCATTGCAGTTTGTCCACAGTTTTATTTTCTTACTTAACTCTCAACAACCAAATGTAAACAGACTGTTGTACACCTTCCAAATACCAACAGGTAATGTGCTGTTCTTTACTCGAATAATGTACAAGGCCGGCCATTAAAGCGTCATGATTTCTATAAGATGGCATGATTTCTGCTGTCTTTGGGGTATAAAAATATGATGTTTTTTTTTGGGCGCTTCATACTGCACTTCTGCAGTTTTTAAGTACTGTTGAGTCGTCCTTGCCAGTAATCGAATTTGTGAACTGCAGATCACCATTGTAAGGTGAGAGGGGGTTTCAGATGAAGTGTGTATCAAGTACATGGACATGGAGTGTGGTTGAGCATGAAGTTTGGGAAGGTTGGCCCAGAGGGCGACATGTGATAAGAAAAAAGTGAAGATGAAGTTTATGATGAGGTTAAAGGATAGGGTGACATAAAAGTGCTGGAGCTAATTTACCAAGGTCCACAAAAATCTGAGTGATCTAATCCTTGTTCATGTTGTTCGTACTCCTATGTGTAAGATCTTTGTTTTGATAACTCACATACATAGTCATAAATTACATGAGCACATTCCACTTTTTGTACAATGTTCATACAAATGTCGTAGACCCTGCTGCAAGTGCTAAGCAGGAACCCTGCTCATGACCAAGAAACATTGTAGGGCCTTCTAGTATTTTACTCTAAACTAGAAAATCAACTTTCATTTAAAATGGCCATTCAGCGTAGAGAAAAACACATTTCTCTTTGCCATTCCGGCACCTCTAATAATCACCAACAATAGGCATTCTAGAAGTCAACTTGGGTTTGAAATCTAGTGTGACATCATTAACTCAATAGCCCTTTAAAATGTCTAAGTGTGCATGCTGCAGGAAGTGAAATTTGTCTTATTTCACCCTATCTTATTTGTCTTATTTTGTCGTGTGGTTTGTGGCCTCTTGGTCTGCCTTACTAAGTTGGCTTAGGCCTGACTGCCATGGTGCTCTTTTTTTGCGCACGTTACTTTGTGCCTTTGTTTTTCCAGCCTCTGCTTCTGCCCGGCTATTTTAGAACTGTCTGCATTTCTGCCTTTCACCTTTTCTCCTGTTCCCTTTGGGTTACGTCTGCACAACATGTACAAGGTCGAAAAACAACGTCCCTTGTTCTTGCTGATCTGGCCAGTCCCTCGCACTTAGACATAACACTAAGTACAGCTGCACTGGAGAAATTCGGGTGCTTTTAATATTGTGATTTCACTGTTAGAGGCACTTGGAGAAAAACCTTTCCAGAGGGAAGAGCTGTGCTTGTCTGATGATGTAAACCTTGCATCTAGATATTGAGGTATGGGGGTTCGCCTGACAATGCCCAGAGGTCTTCTGTTTTTATAATAAACTAGCTACTAGCACAGGGAGGGTGGTATGGTCATTTAGCCCTATATCCACTGCTTTATGAAATGCTTTCCCGTTTGTATTCTATGGAATTGTAACTATGCTGATTATTTTATCCTTATGCATTATGCTGATAGTACTGGCACGTGTACTGTATCTTAGAGCACGGTAGTTGAAATAAACATTTTAAACTATACAGTGTCTCTTATTACGCACGTTGTGGACAGGTATGAGTGAGTTATGAAAGGGTGTTCTTGCTCCCGCGAGTCCTGAGAGAGAGAGATACCGTGTTCTGGGTTGTCTAATCATTGGTAGCATCGCTGCTCATGAGACGCTAAAGCTAGTCGGATTGGGATTGTGGGTACTAAGGTGTATGGTTGGCTCACCACTATACTCCGAGGTCCTTTTATCCTGTGCATAGCTCTGTGTATGTGCAGAATCCCTACAACATGGCGCCCAACGTGGGGCTGCTTATCTGCGAGACGCTTGAGTAGTACTTGTGCTTGTCCACAACCCCCTTCGCAGACGCTTCCGGAAGCGTGTGTGAGGGTGATACCTCATATATTAACGTTTTTATAGGTTTTTTCAAGCTTGAAGTTGTTAAAAGGTTTTTAAATAAAATCCTATATTGTGCTGCCTCATATTAGGTTGTTGAAACATTTTAGCCTTAAATGGCTGTTCAAATTGCGGCACATAGCCGCGCAGCGCTCCGGGCTCACTTGACAGTGTATGGAGTGCCTGACGCGGGTGTCGATCTGATCTTTGTGGTACAAGCGGATCCCGCTTACCACTTTGAGGTGTTTTACTCTTGGGTCACCTTTCCGGCGGTGGATGGGACTGATAATTTGTTCCATGAATATACAGCCACCGCTCTTCCTAATCTCTATAGGCCTTATAGAAATCTTGAAGTACCGCTCACGGCATGGCAACACCGTGTTTGGTTTGATGGTGCCCTCCCCTAACCGGTTACCTCGGTTCGTTTAGGCCCCTTATCGATTGAAGGGGCCACTTGGCCTGTTTTGGCCGGGTATACCCCACATCCGCGTTATATGACGCTTGCAGTCGCTGAACTGCGTAATTTGCATTCGTCTTTGATACGTGTGCATAGAGCTTTAGTACAGTATGTAACAGGCAATATCCAGGGAGCCCCGCCTGGAGTTGCAACGTATCCAGCTGGGCCGGGCGGTGTAACCATAAGTCCCGTCATGGTTAATTCGGTGATGGGCAAGCGCCCACAAAATAAGGATGATTTGCCTTATTGGCTTGCAGAAAAATTTGACCAGCTGGAGGCAGTCTTTCCAAATACTACTCCTGTGGAAAAACACAGGATTCTGACGATTAGTTTGCCAAAAGACTTGATCCCTGAGTTGGCGGAATGCAACAACTGGGGTAAGGTATTCGCCGCAGTATATGCAAAATGTTTCGGCACTCCTTCCATGACGGTTCTCCCCTCTGTAATTAAACGAGTGCAGGATGAGCATGGCCCTGAAGCGGCTGTGGAATTAGGGATGAGACTGGTGGGAGTGTTCGATGCAGTAGCTGATTTGATCCTTGCGAATGTCAAGGGCGATGCAGTTAACTTTCAAGTAGCTAATGCTTTGGCTTTGATCCCAGAACCGGACAAGCCGCGCGAATTACCGAAAATTATTGCACAGGCTTACAAAACAATTGGCCGCAATAGCCTGGGAGTCAAGCCTTTTGCTAAAACGCAAACACAATCGCAACCTCAACCGAAAACTCAATCTGAGAAAGATGAGAAACCATTCTTTACTAAAAAGAGCTGGAGGTTGAAAAAACAGGGTAAGCAACAGAAGAAGCCGGGGTCGCGAGGCGCATCCCCGGTTTCCGTCTCTTCTGAACTCACTTATGATTTGCGCGATAGGGCGAGAATTAAATCTCCAGAGAGATTTCAAGTCCCTGATTCGCGTTCTCCTCGTTCTTCACAGGCACCAACAACCTCCCAGGCTGGTGGAGGAGATCGCCAGGAGAGAGGAAGGGGTCGAGAGGCTCCACAGGGACGAGGCCAACCTCGACAGCAAGTCCGAGGGAAACTAGACGAATTTCAACGTTCTCGCCCACAGTTTCAGAAGAAGAAAGTTGCAGCTGTCACAGCGAGGTATGCCACAGACGGTGAGAACGAGACTCCTGAATTGGACGTGGGCAGTGACGCTCCTAGACAGTGCCGCGGAAGTTACCATAGTGCGGGAGGCACTGCGTCCTCATGTGGAGGCGACAGGAACTGAAACATAATATTGTCTTTCAAATTGAAGGTGACATACAGCGTGTTATTAAAGGGATTTTTTGGGAAAATCTGACCTCTTCATACGACATTTTGTTGGCAGAGGCGGATTGGCCGTCCCCATTCGTACTTGCTGTGCATAGAGGGGAGGAGGTAATCCTTCCGAGCTTTTCTCGTCATGTCCCCAAGGACAAAGCGGAGGCTCTCGCAGCCGAGTGGGCTGCGTCCCTGGCTCCGGCGTTATACCGCAATCACGTGGGCTGGGATGAAGATTCTCCACCCCATGATATTCCTTTGCGGTCGCTGCCACAGCCACAACCCCAATATCCCATCAAGCGGGAAGCTAAAGGTCCCGTTTCCGAGATTCTGACACAGTTAGAATATCAAGGAGTAATTGAAACATACGTGTCACCCATGAATAATCCCCTTTTAGCGGTTTCTAAACCCGATGGATCGTACCGCCTAGTTTTGGATTACCGGCATTTGAATTCTCATTGTCGGACCTTTGCGGTGCAAAATACACACAGTTCTGCGCTTGTAGACAGTCTTGTTCGTAAGAAATATAAAACGACACTTGATTTATCCAATGGATTTTACACGCACAACTTGTCCACGGAGTGCAGCCAATGGAGCGCTTTCACTTCCGGTGGTAAACAATTCAAATTCCGGTGTTTACCCATGGGCTACAAGAACAGTCCGGGTGTATTCGCCGCCCGTATTGTCTCTTTGTTGTACAGCATAGACCCAGATGCGTGTTTGTACGTCGACGATATCTATCTGACAGTTATGGCCGCATCTTGAATTTGCGGTCTTGGGATACAAATTTAATTTTGCCAAATCCCATATTGCTGAATTTACCATTTTGTTTTTGGGCTATGAGCTCAACAATGAAGGTAAGGGCTTAGCTCCCCATTTTTTGGAGAAATGCGCACTCTTGTTCCCCCCAACCACTCTGAAGAAGCTTCAGTCTTTACTGGGCTTTCTAAACTTCGGGCGTACTTACATTCCCGAATATGCCCAGCGTATCAAGCCTCTTTATGCCTTGATATAACCAAACTTTTCGAAGTCATGCTGGCTTCCCGAGCCTTCCTCTATACTGCAGTCTTTGCAGTCAGATCTACTTGAATCTTAATTCTTGTTGACTCGTGACAACCACACAAACCTGGTTATTAGAATCATTCCAGGAGCAGTGGGTTTCACGTACTTAACCTTTAACGAAGGTGACACAGTACAGATCGCATACAAGTCACATCTATACACTTCCGCAGAAATGCGCTATTCCTCTGTGGAGAAAGTTTTGACTGCAGTGCAAATGGCGATTCTAAAAGAACGCGCACTGGCACAGGGAAAACGCATTTTGGTGGTAACACCCTATCCTGCCCTTGAGGCGGTGACGAAGGCAAGTGTACCGAACTCAAAGGCTTTGCACCCCCGTTGGATACAATGGGCTACATCTCTGACGTCCCCGGATGTCACTTTTATCTTTGATTCTTCACTTCAGACGCAGGAGTTTCTACAGTATGAATTCGTTCATCCTCCTCCTCTGTCCTTGCTACCGCTTGAGGAGTACGAATGTATTATCTATACCGATGGTTCGGCACAACCGGCCACGGGTTCCAAGCATGCTTATTCAGCGGCATGTGCTATTGTTGCAGGTATTATGGTGAACGGAGAGTTCAAACAGACTGTAGTGCACACTCAGGCACTTGGTGACAGTACTGCACAATTGGCCGAGCTGCGCGCATTGGTGCTCGCACTTGAGTTCGCTAATCCAGACGTGACTACCCTTATTGTGTGCGATTCTTACTACTGTGTTCAGTCTTACAATGACAATCTATTCTTTTGGTCGCAAAACGACTACAGGGAGGCTAAAGGTAGCACAATTAAGCATAAAATGCTTTGGGTTCGAGTGGCGGACTTGAAACAACGTCTGCCTCATCACACAGGTGATTCACACTCTTGGCCACCAGCGTGTGAGCGCACACGCTGTCGGTAACGGTTTGGCAGACGAAGCTGCCAAATCAGCAGTAGCCACGTGCTCAGTCGCAGCAGTTACAAGATCCATGACTAAAATAGATAATGATATTTTAGCAGCTATTGCTGCAACAAAGGAAGGTGCTAATTACCCTAGGGGTTTCCCTTCCAAATATTCTTATCAGTTAGGTCCCGAACAGGCTCCTTACGTAAAAATTCCAGACGTTGGTGATCGGCTGATTCCCAACGCGGACCGCAGACTTTCCTTGATAACGGCCGCACACGAAGGCATGGCTTCGGCTCATGCTGGCGTGTCTGCGACGGTTTCCATCTTGCAGCAGCGTTACTGGTGGCGTGGTTTATATAAACAGACCCGTACTTATGTGCTTTCTTGTGACGTTTGTCAACAAATTAAGCCTTCCACGGTTACCCGGCCACCACAGACACGGCTCTGCATTTCAAACAGACCTTTTGGGTGTGTTTACCTGGATCACTGCGGTCCATTTTCTTCTGACACTGCATATAAGTACATCTTGGTTGCAGTGGATTCGTGCACACGTTTCATCTGGGTTTGGCCACAACGGAGTGCTGACGCTCGAAATGTCCTAAGGGATTTGTGTGTCTTTGTGGGAATTTTCGCCTGTGGCACCTTCCATTCTGACCAAGGTCCAGCGTTCGCCTCTAAGGCTTACAAGGACGCAATGGGTTCACTGGGGGTGCGGGTGAAATTTTCATCTCCATATCTACTTAAAGCAATCCTTGACAGCTAGAGTCTTAGGTACTGGCAGGAACTGGCTGGCCCACTTGTATACCGTACAACGTGCACTTAATAATCTCCCTAGAAGACCTCTGGGTGGGCGGACCCCATACGAAATGCTCTTTGGCATACGAATGTTTGTGCCCGACCTTGATGGTCTAGACATGGCGGCGCAATCCGCAATCTTTGATGTAGATAACCATTCTACTATGTTACAGGACTTACAAGAAGCCCGAGACAAACTTGCAAACGAACATTTACCTTCAGCCACAGACGCTGCGTTGCAGATACCGGTTGCCGGCTGGCTTCCGAAGATTGGAGATCTGGTTCGAGAGAAGGTGGAGAACAAAAAAGAATTTGGCCCCTCTTATCGTGCACCGGTTCCAGTCCTTGGCTTGAAGGGTACTCGTACAGTCATCTTACCACCGCTTCCTGGTCGCAAGGACAACAGATACATCTCAGTGGACAATGTCAAGCTACAACATCTGGCCGATCCTGAATAGTGTAACACCAGCGGTCTCTTGTCCAGTCATTTCCCGGACGAATGTTTGTGGCCCTACAGCCCGAACGGTCACTGATGTTGCTATCGAGATGGTAGATTTGCCTGATCGCTTACTCGACTACCCGAACTCCCCCTGCAACGAGGAGACTGAGTATACCTACCCCGCCAACGAGTCGGTGGCTCACCTACCAACAACGCCACTGAGCCCAACACGTTATTCCTTTGACTCGGATTCCACCTCAGCACTTATCCCGTCCAGATTCAGTATTTTTGTATCCTGGTTCAGAGACAATTTTTTGATTCCTCCCTGGACATACATCTGGTTGGTGCTTTTCCTGATTTTTCTGTTCATGTCCATTGGCTTTGTCACCGTTTTCTTTCTACTCATCAATGGTCACTATTTACCAGAACGCTCTGCAGTGAACTGTGTCGCTGGAACTTTGGCTCCACATTCTTCATCTCACATCATGAAGCGTGACCACACATTCGTGAACATTTCAGCTTTCCCAGTAGCTGATGGCATCGTATGGGATGCGGTAAATTTCCAAATTCATGGACCTACAGAGATTATTAATGTACCCAATGTCCTCCGTGTTTCAATGGGTGATGTCGTTAAAAGTAATATTCATTCTGACGATTGGGATGTGCATGCAGTTGAATCGTTATTTACTGACTTGAAATATTATGCTGCTTTTAATGCTGAAGATTTGTACATGAATACTGCAAGTTATGCCGATTTATATTGTTACCAGCATTGGGGCAACCACTTTCTCCATAAACCAAGTGCCCTTCGGGGTCCTGTTAATTACACCCAATGGGAACATTGTCCGACCCCTTTGCCAGGTAGCTCCCAGACTCTTAGAAATAAGTTTACTTATTTTACAGACTTCGATAGATCGAACCCTGGGTCCTATTATTTTAAATTAAACACTTCATCCACTCAGAAAATCATGTTGACCCACACCAAATTGCTATATTCGGGTTCCTTTTTGAACGCCTTAGCTGTGGGTGGTTATGAGCACTGGCAGGACACCATTGACTTAAAATCTATTTGGGGGACCAAATCATGGCAGGTGCAAGGCACAGAAGCCTTGCATCGTGCTTGCCTTATCCCGGCCCAGATGTTATTTTTAAATAATACCATCTATCAAACAACGTGTTGGGGTTTGGCTACTTCCAAACAATTAACTGCACCTTCCATCCCTGTATTGTCTTCCACTCCCAACCAGAGCTTGCTCTTCAATATTTCCCTTACAGATTTGCAAGCTTTGTTTCAGAACAATTCATTTAATGTCTCCACGTTTGTTCAGTCACCCTGGTTGGCTTGGCCGACGGCGGCAAATGCCTGCCAACTGCGTTTTCATGACTCAGCTCCTGGTTACAAACAGGACAGGCCCGACCCGAGGTTTTCTAACTCTCATACTGTTACAACGTATTCTGTTGGTAAATTATGTAAACAGTGGTTGCAGCACTCTTCATTAGATTCTGTAAAACAGCATTTATCCCTCCTATCAGGCAACATTGATCTGTCCGATTTTGATCTGGGGCCTCGTGGCCCTCGACCTACGAGATTCATTTATGAAACTTACAATGAACTCTGGAAGCTTTCGCAAATTGAAGCTGCTTCCCGTCTGCAGGAAATAGATCAAGCAAATTTAGAAAAGGTGCTTGCTGTTGTTGACAATAGTATTAATACCCTGTCTTCCCGCATTTACACATTGGAGAATATTGTTTCCTCTGTTGTTGATATTGTACAGGATGATGTTACTGTGTTATATCATGGTCAGAATCAATTGCGTTCAGTGATGCAGTTTGCATGGACTTTGCAAACACTTAAAATGGGTAAAGTTCCTTGGCATTTTTTGAACACCTCTGCCTTATTCTTGCCTTTTAATTTAACTGAGAAACAGCAATTCATGTCCATGAAAGATGCAACATACACTCTGTTACATATTGAAAAAATAGAGCCCTTACCATTCTCTGTGGCGGAATTGGATTCCGCAGTGTGGCTAGTTCATGGGGTTATCGCCTTGCCTTTTTCTTTATTTGAATTCAGTTCATGCATGAAACATTATCCTGTGGGCCGTTTTCAGCCCCTAGGCAGTGCCTTCCTGCATGAACTTTGGTCCCTGCCTTTCATGTATAAATGTCTTAGGGGCGGGAAAGAAGTTTTTCTCACAGGAGAGTCATGCGATTCTACTGTGGGTCATTCCCTTATTTGCAAAAACATTAAATTGCACGGGGCTTGTAACGTTTCGGCTCCGAATCTTGCTTGTGTTTTAAAGGGCATTCCTGCTCCTGCTATTTCTCCTACTTTCACTGTGCTTGCAAATGGTAGCTATCTGCTTCTGAATAATCAGGACTGCTGTGGCATGCTGGCCGGCATACCCTATATTGTAACAGTTTCCCACAGGTTGTCTGCTGTAAAAATGTGCTTTTTCCTCCCCCGCACGACATCATAGATAGTTCCATTTGGCCTTCCATTCCCACTTTGAAGGCGGATTTCAATAAATTGAGCAGAATAAAGGCACTATTATTGAACCAGGAGGTTATGCTCACATCCGCCCGGGAGACATTCATTCTCCAGGTGGCGAGTACCCACAGTGAAATACAGGCCCTTTTGAACACAAACCTCCCACAGCATTTCGGTGAACTGATTCACTGTGTTTTTAATGCATCGCGTACCGAAGGTCTTGTGCACTTTTTTAAAGTTGTGGGCTCTGGCCTTGTTACCTCCTTTCAAACTATCTATGGTGTAATACCGGCTTTTATTCATTCAATTTTTTCCAGCGTCTTTGGCGGCTTTCCGTTGGTCCTCGCCTTGGCGGCTGGTATATTGCTTTTGGTCTGTGTACTGCGCAATGGCTGCACTTCCTTGGGCCCTTCTCGACCCAGGTCGACTCCAGATGCTCCGTGAGCGCATCCTCGCCGGCTTCGGCATTCTGCCATTGGCGACACTTGGTGTGTCCTATAGACTTTCTTTTCGCTTTGCGTATTTCACTTGCGTGCAACCTGTGATGTCCTGCATCCGATATCCTTTCTCATGGTCTTTGGATTATTGCCTCTCCAATACGTCCCTGACTCGCCCGGATTTTGTCCAGTTGATGGGTCCCTTAGAGGCCCATGAACGGGACTGTTCCGGTGCTGGCTACATGGCGAGTGCGTCTGCACTTGGAATTTTGGCACAATGGGATGTCTGGGCGGCTGCTCAGACTCTCCTACAACGCAGTTTTATTGAGTATCACGCAAGTTGTCCCGCAATGCTGTTCGCTGCTCCATCATGCGAGGAACATGAATGCAGTTTTGATTTACTGGACTGGATGGGGTCTCTTTTTTCTGACGATTCCAACGATGTCCTCTTGGAAGGTGTGGCGTTTTTCTGCACTTACACTCTATTGGATTAGGGGGCCTCTGCTTTCAGTGTCCTGCCTCCCTGGGATTTTTTCATTCTGTGTTTTTAAATTTTTCTTTTTCCCCTTCTTGGGGAATCTTCCATCACAGACGCTGCTGTTCTGCTCCATCTATTTGAACTCTGTCTTCGTCCTATGTCTTCACCAATGGACTGACCAGGGGAGGGTGTCGTTTGGTTTGTGGCCTCTTGGTCTGCCTTACTAAGTTGGCTTAGGCCTGACTGCCATGGTGCCTTTTTTTGCGCACGATACTTTGTGCCTTTGTTTTTCCAGCCTCTGCTTCTGCCTGGCTATTTTAGAACTGTCTGCATTTCTACCTTTCACCTTTTCTCCTGTTCCCTTTGGGTTACGTCTGCACAACATGTACAAGGTCGAAAAACAACGTCCCTTGTTCTTGCTGATCTGGCCAGTCCCTCGCACTTAGACATAGCACTAAGTACAGCTGCACTGGAGAAATTCGGGTGCTTTTAATATTGTGATTTCACTGTTAGAGGCACTTGGAGAAAAACATTTCCAGAGAGAAGAGCTGTGCTTGTCTGATGATGTAAGCCTTGCATCTAGATATTGAGGTATGGGGGTTCGCCTGACAATGCCCAGAGGTCTTCTGTTTTTATAATAAACTAGCTACTAGCACGGGGAGGGTGGTATGGTCATTTAGCCCTATATCCACTGCTTTATGAAATGCTTTCCCCGTTTGTATTCTATGGAATTGTAACTATGCTGATTATTTTATCCTTATGCATTATGCTGATAGTACTGGTACGTGTACTGTATCTTAGAGCACGGTAGTTGAAATAAAGATTTTAAACTATACAGTGTCTCTTATTACGCACGTTGTGGACAGGTATGAGTGAGTTATGAAAGGGTGTTCTTGCTCCCGCGAGTCCTGAGAGAGAGAGATACCGTGTTCTGGGTTGTCTAATCATTGGTAGCATCGCTGCTCATGAGACGCTAAAGCTAGTCGGATTGGGATTGTGGGTACTAAGGTGTATGGTTGGCTCACCACTATACTCCGAGGTCCTATTATCCTGTGCATAGCTCTGTGTATGTACAGAATCCCTACAACAATTTTAATGTGCATTTACAGAAGTGGAGTGAAGAAGACATTGATACAAGTTGAGGAGTAAAACGTGAACATTTAATAAAGTGCCCATCTATTAGGAGGGAGCCTGCCGGCCAACTGCCCAGCTCGGAATGCCCTTAGATAAAAATAGTCTACATATCCAGAATGTTCCTACAACATTCTTCTAGCGACACGAGCAGGATAACACACTTCTACCATCTTTAAAAACACAGAATAATGAAAGAATAAAAAGCACAGAGCATGTCAATATGCCATAAACGATGGTGAAACACAGCAATAAAATATAACATTTACATACCATAACATTGCATTGAATTTGTATAGATTTTATAAATCAAACAACTTACCAGGTCGTCAATACATTTCAAAATACTCAAACAATTTAGGAGTCCTGTCTGCTCTCCCTGAAATAAAAGGTCATTCAACACAAGCCTCCACCATACTTTTATCCATTACTCCATGCATCAGACACTTGGGCAATTTCATCACTTTATTGGGTTCTATATATTCCCATTGCTCAACAAAATTGTATGAGGGTCAACCCTTTGTACCTGAAATGCTGGAAACATTTGGACAGCCCATTGCTCGTCCAACACCCCTTTCTCAAACAAATACAATCTCTTTCACTTAACTCACACTCATCCACTCACTCTCTTCCTCCCACCCCACCCCACCTCACTCTCTTTCTTTTCACACCCATGGACAACAGTGCCCTGAGCTTTCTACCACTGTTGATGTCAGTAGAAGGTTTTCCTGTGACACTGTTGGGTGAGGTCCAATCATACCATCTTGTTCACAGTGCTCTTCCACTGAGCTCTACCTCATAAAGCTAGCTGCAACCCCTTTTTAAGGGTCCTATTCCATCTTTCAACCAATCCATTGCCTTGGGGATAATAGACAGACGATCGAACATGTTCCATACTCCTTACAGCCAAGACATTTTTCTTAGTATGTGTCACAAACTGCACCTCGTTATCCATTACCATGATCTCAGCATTCTCTCTCTTTCCCACAACTTTGTGAGAAATTTGATAATTTCCTCTGTTGTGACCTGATTGGTGAATTTAACCTTCACCACTGTAAATGATAGCACATGACTACCATGGCATACTTTGGACTGCTGCCCAGAACATTATCCAGTTCCGAGACATCCATGGCAATTGTTTTCATGGAGTATCCATCTGTCAGCTTCATTGGGTGTATACTGTATGGTTTTCTGATATTTATCGTTCCATGCACAGAGTATATAGTCTTATGCTCTGCTCCACATCACCCCCAACCACCAATATTCTGCTCTGATGCAAACCATGTCATCCTCCTCATCAGTGATGAAGACAACGATACAAGGTAAGGAGTAAAATGTGGACATTTAATAAAGTTCAATCCTATTAGGAGGGAGCAATTCGGCCAACTGCCCCACTCAGGATGTCCTCAGATGTACAGAACCATTCTTCTACCGAGAACCACACAGTGTTTCTAAATGAGGGAAGATTTCTTTTCAGAGGAAAAATAAAATAACAAAACATAACTGGTTCCTCGCATTTTGCCATACTAAATTACTGATTTGCAGCAGCTGGAACTAGAATAGGTCCTTTTTGAGGAAAAAAAGAAGCAGATCTTGCTAGCTTTAGCCATTCCTTTGACCAATCTCCAAATATGCTCCCAGTTTGCTTATTTAAGTCTGAAACGTGCAAGTGTAGTTCAACTAAACTTGTCTTTTGCACTTAAGTGTCCTTTTGTTAGTTAGATGCAGTTCACTCATGGATAAATTACAGGGCTATGTCAAGTTGCAAAGTTCATTCTTACAACATTCACGAAGGCTGCAAAGCTTTTTGCTCTGCTGAATGTGCTTGAAAATCGAGGCTTTTGGGTCACTTTCTGTTGCATATTTCTACATTTAACACTCAGTGATATTGCATAAGATCATGGATGCCAATTAGCGGAATCCAGAAGTTGAAACTTCTAACCTTGTCTTGCACTTTGAATCCAACTGGCCAACCCTCGTCAGCAGCCATTGGCTGGCTTGCACTGTGAGTGATCGTAAATGCCTGTTCAAATGTACACATCCACCTAAAAATAAGTGCAATTCAGTGGGATGGCTGGCATGTCAATACTTTACTTTGCCAATGCCTTTTTCCATTCTTTATCCTTTTTGTTTTTATTTTTTCTCGCAGCCCTTCTGTGTTTAAAACATATTTTCAGGTTACAGTAATTCAAAGTCAGCAGTACGCTTTATTTGAACCAATATGAATTATGTTTTCCTGTGATGTGCATTAGAACTAAAAACAATTCCAATAAGTGTACTAAATAAATCTGCCTCCTCAAAAGCATCCATACTGTTCTTTTACAATCACATGCAATGGTTATTTTTTTTGTAATTTTAAATTTATAACAAGCAAGTGGCAGTGGCACATTTTTTCATTTTTTCATTCTTTCTCTTTTTATTTTTTGTGGCGTATACCTGCTATAAAAATAAGACCAGTCCTGTTGGCTTTGCCTATGCTTGTTATCATAGTAATCATAGCACGGGTGTTTTAGACATAAGGTGCTGCGGTATTTTTGAAAAATATAGGGAGTGTAATAAGGTTGAGATTAGATTATACAAAAGAGGATTGGCCATATATTCGGTAGCATAGTGTACAGTTGATTTCGGCATTGGGCATTCATGCGTTAAATAGTTACACATATGTACAATTTGACGTGCAAGGAGATAAATGTACCTGCCCAGAATTCTATATTCTTGTTTTTGTCCAGAGCCAAATACATGATTAAAACGTAGTTTGTATTTCCCATTGTTGGTATTTGGACCACACTACTTTGGGGAAAGGTTTCCTGTGGTGATTGAGACCCAAAGAGTAGACTGAGGTGTCAGTGAAGGAGAGGATAAGGTTGAGGTTGTGTTACTGGGTTAAAGCGAGCGAATCCTGAAGTGCGGGTGAGTTTGAAACGTTGGTTAAAAGAGGAGGACACTGGTGTGGGAGAGGTTGAGATGTGAAGGAGGTAATTTTATCATGAACTGCTGACCTGATGGGATTTGAGGTGGAACTGAAAGGGTGGGAACAAGATGAAGAGGGAGACAGTTATCTTGAAATTCTGGATATGGTTGAACTTGAGGCGCTGTTTGAACTGGAAATTTGAAATATTTTGGAATTTAGACATTGAAGTGCTGCATAAGATGCACTTTAGGTGCTGAATTAAAGGTTAGTTAAATTTAAATTGTAGTATTAACAGTGGCGGCTCCTCTGCTAAGGCGGAGGAGCGTCGCCCCACTGCTTGCAGCAGTGAAATAAAGGAAAAATAAAATAATAATAACTCTAGGTTATTATCATTTTATTTTTTCCTGCTGCGGCAACTTTGCAGGCGGTGTGGGGCTGCCCTGATGACAGAGGAGCAGGGGGAGGAGTGGTGGCATATTGTAAGTGCGCATGACTATTTGGCCAGCCATCTCGGGCCAACCAAACAGTCATGCACACTTTGCATGCCCATGGGTAACATGCCAGGCCTCCCACTGCCTGTCTGAGCACTGAGCCACGGCGCTCAGACCAATGCATTGCAGCATTGTGATTGGCTTAGGGGAGCCTGGGTGCTTCCTGTTCCGGCCCGATGTGTATCAGAGCGGAGGAGAGATACGGCGATAAGGTACGTTTTATTTAGTACAGATTACTAGACGTAAAGTGCTAGAGGAGTTTGAAATTTTGGGTAAGAAAGAATGACACAAATGACTAGATTTACTTTTGTACATGCATTGTGTGAAAGGGAGAGAACCGAAATGTGCCATATCTACTAAGATATGTTAAGAGCAACAGTGGTCCCATACAGGTTAGATTGGTACAATATCACAATTTTTACAATCAATAAATGGAATTACGAGTGAATCCAATATAAAGATAGAGACATTTATTACAATTGAATTAGACGTTCAAGGTAATATACACAAAGGGTGAGTGAGCAGACCGTGACGAGGTAATAGGAAATCAGCCGATTTCCTTACCACAGGCAAGTGACTTAAAAAGTGACTTTTCAATTTGTGAAAATGTAAGTAAAAAAGTCACAGTCAAATTTACATCTCATACTCAACAGTTAGATACAATTACAGTAAAGAGTTAGAGATGTGTGTGTCGACGACGTTTCGATCCCTATTAAATACTGGGATCTCATCAGGACTAAGTGATGAAACGAGTGCCTGGGAAGTTGCCTGGGTAGGTATAAGTCTGCATGCGCACCAATCTAGGATGTTATGTCTCGCTTAATTTTGTCTCTTGAAAATTCATTATGTAGTGACCTTAATAAACATATATGACCTTGCCTTCAACTAATCCTTACTCTATTCTCCCTCCCCGTTTTTTCTCCACACCTTTCCCTACCCTTTCTACTTATACCTACCCAGGCAACTTCCCAGGCACTCGTTTCATTACTTAGTCCTGATGAGATCCCAGTATTTAATAGGGATCGAAACTTCGTCGACACACACATCTCTAACTCTATACTGTAATTGTATCTAACTGTTGAGTATGAGATGTAAATTTGATTGTTACTTTTTTACTTACATTTTCACAAATTGAAAAGTCACTTTTTAAGTCACTTGCCTGTGGTAAGGAAATCGGCTGATTTCCTATTACCTCGTCACAGTCTGCTCACTCACCCTTTGCGTATATTACCTTGAGCGTCTAATTCAATTGTAAGAAATGTCTCTATCTTTCTATTGGATACACTCGTAATTCCATTTTTTGATTGTAAAAATTGTGATATTGTACCAATCTAACCTGTATGGGACCACTGTTGCTCATAACATATGTCCACCCTTGGTCCCTTCAGACTTCTAGGCTCTCCTTGTGTTTTTCTTTGATATCTACTAAGATATGGCACACCTCTGCTCTCTACCAGCGCTGGTGCACTTTGTGCTGCCTAGCACCAACACAGGCACCCTTGCTCAATACTTTCCTGCACCAAAACAATCCTTAGAGGCACATTACTATTTCCATGTGTGTTGTTGGATGCAGTACACATGGAAAGAGGAAGTAACAAGGAGAAACAAACATATTTCTCTTTGCTACACCCCTATTGGGTAGGCACACCATTTTGACGCAAACCCAGGTTTAAAAGTCTTTGTAAATCAGGGTTTAACAGATGGAACGCCCATGCTCCACCCATGTAACACTCACCAAATGCAAAGTAACTCAAGGCAGTGCTATGCGTTGCGTTATGTTATTTTGTATTTACTAACACATGCAAATTGACTTTGGGTGACTTAGTAAATGCCCAAAAGAATTTTGCGTAGGGGCTGCGCCACAAAAGTGATGCAACCTCGATGCAAAAATCTTAGTAAATCTGGACCCAAGTGTTGGGTGAAGCTGAGATGTGGAGAAGGATAGTTTTGGCCATGGTGCGTTGGAAAAGATTGTACTAGGAGGGCAGTTTGAGATGGAAATGGGCCGAGGTGGCTTGTGAGTTGACACTAAATTTGAAATGAAGGGTCAAGTTGAGCAAGTGCCGGCATTAGTTCAGGGGTTATCATGGCTTTCATTAGACCAGGTCCCAAGAAGCATCCAGTCACAGGTTCCTTTACACCGAACCCCACGAAGTAATCTGTTTAGAATACACATCCCGCTTTCAGTTACATATTACATAAACCAGAGCCCACGAAGCAGCCTGTTTAGAGCACCCAGCCTTCTCCCAGTCCCAGGTTTAATTAAACGAGATCTTAAGAAGCAGCCAGTGCAGAGGACCCATCCTGCTTCTGTGACATGTTCCACTAAACAAGTTACCAGAAGTGCATGGCTGGCTTGCAGTTACTTATTGAATCATTCCGCTTTGGACACTGTACGTAACCTGCCCCAGCTCTGGAACCGAAAAACAGATTTGCTGTTTTGAAGTTGTATAATTTCTTTCTTTTTATGTTCAAAATGTTTTATTGAATGAATTTTTCATAAATATTAAACACAATACAAAGAATAATACCGAACAGTAGAGTATAGGAACATATTACAATATAAGAAATAAAAAACAACCATTAATAATGAAATTGAATACCTATACCAGCATTAAGAAATACAAAATAGATATAAATGATAATATAAAAACAAACAAAAAAAGGGCTACAGTAAGCAATGTTGACTAATAAAAATTGAAATAAGTATTTTAAATTGCAGAACATGCAATGATATAGGAATCTAGGCTGGACCACATATTAGACCTAGAAGGAGAGGAATCATTAGGAGAGCGTGGAAAAGAGCATTGCCCACGTCTAAGAAAAATAATCCATTCCCACCATGCATTAACTGAGAGTAATGTAGCGTTTTTCCAATTACAGGTAATAGATTTGATTGCAGTAGAAATAAGGAAATCAAACAATTTACAATCCATAGAGGATAATATAGATTTAAAAAGAGAGGATTTGAGGATTAGAACATGAAAAGATAGAGTTGTTTGGATCTTAAGGATCCGGGTACTAATATTCCATATGTCTGATAAAAACTTATGAGTAATAGAACAATTGAAAAATAAATGTTGTAGATCACCAGTTGTAGATTGACAATGCCAACAATTTGGGGTATCTAGAAGTTTAGCTTTAAATAATTTGTCTGGAGTCCAAAAGCATTGGTAAAGCAGGTAAATATTCGTTTGTATAAGAGTAGCCGGAAGATAATTAGCCATGTTGGATTTCCAAATATCCTTCCAGGATATGCTAGGTGATTGAAGATTTATGTGTGGTGACCATTTTTGATTAAGATGTGAGAAGGAGGAATTTGAATTGGTAAGTTTTTTACATACTTAAAAGGCTATATGTCCTGAGCGGCTGAACACATAAATACAAAACTCTATACCAGAGGACTGAGACATAGAAAGTAGTTGCGGATAAGCATTAAGAACCGTATTACATAGTAATGTATATTTGGGCAACTCAGACAAGGGCAGGTTGTATTTAGCTTGAATAACATCAAATGTGTAAAACATATCATATTGACATATGTCTGCAACAAAGAAAATACCAGCAGTAATCCATAAGTTCCAGAATGAAATATGCTTATGATATTGGAGTTTAGGATTGAACCAAAGAGAAACTGTTTTAGTGGAAGACAAAGTAATAGAAAAGCTATTATCAAATGATAAAAGGGCAATTTTAGAGTTGGCAATAATGGGGGAACGTTTACCAAAAGAACCATTGGCCATGGTAAGAAACGCAGTTAATGGATATGAAGCCAAAATATTTTTCTCCAGGATAAGCCATTTAGGTGCACTAAAGGGGGAGGGATAATATGGAACCATAAGGAACATTGTGCCACAAGGAATGCAAAATGATATTTTTTCAAATCTGGAAGACCAACCCCACCTTCACATTTGGGCAGTTGTAAAGTCTTAAGACTGATGCGTGCGGGCTTATTATTCCAGA
The DNA here is from genome assembly GCA_963921515.1 of Calotriton arnoldi. Lineage (NCBI taxonomy): Eukaryota > Metazoa > Chordata > Amphibia > Caudata > Salamandridae > Calotriton > Calotriton arnoldi. Next base: position 260,425 of record CAWUFW010011476.1, read on the forward strand.
TGAACTTAGTAAATAACATATAATTTAGCATAAAAAGTGGACGGGAAAGAGAAGGGTATCATAGACAATAGGTATAGAATTTGTGGAGTTATAGACATTTTAATTGCTTCAATACGTCCCCACCAATTTAGATGAAGATTAGACCATCTATCCAGTTTCTCTTTGGTATTAGTTAAAATAATAGAACAATTGATTTCAATTGTATCTTTAATCGAATCAGTAAAAGTTATTCCCAAATATTTGAGTTTTTTTGGAGACCAAATTATATCAGTATTCGCCAACATTGTAGAATTACAAAAAGCATTTAATGGAAAAAAATCTGTCTTATTAGTATTCAGGGAGCAACCAGAAACCTCAGCATATTTATGAATAATATCAAGAATAATAGGTATAGAGGTTGGGGGATCAGTAACATATAATAACACATCATCAGCGTAAGCAGAAAAGTTTAATGGTAGTATTTTTCAAAACAACACCTGTATAAGTATCACTATTACGAAGGGAACATAAGAGGGGCTCTATTGCAATAAGAAAAAGTAAAGGGGAGAGAGGACAACCTTGGCGACTGCCTCTATACAACCGAAATGAGGAGGAGCACATACCATTGACAAAAATAGAGGCTGAGGGGGCTGAATACAATGCCTTAATCATATTGATAAAGATAGGACCAAAACGGAATACTTCTAAAGTTTTGAATAAAAATTGCCAATTAACCTTATCAAATGCCTTTTTTGCATCTAAGGCCATTACATCAATTGGACAACTGGATTCTTTGGCAAGGGATAATGTATGACAGAGCAACCGGGTATTATGAGCGGATAGTCTACCTTTCATAAAGCCAGTTTGGTCAGGTTGTATAATATTGTATAGTAAGGGTGATAATCTTTTTGCTAAAATGTTTGCATATATTTTACAGTCCTGATTGATTAAAGAGATGGGACGGAAATTTGAAACTAAGGTATGATCTTTATTAGGCTTGGGAAGGACAATTATAGTGGCTTCATTAAAAGATCCCCCCATCATGGAAGTACGCTGAAATTCTGTAAAAAGGGAAAGTAAAAAAGGGGATAATTGGTCCTGATAATATTTATAGAATTCAGCCGGAATTCCATCCGGGCCAGGAGTTTTTTTGGAATTTAATGCATGAATTGCTGCAAAAATTTCTTTAACGTCAATAGGATTATCTAAGGTTGATCTATCAGTATCAGAAATCTGAGTCAATCGACAAGAATTAAGGAATCATTGATAACATTGTTGTGAAGGGCAAGAGGTTCGTGAAATAAAGAAGAGTAGAAGGAAAGGAACTCTTTCAGTATATCTTCAACATCTGTCACCAATGTACCATTATTCGTTTTGATGGCTGGAATTTGAATTCTGTCTCGCTTGAGGCGTAGATAATTAGCTAACAGGCGACCAGATTTGTTGGAATTAAAATGAAAATTTGATTTTTCTTTTGAAATAAGTAAACCTGCTCTTTTACTAAGCATACAATTATATTCGTAGCGGTATTTCTGAAGTTGGGATTTGTATTGTGGATCTCTAGATGTAATAAAAAGTCGTTGCACTGATGCAATCTGTGTCTCTAATTTGGTGAGGTGGGAATAAAAAGATTTATTTTCGTGTGCCATAATAGAAATTGAAACTCCACTGTGAGAAGTTGGCCTGGCATATGCTGTCCACTAATTATAGTGGGCACCTTGCACCAGTCCAAACAACCCCTTATTGGAGATAGGTTAAAGACAACCTTTTTGAAAGCTATCCTAGTGGTAGCTATGGAGAGCAGCCTTCAGGCTAAGTCTTGAAGGAATATAAAGCAGCTTGTTTTACCAGTCTATAATCTCTTGAGTGATCAAATGAAAGAGCACCACACCAGGTATATATTCAAAATATATGTATTTATTGCTAAACACACCCCTCTAGTCTCTTTATGAGGCTAGAGTTCGAAGTACATAAGTTATAAGTTATTTAAACACAGTAATAGCACAAATACACGTTTGGGCCCTAGGGGCGTACCAAACCATATACCAATAAAGTGGTATAAGAACCACGACTGAGCTAGACACTAGGCCTAGAGCCTCTAGAAGTGCTTGGACCACAAGGAACCACCCAAGGTAGTGACACAGGGGACCCACGGGGGACGCGTGCAGTGTAATTACACAGCCGCGAATCGCCGTTAACTTCTATGGAGAAAGTCGCGGTTTGGAAATTAAAGAAAAGGGACACTTAAAGGAGGACTTGGAGCAAACCCTTTGAGAACTAGGTCGTTCTAGAATCTCTACCCACGGGAGCACCGGAGTACTCTATTTATCTCACCCAGGGAAGCCGGGTGCATAGGTGCCTTTCGGGGTCGGGTTTCGTCGTCGATTTGAATGGCGATCTGCTGCAAAGTGCTGCTGGCGACCAAGTGGAAAGTGTCCGGGTGGATCCAAGAGTGGATCGGAGATCTGAAGAACCTGAAAGCAGAGGGGACAGAGTCTGGGTCACTAGCCAGTGACCAGGAAGGCGATGAGCAGATGCCCACCGATGTTGAGTGCTTCAGGTAGGTTGATGGTTGTCTTGACTCTTCAGCCACGAGGTCCAGGAGGTGTTGTCGGCAACCAGGAGCAGGATTCGGGCTGGTACACGATGTCTGTCGAGTGCTGAGGTGTCGGCGACCGGATTGGACCCAACAAGCCTTGGCAACGGCAAGTCTCGATGTAGATGAAGATTGACGATGATGCAGACCAGCAAGGTCTGAGAAACTCACCCAGCGAAGGTAAGTGAGGACAAGCCTGGAGCAACCAGGGAGCCCAAGTACGAAAAGATTGGCCTTCGTGAAGGGCTACTAGCCACCGGGCTAGCGACCGTGAAGGAGCCTCGAGACGGTGCACGTGGAGCTGGCTCACAGGACACTCGTGGAGTGGAGGCCAGTGATCTTCGGTGCAGTGGGTGCTGGAGGCTAGGGCTACTCGGAGCCCAAAGCACGACTTCATGGGAGACCCAGAAGAGGATGCACTTGCAAATGCGTGCAGTGTCCAGGGGTCACGGTTCCACGTTACCCACGACAGCTACGGGCCTCAGCTTTGCTGGGGACTCAGGGCAGCCTCGGGGAAGTCTGGAAATCCACCTCTGGTGATGCAAAGACTTCGGCGACGACGGGAGCTTAGGCGATGCAGACCGGACAATTGCTTCTTTGGTGCCTGCCAAGCAGGGGAGTCACTCCTTGACCCCAAGGGAGATTCTTCTGTCCTCTAGTCTTGAGTAGAGCGTCGAAGGTCCAGGATTCTGTGTCAGAGTTTCGTCCAGGGATAATCTAAAGTCCTAAGGACTGGGTTCCTATACTTATACTAAGTTTAGGGGTTGGACTTACTCTGTGGCCCCACCTATGGGTGGGTCAGGGCAGAGGGGTGGCTACACCCCTTTCCCTTTGTCCAGTTCGCGCCAAAGCAGGGGCTGCAAGCCCCTGATCCGGTTTGAACTGGGGTATGCACAGGGACACCAAGTGTGCCCCCAGTGCAGGACTTCAAAGCACCCGAAAGTGCTCCCGCCCAGCCCCAATACACACTATCTTGTCTGAGGAGGTGGTCACACCTCCCTGGGACAAGAAACCTATTGTCCAGGCCTCCCCTGCCGGAGTTTCGTCCAGCAGCAGGAGGCCAGACTTGTGTCTGTGGCAGCAGCATCCATTTTGTGATGCCAGGGCTTTAGAAAGTAGTTACCGGCCAAGCCAGGGTTAACATGTCTCTCCCTCTAGAAGGGTGGAATGCTACCCCCGCCGCCAGAATTGGTGGGGGGGTAGTATTCCAAGATGTTTGATACCAAACACGACATGTTTCGGTGCAGCCATTCCAAAGTTAGCATTTAATGCGAGGTTATAATGCGCTTAAGAGTATATGGTCAGGCTGCACTACAAACAGCATCAGAGAAGGGTCTCCGAACGCTGCAGAGGGGCCCTGCTCATGCAGGGGCACCCTCTCACATAGGAACCACGCACTCTGCCTTCAGGATTGATAAGGCCTGCCATAGGAGTGACTTATAGGTTTATATGTGTGTATGTATATAGTGATATAGGTAGCCTATATCACAGTAAGGAGTGCATGCACCACCTTACCCAGGCTGCAGTAGCAGACCCGTGGTGTCAGTTTGGATGGCCTTCCAGGGGTGGCACAATACATGCTGCAGCCCCTGGTAGGCCTCTGAGGTACCTATGCCCTGGGTACATAGTATACCATATACTAGGGACTTATAAGGGCACTCCAGATTCCAATCAGAGATGTGCCTAAGGCACATGGAAACCATTTTACAGAGAAAGCAGATAGACTGGGGCCCTGAATAGCAGGATCCCAGTCCAACTAAGTCATAAACCAGCAAAACACCAGAAAAAAGTGGGGGCAACCATATAGTCAGATTCCACCTTCCTACATAACCCCCCCAAACGAAAGGAGATAAGGCTAACCTTGGCCAGTTGAGCCTTTATTGACTAAGTGGCCATATAAGGAAGCACCTGCACTAGCATGGTTGCCCCCTGTCTTATGGTCCACTAAGCAATCCCTCACCCTAAGGGTATGAGAGGGTCTCCACCATGGGGAATCACTACCTGTGGTGTGCTTAGGTAAAGTACAAGGCTGGTGAGGTGTCTGAGTAGGGAAGTGAGGCCCTAGGAATGTTGGTCTCAGCTTCCTCAGATCACTGGTCACCATGTATGCCTGTCTTTTCATGACTGAGTTGCACTTTGCTCTAAGGGTCAACCTTTGGCTGCCTACAGCTGGGGGTTGGGTCCCTTTGGATGGAACACTGGAGGGACATGGCAGGTTTGGAACCTTCTGGTCCCAGGTTTGCCCTTGCCTACCAGAGTCCTTCTGGGGAGGTCCCTACATAAAGGTATGGGGGATCCCTCAGTGTGTAGAGGAGTTTTCACCTGGCTAGGGCTACTAGCCTGGGTGCCCCTAATCTGCTGATGGGGGTTCCTCTGGACAGGGGGCCCTGGGGGTCCACTGACCTCCCTGACCTCTGCAGCCCTGGGCTGACTGAGGCAGGGTAGAGAGGGGCAGGTTACCTGCTCCAGACTGGGTACCACCTTGGAAGGGTCCTCTGCCATCAGGGGGTGGCCAGGCCAGGCCTGACTACCTCTGTGGCAGTTCCTTCACTAGGGGTAGGGTCAGTTCCCTGAGGAGGCTGACTCTTACCTACTGTCTGGGGGAAGAAGACTTTTCTTCAACCCTTGTGCTCTCTGTTGGGGGAGAGGGGGCCATTCTTTCAGGCTCCATCTCTCCAAATTCTTGGGCTGGGGCTGTGGCCATCACAGCCCCACTAACCTTTACAGGGACACCCAACATCCTGAGATGGGTTTGGTGTTCAACTTCAGCCCAGGCTGAAATTTCCAGATCATTGCCCATCAGGCAATCTACAAGTAAGGTTGGGGACACTGCCACTCTTTTGGGCCTGTGACCCCCTCCCAGCTGAGATTGACTATGGCCATGGGGTGATCTGTTCTGACACCATCAATGTTGGTCACCTGGTATTTAAATTCAGGTAAAAGCTGGCGAGGGGGGACTAGTTTCCCTGCCACCATGGTGACACTAGCCCCTGTGTCCCTAAATGCCACAGCTTTCTGACCATTAATTATTGGCTCCAATCTGTACCTGCCCAATGCTGTGGGACCCATGGTAAAGGTGGCGAATCCTATACCACCATCAGAGTCAGAGGAGTCTGTTGAGGGGTCCCTGTCTAAACTAGGGCCCACCTCTGTTCCTCTTGCAAAAGCACCTAACTTTTTGGGTGCACTACTCCCAACTGGAGGATTACTACTGGTAGTACCAGGAGGGGTGGTAGTAGTTGTGGGAGAAACATTTTCTTTATTGCCAATCCTGGGGCAACTGGGATCAGTTTTCCAGTGCCCAGGCTTTTTACAGACATGGCAATATGGTTTCTTTTCAGGAGAAGAAGGAGTTTGGGACCCACCCCCAGAAGAGGAATTTTGGGGCCCTGTAGGGGACTTATCCTTAGATTTATCCCCACCTTTCTCTTGGGACTTAGTAGAATCTTTCTTCTGGTCACCACCCTGATTTTTAGTTTTTACTCTGGTTCTGACCCATTTGTCTGCCTTCTTTCCCAATTCTTGGGGAGAGGTCAGATCAGAGTCCACCAGATACTGGTGCAAAAGCTGGTTTTGACAATTATTAAGGATCTGCTCCCTCATAATCAAATTGTACAATCCTAAAAAGTCCTGCACTTTGTTGCCATGTATCCAACCTTCCAGAGCCTTAGTAGCACAATCTACAAAATCAACCCAGTCTTGAGTCTGAGCTTTTTGGGTGTCTCTGAACTTCAACCTATACTGTTCAGTGGTTAGGCCAAACCCATCTATCAGAGCACTCTTCAAGACTGTGTAATTGTCAGCATCCTCTTCTCTTACAGTGAGGAGCTTGTCTCTACCTTTGTCTACAAAGGAGAGCCACAAGATTGCTACCCACTGCTTCTGGGGGACCCTCTGAACTTTACAGGCCCTCTCCAGTGCAGTTATCCATTTGTGGATGTCATCCCCACTCTGGTAGGGAGGGACAATCTTGTTTAGGTTTCTATGGTCATAAGACCTTTCCCTATCTTTAGGGATATTGCTGCCACCATGGGACTCTAGTCCCATCTTTTTTCTCTCTTTGTAGAGATCTAGGGACTCCCTGTCTATAGCCAACTGCTGTTTTCTGAGTTCAAGCTGGGCTTGCTCATACTGAATCAGTCTTTTTCTCCTCTCATGAGAGGATTCCCTCCTATGAGAGGAGACAGAGGTCCCTACTGAGGTGCTAGAGTGGTTAGACTCCTGAGAAGGAGATCTAGACCTTCTAGGCACACTCACAATCCTTCCTGGGGGGACAAAGTGGAGGTCATTCTGATCCTCCTCCTCATCCACAGGAGGAATTGGGTTTTCCAGGTCAGGGTCATTGTCACCCTCCTGGTCAGTTCCAGAGGGGGGTTGGGGGTGTTGCTACCCCTGGCCCCATCCTCATCTTCTGCCCCACCCTCTGCACCTACCCCTTCAGTCCCTAAGGGCCTGCTGAGATCATAAGCCTCTAACATCTCTCTCAGATGTTGGGTGGTGGGGCTTTGGCCTGTCTTCAGTTTCCTCAAATTGCATAATGCTCTCAATTCCAAGAATGGGAGTGTATCATACTTGGAGGGAAGAAGCCCATGGGCTTCTGGCAAGGACTCACTGGGTCCTGGCTTTGAAGACATCACTAGTGAGGTGTGGTGTATGCACTACCTACTCTAGTGTGGCCTACTAAACTCTCTTGAGTTGTAGAAAGGGTGTGCTATCCCTTGACACACAACTCTAAGTTCAGTAGAACTGTATACTAAGCTTAATTTATATGTACCTTAGGTACCTTTAGTGGTTTTCAGTTGATCAATTCAATTGAGATTATCTGGTAAAACAATATCAAGCTGGAATCCCACACGCTGCACACCAATGTGAGAAGTTGGCCTGGCATATGCTGTCCACTAATTATAGTGGGCACCTTGCACCAGTCCAAACAACCCCTTATTGGAGATAGGTTAAAGACAACCTTTTTGAAAGCTATCCTAGTGGTAGCTATGGAGAGCAGCCTTCAGGCTAAGTCTTGAAGGAATATAAAGCAGCTTGTTTTACCAGTCTATAATCTCTTGAGTGATCAAATGAAAGAGCACCACACCAGGTATATATTCAAAATATATGTATTTATTGCTAAACACACCCCTCTAGTCTCTTTATGAGGCTAGAGTCCGAAGTACATAAGTTATAAGTTATTTAAACACAGTAATAGCACAAATACACGTTTGGGCCCTAGGGGCGTACCAAACCATATACCAATAAAGTGGTATAAGAACCACGACTGAGCTAGACACTAGGCCTAGAGCCTCTAGAAGTGCTTGGACCACAAGGAACCACCCAAGGTAGTGACACAGGGGACCCACGGGGACGCGTGCAGTGTAATTACACAGCCGCGAATCGCCGTTAACTTCTATGGAGAAAGTCGCGGTTTGGAAATTAAAGAAAAGGGACACTTAAAGGAGGACTTGGAGCAAACCCTTTGAGAACTAGGTCGTTCTAGAGTCTTTACCCACGGGAGCACCGGAGTACTCTTTTTACCTCACCCAGGGAAGCCGGGTGCATAGGTGCCTTTCGGGGTCGGGTTTCGTCGTTGATTTGAATGGCGATCTGCTGCAAAGTGCTGCTGGCGACCAAGTGGAAAGTGTCCGGGTGGATCCAAGAGTGGATCGGAGATCTGAAGAACCTGAAAGCAGAGGGGACAGAGTCTGGGTCACTAGCCAGTGACCAGGAAGGCGATGAGCAGATGCCCACCGATGTCGAGTGCTTCAGGTAGGTTGATGGTCGTCTTGACTCTTCAGCCACGAGGTCCAGGAGGCTGGTACACGATGTCTGTCGAGTGCTGAGGTGTCGGCGACCGGATTGGACCCAACAAGCCTTGGCAACGGCAAGTCTCGATGTAGATGAAGATTGACGATGATGCAGACCAGCAAGGTCTGAGGAACTCACCCAGCGAGGGTAAGTGAGGGCAAGCCTGGAGCAACCAGGGAGCCCAAGTAGGAAAAGATTGGCCTTCGTGAAGGGCTACTAGCCACCGGGCTAGCGACTGCAAGGAGCCTCGAGACGGTGCACTTGGAGCTGGCTCACAGGACACTCGTGGAGTAGAGGCCAGTGATCTTCGGTGCAGTGGGTGCTGGAGGCTAGGGCTACTCGGAGCCCAAAGCACGACTTCGTGGGAGACCCAGAAGAGGATGCACTTGCAAATGCGTGTGGTGTCCAGGGGTCACGGTTCCACGTTACCCACGACAGCTACGGGCCTCAGCTTTGCTGGGGACTCAGGGCAGCCTCGGGGAAGTCTGGAAATCCACCTCTGGTGATGCAAAGACTTCGGCGTCCGACGGGAGCTTAGGCGATGCAGACCGGACAATTGCTTCTTTGGTGCCTGCCAAGCAGGGGAGTCACTCCTTGACCCCAAGGGAGATTCTTCTGTCCTCTAGTCTTGAGTAGAGCGTCGAAGGTCCAGGATTCTGTGTCAGAGTTTCGTCCAGGGATAATCTAAAGTCCTAAGGACTGGGTTCCTATACTTATACTAAGTTTAGGGGTTGGACTTACTCTGTGGCCCCACCTATGGGTGGGTCAGGGCAGAGGGGTGGCTACACCCCTTTCCCTTTGTCCAGTTCTCGCCAAAGCAGGGGCTGCAAGCCCCTGATCCGGTTTGAACTGGGGTATGCACAGGGACACCAAGTGTGCCCCCAGTGCAGGACTTCAAAACACCCGAAAGTGCTCCCGCCCAGCCCCAATACACACTATCCTGTCTGGGGAGGTGGTCACACCTCCCTGGGACAGGAAACCTATTGTCCAGGCCTCCCCTGCCGGAGTTTCGTCCAGCAGCAGGAGGCCAGACTTGTGTCTGTGGCAGCAGCATCCATTTTGTGATGCCAGGGCTTTAGAAAGAAGTTACCGGCCAAGCCAGGGTTAACATGTCTCTCCCTCTAGAAGGGTGGAATGCTACCCCCGCCGCCAGAATTGGCGGGGGGTAGTATTCCAAGATGTTTGACACCAAACACGACATGTTTCGGTGCAGCCATTCCAAAGTTAGCATTTAACGCGAGGTTATAATGCGCTTAAGAGTATATGGTCAGGCTGCACTACAAACAGCATCAGAGAAGGGTCTCCGAACGCTGCAGAGGGGCCCTGCTCATGCAGGGGCACCCTCTCACATAGGAACCACGCACTCTGCCTTCAGGATTGATAAGGCCTGCCATAGGAGTGACTTATAGGTTTATATGTGTGTATGTATATAGTGATATAGGTAGCCTATATCACAGTAAGGGGTGCATGCACCACCTTACCCTGGTAGGCCTCTGAGGTACCTATGCCCTGGGTACATAGTATACCATATACTAGGGACTTATCAGGGCACTCCAGATTCCAATCAGAGATGTGCCTAAGGCACATGGAAACCATTTTACAGAGAAAGCAGATAGACTGGGGCCCTGAATAGCAAGATCCCAGTCCAACTAAGTCATAAACCAGCAAAATACCAGAAAAAAAGTGGGGGCAACCATATAGTCAGATTCCACCTTCCTACATCCACGGATGTAAGCTTTAAAAGCATCCCAATGTATAATTTTGGAAGTGTCACATGACTTATTATTCAAAAAATAATCAGTAATAGCTAAGGCCATTTTTTTAGAATTGGTTGGGTTAAGAACTATTTCCGAGTTCATTCTCCATCTTTTATTAGGAATTTGGGGATCAAAATTACATAAAGAAAAAGAAATTAAAGCATGGTCCGAAACCGTAATAGGGTGTATAACCGACTCACTAATTATGTGACATAAATTACGTGAGGACAATAAGTCATCAATTCTAGAAAAAGAAGAGTGAGCATTAGAATAAAAAGTAAAATCTTTGTCTGTAGGATGTTCCAATCTCCAAAAATCAACCAATTTGGTAACAGAAAGGAAAGATTTCAAAGCAAAGAATGCTTTGCTAGGCCGGAACTTAAAAGCAGAAGACCGGTCTAACAAAGGATCTCTGATAAGATTAAAATCACCACCCATTATAAGGGAGGTATTACCAATTTTGAGTACTTCAGCAGAGACATAAGACCAAAAGGCAGGGTCATCAGAAGTAGGAGCATAAATATTGAACAAATATAAAGTGAGTTTGTCAATTTGAACTTGAGCATAAACAAATCTACCATCTGCGTCATGATGATGTGACAAAATTTGTGCACCAGCTCTGTGTGAGAAAAATATAGCTACACCATTTTTACGTTTTGCAGCAGGAGAGGAAACTATAAGCCCTATCCAACCTTTAGACATAGTATGCAGTATTTTGTCATTAACATGAGTTTCTTGTACAAAACAGATATCTACATTAGACTTGTGGAGCTATTCTAAAATTTTACGTCGTTTAACTGGGTGTCTGAGACCCTTCACATTTAATGAAGCAACAACTAACTTTTGGGGCCTATACATATTGTCCTAGAAGTAATAGAAAAGAATGAGAGAGAGACAGTAGCCCATATAAAAAAGACAAACAACATAAAGTGAGGTCAGTCTCCAAGACCTCATACCAATAGAACATTGGAGACGGAGGTGCGAAGCAAGAAAAAAAAACCATTATATGCACCTGCAGAGAGAGAGAATAACAACCTACAGTAAGGGGTATACAAAATTAGCCTGCAGAACCAGAAGGCTGAGAGTCCATGAGATTAGGATTATGCTGATCCAAGAATCTGATTAAATCTGCGGGAGCTGAGAAAGACTTGGAGACATCATTTTTCCAGATGCGCATAACAGCAGGGTCAAAAAGACCATATTTGTATCCAGCTTCTCGCAAACGAGGCCTCAATTCTGAAAATTGTCGTCGTATTTGAACAGTCTCCTTTGCAAAGTCCTGATGAATAAAGAATTTATTTCCTTCAATTAGGAGAGAAGGGATCTCTCGGGCAGCCTTTCGTATAAGGAGGAGATGATGGTGCCTCAGAACTTTAAAAATGATGTGTCTTGGTTTGACTTGATGAGGTTACGAATTGAAGGTATTCTGTGGGCTTTATCAATCTCAAAACGTTCTGGAAATTTGATATTTAATAGTTTAGGGAGAAGATTTTCCAAGAAAAGACGACAACTCTGTCCCTCAACTCCCTCCAGAACATTAAATATGCGTAAGTTGTATTGTCTATTTCTATTTTCCAAATCAAGTAAGGAACGTTGGAGAGAAGCAACTTGAGGAATAAGTGGAGCCATAGATGTAATGGCTGTAGCATTATCACAAATTTTAATCTCATTATCTGCAACTCTCATCGATAAGGAAGCCATATCTCTCTGAATATTTTTGATATCTGAAGAAATTGTGTCAGTATTAATATGAATAGCTTTAATTTCCTCCAGAATTTTTGCCAATGAATTGTCTTGTGAATTAATAGCTTTGGCTTTGGTAGGAGGAGGTGAAACAGCTTGTTTACGTTTGTTTGACACCATTTTGGACTCCATACTGGTAAACAGAGAGCAGGCAAATAACAAAAATAAATAAATAAATTACACCACAAATAGCAAGATCTGCAGTGTAGTAAGGTCTTCTGACAGGATATTAAAAATTAGGAGGCGAAAAACAGCTCCAGAAGACTTAAACACTGTGTGAATAAAGCTTCAATGAATAATAACAGGATAAAATCCCTTTAATGCTTCACAAAAACAAAATTTGTGGCAAGCAAGAGGCAGGACAAAACCCCTTTAAGAGGGGAAAGGCTTCTGAGGAGAGGAGGTGCCCAGTAGGTTAAACCCTCCTCCACTGTGTGAAAGGCTGACAGAGAATGCTGCAGAGAGCAAGAGCCCTCTGGGAGGAGAAATCCAAGACCCCTACCGCACTTCACATGGAGGCACCAGACCTCCGAAAGTCAGCCAAACGCCTCCGCAAGCATGAAGGAGCACCTGGGGCAAAAACGGAGTCATAACGAAGCCCCTTTCGTCGGAAGAAAATCGTCGGCGATGCATGTGAGATCGGAGTTCAAAGCACGGCGGCCATCTTGGTTCGTGCGCGCTGCTGACTCCTTGTATAATTTCTTTCGGTAAATAAAAGTAAAGCTGCACCACAGTAATGAATGAGACCAACTGTTAGAAATGGGATTTCTGGTTGGCTAAGGCTTGCGCCAAAGCCAGGCAGAAACCACCACTCTAGTTAGGGCAAGGGAGGTGCACGCTGAAGATAACCCCTGCTCACCCCCTTGGTAGCTTGGCACGAGCAGTCAGGCTTATCCCAGAGGCAATGTGTAAAGCGTTTGCACAACACACACACAGCAGCAACACACTAGGCACACCACAAAAGAAACTCCACACAAGGTTATATATATAAAAATAGCCTTTGTATTATCCAAAACACATTAGAATAGTAATCACACAATATACACTGTGCCAACTGGCACTAGGCAATATTTACAGGGGATTATATACACCTGACAGGGCCAATTGGGCCACTGTCAGAACCATCACAAAGCACAAATAGTAAATGTAGAACACAACCAGTAATTACTGGCAAAATACTGTACTCAGCATTATATCCTGCAACATAAATCATATTATGCAATAAGCATCACATTAGGTGTAAAACACATTATGCGCCAACCTCATAAGCATAAACCACGTTAGGCAATAATATCCTCACCAGCATAAACACATTATGCAATAACCTCATAAGCATAAACCTCAGATTAGGGAATAACCTCCTAAACATAAACATCAGAGGCATAAATCATGGTGCATAAATCACATTTAGCATATCATCACATAAATCACATTAGGGCCTTGCGCCCTACCAACCTACAACTGACCCCCTGGCCAACTGGCCTTCTGAGAGGGCTCAAAATGCCCTATGCCCCAAAATGTCAGGGCTGGCTGCCACTGCAGCAGAATCAAAAGTGCGCAATTGCTGCTGGCCTAAACGTTGCAGCTGCCGCTAATTGTGGTGCAGCTGTGAAGATAACTGTGGGCACTCGCACTCACTGTGCCCTCTGGGTCCCCACTGGGACTCTCTAAAATAAAACGTGCCCAATCGTTGCAGTTGCCCGCTACGGCGGAGCAACTGAGGAAAATGGCCTGAGCCCCACTCTGGGACTCTTAAAAACAAAAGTGCCCCAACGTTGCAGTTGCCCGCTACGGCAGCGCAACTGAGGAAATCAAGAGGCACTGGCACCTCGGTGCCCTCTGGACCCCCACTGGAGCCCTAGAAACAAATATGGCAAAACGTTACAGCTGCCCGCTACGACGGTGCAGCTGTGAGGAAAACAAAGAGGCACTGGCAGCGCCTCTGGAGCCCCGTTCACCAGGCTCCTCTCTGTGCCTTTATTTGGCACCAACACTGCGCCCACATGAGCCCCGCTCACCGGGCTCTGGGCAGGACTCCTCCGGTCTCTGGCGGCATGCGTCAGAAGAACCCCCACTCCTCGGGGACTCTCTCTTCTTCTGGTGGCGTACGCGGGTCTTCCCTCAGCTCACGGGAGCCCCGCTTGGCATTCCCTGACTTCCGGCCACACGCGGCAGGCCCCGCCCCCAGTCAGGCAAATATACCAAACTTGACCACGCTGCTCCTCTCATATCAGGAATTGCCACTGAAACACTTATCAGGGAATCCCCAATGCATTCCTATGGGAGGGCAGCCCCACAGTAGTGAGAAACCAAAATGGCTGTTTGTCACTACCAGGACATGTCACACACTTAAGGTACATGTCCTATCTTTTTACTACAATGCACCCTGCCCATAGGGCTAGCTAGGACCTACCCTAGGGGTGACTGACATGTAGTAAAAGGGGGGTCACAGACATGGCACACACTTTAGGTGCCACGTTACAGCGGCAGTAACACTGCGCGCACAGGCCCTGCAATGGCAGAGGCATGAGATAGGTTTGAAAGGCTACTTTGGTGGGTGGCGCAATCAGCGCTGTAGCATTTAATCTACCAGCCCTGGGTATATGAGATACCACTTTACAAGGGACAGACAGGTAAATTAAATTGGCCAAATAGGTGTAGACCAATCTTACCATATTTAACACAGAGAGCACACGCACTTTACACTGGACAGCAGTGCTAAAGTGCCCAGAGTCCTAAAACCACCAACACCATGTCAGAAAAAAGGCTAGGAGAAAGGCAAAAAGTTTAGGGATGACCCTGCAAAAAGGGCCAAGTCCAACACAACCCCCTTCCAGCCAAAACGCAGGGTAGACCAATCACCACCTTGATGGGCTTCCCTGCTTTGGGCGATAGAACACGGATGCGGGCCCGCAACTGCAGGGACACCTTCCGGTTCTACGCCACTCTGAACCCATGTGGTTCCCTCTGTAAAAGCTCTCAGGACCAACTAGGCTACCCCACTGGTACTCCCTAGTTGTCCATGGCCAGGACCAGGCCCTAGGCCACCCAGATGTCACTGGTCCTTGCCAAACTACAGAGTGGGGGGCAGTAACCCCTGGCACATAGTAACCATTCTCCACTCTTACTCTCATCAGTGCAGTTCCAAATTGCCACTGATCCTCCAACCTAGGGTCCGCACCCTCAGGCTGACCAGAAGTCACGGGCGAGGCTCTCCTCCCCTACCTCTTCTTCTGGGGTCCCGCACTCTCCTCCTATGAGAGGCAACCTCAGAACACAACTCACCCACCAGTTCAGGACCTCTTTCCAGCAACTGGCCTACCAACCTGGGATCTAAACCCTCAGGTTGCACCGGGGTCAGAGGCAAGGACTCCCTCCCTCTGCACCCCCTTCCAGAGCCCTGCACCCTCCCAACTGGAGTGGTACCCCTAAAAGCTACATCGGTCAGGACACTGATTACAGTTGTCCTTCCCTCCAGGTCAGGCATACACTGAACCTGGTTTCCCAACCCAGGGACGGAACCCTGATGCTGAGCAATTGCCTGGTGAACCAGGACTTCCTGGGGAGTACATATACCCTCCCCGAGGGTGACACATAACGCATGTGTCGTGTGACAGTCTGCCTGGCGCAGATCTCCCGACCCCTGTCCATCTGACAGTGCGTGACGATCTCCCAGGACAGAAATGGTGTCACCATGGTCATTAATTGGTGACTCAGCCCTTCTGGCTGACCCCTGACCCACTGGTTCTTCCACTGGGGACTCTTTCCCCCTCTTACCCCTCAATCTGGACTTCTGCACCCTCCACTTAGGAGTGGCATTGCCAGACACCAGAACTGATGGAGTCCTCTTTACAGACACTCCCAGTTCACCTGACACAGGGAGATCCCCCTCAACGGACGGTCCATCAGGACAGCCTAGGCTCCCTACCTGGTGTTCCCTTAAGGAACCATCCAGTCCTGGAGACTGAGGTTGGGGATCGGGATACGGTGCAGTCTCACTCCTTCTTCTGCGAGACAGGATGTGAGGCCTTTCAACCTCCTCACTATAAGGGGACCTAGCTGGGCTACTCTGAACCACTTACACCACTCTGGGTTGGAAGATACCTGAACCACTCCTCTTAGGGTCACTCCCCAATGCCTCTTCAGAACCTCTGGCAACCACCCAGAGGTCTGCTTCCCGTGCAAGCTCCCTGGGATCAGAGAACTTACACTCCAACAGGTGTTGGCGCAACCCCGGAAAACAATTACTGAACATGTGCTCTCTGACAACCAGATTGAACAGCCCTTCAAAATCATTTGCTGTGCTAACCATCACCCAATCGTCCAGTGCATCACAACATTCATCCACAAACTCCCCCAAGACTGGTGAGACAGTTTCTTACTGCCCCTGAATCTCAACCTGTACCCCTCTAACTGGGAACCAGGTACCATACTCTGGGAACTGGGAATGGGACTTCCTGCACTGGACTCCATATTGCTGCCACCACTGGACCCCACCCTTACTGGTGAATCCAGACAACTAAAACTGCACTCAGGTGATAATCTACCCTCCAGAGCTAGTGTCTCCTTGCCAATTAAGTAACCACTGTAGGCCAACCCCAGAAATAGCAAACAGCACAGGGGCAGTTACCTCCTCCAGCTTGCGCTGCAGGGCCAGCCCAGAAATAGCAGTCTGCACAAGGGCAGTCAAAAACTCCTTCAGATTCTCTGGTTTCTGTCCTTGGCAAGATACACAACTCATAGTGCAACAAGAGAACAAATTTCAAAGAAATGATACTTTTAAGGAGAAAACAAAATCAGAAACAATAATCCCCAAACTTGTGATCATCTAAATGCAGAGTTTGTAGTATAACCAGTTGTCGCTGTGGTACTGCGCAAACGCAAGTCCTATCCTCACCGCTGACAACCAATGTTAGAAATGGGATTTCTGGTTGGCTAAGTCTTGCGCCAAAGCCAGGCAGAAACCACCACTCTAGTCAGAGCAAGGGAGTTACACGCTGAAGATAACCCCTGCTCACCCCCTTGGTAGCTTGGCACGAGCAGTCAGGCTTTTCACAGAGGCAATGTGTAAAGCGTTTGCGCAACACACACATAGCAGCAACACACTAGGCACACCACAAAAGAAACTCCACACAAGGTTATATATATAAAAATAGCCTTTGTATTATCCAAAACACATTAGAATAGTAAATCACACAATATACACTGTGCCAACTGGCACTAGGCAATATTTACAGGGGATTATATACACCTGACAGGGCCAATTGGGCCACTGTCAGAACCATCACAAAGCACAAATAGTAAATGTAGAACACAACCAGTAATTACTGGCAAAATAATGTACTCAGCATTATATCCTGCAACATAAATCATATTATGCAATAAGCATCACATTAGGTGTAAAACACATTATGCGCCAACCTCATAAGCATAAACCACGTTAGGCAATAATAACCTCACCAGCATAAACAGATTATGCAATAACCTCATAAGCATAAACCTCAGATTAGGGAATAACCTCCTAAACATAAACATCAGAGGCATAAATCATGGTGCATAAATCACATTTAGCATATCATCACATAAATGACATTAGGGCCTTGCGCCCTACCAACCTACAACTGACCCCCTGGCCAACTGGCCTTCTCAGAGGGCTCAAAATGCCCTATGTCCCAAAATGTCAGGGCTGGCTGCCACTGCAGCAGAATCAAAAGTGCGCAATTGCGCTGGCCTAAACGTTGCAGCTGCCGCTAATTGTGGTGCAGCTGTGAAGATAACTGTGGGCACTCGCACTCACTGTGCCCTCTGGGTCCCCACTGGGACTCTCTAAAATAAAACGTGCCCAATCGTTCCAGTTGCCCGCTACGGCGGAGCAACTGAGGAAAATGGCCTGAGCCCCACTCTGGGACTCTTAAAACAAAAGTGCCCCAACGTTGCAGTTGCCCGCAACGGCAGCGCAACTGAGGAAATCAAGAGGCACTGGCACCTCGGTGCCCTCTGGACCCCACTGGAGCCCTAGAAACAAATATGGCAAAACGTTACAGCTGCCCGCTACGACGGTGCAGCTGTGAGGAAAACAAAGAGGCACTGGCAGCGCCTCTGGAGCCCCGTTCACCAGGCTCCTCTCTGTGCCTTTATTTGGCACCAACACTGCGCCCACATGAGCCCCGCTCACCGGGCTCTGGGCAGGACTCCTCCGGTCTCTGGCGGCATGCGTCAGAAGAACCCCCACTCCTCGGGGACTCTCTCTTCTTCTGGTGGCGTACGCGGGTCTTCCCTCAGCTCACGGGAGCCCCGCTTGGCATTCCTGACTTCCGGCCACACGCGGCAGGCCCCGCCCCCAGTCAGGCGGACGCGCCTGACTTCCGGTTTTTCGGATCCGGCCGCGGAGGTGACTTCTTCGGCAGCGGCACAGTGCGGGGTGGGCAACCGCGTCGAACACAGCAATTGCGGGGTGGGCACCCGCCAGTCAATACCATAAGCGGGGTGGGCACCCGTTCAAAAATATGCAAAAAGCGGGGTGGGCTCCTGCTCCGCAGGAATGCGGGGGAATCCCCATGTTGGGATTCCCTCCAAATAGGCGGCAGCTCCGCGCTGCGAAGCCCACGCTCTTCTCAGCAGGAAGAAAAGCAGAGCGCTCTCAAGAACCAAAGGCAAATCGCTCACCAGGCGCTGGAATCCAAAGTCCAGGGCAAAGTTCTGGGGGCACAAGGCTGGGCCCAGGGAGGCCAGCACACAGGGCCCTCCAGCAGGGAGGCAAGCCCTCGTGGCGGTTCCTCCTGGGCCCCCAGCAGCAGCAAGCCCCAGCAAGTACAGGAATAGCACCAAAAGCACACAGAAATGCCAACTTCTAAAAGAGGCATTTCTAAAATAGTTATAATAAATCTGCGCACACCATTGCGCAGCATTTATTATTACCATTCCAAATATACCAAACTTGACCACGCTGCTCCTCTCATATCAGGAATTGCCACTGAAACACTTATCAGGGAATCCCCAATGCATTCCTATGGGAGGGCAGCCCCACAGTAGTGAGAAACCAAAATGGCTGTTTGTCACTACCAGGACATGTCACACACTTAAGGTACATGTCCTATCTTTTTACTACAATGCACCCTGCCCATAGGGCTAGCTAGGACCTACCTTAGGGGTGACTGACATGTAGTAAAGGGGGGTCACAGACATGGCACACACTTTAGGTGCCACGTTACAGCGGCAGTAACACTGCGCGCACAGGCCCTGCAATGGCAGAGGCATGAGATAGGTTTGAAAGGCTACTTTGGTGGGTGGCGCAATCAGCGCTGCAAGCCCACCAGTAGCATTTAATCTACCAGCCCTGGGTATATGAGATACCACTTTACAAGGGACAGACAGGTAAATTAAATTGGCCAAATAGGTGTAGACCAATCTTACCATATTTAACACAGAGAGCACACGCACTTTACACTGGACAGCAGTGCTAAAGTGCCCAGAGTCCTAAAACCACCAACACCATGTCAGAAAAAAGGCTAGGAGAAAGGCAAAAAGTTTAGGGATGACCCTGCAAAAAGGGCCAAGTCCAACACAACCCCCTTCCAGCCAAAACGCAGGGTAGACCAATCACCACCTTGATGGGCTTCCCTGCTTTGGGCGATAGAACACGGATGCGGGCCCGCAACTGCAGGGACACCTTCCGGTTCTACGCCACTCTGAACCCATGTGGTTCCCTCTGTAAAAGCTCTCAGGACCAACTAGGCTACCCCACTGGTACTCCCTAGTTGTCCATGGCCAGGACCAGGCCCTAGGCCACCCAGATGTCACTGGTCCTTGCCAAACTACAGAGTGGGGGGCAGTAACCCCTGGCACATAGTAACCATTCTCCACTCTTACTCTCATCAGTGCAGTTCCAAATTGCCACTGATCCTCCAACCTAGGGTCCGCACCCTCAGGCTGACCAGAAGTCACGGGCGAGGCTCTCCTCCCCCTACCTCTTCTTCTGGGGTCCCGCACTCTCCTCCTATGAGAGGCAACCTCAGAACACAACTCACCCACCAGTTCAGGACCTCTTTCCAGCAACTGGCCTACCAACCTGGGATCTAAACCCTCAGGTTGCACCGGGGTCAGAGGCAAGGACTCCCTCCCTCTGCACCCCCTTCCAGAGCCCTGCACCCTCCCAACTGGAGTGGTACCCCTAGAAGCTACATCGGTCAGGACACTGATTACAGTTGTCCTTCCCTCCAGGTCAGGCATACACTGAACCTGGTTTCCCAACCCAGGGACGGAACCCTGATGCTGAGCAATTGCCTGGTGAACCAGGACTTCCTGGGGAGTACATATACCCTCCCGAGGGTGACACATAACGCATGTGTCGTGTGACAGTTTGCCTGGCGCAGATCTCCCGACCCCTGTCCATCTGACAGTGCGTGACGATCTCCCAGGACAGAAATGGTGTCACCATGGTCATTAATTGGTGACTCAGCCCTTCTGGCTGACCCCTGACCCACTGGTTCTTCCACTGGGGACTCTTTCCCCCTCTTACCCCTCAATCTGGACTTCCGCACCCTCCACTTAGGAGTGGCACTGCCAGACACCAGAACTGATGGAGTCCTCTTTACAGACACTCCCAGTTCACCTGACACGGGGAGATCCCCCTCAACGGACGGTCCATCAGGACAGCCTAGGCTCCCTACCTGGTGTTCCCTTAAGGAACCATCCAGTCCTGGAGACTGAGGTTGGGGATCGGGATACGGTGCAGTCTCACTCCTTCTTCTGCGAGACAGGATGTGAGGCCTTTCAACCTCCTCACTATAAGGGGACCTAGCTGGGCTACTCTGAACCACTTACACCACTCTGGGTTGGAAGATACCTGAACCACTCCTCTTAGGGTCACTCCCCAATGCCTCTTCAGAACCTCTGGCAACCACCCAGAGGTCTGCTTCCCGTGCAAGCTCCCTGGGATCAGAGAACTTACACTCCAACAGGTGTTGGCGCAACCCCGGAAAACAATTACTGAACATGTGCTCTCTGACAACCAGATTGAACAGCCCTTCAAAATCATTTGCTGTGCTAACCATCACCCAATCGTCCAGTGCATCACAACATTCATCCACAAACTCCCCCAAGACTGGTGAGACAGTTTCTTACTGCCCCTGAATCTCAACCTGTACCCCTCTAACTGGGAACCAGGTACCATACTCTGGGAACTGGGAATGGGACTTCCTGCACTGGACTCCATATTGCTGCCACCACTGGACCCCACCCTTACTGGTGAATCCAGACAACTAAAACTGCACTCAGGTGATAATCTACCCTCCAGAGCTAGTGTCTCCTTGCCAATTAAGTAACCACTGTAGGCCAACCCCAGAAATAGCAAACAGCACAGGGGCAGTTACCTCCTCCAGCTTGCGCTGCAGGGCCAGCCCAGAAATAGCAGTCTGCACAAGGGCAGTCAAAAACTCCTTCAGATTCTCTGGTTTCTGTCCTTGGCAAGATACACAACTCATAGTGCAACAAGAGAACACATTTCAAAGAAATGATACTTTTAAGGAGAAAACAAAATCAGAAACAATAATCCCCAAACTTGTGATCATCTAAATGCAGAGTTTGTAGTACAACCAGTTGTCGCTGTGGTACTGCGCAAACGCAAGTCCTATCCTCACCGCTGACAACCAATGTTAGAAATGGGATTTCTGGTTGGCTAAGTCTTGCGCCAAAGCCAGGCAGAAACCACCACTCTAGTCAGAGCAAGGGAGTTACACGCTGAAGATAACCCCTGCTCACCCCCTTGGTAGCTTGGCACGAGCAGTCAGGCTTTTCACAGAGGCAATGTGTAAAGCGTTTGCGCAACACACACATAGCAGCAACACACTAGGCACACCACAAAAGAAACTCCACACAAGGTTATATATATAAAAATAGCCTTTGTATTATCCAAAACACATTAGAATAGTAAATCACACAATATACACTGTGCCAACTGGCACTAGGCAATATTTACAGGGGATTATATACACCTGACAGGGCCAATTGGGCCACTGTCAGAACCATCACAAAGCACAAATAGTAAATGTAGAACACAACCAGTAATTACTGGCAAAATAATGTACTCAGCATTATATCCTGCAACATAAATCATATTATGCAATAAGCATCACATTAGGTGTAAAACACATTAAGCGCCAACCTCATAAGCATAAACCACGTTAGGCAATAATAACCTCACCAGCATAAACAGATTATGCAATAACCTCATAAGCATAAACCTCAGATTAGGGAATAACCTCCTAAACATAAACATCAGAGGCATAAATCATGGTGCATAAATCACATTTAGCATATCATCACATAAATGACATTAGGGCCTTGCGCCCTACCAACCTACAACTGACCCCCTGGCCAACTGGCCTTCTCAGAGGGCTCAAAATGCCCTATGTCCCAAAATGTCAGGGCTGGCTGCCACTGCAGCAGAATCAAAAGTGCGCAATTGCGCTGGCCTAAACGTTGCAGCTGCCGCTAATTGTGGTGCAGCTGTGAAGATAACTGTGGGCACTCGCACTCACTGTGCCCTCTGGGTCCCCACTGGGACTCTCTAAAATAAAACGTGCCCAATCGTTGCAGTTGCCCGCTACGGCGGAGCAACTGAGGAAAATGGCCTGAGCCCCACTCTGGGACTCTTAAAAACAAAAGTGCCCCAACGTTGCAGTTGCCCGCTACGGCAGCGCAACTGAGGAAATCAAGAGGCACTGGCACCTCGGTGCCCTCTGGACCCCCACTGGAGCCCTAGAAACAAATATGGCAAAACGTTACAGCTGCCCGCTACGACGGTGCAGCTGTGAGGAAAACAAAGAGGCACTGGCAGCGCCTCTGGAGCCCCGTTCACCAGGCTCCTCTCTGTGCCTTTATTTGGCACCAACACTGCGCCCACATGAGCCCTGCTCACCGGGCTCTGGGCAGGACTCCTCCGGTCTCTGGCGGCATGCGTCAGAAGAACCCCCACTCCTCGGGGACTCTCTCTTCTTCTGGTGGCGTACGCGGGTCTTCCCTCAGCTCACGGGAGCCCCGCTTGGCATTCCCTGACTTCCGGCCACACGCGGCAGGCCCCGCCCCCAGTCAGGCGGACGCGCCTGACTTCCGGTTTTTCGGATCCGGCCGCGGAGGTGACTTCTTCGGCAGCGGCACAGTGCGGGGTGGGCAACCGCGTCGAACACAGCAATTGCGGGGTGGGCACCCGCCAGTCAATACCATAAGCGGGGTGGGCACCCGTTCAAAAATATGCAAAAAGCGGGGTGGGCTCCTGCTCCGCAGGAATGCGGGGGAATCCCCATGTTGGGATTCCCTCCAAATAGGCGGCAGCTCCGCGCTGCGAAGCCCACGCTCTTCTCAGCAGGAAGAAAAGCAGAGCGCTCTCAAGAACCAAAGGCAAATCGCTCACCAGGCGCTGGAATCCAAAGTCCAGGGCAAAGTTCTGGGGGCACAAGGCTGGGCCCAGGGAGGCCAGCACACAGGGCCCTCCAGCAGGGAGGCAAGCCCTCGTGGCGGTTCCTCCTGGGCCCCCAGCAGCAGCAAGCCCCAGCAAGTACAGGAATAGCACCAAAAAGCACACAGAAATGCCAACTTCTAAAAGAGGCATTTCTAAAATAGTTATAATAAATCTGCGCACACCATTGCGCAGCATTTATTATTACCATTCCAAATATACCAAACTTGACCACGCTGCTCCTCTCATATCAGGAATTGCCACTGAAACACTTATCAGGGAATCCCCAATGCATTCCTATGGGAGGGCAGCCCCACAGTAGTGAGAAACCAAAATGGCTGTTTGTCACTACCAGGACATGTCACACACTTAAGGTACATGTCCTATCTTTTACTACAATGCACCCTGCCCATAGGGCTAGCTAGGACCTACCTTAGGGGTGACTGACATGTAGTAAAGGGGGTCACAGACATGGCACACACTTTAGGTGCCACGTTACAGCGGCAGTAACACTGCGCGCACAGGCCCTGCAATGGCAGAGGCATGAGATAGGTTTGAAAGGCTACTTTGGTGGGTGGCGCAATCAGCGCTGCAAGCCCACCAGTAGCATTTAATCTACCAGCCCTGGGTATATGAGATACCACTTTACAAGGGACAGACAGGTAAATTAAATTGGCCAAATAGGTGTAGACCAATCTTACCATATTTAACACAGAGAGCACACGCACTTTACACTGGACAGCAGTGCTAAAGTGCCCAGAGTCCTAAAACCACCAACACCATGTCAGAAAAAAGGCTAGGAGAAAGGCAAAAGTTTAGGGATGACCCTGCAAAAAGGGCCAAGTCCAACACAACCCCCTTCCAGCCAAAACGCAGGGTAGACCAATCACCACCTTGATGGGCTTCCCTGCTTTGGGCGATAGAACACGGATGCGGGCCCGCAACTGCAGGGACACCTTCCGGTTCTACGCCACTCTGAACCCATGTGGTTCCCTCTGTAAAAGCTCTCAGGACCAACTAGGCTACCCCACTGGTACTCCCTAGTTGTCCATGGCCAGGACCAGGCCCTAGGCCACCCAGATGTCACTGGTCCTTGCCAAACTACAGAGTGGGGGGGCAGTAAACCCTGGCACATAGTAACCATTCTCCACTCTTACTCTCATCAGTGCAGTTCCAAATTGCCACTGATCCTCCAACCTAGGGTCCGCACCCTCAGGCTGACCAGAAGTCACGGGCGAGGCTCTCCTCCCCCTACCTCTTCTTCTGGGGTCCCGCACTCTCCTCCTATGAGAGGCAACCTCAGAACACAACTCACCCACCAGTTCAGGACCTCTTTCCAGCAACTGGCCTACCAACCTGGGATCTAAACCCTCAGGTTGCACCGGGGTCAGAGGCAAGGACTCCCTCCCTCTGCACCCCCTTCCAGAGCCCTGCACCCTCCCAACTGGAGTGGTACCCCTAGAAGCTACATCGGTCAGGACACTGATTACAGTTGTCCTTCCCTCCAGGTCAGGCATACACTGAACCTGGTTTCCCAACCCAGGGACGGAACCCTGATGCTGAGCAATTGCCTGGTGAACCAGGACTTCCTGGGGAGTACATATACCCTCCCGAGGGTGACACATAACGCATGTGTCGTGTGACAGTCTGCCTGGCGCAGATCTCCCGACCCCTGTCCATCTGACAGTGCGTGACGATCTCCCAGGACAGAAATGGTGTCACCATGGTCATTAATTGGTGACTCAGCCCTTCTGGCTGACCCCTGACCCACTGGTTCTTCCACTGGGGACTCTTTCCCCCTCTTACCCCTCAATCTGGACTTCTGCACCCTCCACTTAGGAGTGGCATTGCCAGACACCAGAACTGATGGAGTCCTCTTTACAGACACTCCCAGTTCACCTGACACGGGGAGATCCCCTCAACGGACGGTCCATCAGGACAGCCTAGGCTCCCTACCTGGTGTTCCCTTAAGGAACCATCCAGTCCTGGAGACTGAGGTTGGGGATCGGGATACGGTGCAGTCTCACTCCTTCTTCTGCGAGACAGGATGTGAGGCCTTTCAACCTCCTCACTATAAGGGGACCTAGCTGGGCTACTCTGAACCACTTACACCACTCTGGGTTGGAAGATACCTGAACCACTCCTCTTAGGGTCACTCCCCAATGCCTCTTCAGAACCTCTGGCAACCACCCAGAGGTCTGCTTCCCGTGCAAGCTCCCTGGGATCAGAGAACTTACACTCCAACAGGTGTTGGCGCAACCCCGGAAAACAATTACTGAACATGTGCTCTCTGACAACCAGATTGAACAGCCCTTCAAAATCATTTGCTGTGCTAACCATCACCCAATCGTCCAGTGCATCACAACATTCATCCACAAACTCCCCCAAGACTGGTGAGACAGTTTCTTACTGCCCCTGAATCTCAACCTGTACCCCTCTAACTGGGAACCAGGTACCATACTCTGGGAACTGGGAATGGGACTTCCTGCACTGGACTCCATATTGCTGCCACCACTGGACCCCACCCTTACTGGTGAATCCAGACAACTAAAACTGCACTCAGGTGATAATCTACCCTCCAGAGCTAGTGTCTCCTTGCCAATTAAGTAACCACTGTAGGCCAACCCCAGAAATAGCAAACAGCACAGGGGCAGTTACCTCCTCCAGCTTGCGCTGCAGGGCCAGCCCAGAAATAGCAGTCTGCACAAGGGCAGTCAAAAACTCCTTCAGATTCTCTGGTTTCTGTCCTTGGCAAGATACACAACTCATAGTGCAACAAGAGAACAAATTTCAAAGAAATGATACTTTTAAGGAGAAAACAAAATCAGAAACAATAATCCCCAAACTTGTGATCATCTAAATGCAGAGTTTGTAGTATAACCAGTTGTCGCTGTGGTACTGCGCAAACGCAAGTCCTATCCTCACCGCTGACAACCAATGTTAGAAATGGGATTTCTGGTTGGCTAAGTCTTGCGCCAAAGCCAGGCAGAAACCACCACTCTAGTCAGAGCAAGGGAGTTACACGCTGAAGATAACCCCTGCTCACCCCCTTGGTAGCTTGGCACGAGCAGTCAGGCTTTTCACAGAGGCAATGTGTAAAGCGTTTGCGCAACACACACATAGCAGCAACACACTAGGCACACCACAAAAGAAACTCCACACAAGGTTATATATATAAAAATAGCCTTTGTATTATCCAAAACACATTAGAATAGTAAATCACACAATATACACTGTGCCAACTGGCACTAGGCAATATTTACAGGGGATTATATACACCTGACAGGGCCAATTGGGCCACTGTCAGAACCATCACAAAGCACAAATAGTAAATGTAGAACACAACCAGTAATTACTGGCAAAATAATGTACTCAGCATTATATCCTGCAACATAAATCATATTATGCAATAAGCATCACATTAGGTGTAAAACACATTATGCGCCAACCTCATAAGCATAAACCACGTTAGGCAATAATAACCTCACCAGCATAAACAGATTATGCAATAACCTCATAAGCATAAACCTCAGATTAGGGAATAACCTCCTAAACATAAACATCAGAGGCATAAATCATGGTGCATAAATCACATTTAGCATATCATCACATAAATGACATTAGGGCCTTGCGCCCTACCAACCTACAACTGACCCCCTGGCCAACTGGCCTTCTCAGAGGGCTCAAAATGCCCTATGTCCCAAAATGTCAGGGCTGGCTGCCACTGCAGCAGAATCAAAAGTGCGCAATTGCGCTGGCCTAAACGTTGCAGCTGCCGCTAATTGTGGTGCAGCTGTGAAGATAACTGTGGGCACTCGCACTCACTGTGCCCTCTGGGTCCCCACTGGGACTCTCTAAAATAAAACGTGCCCAATCGTTGCAGTTGCCCGCTACGGCGGAGCAACTGAGGAAAATGGCCTGAGCCCCACTCTGGGACTCTTAAAACAAAAGTGCCCCAACGTTGCAGTTGCCCGCAACGGCAGCGCAACTGAGGAAATCAAGAGGCACTGGCACCTCGGTGCCCTCTGGACCCCACTGGAGCCCTAGAAACAAATATGGCAAAACGTTACAGCTGCCCGCTACGACGGTGCAGCTGTGAGGAAAACAAAGAGGCACTGGCAGCGCCTCTGGAGCCCCGTTCACCAGGCTCCTCTCTGTGCCTTTATTTGGCACCAACACTGCGCCCACATGAGCCCCGCTCACCGGGCTCTGGGCAGGACTCCTCCGGTCTCTGGCGGCATGCGTCAGAAGAACCCCCACTCCTCGGGGACTCTCTCTTCTTCTGGTGGCGTACGCGGGTCTTCCCTCAGCTCACGGGAGCCCCGCTTGGCATTCCCTGACTTCCGGCCACACGCGGCAGGCCCCGCCCCCAGTCAGGCGGACGCGCCTGACTTCCGGTTTTTCGGATCCGGCCGCGGAGGTGACTTCTTCGGCAGCGGCACAGTGCGGGGTGGGCAACCGCGTCGAACACAGCAATTGCAGGGTGGGCACCCGCCAGTCAATACCATAAGCGGGGTGGGCACCCGTTCAAAAATATGCAAAAAGCGGGGTGGGCTCCTGCTCCGCAGGAATGCGGGGGAATCCCCATGTTGGGATTCCCTCCAAATAGGCGGCAGCTCCGCGCTGCGAAGCCCACGCTCTTCTCAGCAGGAAGAAAAGCAGAGCGCTCTCAAGAACCAAAGGCAAATCGCTCACCAGGCGCTGGAATCCAAAGTCCAGGGCAAAGTTCTGGGGGCACAAGGCTGGGCCCAGGGAGGCCAGCACACAGGGCCCTCCAGCAGGGAGGCAAGCCCTCGTGGCGGTTCCTCCTGGGCCCCCAGCAGCAGCAAGCCCCAGCAAGTACAGGAATAGCACCAAAAGCACACAGAAATGCCAACTTCTAAAAGAGGCATTTCTAAAATAGTTATAATAAATCTGCGCACACCATTGCGCAGCATTTATTATTACCATTCCAAATATACCAAACTTGACCACGCTGCTCCTCTCATATCAGGAATTGCCACTGAAACACTTATCAGGGAATCCCCAATGCATTCCTATGGGAGGGCAGCCCCACAGTAGTGAGAAACCAAAATGGCTGTTTGTCACTACCAGGACATGTCACACACTTAAGGTACATGTCCTATCTTTTACTACAATGCACCCTGCCCATAGGGCTAGCTAGGACCTACCTTAGGGGTGACTGACATGTAGTAAAGGGGGTCACAGACATGGCACACACTTTAGGTGCCACGTTACAGCGGCAGTAACACTGCGCGCACAGGCCCTGCAATGGCAGAGGCATGAGATAGGTTTGAAAGGCTACTTTGGTGGGTGGCGCAATCAGCGCTGCAAGCCCACCAGTAGCATTTAATCTACCAGCCCTGGGTATATGAGATACCACTTTACAAGGGACAGACAGGTAAATTAAATTGGCCAAATAGGTGTAGACCAATCTTACCATATTTAACACAGAGAGCACACGCACTTTACACTGGACAGCAGTGCTAAAGTGCCCAGAGTCCTAAAACCACCAACACCATGTCAGAAAAAAGGCTAGGAGAAAGGCAAAAGTTTAGGGATGACCCTGCAAAAGGGCCAAGTCCAACACAACCCCCTTCCAGCCAAAACGCAGGGTAGACCAATCACCACCTTGATGGGCTTCCCTGCTTTGGGCGATAGAACACGGATGCGGGCCCGCAACTGCAGGGACACCTTCCGGTTCTACGCCACTCTGAACCCATGTGGTTCCCTCTGTAAAAGCTCTCAGGACCAACTAGGCTACCCCACTGGTACTCCCTAGTTGTCCATGGCCAGGACCAGGCCCTAGGCCACCCAGATGTCACTGGTCCTTGCCAAACTACAGAGTGGGGGGCAGTAACCCCTGGCACATAGTAACCATTCTCCACTCTTACTCTCATCAGTGCAGTTCCAAATTGCCACTGATCCTCCAACCTAGGGTCCGCACCCTCAGGCTGACCAGAAGTCACGGGCGAGGCTCTCCTCCCCCTACCTCTTCTTCTGGGGTCCCGCACTCTCCTCCTATGAGAGGCAACCTCAGAACACAACTCACCCACCAGTTCAGGACCTCTTTCCAGCAACTGGCCTACCAACCTGGGATCTAAACCCTCAGGTTGCACCGGGGTCAGAGGCAAGGACTCCCTCCCTCTGCACCCCCTTCCAGAGCCCTGCACCCTCCCAACTGGAGTGGTACCCCTAGAAGCTACATCGGTCAGGACACTGATTACAGTTGTCCTTCCCTCCAGGTCAGGCATACACTGAACCTGGTTTCCCAACCCAGGGACGGAACCCTGATGCTGAGCAATTGCCTGGTGAACCAGGACTTCCTGGGGAGTACATATACCCTCCCGAGGGTGACACATAACGCATGTGTCGTGTGACAGTTTGCCTGGCGCAGATCTCCCGACCCCTGTCCATCTGACAGTGCGTGACGATCTCCCAGGACAGAAATGGTGTCACCATGGTCATTAATTGGTGACTCAGCCCTTCTGGCTGACCCCTGACCCACTGGTTCTTCCACTGGGGACTCTTTCCCCCTCTTACCCCTCAATCTGGACTTCCGCACCCTCCACTTAGGAGTGGCACTGCCAGACACCAGAACTGATGGAGTCCTCTTTACAGACACTCCCAGTTCACCTGACACGGGGAGATCCCCTCAACGGACGGTCCATCAGGACAGCCTAGGCTCCCTACCTGGTGTTCCCTTAAGGAACCATCCAGTCCTGGAGACTGAGGTTGGGGATCGGGATACGGTGCAGTCTCACTCCTTCTTCTGCGAGACAGGATGTGAGGCCTTTCAACCTCCTCACTATAAGGGGACCTAGCTGGGCTACTCTGAACCACTTACACCACTCTGGGTTGGAAGATACCTGAACCACTCCTCTTAGGGTCACTCCCCAATGCCTCTTCAGAACCTCTGGCAACCACCCAGAGGTCTGCTTCCCGTGCAAGCTCCCTGGGATCAGAGAACTTACACTCCAACAGGTGTTGGCGCAACCCCGGAAAACAATTACTGAACATGTGCTCTCTGACAACCAGATTGAACAGCCCTTCAAAATCATTTGCTGTGCTAACCATCACCCAATCGTCCAGTGCATCACAACATTCATCCACAAACTCCCCCAAGACTGGTGAGACAGTTTCTTACTGCCCCTGAATCTCAACCTGTACCCCTCTAACTGGGAACCAGGTACCATACTCTGGGAACTGGGAATGGGACTTCCTGCACTGGACTCCATATTGCTGCCACCACTGGACCCCACCCTTACTGGTGAATCCAGACAACTAAAACTGCACTCAGGTGATAATCTACCCTCCAGAGCTAGTGTCTCCTTGCCAATTAAGTAACCACTGTAGGCCAACCCCAGAAATAGCAAACAGCACAGGGGCAGTTACCTCCTCCAGCTTGCGCTGCAGGGCCAGCCCAGAAATAGCAGTCTGCACAAGGGCAGTCAAAAACTCCTTCAGATTCTCTGGTTTCTGTCCTTGGCAAGATACACAACTCATAGTGCAACAAGAGAACACATTTCAAAGAAATGATACTTTTAAGGAGAAAACAAAATCAGAAACAATAATCCCCAAACTTGTGATCATCTAAATGCAGAGTTTGTAGTACAACCAGTTGTCGCTGTTGTACTGCGCAAACGCAAGTCCTATCCTCACCGCTGACAACCAATGTTAGAAATGGGATTTCTGGTTGGCTAAGTCTTGCGCCAAAGCCAGGCAGAAACCACCACTCTAGTCAGAGCAAGGGAGTTACACGCTGAAGATAACCCCTGCTCACCCCCTTGGTAGCTTGGCACGAGCAGTCAGGCTTTTCACAGAGGCAATGTGTAAAGCGTTTGCGCAACACACACATAGCAGCAACACACTAGGCACACCACAAAAGAAACTCCACACAAGGTTATATATATAAAAATAGCCTTTGTATTATCCAAAACACATTAGAATAGTAAATCACACAATATACACTGTGCCAACTGGCACTAGGCAATATTTACAGGGGATTATATACACCTGACAGGGCCAATTGGGCCACTGTCAGAACCATCACAAAGCACAAATAGTAAATGTAGAACACAACCAGTAATTACTGGCAAAATAATGTACTCAGCATTATATCCTGCAACATAAATCATATTATGCAATAAGCATCACATTAGGTGTAAAACACATTAAGCGCCAACCTCATAAGCATAAACCACGTTAGGCAATAATAACCTCACCAGCATAAACAGATTATGCAATAACCTCATAAGCATAAACCTCAGATTAGGGAATAACCTCCTAAACATAAACATCAGAGGCATAAATCATGGTGCATAAATCACATTTAGCATATCATCACATAAATGACATTAGGGCCTTGCGCCCTACCAACCTACAACTGACCCCCTGGCCAACTGGCCTTCTCAGAGGGCTCAAAATGCCCTATGTCCCAAAATGTCAGGGCTGGCTGCCACTGCAGCAGAATCAAAAGTGCGCAATTGCGCTGGCCTAAACGTTGCAGCTGCCGCTAATTGTGGTGCAGCTGTGAAGATAACTGTGGGCACTCGCACTCACTGTGCCCTCTGGGTCCCCACTGGGACTCTCTAAAATAAAACGTGCCCAATCGTTGCAGTTGCCCGCTACGGCGGAGCAACTGAGGAAAATGGCCTGAGCCCCACTCTGGGACTCTTAAAAACAAAAGTGCCCCAACGTTGCAGTTGCCCGCTACGGCAGCGCAACTGAGGAAATCAAGAGGCACTGGCACCTCGGTGCCCTCTGGACCCCACTGGAGCCCTAGAAACAAATATGGCAAAACGTTACAGCTGCCCGCTACGACGGTGCAGCTGTGAGGAAAACAAAGAGGCACTGGCAGCGCCTCTGGAGCCCCGTTCACCAGGCTCCTCTCTGTGCCTTTATTTGGCACCAACACTGCGCCCACATGAGCCCTGCTCACCGGGCTCTGGGCAGGACTCCTCCGGTCTCTGGCGGCATGCGTCAGAAGAACCCCCACTCCTCGGGGACTCTCTCTTCTTCTGGTGGCGTACGCGGGTCTTCCCTCAGCTCACGGGAGCCCCGCTTGGCATTCCCTGACTTCCGGCCACACGCGGCAGGCCCCGCCCCAGTCAGGCGGACGCGCCTGACTTCCGGTTTTTCGGATCCGGCCGCGGAGGTGACTTCTTCGGCAGCGGCACAGTGCGGGGTGGGCAACCGCGTCGAACACAGCAATTGCGGGGTGGGCACCCGCCAGTCAATACCATAAGCGGGGTGGGCACCCGTTCAAAAATATGCAAAAAGCGGGGTGGGCTCCTGCTCCGCAGGAATGCGGGGAATCCCCATGTTGGGATTCCCTCCAAATAGGCGGCAGCTCCGCGCTGCGAAGCCCACGCTCTTCTCAGCAGGAAGAAAAGCAGAGCGCTCTCAAGAACCAAAGGCAAATCGCTCACCAGGCGCTGGAATCCAAAGTCCAGGGCAAAGTTCTGGGGGCACAAGGCTGGGCCCAGGGAGGCCAGCACACAGGGCCCTCCAGCAGGGAGGCAAGCCCTCGTGGCGGTTCCTCCTGGGCCCCCAGCAGCAGCAAGCCCCAGCAAGTACAGGAATAGCACCAAAAGCACACAGAAATGCCAACTTCTAAAAGAGGCATTTCTAAAATAGTTATAATAAATCTGCGCACACCATTGCGCAGCATTTATTATTACCATTCCAAATATACCAAACTTGACCACGCTGCTCCTCTCATATCAGGAATTGCCACTGAAACACTTATCAGGGAATCCCCAATGCATTCCTATGGGAGGGCAGCCCCACAGTAGTGAGAAACCAAAATGGCTGTTTGTCACTACCAGGACATGTCACACACTTAAGGTACATGTCCTATCTTTTTACTACAATGCACCCTGCCCATAGGGCTAGCTAGGACCTACCTTAGGGGTGACTGACATGTAGTAAAGGGGGTCACAGACATGGCACACACTTTAGGTGCCACGTTACAGCGGCAGTAACACTGCGCGCACAGGCCCTGCAATGGCAGAGGCATGAGATAGGTTTGAAAGGCTACTTTGGTGGGTGGCGCAATCAGCGCTGCAAGCCCACCAGTAGCATTTAATCTACCAGCCCTGGGTATATGAGATACCACTTTACAAGGGACAGACAGGTAAATTAAATTGGCCAAATAGGTGTAGACCAATCTTACCATATTTAACACAGAGAGCACACGCACTTTACACTGGACAGCAGTGCTAAAGTGCCCAGAGTCCTAAAACCACCAACACCATGTCAGAAAAAAGGCTAGGAGAAAGGCAAAAGTTTAGGGATGACCCTGCAAAAAGGGCCAAGTCCAACACAACCCCCTTCCAGCCAAAACGCAGGGTAGACCAATCACCACCTTGATGGGCTTCCCTGCTTTGGGCGATAGAACACGGATGCGGGCCCGCAACTGCAGGGACACCTTCCGGTTCTACGCCACTCTGAACCCATGTGGTTCCCTCTGTAAAAGCTCTCAGGACCAACTAGGCTACCCCACTGGTACTCCCTAGTTGTCCATGGCCAGGACCAGGCCCTAGGCCACCCAGATGTCACTGGTCCTTGCCAAACTACAGAGTGGGGGGCAGTAACCCCTGGCACATAGTAACCATTCTCCACTCTTACTCTCATCAGTGCAGTTCCAAATTGCCACTGATCCTCCAACCTAGGGTCCGCACCCTCAGGCTGACCAGAAGTCACGGGCGAGGCTCTCCTCCCCCTACCTCTTCTTCTGGGGTCCCGCACTCTCCTCCTATGAGAGGCAACCTCAGAACACAACTCACCCACCAGTTCAGGACCTCTTTCCAGCAACTGGCCTACCAACCTGGGATCTAAACCCTCAGGTTGCACCGGGGTCAGAGGCAAGGACTCCCTCCCTCTGCACCCCCTTCCAGAGCCCTGCACCCTCCCAACTGGAGTGGTACCCCTAGAAGCTACATCGGTCAGGACACTGATTACAGTTGTCCTTCCCTCCAGGTCAGGCATACACTGAACCTGGTTTCCCAACCCAGGGACGGAACCCTGATGCTGAGCAATTGCCTGGTGAACCAGGACTTCCTGGGGAGTACATATACCCTCCCGAGGGTGACACATAACGCATGTGTCGTGTGACAGTTTGCCTGGCGCAGATCTCCCGACCCCTGTCCATCTGACAGTGCGTGACGATCTCCCAGGACAGAAATGGTGTCACCATGGTCATTAATTGGTGACTCAGCCCTTCTGGCTGACCCCTGACCCACTGGTTCTTCCACTGGGGACTCTTTCCCCCTCTTACCCCTCAATCTGGACTTCCGCACCCTCCACTTAGGAGTGGCACTGCCAGACACCAGAACTGATGGAGTCCTCTTTACAGACACTCCCAGTTCACCTGACACGGGGAGATCCCCTCAACGGACGGTCCATCAGGACAGCCTAGGCTCCCTACCTGGTGTTCCCTTAAGGAACCATCCAGTCCTGGAGACTGAGGTTGGGGATCGGGATACGGTGCAGTCTCACTCCTTCTTCTGCGAGACAGGATGTGAGGCCTTTCAACCTCCTCACTATAAGGGGACCTAGCTGGGCTACTCTGAACCACTTACACCACTCTGGGTTGGAAGATACCTGAACCACTCCTCTTAGGGTCACTCCCCAATGCCTCTTCAGAACCTCTGGCAACCACCCAGAGGTCTGCTTCCCGTGCAAGCTCCCTGGGATCAGAGAACTTACACTCCAACAGGTGTTGGCGCAACCCCGGAAAACAATTACTGAACATGTGCTCTCTGACAACCAGATTGAACAGCCCTTCAAAATCATTTGCTGTGCTAACCATCACCCAATCGTCCAGTGCATCACAACATTCATCCACAAACTCCCCCAAGACTGGTGAGACAGTTTCTTACTGCCCCTGAATCTCAACCTGTACCCCTCTAACTGGGAACCAGGTACCATACTCTGGGAACTGGGAATGGGACTTCCTGCACTGGACTCCATATTGCTGCCACCACTGGACCCCACCCTTACTGGTGAATCCAGACAACTAAAACTGCACTCAGGTGATAATCTACCCTCCAGAGCTAGTGTCTCCTTGCCAATTAAGTAACCACTGTAGGCCAACCCCAGAAATAGCAAACAGCACAGGGGCAGTTACCTCCTCCAGCTTGCGCTGCAGGGCCAGCCCAGAAATAGCAGTCTGCACAAGGGCAGTCAAAAACTCCTTCAGATTCTCTGGTTTCTGTCCTTGGCAAGATACACAACTCATAGTGCAACAAGAGAACACATTTCAAAGAAATGATACTTTTAAGGAGAAAACAAAATCAGAAACAATAATCCCCAAACTTGTGATCATCTAAATGCAGAGTTTGTAGTACAACCAGTTGTCGCTGTGGTACTGCGCAAACGCAAGTCCTATCCTCACCGCTGACAACCAATGTTAGAAATGGGATTTCTGGTTGGCTAAGTCTTGCGCCAAAGCCAGGCAGAAACCACCACTCTAGTCAGAGCAAGGGAGTTACACGCTGAAGATAACCCCTGCTCACCCCCTTGGTAGCTTGGCACGAGCAGTCAGGCTTTTCACAGAGGCAATGTGTAAAGCGTTTGCGCAACACACACATAGCAGCAACACACTAGGCACACCACAAAAGAAACTCCACACAAGGTTATATATATAA
This sequence comes from Calotriton arnoldi, assembly GCA_963921515.1. Taxonomy (NCBI): domain Eukaryota; kingdom Metazoa; phylum Chordata; class Amphibia; order Caudata; family Salamandridae; genus Calotriton; species Calotriton arnoldi. Next base: position 296,404 of record CAWUFW010011476.1, read on the forward strand.
AAATAGCCTTTGTATTATCCAAAACACATTAGAATAGTAAATCACACAATATACACTGTGCCAACTGGCACTAGGCAATATTTACAGGGGATTATATACACCTGACAGGGCCAATTGGGCCACTGTCAGAACCATCACAAAGCACAAATAGTAAATGTAGAACACAACCAGTAATTACTGGCAAAATAATGTACTCAGCATTATATCCTGCAACATAAATCATATTATGCAATAAGCATCACATTAGGTGTAAAACACATTAAGCGCCAACCTCATAAGCATAAACCACGTTAGGCAATAATAACCTCACCAGCATAAACAGATTATGCAATAACCTCATAAGCATAAACCTCAGATTAGGGAATAACCTCCTAAACATAAACATCAGAGGCATAAATCATGGTGCATAAATCACATTTAGCATATCATCACATAAATGACATTAGGGCCTTGCGCCCTACCAACCTACAACTGACCCCCTGGCCAACTGGCCTTCTCAGAGGGCTCAAAATGCCCTATGTCCCAAAATGTCAGGGCTGGCTGCCACTGCAGCAGAATCAAAAGTGCGCAATTGCGCTGGCCTAAACGTTGCAGCTGCCGCTAATTGTGGTGCAGCTGTGAAGATAACTGTGGGCACTCGCACTCACTGTGCCCTCTGGGTCCCCACTGGGACTCTCTAAAATAAAACGTGCCCAATCGTTGCAGTTGCCCGCTACGGCGGAGCAACTGAGGAAAATGGCCTGAGCCCCACTCTGGGACTCTTAAAACAAAAGTGCCCCAACGTTGCAGTTGCCCGCAACGGCAGCGCAACTGAGGAAATCAAGAGGCACTGGCACCTCGGTGCCCTCTGGACCCCACTGGAGCCCTAGAAACAAATATGGCAAAACGTTACAGCTGCCCGCTACGACGGTGCAGCTGTGAGGAAAACAAAGAGGCACTGGCAGCGCCTCTGGAGCCCCGTTCACCAGGCTCCTCTCTGTGCCTTTATTTGGCACCAACACTGCGCCCACATGAGCCCCGCTCACCGGGCTCTGGGCAGGACTCCTCCGGTCTCTGGCGGCATGCGTCAGAAGAACCCCCACTCCTCGGGGACTCTCTCTTCTTCTGGTGGCGTACGCGGGTCTTCCCTCAGCTCACGGGAGCCCCGCTTGGCATTCCCTGACTTCCGGCCACACGCGGCAGGCCCCGCCCCCAGTCAGGCGGACGCGCCTGACTTCCGGTTTTCGGATCCGGCCGCGGAGGTGACTTCTTCGGCAGCGGCACAGTGCGGGGTGGGCAACCGCGTCGAACACAGCAATTGCGGGGTGGGCACCCGCCAGTCAATACCATAAGCGGGGTGGGCACCCGTTCAAAAATATGCAAAAAGCGGGGTGGGCTCCTGCTCCGCAGGAATGCGGGGAATCCCCATGTTGGGATTCCCTCCAAATAGGCGGCAGCTCCGCGCTGCGAAGCCCACGCTCTTCTCAGCAGGAAGAAAAGCAGAGCGCTCTCAAGAACCAAAGGCAAATCGCTCACCAGGCGCTGGAATCCAAAGTCCAGGGCAAAGTTCTGGGGGCACAAGGCTGGGCCCAGGGAGGCCAGCACACAGGGCCCTCCAGCAGGGAGGCAAGCCCTCGTGGCGGTTCCTCCTGGGCCCCCAGCAGCAGCAAGCCCCAGCAAGTACAGGAATAGCACCAAAAGCACACAGAAATGCCAACTTCTAAAAGAGGCATTTCTAAAATAGTTATAATAAATCTGCGCACACCATTGCGCAGCATTTATTATTACCATTCCAAATATACCAAACTTGACCACGCTGCTCCTCTCATATCAGGAATTGCCACTGAAACACTTATCAGGGAATCCCCAATGCATTCCTATGGGAGGGCAGCCCCACAGTAGTGAGAAACCAAAATGGCTGTTTGTCACTACCAGGACATGTCACACACTTAAGGTACATGTCCTATCTTTTTACTACAATGCACCCTGCCCATAGGGCTAGCTAGGACCTACCTTAGGGGTGACTGACATGTAGTAAAAGGGGGTCACAGACATGGCACACACTTTAGGTGCCACGTTACAGCGGCAGTAACACTGCGCGCACAGGCCCTGCAATGGCAGAGGCATGAGATAGGTTTGAAAGGCTACTTTGGTGGGTGGCGCAATCAGCGCTGCAAGCCCACCAGTAGCATTTAATCTACCAGCCCTGGGTATATGAGATACCACTTTACAAGGGACAGACAGGTAAATTAAATTGGCCAAATAGGTGTAGACCAATCTTACCATATTTAACACAGAGAGCACACGCACTTTACACTGGACAGCAGTGCTAAAGTGCCCAGAGTCCTAAAACCACCAACACCATGTCAGAAAAAAGGCTAGGAGAAAGGCAAAAGTTTAGGGATGACCCTGCAAAAAGGGCCAAGTCCAACACAACCCCCTTCCAGCCAAAACGCAGGGTAGACCAATCACCACCTTGATGGGCTTCCCTGCTTTGGGCGATAGAACACGGATGCGGGCCCGCAACTGCAGGGACACCTTCCGGTTCTACGCCACTCTGAACCCATGTGGTTCCCTCTGTAAAAGCTCTCAGGACCAACTAGGCTACCCCACTGGTACTCCCTAGTTGTCCATGGCCAGGACCAGGCCCTAGGCCACCCAGATGTCACTGGTCCTTGCCAAACTACAGAGTGGGGGGCAGTAACCCCTGGCACATAGTAACCATTCTCCACTCTTACTCTCATCAGTGCAGTTCCAAATTGCCACTGATCCTCCAACCTAGGGTCCGCACCCTCAGGCTGACCAGAAGTCACAGGCGAGGCTCTCCTCCCCCTACCTCTTCTTCTGGGGTCCCGCACTCTCCTCCTATGAGAGGCAACCTCAGAACACAACTCACCCACCAGTTCAGGACCTCTTTCCAGCAACTGGCCTACCAACCTGGGATCTAAACCCTCAGGTTGCACCGGGGTCAGAGGCAAGGACTCCCTCCCTCTGCACCCCCTTCCAGAGCCCTGCACCCTCCCAACTGGAGTGGTACCCCTAGAAGCTACATCGGTCAGGACACTGATTACAGTTGTCCTTCCCTCCAGGTCAGGCATACACTGAACCTGGTTTCCCAACCCAGGGACGGAACCCTGATGCTGAGCAATTGCCTGGTGAACCAGGACTTCCTGGGGAGTACATATACCCTCCCGAGGGTGACACATAACGCATGTGTCGTGTGACAGTTTGCCTGGCGCAGATCTCCCGACCCCTGTCCATCTGACAGTGCGTGACGATCTCCCAGGACAGAAATGGTGTCACCATGGTCATTAATTGGTGACTCAGCCCTTCTGGCTGACCCCTGACCCACTGGTTCTTCCACTGGGGACTCTTTCCCCCTCTTACCCCTCAATCTGGACTTCCGCACCCTCCACTTAGGAGTGGCACTGCCAGACACCAGAACTGATGGAGTCCTCTTTACAGACACTCCCAGTTCACCTGACACGGGGAGATCCCCTCAACGGACGGTCCATCAGGACAGCCTAGGCTCCCTACCTGGTGTTCCCTTAAGGAACCATCCAGTCCTGGAGACTGAGGTTGGGGATCGGGATACGGTGCAGTCTCACTCCTTCTTCTGCGAGACAGGATGTGAGGCCTTTCAACCTCCTCACTATAAGGGGACCTAGCTGGGCTACTCTGAACCACTTACACCACTCTGGGTTGGAAGATACCTGAACCACTCCTCTTAGGGTCACTCCCCAATGCCTCTTCAGAACCTCTGGCAACCACCCAGAGGTCTGCTTCCCGTGCAAGCTCCTGGGATCAGAGAACTTACACTCCAACAGGTGTTGGCGCAACCCCGGAAAACAATTACTGAACATGTGCTCTCTGACAACCAGATTGAACAGCCCTTCAAAATCATTTGCTGTGCTAACCATCACCCAATCGTCCAGTGCATCACAACATTCATCCACAAACTCCCCCAAGACTGGTGAGACAGTTTCTTACTGCCCCTGAATCTCAACCTGTACCCCTCTAACTGGGAACCAGGTACCATACTCTGGGAACTGGGAATGGGACTTCCTGCACTGGACTCCATATTGCTGCCACCACTGGACCCCACCCTTACTGGTGAATCCAGACAACTAAAACTGCACTCAGGTGATAATCTACCCTCCAGAGCTAGTGTCTCCTTGCCAATTAAGTAACCACTGTAGGCCAACCCCAGAAATAGCAAACAGCACAGGGGCAGTTACCTCCTCCAGCTTGCGCTGCAGGGCCAGCCCAGAAATAGCAGTCTGCACAAGGGCAGTCAAAAACTCCTTCAGATTCTCTGGTTTCTGTCCTTGGCAAGATACACAACTCATAGTGCAACAAGAGAACACATTTCAAAGAAATGATACTTTTAAGGAGAAAACAAAATCAGAAACAATAATCCCCAAACTTGTGATCATCTAAATGCAGAGTTTGTAGTACAACCAGTTGTCGCTGTGGTACTGCGCAAACGCAAGTCCTATCCTCACCGCTGACAACCAATGTTAGAAATGGGATTTCTGGTTGGCTAAGTCTTGCGCCAAAGCCAGGCAGAAACCACCACTCTAGTCAGAGCAAGGGAGTTACACGCTGAAGATAACCCCTGCTCACCCCCTTGGTAGCTTGGCACGAGCAGTCAGGCTTTTCACAGAGGCAATGTGTAAAGCGTTTGCGCAACACACACATAGCAGCAACACACTAGGCACACCACAAAAGAAACTCCACACAAGGTTATATATATAAAAATAGCCTTTGTATTATCCAAAACACATTAGAATAGTAAATCACACAATATACACTGTGCCAACTGGCACTAGGCAATATTTACAGGGGATTATATACACCTGACAGGGCCAATTGGGCCACTGTCAGAACCATCACAAAGCACAAATAGTAAATGTAGAACACAACCAGTAATTACTGGCAAAATAATGTACTCAGCATTATATCCTGCAACATAAATCATATTATGCAATAAGCATCACATTAGGTGTAAAACACATTAAGCGCCAACCTCATAAGCATAAACCACGTTAGGCAATAATAACCTCACCAGCATAAACAGATTATGCAATAACCTCATAAGCATAAACCTCAGATTAGGGAATAACCTCCTAAACATAAACATCAGAGGCATAAATCATGGTGCATAAATCACATTTAGCATATCATCACATAAATGACATTAGGGCCTTGCGCCCTACCAACCTACAACTGACCCCCTGGCCAACTGGCCTTCTCAGAGGGCTCAAAATGCCCTATGTCCCAAAATGTCAGGGCTGGCTGCCACTGCAGCAGAATCAAAAGTGCGCAATTGCGCTGGCCTAAACGTTGCAGCTGCCGCTAATTGTGGTGCAGCTGTGAAGATAACTGTGGGCACTCGCACTCACTGTGCCCTCTGGGTCCCCACTGGGACTCTCTAAAATAAAACGTGCCCAATCGTTGCAGTTGCCCGCTACGGCGGAGCAACTGAGGAAAATGGCCTGAGCCCCACTCTGGGACTCTTAAAAACAAAAGTGCCCCAACGTTGCAGTTGCCCGCTACGGCAGCGCAACTGAGGAAATCAAGAGGCACTGGCACCTCGGTGCCCTCTGGACCCCCACTGGAGCCCTAGAAACAAATATGGCAAAACGTTACAGCTGCCCGCTACGACGGTGCAGCTGTGAGGAAAACAAAGAGGCACTGGCAGCGCCTCTGGAGCCCCGTTCACCAGGCTCCTCTCTGTGCCTTTATTTGGCACCAACACTGCGCCCACATGAGCCCTGCTCACCGGGCTCTGGGCAGGACTCCTCCGGTCTCTGGCGGCATGCGTCAGAAGAACCCCCACTCCTCGGGGACTCTCTCTTCTTCTGGTGGCGTACGCGGGTCTTCCCTCAGCTCACGGGAGCCCCGCTTGGCATTCCCTGACTTCCGGCCACACGCGGCAGGCCCCGCCCCCAGTCAGGCGGACGCGCCTGACTTCCGGTTTTTCGGATCCGGCCGCGGAGGTGACTTCTTCGGCAGCGGCACAGTGCGGGGTGGGCAACCGCGTCGAACACAGCAATTGCGGGGTGGGCACCCGCCAGTCAATACCATAAGCGGGGTGGGCACCCGTTCAAAAATATGCAAAAAGCGGGTGGGCTCCTGCTCCGCAGGAATGCGGGGAATCCCCATGTTGGGATTCCCTCCAAATAGGCGGCAGCTCCGCGCTGCGAAGCCCACGCTCTTCTCAGCAGGAAGAAAAGCAGAGCGCTCTCAAGAACCAAAGGCAAATCGCTCACCAGGCGCTGGAATCCAAAGTCCAGGGCAAAGTTCTGGGGGCACAAGGCTGGGCCCAGGGAGGCCAGCACACAGGGCCCTCCAGCAGGGAGGCAAGCCCTCGTGGCGGTTCCTCCTGGGCCCCCAGCAGCAGCAAGCCCCAGCAAGTACAGGAATAGCACCAAAAGCACACAGAAATGCCAACTTCTAAAAGAGGCATTTCTAAAATAGTTATAATAAATCTGCGCACACCATTGCGCAGCATTTATTATTACCATTCCAAATATACCAAACTTGACCACGCTGCTCCTCTCATATCAGGAATTGCCACTGAAACACTTATCAGGGAATCCCCAATGCATTCCTATGGGAGGGCAGCCCCACAGTAGTGAGAAACCAAAATGGCTGTTTGTCACTACCAGGACATGTCACACACTTAAGGTACATGTCCTATCTTTTTACTACAATGCACCCTGCCCATAGGGCTAGCTAGGACCTACCTTAGGGGTGACTGACATGTAGTAAAAGGGGGTCACAGACATGGCACACACTTTAGGTGCCACGTTACAGCGGCAGTAACACTGCGCGCACAGGCCCTGCAATGGCAGAGGCATGAGATAGGTTTGAAAGGCTACTTTGGTGGGTGGCGCAATCAGCGCTGCAAGCCCACCAGTAGCATTTAATCTACCAGCCCTGGGTATATGAGATACCACTTTACAAGGGACAGACAGGTAAATTAAATTGGCCAAATAGGTGTAGACCAATCTTACCATATTTAACACAGAGAGCACACGCACTTTACACTGGACAGCAGTGCTAAAGTGCCCAGAGTCCTAAAACCACCAACACCATGTCAGAAAAAAGGCTAGGAGAAAGGCAAAAGTTTAGGGATGACCCTGCAAAAAGGGCCAAGTCCAACACAACCCCTTCCAGCCAAAACGCAGGGTAGACCAATCACCACCTTGATGGGCTTCCTGCTTTGGGCGATAGAACACGGATGCGGGCCCGCAACTGCAGGGACACCTTCCGGTTCTACGCCACTCTGAACCCATGTGGTTCCCTCTGTAAAAGCTCTCAGGACCAACTAGGCTACCCCACTGGTACTCCCTAGTTGTCCATGGCCAGGACTAGGCCCTAGGCCACCCAGATGTCACTGGTCCTTGCCAAACTACAGAGTGGGGGGCAGTAACCCCTGGCACATAGTAACCATTCTCCACTCTTACTCTCATCAGTGCAGTTCCAAACTGCCACTGATCCTCCAACCTAGGGTCCGCACCCTCAGGCTGACCAGAAGTCACGGGCGAGGCTCTCCTCCCCCTACCTCTTCTTCTGGGGTCCCGCACTCTCCTCCTATGAGAGGCAACCTCAGAACACAACTCACCCACCAGTTCAGGACCTCTTTCCAGCAACTGGCCTACCAACCTGGGATCTAAACCCTCAGGTTGCACCGGGGTCAGAGGCAAGGACTCCCTCCCTCTGCACCCCCTTCCAGAGCCATGCACCCTCCCAACTGGAGTGGTACCCCTAGAAGCTACATCGGTCAGGACACTGATTACAGTTGTCCTTCCCTCCAGGTCAGGCATACACTGAACCTGGTTTCCCAACCCAGGGACGGAACCCTGATGCTGAGCAATTGCCTGGTGAAGCAGGACTTCCTGGGGAGTACATATACCCTCCCCGAGGGTGACACATAACGCATGTGTCGTGTGACAGTCTGCCTGGCGCAGATCTCCCGACCCCTGTCCATCTGACAGTGCGTGACGATCTCCCAGGACAGAAATGGTGTCACCATGGTCATTAATTGGTGACTCAGCCCTTCTGGCTGACCCCTGACCCACTGGTTCTTCCACTGGGGACTCTTTCCCCCTCTTACCCCTCAATCTGGACTTCCGCACCCTCCACTTAGGAGTGGCACTGCCAGACACCAGAACTGATGGAGGCCTCTTTACAGACACTCCCAGTTCACCTGACACGGGGAGATCCCCTCAACGGACGGTCCATCAGGACAGCCTAGGCTCCCTACCTGGTGTTCCCTTAAGGAACCATCCAGTCCTGGAGACTGAGGTTGGGGATCGGGATACGGTGCAGTCTCACTCCTTCTTCTGCGAGACAGGATGTGAGGCCTTTCAACCTCCTCACTATAAGGGGACCTAGCTGGGCTACTCTGAACCACTTACACCACTCTGGGTTGGAAGATACCTGAACCACTCCTCTTAGGGTCACTCCCCAATGCCTCTTCAGAACCTCTGGCAACCACCCAGAGGTCTGCTTCCCGTGCAAGCTCCTGGGATCAGAGAACTTACACTCCAACAGGTGTTGGCGCAACCCCGGAAAACAATTACTGAACATGTGCTCTCTGACAACCAGATTGAACAGCCCTTCAAAATCATTTGCTGTGCTAACCATCACCCAATCGTCCAGTGCATCACAACATTCATCCACAAACTCCCCCAAGACTGGTGAGACAGTTTCTTACTGCCCCTGAATCTCAACCTGTACCCCTCTAACTGGGAACCAGGTACCATACTCTGGGAACTGGGAATGGGACTTCCTGCACTGGACTCCATATTGCTGCCACCACTGGACCCCACCCTTACTGGTGAATCCAGACAACTAAAACTGCACTCAGGTGATAATCTACCCTCCAGAGCTAGTGTCTCCTTGCCAATTAAGTAACCACTGTAGGCCAACCCCAGAAATAGCAAACAGCACAGGGGCAGTTACCTCCTCCAGCTTGCGCTGCAGGGCCAGCCCAGAAATAGCAGTCTGCACAAGGGCAGTCAAAAACTCCTTCAGATTCTCTGGTTTCTGTCCTTGGCAAGATACACAACTCATAGTGCAACAAGAGAACACATTTCAAAGAAATGATACTTTTAAGGAGAAAACAAAATCAGAAACAATAATCCCCAAACTTGTGATCATCTAAATGCAGAGTTTGTAGTACAACCAGTTGTCGCTGTGGTACTGCGCAAACGCAAGTCCTATCCTCACCGCTGACAACCAATGTTAGAAATGGGATTTCTGGTTGGCTAAGTCTTGCGCCAAAGCCAGGCAGAAACCACCACTCTAGTCAGAGCAAGGGAGTTACACGCTGAAGATAACCCCTGCTCACCCCCTTGGTAGCTTGGCACGAGCAGTCAGGCTTTTCACAGAGGCAATGTGTAAAGCGTTTGCGCAACACACACATAGCAGCAACACACTAGGCACACCACAAAAGAAACTCCACACAAGGTTATATATATAAAAATAGCCTTTGTATTATCCAAAACACATTAGAATAGTAAATCACACAATATACACTGTGCCAACTGGCACTAGGCAATATTTACAGGGGATTATATACACCTGACAGGGCCAATTGGGCCACTGTCAGAACCATCACAAAGCACAAATAGTAAATGTAGAACACAACCAGTAATTACTGGCAAAATAATGTACTCAGCATTATATCCTGCAACATAAATCATATTATGCAATAAGCATCACATTAGGTGTAAAACACATTATGCGCCAACCTCATAAGCATAAACCACGTTAGGCAATAATAACCTCACCAGCATAAACAGATTATGCAATAACCTCATAAGCATAAACCTCAGATTAGGGAATAACCTCCTAAACATAAACATCAGAGGCATAAATCATGGTGCATAAATCACATTTAGCATATCATCACATAAATGACATTAGGGCCTTGCGCCCTACCAACCTACAACTGACCCCCTGGCCAACTGGCCTTCTCAGAGGGCTCAAAATGCCCTATGTCCCAAAATGTCAGGGCTGGCTGCCACTGCAGCAGAATACAAAGTGCGCACTTGCGCTGGCCTAAACGTTGCAGCTGCCGCTAATTGCGGTGCAGCTGTGTAGATAACTGTGGGCACTGGCACTCACTGTGCCCTCTGGGTCCCCACTGGGACTCTCTAAAACAAAACATGCCCAATCATTGCAGTTGCCCGCTACGGCGGCGCAACTGAGGAAAATGGCCTGAGCCCCACTCTGGGACTCTTAAAAACAAAAGTGCCCCAACGTTGCAGTTGCCCGCTACGGCAGCGCAACTGGGGAAATCAAGAGGCACTGGCACTTCGGTGTCCTCTGGACCCCCACTGGGGCCCTAGAAATAAATATGGCAAAACGTTGCAGCTGCCCGCTACAGCGGTGCAGCTGTGAGGAAAACAAAGAGGCACTGGCAGCACCTCTGGAGCCCCGTTCTGTGCCTTTATTTGGCACCAACACTGCGCCCACATGAGCCCCACTCACCGGGCTCTGGGCAGGACTCCTCCGGTCTCGGGCGGCATGCGTCAGAAGAGCCCCCACTCCTCGGGGAATCTCTCTTCTTCTGGCGGCGTACGCGGGTCTTCCCTCAGCTCACGGGAGCCCCGCTTGGCATTCCCTGACTTCCGGCCACACGCGACAGGCCCCGCCCCCAGTCAGGTGGACGCGCCTGACTTCCGGTTTTTTGGATCGGGCCGCGGAGGTGACTTCTTCGGCAGCGGCACAGTGCGGGGTGGGCACCCGCGTCGAACACACCAATTGCGGGGTGGGCACCCGCCTAGAACCAAGCCATTACGGGGTGGGCACCCGCCAGTCAATACCATAAGCGGGCTGGGCACCCGTTCAAAAATATGCGAAAAGCGGGGTGGGCTCCTGCTCCGCTTGGCAGGAATGCGGGGGAATCCCCACGTCGGGATTCCCTCCAAATAGGCGGCAGCTCCGCGCTGCGAAGCCCACGCTCTTCTCAGCAGGAAGAAAAGCAGAGCGCTCTCAAGAACCAAAGGCAAATCGCTCACCAGGCGCTGGAATCCAAAGTCCAGGGCAAAGTTCAGGGGGCACAAGGCTGGGCCCAGGGAGGCCAGCACACAGGGCCCTCCAGCAGGGAGGCAAGCCCTTGTGGCGGTTCCTCCTGGGCCCCCAGCAGCAGCAAGCCCCAGCAAGTACAGGAACAGCACCAAAAAGCACACAGAAATGCCAACTTCTAAAAGAGGCATTTCTAAAATAGTTATAATAAATCTGCGCACACCATTGCGCAGCAATTATTATTACCATTCCAAATATACCAAACTTGACCACGCTGCTCCTCTCATATCAGGAATTACCACTGAAACACTTATCAGGGAATCCCCAGTGCATTCCTACAGGAGGGCAGCCCCACAGTAGTGAGAAACCAAAATGGCTGTTTGTCACTACCAGGACATGTCACTCACTTAAGGTACATGTCCTATCTTTTTACTACAATGCACCCTGCCCATAGGGCTAGCTAGGGCCTACCTTAGGGGTGACTGACATGTAGTAAAAGGGGGGTCACAGACATGGCACACACTTTAGGTGCCACGTCACAGCGGCAGTAACACTGCGCGCACAGGCCCTGCAATGGCAGAGGCATGAGATAGGTTTGAAAGGCTACTTTGGTGGGTGGCGCAATCAGCGCTGCAAGCCCACCAGTAGCATTTAATCTACCAGCCCTGGGTATATGAGATACCACTTTACAAGGGACAGACAGGTAAATTAAATTGGCCAAATAGGTGTAGACCAATCTTACCATATTTAACACAGAGAGCACACGCACTTTACACTGGACAGCAGTGCTAAAGGGCCCAGAGTCCTAAAACCACCAACATCATGTCAGAAACAAGCATTTGCAATGCAATAGGTCTCGCATTTGCGAGAGTTTGAGCTATTTTTATTGTAAATGACATTGCCTTTTATTTATGTTTTGGTTTTTGAAACATAAATAAAAGCCATTGTCATTTACAATGCCAATAGGTCAAACTCGCGTAAATGCGAGACCTATTGCATTGCAAATGCTTGTTGTTACCGAAAAGCCCTTTCCACAGCGCATACTGGCTCCTTTAACGTTACTCACAAAAACAAACAAGTACAGGTAAAGCACGAGATGGCTTCGTGTTACCAAAAGCACAATGCTCCAGCACTGGAATTGTAATCAACATAGTGGCAGAACTTAAATCCCAATGGCAGGAGTCAGGAGGTCTCACAAGGAACATATTAACCTGTAATAATGTGCTAGAATCTGTTGGAGGAATATGGTTAAAGACCAGTGTGCACACTGATGAGAGGCATGTGAGTCCAGGACAGTGTCTCCTATGAATGAGCAGTGCGGACCCTGAGTAACAGGCTCTTAATCATGCAGTTTTGCCATCTGCACTAGTCCGGTTATCATCAGCGCTATTCTTATTGTTGTCATCGGCACTAGTCTCGTTGTCATCGGCACTAGTCTTGTTGTCATCGTCACTAGTCTCATTGTTATCATCATCGCTATTTTCGTTGTTGTCATTAGTGTTGTCATCAGCACTAGTCTCATTGTTGTCATCAGCGCTATTCTCATTGTTGTCATCAGCGCTATTCTCACTGTTCTCGTTAGCACTAGTCCCACTGTTATCATCAGAGCTATAGTCATTGTTATCATCAGTGCTATTCTCATTGTTGTCATGAGCACTAGTCCCATTGTTATCATCAGAGCTATTTTCATTGTTATCATCACCACTAGTCCCGTGGTTATCAGGGCTATTCTCATTGTTGTCATGGGCACTAGTCCCATGGTTATCAGTGCTATTCTCATTGCTGTCATGAGCAATAGTCCCATTGTTATCATCAGTGCTATTCTCATTGTTGGCATCGGCACTAGTCCCATTGTTATCATCAGTGTTATTCTCATTGTTGGCATCGGCACTAGTCCCATTGTTATCATCAGTGCTATTCTCATTGTTGGCATCGGCACTAGTTCCATTGTTATCATCAATGCTATTCTCATTGTTCGCATCGGCACTAGTCCCATTGTTATCATCAGTGCTATTCTCATTGTTGGCATCGGCACTAGTCCCATTGTTATCATCAGTGCTATTCTCATTGTTGTCAGGAGCACTAGTCCCATTGGTATCATCAGTGCTATTCTCATTGTTGTCATGGGCACTAGTCCCATGGTTATCAGTGCTATTCTCATTGTTGTCATGGGCACTAGTCCCATTGTTATCATCAGTGCTATTCTCATTGTTGGCATCAGCACTAGTCCCATTGTTATCATCAGTGCTATTCTCATTCTTGGCATTGCACTAGTTCCATTGTTATCATCAGTGCTATTCTCATTGTTGGCATCGGCACTAGTCCCATTGTTAGCATCAGTGCTATTCTCATTGTTGTCAGGAGCACTAGTCCCATTGGTATCATCAGCGCTATTCTCATTGTTGTCATGAGCACTAGTCCCATGGTTTTCAGTGCTATTCTCATTGTTGTCATGGGCACTAGTCCCATTGTTATCATCAGTGCTATTCTCATTGTTGGCATCGGCACTAGTCCCATTGTTATCATCAGTGCTATTCTCATTGTTGGCATCGGCACTAGTCCCATTGTTATCATCAGTGCTATTCTCATTGTTGGCATCGGCACTAGTTCCATTGTTATCATCAATGCTATTCTCATTGTTTGCATCGGCACTAGTCCCATTGTTATCATCAGTGCTATTCTCATTGTTGGCATCAGCACTAGTCCCATTGGTATCATCAGTGATATTCTCATTGTTGTCATGGGCACTAGTCCCATTGGTATCATCAGCTCTTTTCTCATTGTTGTCATGGGCACCAGTCCCATGGTTATCAGTGCTATTCTCATTGTTGGCATGGGCACTAGTCCCATTGGTATCATCAGTGCTATTCTCATTGTTGGCATCGGCACTAGTCCCATTGGTATCACCAGCGCTATTCTCCTTGTTGTCATGGGCACTAGTTCCATTGGTATCATCAGTGCTATTCTCATTGTTGTCATGGGCACTAGTCCCATGGTTATCAGTGCTATTCTCATTGCTGTCATGAGCAATAGTCCCATTGTTATCATCAGTGCTATTCTCATTGTTGGCATCGGCACTAGTCCCATTGTTATCATCAGTGCTATTCTCATTGTCGGCATCGGCACTAGTCCCATTGTTATCATCAGTGCTATTCTCATTGTTGTCATGGGCACTAGTCCCATGGTTATCAGTGCTATTCTCATTGTTGGCATCAGCACTAGTCCCATTGTTATCATCAGTGCTATTCTCATTGTTGTCATGGGCACTAGTCCCATGGTTATCAGTGCTATTCTCATTGTTGTCATGGGCACTAGTCCCATTGTTATCATCAGTGCTATTCTCATTGTTGGCATCGGCACTAGTCCCATTGTTATCATCAGTGCTATTCTCATTGTTGGCATCGGCACTAGTCCCTTTGTTATCATCAGTGCTTTCTCATTGTTGTCAGGAGCACTATTCCCATTGGTATCATCAGCGCTATTCTCATTGTTGTCATGGGCACTAGTCCCATTGTTATCATCAGTGCTATTCTCATTGTTGGCATCGGCACTAGTCCCATTGTTATCATCAGTGCTATTTTCATTGTTGGCATCGGCACTAGTCCCATTGTTATCATCAGTGCTATTCTCATTGTTGGCATCGGCACTAGTTCCATTGTTATCATCAGTGCTATTCTCATTGTTTGCATCAGCACTAGTCCCATTGGTATCATCAGTGCTATTCTCATTGTTGTCATGGGCGCTAGTCCCATTGGTATTATCAGCGCTATTCTCATTGTTGTCATGGGCACTAGTCCCATGGTTATCAGTGCTATTCTCATTGTTGGCATCGGCACTAGTCCCATTGGTATCATCAGTGCTATTCTCATTGTTGGCATCGGCACTAGTCCCATTGATATCATCAGCGCTATTCTCATTGTTGTCATGGGCACTAGTCCCATGTATCATCAGTGCTATTCTCATTGTTGGCATCGGCACTAGTCCCATTGGTATCATCAGTGCTATTCTCATTGTTGGCATCGGCACTAGTCCCATTGGTATCATCAGCTATTCTCATTGTTGTCATGGGCACTAGTCCAATGGTTATCAGTGCTATTCTCATTGTTGGCATCGGCACTAGTTCCATTGTTATCATCTGTGCTATTCTCATTGTTTGCATCGGCACTAGTCCCATTGGTATCATCAGTGCTATTCTCATTGTTGTCATGGGCACTAGTCCCATTGGTATCATCAGCGCTATTCTCATTGTTGTCATGGGCACTAGTCCCATGGTTATCAGTGCTATTCTCATTGTTGGCATCGGCACTAGTCCCATTGTTATCATCAGTGCTATTCTCATTGTTGTCATGGGCACTAGTCCCATGGTTTCAGTGCTATTCTCATTGCGGTCATGAGCAATAGTCCCATTGTTATCATCAGTGCTATTTTCATTGTTGGCATCGGCACTAGTCCCATTGTTATCATCAGTGCTATTCTCATTGTTGGCATAGGCACTAGTCCCATTGTTATCATCAGTGCTATTCTCATTGTTGGCATCGGAACTAGTCCCATTGTTATCATCAGTGCTATTCTCATTGTTGGCATCGGCACTAGTCCCATTGTTATCATCAGTGCTATTCTCATTGTCATGGGCACTAGTCCCATTGTTATCATCAGTGCTATTCTCATTGTTGGCATCGGCACTAGTCCCATTGTTATCATCAGTGCTATTCTCATTGTTGGCATTGGCACTAGTCCCATTGTTATCATCAGTGCTATTCTCATTGTTGTCAGGAGCACTAGTCCCATTGGTATCATCAGCGCTATTCTCATTGTTGTCATGGGCACTAGTCCCATGGTTATCAGTACTATTCTCATTGTTGGCATGGGCACTAGTCCCATTGTTATCATCAGTGCTATTCTCATTGTTGGCATGGGCACTAGTCCCATTGTTATCATCAGTGCTATTCTCATTGTTGGCATCGGCACTAGTTCCATTGTTATCATCAGTGCTATTGTCATTGTTTGCATCGGCACTAATCCCATTGTTATCAGTGCTATTCTCAATGTTGGCATCGGCACTAGTCCCATTGGTATCATCAGTGCTATTCTCATTGTTGGTATCGGCACTAGTCCCATTGGTATCATCAGTGCTATTCTCATTGTTGTCATGGGCACTAGTCCCATTGTTATCATCAGTGCTATTCTCATTGTTGTCATGGGCACTAGTCCCATGGTTATCAGTGCTATTCTCATTGTTGGCATCGGCACTAGTCCCATTGTTATCATCAGTGCTATTCTCATTGTTGGCATCGGCACTAGTCCCATTGTTATCATCAGTGCTATTTTCATTGTTGTCATCGGCACCAGTCCCATTGTTATCATCAGTGCTATTCTCATTGTTGGCATCGGCACTAGTCCCATTGTTATCATCAGTGCTATTGTCATTGTTTGCATCGGCACTAGTCCCATTGTTATCAGTGATATTCTCATTGTTGGCATCGGCACTAGTCCCATTGGTATCATCAGTGCTATTCTCATTGTTGGCATCGGCACTAGTCCCATTGGTATCATCAGTGCTATTCTCATTGTTGTCATGGGCACTAGTCCCATGGTTATCAGTGCTATTCTCATTGTTGGCATCGGCACTAGTCCCATTGGGATCATCAGTGCTATTCTCATTGTTGGCATCGGCACTAGTCCCATTGGGATCATCAGTGCTATTCTCATTGTTGGCATCGCACTGTTCCTCAGAGAAAAATCTAAGAAAGTTTCAAAAGAGCAACCTGTGCCCGACAGGCACTTCAAACTTAGCAGTCCGTCAGGATGTACATCGAAGAGCAGAGCCCTCCACCGCTGCAAGTAGCTGAACTGAATGCCCAAAGGAACAATTTGCGTGAGTGGTGTACATTTATCTGGAGTTCGCCACCAAACCTGTTACACTGTAATCAAACATTCCTCCGTACATCCACGCCAAAGACAGTCAGCAGAAAACACGGGAGTTCTGCCTCACAGAAGTCCGAGGAGCGGCCTAAAGATGGGGCAGACATTTTTATACTGTCTGAACATAGTGAACATAGTGCAATGCATAATACTTCAATACTTTTAAAAGCAGCTGCGAAACTTATTTCAGATACTATCTGGAAACAAGGCAGCGGTGTAAAAAGCACATGCGGCTGAAACTGCCTCCTTGAAACGAAAACTAGACAAGCGGCAGTGAAAGCGATCGCGAAAGCGATCGCTATTGTTAAAAAAAAAAAAAGACACGCCCGCGAGTGGTGCGCGCGCACGCGTGCGCCACAGCGAGCCATCTGGTTTCCATTATCGCGCCCGTGTCTGGGCACGATAATTGAAGCCACATGGCATCGGTGCGCGTAATAGACACCGATAGGCCATGGGCGGAGCAATGCGACCCCCTTTGGCCAATTGCGTGCTGTGTTTTAGACAAAGACGCACGCAAAAGCCAATGTGGTAGCACAAAAGGAATCGCACACGCACCAGCGTGTGCGATACCTAGGTCAGGGCTTCGCAGTGCAACGCTAGGCGCGAGACCTAAAAAGGCTAGGAGAAAGGCAAAAAGTTTAGGGATGACCCTGCAAAAAGGGCCATGTCCAACACCAACGCTTTTGAATGACCAACAAAATAACTCAAGACGGGAAACATGAAAATAATGATCTTGGACATTTAGTAGAAAACTGAAGACTAAATAGAATCTGGAAGCAGGTATACTGGGGGCTAGATGGTCTCAGTATTCTCACGATGTTCCGGTGGCACAATGCCCTACTCCCTGTTTACAAAGTTAGTTTGCGTGGCATAACTCCACTTTGTAAATATCGTCCCCTTTCAAGTAGGTATCTGCATGAAAGGGGCATACAATGGGTGTTGCTGTGGGTGTTCACCTGCAACACTCATTGCTTTTTGACGCTGCTCCAGATTTACAAGGATCTGTAAATTTGAGGCAACGCCAAAAACTAACACCACTGAATGGCAGGTGTTAGATTGGCGCAACGAGGAGAAATACCTTTATTTCTCCTCATTTTTGCTCATTCTATGTGTGCTGCATTGTGCATTCTGCAGCACACATGGAAATAGCAAATCACCTTTAAAGATTGTTTATGTGCAGGAAGGTGTCCCTTCCGAAACATAAGCAATCATTCCCTGCAACGCAGACACCCTTGCACCATAGGCACCCCTGCACTATGGCGCAAGGGTGTCTGGGTTGGCGCTAGGCAGCTTTTTTTAGCGCAATGGAAAACACAGGGGTACGCTGTATTCTTGTAAATACGCTACATCCCTGTATATTTTAAATCACGCAGCGCTGCAAAATGCGTGCAGCGCAGCGCTGTGCCATTTCCTTGTAAATATCCCCCTTAGCTTCACCTTTAAAGTTATTGTAAGTCCTCTATGAGTATGCTTGAGTAGGCCTTTTCATTCCATCATTACCTTTGGTTCAATAAAGGCTATAGATTTCAGATGAGCGTTCTTTATTTACAGCTCTCTTTGCTACAGTCTTCCTTATGGTGGCTTCTATAGCGCACTGGTAGCCATTGCTACTGTGCTACGGTGCTCATTGTGTGATGGCCAGTGTCACGTGGAGGACACGAGGACTTGTTCGCATTCATCTGTGTATATCCCGGGGGCTTCAGACTGTACAGTACTGTACAGTAGAGCCTTATGTCAAGTCTTCTCTGTTGCACAAAGAGACCCTCTTTAGAGAGGAGCTTTATTTATACACTGCCTTCTCACCAGCCTGAATGACAGCGCTGTCTCCACATCCCGCGCTGGACCAGATCTGTCCAGTCACTCTGCAGATTCACCAGAGAGAAGAATAACTCATTTGTGAACTCTTCCTTGAGAAAGAAATGCTGCTTCATACGATTTCTTAGATGACCTCTGTGCTAAATGTAGAAACGGCCCATTTTCCAGCCTTGGAAGAAGCGTCCATTGATTGCCATGGCTGGGCTCCTCCGCCATCGATGGTGGCAACAGACCTGCTGATATATTACAGCTGAACAGATGAAGAAGCTTCTTGTAGCCATGCCCCCAGGGCTCTGAATTTGTCATCCGTTCTTCTCCCTACAGGGCTATTTTCTGCTGGAATCCCTGGGTCTCTGGGTTTACGCTCACATCCAAAGTACAGGCTTCTCACTTTTGTCTCAGTCTGAAGCCAGAGCTAAGACATGTTCTTCTACTAGGATTCTGAGATAATCCAAACAAGACTGACAGGCAGGGTTAGCACATTATTCTCGCTCTACAAGACTAGATACCTGGTGTTTGCTTAACATTGTCGCTAGTCTCTATTTAACATGGGGCTTGACAAAGCGTCTCCAGACTGTGGTGGTGGTTTTCATTCAATGTGGTCATTCTGTTTAATCAAGGGACTATGGATATCAGTATCTATTTGACAACAAAGCATTTCTCTCTTACTGGCATCAGTTTCTGTGGGACTTTGCCACACATTGTAACGCTATAGAAGGTGGTTTCAATGCACCATAGTTTTGGTGTCTTCATCTCCAAACTGTAGACGTTGGTCTTCATCTAACATGGCCTTACCCACTGGATGCCCAGACTGTGGGTGGTGGTCTCCAGCTAATATGGTCTTATCCAGTTCCTCCGCAATGTAACATTGCTTTACCACAACATCCAGGACTGTTGATGATGTTATGCAGATTCGTAGAGCAAACTATCACCTGGAAGGGTATCCTTGCCCTGTGCAGGTGTGAGTCAAGCCACATCTAGGGCCTACTGGGACTACTTGAAAATCCAGGTCTTCAACTTCTTGCAGAATTCAAGAAGTGAGGAGGAGGCTCTTATGTGTAAAGGGAGGTCGTTTCACCTTTTAGGAGCGATGTAGACGAAGGCTTGACCGCTAGAACTGGTTTTCCATTTGCGAGAGATGTGTGCATGTAGAAGTCTGGAGAAGCGGAGGTGTCTGGAAGTTTTTGTGATAGCAGCAGTAATTGTTGAGGTATGCTGAACCGGTGTTATGGAATGCTTTGAGAGTGTGCTAATGTGTGACTGGGAGCCAGTAGAGCATCTTCAGGTGTGGTGTGATGTGAGTGCAGCGTGGGAGGTTGAGGGTGATTCTGGCCGCCGAGTTCTGAATGGTCTGCAGCCTTTTGATGAGTTTTTTGTTGATCCCGGCATAGAGGGAGCTCCCGTAGTCCCGCTTGCTTACTTCTGACCACGGCATGCATGACCGTTCTCCAGGTGCTGATTGAAAGCCATTTGAAAATCTTTCTCAGCATCTTCAGGCCATGGCAGCATTAGGCAGTGACAGCATTGACTTGGGCGGTCATGTTGAATTTGCTGTTGATGATTATGCTGAGGTTCTTGGATGTGTGTCAGTCCTAGATCTGTTGACCACTAGGTGGAGTGCCACTGTGAAGTGTTCATCCCGAAGATCTTGATTTCGGTCTTGCCAGTGCTTAGCTTTAGACAGTTGGTTTTCATCCAGGGGGCAATCTCAGTCATGCAGGCATTGAACTTGATGATGGTGTCTATCTAACATGGTATTACCTGTTGCATCCCTAGATTTACTCTTTATCTAGCATGGTCTTACCTGCTACAGCCCCATATTGTGGAACATAGTCTCCATGCAGCATTGTCTTACAGAGTTCATTTTCAGATTGTGGACGTTGGACTCCATCCAACATGGTCTTATCTGCTGGTGGGAAATGCATCCGAGGCCGGTGCAGGGTGGAGCAGTGGGGCTGTGAGGCGGGGTGGAAGTTGAAAGACGATGGAATAGAGAAAATAAAAGGAAAAAAGAAAACCACTTACCGACTCAGCGATGCGGTGAGCTCAAGGTAAGTGGTTTTATTTATTTTTTTATTTTATTTTCTGTATTCTGTCATCTGTCGACTTCCCCTTTGCCCCGCCCTGCCCCCGCCCGCCCCACCGCTCTTACCTGCACCGGCCGCACTTGGGAATATGTTCTTCCACCTGAGCTCCTAACTGGAAAGTTTTGGGGCGATCAGTTAAGCAGGGGTCAAGAAAAACAGGGGGTCATAAAACGCATTTTCCCCATCCATTTTTCCGTAGGGGTAGGGATGGGGTCCCGGGGACCAAAGAGGCTCAGGGAGGCAGGCTGCGTGCCACCTCCCCTTATTTAAAAAGAAAGGCCTGGGGAAAGGGGTCCCCAGGTGCTGCGTGCGCCCCTCCCCAATAGTTTATTTTATAAAGGGTGTTCCGGATAGGCACCGGGACACCAAATTGAGTAATAAATGAGCAGCAGGAGTCGCTCACTTATTACTCACTGCTCCAGCATGGAGCGTCCCATAATGCCCTGAGAGGGCTTTTTTTGTTTAATTTTTTAAGCTTGCTGGTGCCTCTAGAATAGGGATGGTCACCTATAAGCATTTTTAAAATCAGTAAGTATCCTGGTTCATTAAAACCATGACCCCAGGAGGGCTTACCATATTGTTTTAAAACATTCCTAGCTGGGGCCCTATTATGTATAGGGCGCACTTTACCTGTTTACGCCCTGGCGCACCTTAAAACAGGTGTGCCGGGCGCAAACAGGGAAAGTGTGCCCTATTACATAGAATGTGCTGCCCCCAGGGCAGTCGCGAACTCGTGTTGCGCATTCAAGTGAAATACGGAGTGGCTTGGAGGCAGCTGCTCTCTGTTTCACTGTGCAGGCGGCAACCTGCCTGTACTTTTAAAGGGGATTAGAGATCCCCTTGCAGGTGGGTGCAGTGAGTGACTGCACTCACCTGCAAGGGGATGTCTGGTGGGTCCATAGGACCCCCTTTCCCTCCTCCAGAGGGCTGCTATCAGGGGGCGCACTGACAGTGCGCCACCTTTTAGGTTGCAAATTGTTAATGCGCCTCCTGAGAGCTTCTTTGCCTCTGCGCCTGCATCTATAATATGGCGCGGGTGCAGAGTTAAAGGGATTCCCTCATTTGCATGGGGCACGCCACCATGCAAATGATGTAATGCCGTTTTGAGAAAGCGCTGGCACTGTATGTGTACCAGCGCTTTCAGTATTACAGAAGGGGCCGCACAAGCGTCTGCGGCCCCTTCTGTAATACCAAAGTGCCCTGGGGGCGCACAAAGCGGGCTCAAACGCCCATTGCGCCCCGGGCACTTTGTGTAATACGGTCCCTGGAGCTCTATGCTATTTAGCTGGAGTGCAAGGCTCTCTTGTGGTTGTTGTTATGATTGCATTTTCTGGGCCGAAAAATGTTAAAAGAAAGACTTAGAGACATGTTGCATTTTTTTTTTTTTAAAGTCTGAGTCTTTCTTTTTTCATTTTTCAGCCCACAAATTACAGTAATATAAACAATGTTAAAAGTAAGGCTCAAAGGCATGTTTATTTTTTTAATATAAGCTTATTAACCATTTTTATAGTAATCGCTATTTTTAAACATTGCATTGTGTGAATTACTGAAACTTATATTAGGTTAAAAATATTGGTGATTTTTAGAGAAAGATGATAATAGGTCACTTTTTATAAATGGTGTTGTGATTCTTTAGCAAATCAGTAAGTCTATCTGTGTGCAGCCAGGACCTATGCATGCCAGAAGGTTGTGCGTGGCGTGGGGTGACTGCTTGCAAGTGGTTGAATGCAGGACTTGACCACAGGCCAGGCTCTGCGGCCAACCCGACGCCACACATGGGCTGCCGGTGGGGGTGTTGGACTCAAGGCCTTTGGTTGTATGCAGCAGGAGATTGGCTTTCCGTACAGTAATAAACTTTGCTTTATGTTAAAAAAAACTAGAAATTCTCAAAAAATGGTTAAAGTGACGTTCTAGTTAGGTGAAAATGCCAGTTAAAAAATGCTGTTTTAAACGTACAAAACCACGGAAATTGGCCAGTTATAGTTATCTCAAGTAACTATAGATAACTATAACTAGTGAATTTCAGTGGTTTTGTACCTTTAAAATGGCAAGTTTTAACTGACATTTTCACCTAAGTAGAACGTCAATTTAACCTGTGTTTTTTCAGTGAAAAAAGAAAGATAAATATATATATATATATATATATATATACACATATACATATATATATATATTCCATGTCTGTGGTCCCGTCATGACCACAAAAGACTGAAGCGCACACCAGGGGCTTAAATTGATCTTACTTTATTGCTGACACGCTAAAACACTGGACAGACGCGCTTCGGCACAATCACCTTCGTCAATGTCAGTGTGGCCATGATCCATTAAACATTTCAAAGAAACAAACAAAAGGGGCAGTTCATTCGTTCAATGAGGCAGTGAAATCGACAAAGGTCAAATCATTAAAAAACATAAATTCATGGTGGCCATCTTGAAGTAGTCAAGAGTAAAGTAAATTTGAAGCACATTTCATTGTATAGTTCTCAGCAAAGATCATTTTTTCTAGTTAATTCATGATGTATTTAAAGGAACTAATACTATTTAATTTACAGTTTCTGTTAATATCATCAGTGTTATAATTTTACTAACGTTTATGTGTACTAAATATCATTTCATGAGGCCAACTAAAGTTTGTTCAATCAAGCCCTGAATGCGCTACGGAACCCTATGTTATTTTTCCTTAAAATGGAGTGAGCAATCTGAGAGATATCTTGCTTTTCCGAGGTTTAGCCTATGTGTACCCAAAGTTCTTCTTCATTATTTAATCCTCTCGAATTTTTAGTCTGTAGCTCAATTATATATTTCGATTCGAGAACTCTTAACATTTTAATTCTGTCCCCTCCTCTTTCTTCTCTTAGCACTTGGTCTAAACAAAAATATTTAAGCAAATTGAAATTGCTGTTATGTTTTTGTTCGAAATGTCGGGCCCCTGGATAAGTATGGTCTCTATTTGTGATAGCCCGCATATGCTCGAGCACTCCAAAAAAAAAATATATATATATATCTCAACTTGCCCGCTTGTACACCAAAACAGGCTCCAGCACGCTCAGACTCACTTCAGAAAAGGACTTTATTGTGGCTACAGGTGACGCGTTTCGACCGCCTCCGCGATCTTTCTCAAAACAAATATATTTATATACTTATAGCCTAAAATGTAATGAATTGCGATATTTATCTTAGATATGCAATAGTGCGCTTTCAAATGTCAAAAGAAAACATGATATTCAAAATGATAATTAGCGCGTAGTGCATGATGTTTTGCTATTTTAGCCTGAAATGCAATTCATTGTGTTTACGGTATTTATCTTAGATGTGCAGCAGTGCGCTTTAAATGTCAAAAGAGTCACGATATTGTGTTGTTACTATTTGATGACCCTGAGCGCTTAACAATTGGAAGTAATAATGGACTACAATGAACTTGTTACAGTGCTCTTTAAATGTCAAAAGAAACAAAGACATCCAAGACGATACTTAGTGCGCACTGCATGATTTTTTGCTATTACTAGCTTGAAATGTAGCCACAATATTTTGTTGGTATTATTTGATGACCCGGAGCGCTTAATAATTGTTTTAATTGTGTTGCTTACAAAGAATCGGATAGTATTTGTTTATGTTTATGCCAAAAAGAGTATATATGTCTTTTACAAAATGTTGCTCTTTGGGTGACAAAGGCAGTTGCACAGCCGAAACGCATCCTATCCGGAGAAGCCTGATAAAATAAAATGGAATTTAATTATTTTCCGCCCACAGTGTTGTTTCTATCACTAATTGGGAAAGTTTTTGTGGCATTTAACAAGCGCAGCGGTAGTGCTTTTACGAGCACCATCAGCGATTAGGTGCAGGCCGACAAACCGCAGCAAGTGGGTGAGAATATCACTGGAAAAAACAAAGGTTAAAATAACGTTATAGTTAAGTGAAATGTTCAGAAACAACATAACATTTTAAACTCTAAAAAACACTGAAATTTGCCAGATATAGTTATAGTTATCTCAAGTAACTGTAGCAAGTGCCCTAAGGTAACTATAATTCACACCACCGCCATGCACAGTTTTCTCATCAATAATTTCACTGCAAATGTTGTACTGATAGTATCAATGGGGTCATAGAAGATGTCATGAGTGATGTAATATGTGGGGTAATTAGCAATGAATGGCGAGGGCATGAGTTATAGTTACCTTAAGGCACGAGTTCTAGTTAGTTGAGATAACTATAACTGGTGAATTTCAGTGTTTTTTAGAGTTTAAAACGTTACGTTGTTACTGAAAATTTCACCTAACTAAAACGTTACTTTAACCTGTGTTTTTTCAGTGAATTTCTAGGTTTTAAAAAAAACTTAAAGTAATATTTAATTAGCTTTGGGCCCTGGTGGATGGGGTCCACAGGGCCAAAAATAGCCTGGGGAGGGGGCCGCATACCTCCCTCCCCCTAAAAAATATGTCAGAACCTGGATGGGGGTCCCCGGGCCCGAAACCGGCCTGGGGAGGAATGCTAGCGTGCTCCCTCCACAAAAATATAATTAGCGTTGTCCCCCTGGGCCCTGGCCCACCCTGTGGGCTTTAAAAAAGAAGCACGGGAGACTGCGCTTCTTTTTTTTATTATTTTGCCGCAGGTTACGGATCCAACGCAAATTTGTGGCAAAATAATTTTTTTTTAAAACAATTTTGGTCCCGGGCGGGGCCCTCTAGGATTACACGACCAGGCCTAGGGTGTCAGGGTATCTGTACACTGCCACTAATGTCTTTTTTTTTAATTTTTCTTAGGAGTCTGGACCGAGTCCTAAGATGGTCACCACCACTTCCTGGTTGAGGTGGTGGCTGCCAATCAGATCTCACTTTGAGATCTGTCGGCTCCGAGGATCCTCCACGGTGTAAAATATACTATTTTTTTAAACCTAAATTTCTCCAAATCTACTGAACGGATGTACACAAAAACACACAATAAGCACTCTTTTTGGACCAAGATTTAGTTTTCTGCCAAATTTGGTGTAACTCCGTACAGCGGTTTGGACTGCAGTGTTATCTAAAGTGACTATGGAAATACGAAAGGGGAAAACACGTTTTAGGACCAACTCCCTCTTTTTCTTGGCGCAAACTGGTATAAAAGTAGCACTTTTTTGGAAAGTTTTGTGGAGATTCGTGAAACAAGGCCAAAGTTAATAGAAACAAAAAAGGCATATCCTATGGAAACACAATCCTAACTATAGCTACCCAGTGGCGTCCGCCACTGGGTAATAAATAAAGATAAATATTTCTTAGTGTCTTTAGTGTTTTTTGTGCTCTTGCTACAGACTACTTCCACAGTCACAGCCAGTACTGCATACAGTACAACTTAGAATGAATGGACTTTGGGCCAGCCTGTTTCCCATGACTGAATGGCTTTCCTGTCTACCTCCCTTCTCTGGAACAGATGGCTTTCATCCCAATTCTTTTGTTTGTTCCACCCCTACAACATTTCGTTTTTACCTAAATATTGGATTGATGAGTTGTTTCCTTCAACTGCTGATATCATAGAACTAGTTTTTTCACGTTCATTTCTTAATTAGCACTCCATGGGAGATCATGGCCTGCTTATTTCTCTGCTCCATGTGCACTTAAAATATGCTTGTGCTCTTTCCCTCACTTCATGTGTACATAGAACATGCTCACATTCTTTCTCTCACTTCCCAAACTTGCCCCTCATCTCACCACTCTCAGCTTGCTTCTGAGTTCTGAGTCCGAACATGTGCTTGACTTGTTCAAGGCGTGCCTGGCACCACATGGCAAGTTTGGCAATGCACTGGATGTTGTCCCACAGCACTTTCCTGTACCATTAACTGGGGCTGGAGATGCACTTGACTTCTCCGCCGTGCACCAGGATCCATATCGCTGGTTTGGCTATGCCTTGGATGTTGTTCTGCAGCACTATCCTGTACCTCTTGGCAACCCTCTTACCCAATCTTCACTCTCTCTTCAGTCCACCTCTCTCCTGCCATCTATTCCTGTTCCTTTGTGACCACTGTTACTGGCTTTGCTAATGCTGGATGCATTTCAAATATGCTGGCATTGAGTCTTACCCTGGCTAAGAAGGGCGTGGCACAGCCACTGGAAGGCGGAATCTCCGCCGTCGGTGGTTTTTGTGGTAGAATGGGGTGCACTGGTGCATGGTTAGAGAATGACAGGTTTACTCGGCTAGAGGATGCCCTCAGAAACACGTCAAGGTTTGGAGTGGGTGGGCAAATTATAGAGGCATATTGCTTGAAGGTGAACACTTTCTTGTTCCAGGCATCGAAGGTGAGATCAGGTCATACATGCGGTCGGGGCGCCGATCAACACATTGCATGATTCTGTTACTTCTATATGGGCGGGGTGTAGGTACAGGGAAGTCGGGATTAAGGGAGACAGCACTTCTGTTGTTGCAATCTGTTATTTATTGCTGTCATAACACAATGTAAAATCCAATAAAAGCATTTAAAAATATTATGGCTTCTATTAGCAAAGGCAGCACAGTCCATCACAAAAGTTTATTTCTTATACTTTCAATATGGTTTCCACATTGTGTGACGCAACACAGTGGCCATCTTGAAAGTACAGAAAATATAGTTTCCATACTTTCATGATGGCTGTCACGTTGCATTAAGTCTCGTTGTGTCACACAACATGGCAGTCAATCTTTTAAGTATGAGATAATAATTTTCTTAGTTTGAAAATGCCTATTGCATCATGCCATGCCACACCACTTTGTATCATACAATGTGGTGGCCATCTTTAAAGTATAAAAAAATAAACTTTCAAGACAGCGGATCACCGCTATTGGCTTTGTCAGTGCCTGTGCATCTTAAAAGCATCTGTCACACCACACCATTGTTCCAATCTCAACTACAAATGTTTGTACTTAAGGAGCAAGGAGAACCCTCCCCCTTATATGTGTACAACACTACATCAAAGCAATATAGGTGGCAAAATGAGGCCAAATCATTGGTACGTCATACAGCCCCCGGCATAAGCCCTAGAATCACATAGATAAAATCAGAATAAAATAAGTACACCTCGACCCAAACAACATAATGTTATAAAAAAGATCAACATGGATTGTGATGCAAATATAGAAAACGCCGTGCTTGAGTCGAGCAATGGAAAATTGACCTTCCGAACAAGAGACAACACAGAAAAGGTCTTCAATACACTCACACAAAGATCTTTCCAGCTTGAACTCACTTTACTTTCACACTATTTACAAAATGAACACTGAACAAACTTTCTATTGACCACCCAAAACAAAACAACATACCCTATCAAAGTTTTCTCAGATTAGCGATCCAAAGGCAACGTAATGTATATTGCCCATCAAGCAATCCATGGAATTAGACCATGCTTTCTTCAACAGAAACATGACCACTAGGCTCCATATTTGACCCTTTTTTGATCATCCACACACACTCTCACCTCAGGCTGGGCTGAGGATGGGAACTAGAGGCACGGGGCCAAAGGGCAAGCCAGCCTCCAATCTCATATGTAAACACAATAAGGCTGCCCCTCACATGGGTTCCAACAGTTTCCTACAGAATTATACTGAGATGCAACACCTATGGGGGCATCTCATAAAAGTTGGACTGGCCTCACACCGCTCGGTGTCATGCTTCATCATAGCTGTCCTCGCCCTCTAAAACTACGTTTGATAAACGGCGGGCATACACCTGGAGACAGGGATGCACTTCTACAACTAAGTGATGACCATGTGAAGTGAAAGGTGATTTAAAACCATCACACCTGTCACTCAACTATGTTTAATTCAGGGAACAGATGTCTGGCATTAAAATAGTGTACGGTGATCCGGGACATTATCTTCCCTTCACCGTATAGTGCGGTCAACATGTTTCTGCTAATGTCCTCGTAGGTACGTCGCATTCGTCAGGACTAAGGGTTTAGCTTTTCGCATCTAAAGCGAAAAGGTGCTGCTAATCAGGGGACAGGAATAAAAATTAATTAAACCGCCCGTATGGTGTAGTACCACTGTGAAAGATTCCTAAATTACTATCCTCTATACTCCATGGGAGGGCGAGGGTGGGAGAGCCTACTTGTGACTTTTGTCTGACTTCAGCGCTCCCATCGGTTCTCTCTACAGGCGTCCACTCGGTCTCCCTGTGGAGTATAGAGGATAGTAATTTAGGAATCTTTCACAGTGGTACTACAGCATACGGGCGGTTATATTAATTTTGATTCCTGTCCCCTGATTAGCAGCACCTTTTCGCTTTAGATGCGAAAAGGCTAAACCCTTTGGTCCTGACGAATGCGACGTACCCTACGGGGACATTAACGCAGAAACATGTTGACCGCACTTAATACGGTGAAGGGAAGATAATGTCCCGGATCACCGTACACCTATTTTAATGCCAGACATCTGTTCCCTGAATTAAACATAGTTGAGTGACAGGTGTGATGGTTTTTAAATCACCTTTCACTTTCACATGGTCATCACTTAGTTGTAGAAGTGCATCCCTGTCTCCAGGTGTATGCCCGCCCTTTATCAAACGTAGTTTTTAGAGGGCGAGGACAGCCTATGATGAAGCATGACACCGGGCGGTGTGTGAGGCCAGTCCGAAACTTTTTATGAGATGCCCCCATAGGTGTTGCATCTCAGTATAATTCTGTAGGAAACTGTTGGAACCCATGTGAGGGGCAGCCTTTTTTGATCATCCCACCCTTCAAAGAGTTGCGTACAAGTGAAGCTCAGTCTCTGTCTAGGTGGCCAAACTCTGGAACTCTATCCCTAAAAGGAAAAGAAAAATTGGCAATTGCCTTGAAATGCAGAACATTACAAAAATGGGGCTTTTTCAAACCAAATTGTGACATGATGCAAATAACTCACTTTATATGTTATAAATTAGGACTGCATGAACGCGTCTATATTCTCACACTCTCCTTTTCACCCCCCATGTTTGTTTCATCTTTGGACCTTGTGCACCTAACCAAACAACTATCCTATCAGGCATATTACATCCTACATTCTTACAACCATACACTGGAAAATAGTGCCAAGAACCTGATCCAAATGGGAGCACTTTGTAAACTTTAAATTATACCATGCATTGTTTGCCCCGACTGCTTGAAAAAATTCAGTCACATACAGTATGTGTAGTCGGAGCCAGCAGAATATAATTCAGTGGCTTAATTCAATTTCTTATATTGACTCTATCCCATAATGGTTATTATTAGCCTCTTGCCTTTTTAGGTCTGTTGTGATCCAAGACCTTTTGATTTTACTAAAATTATGCATGCACTGCTAATTATCTCAGATATTGCAGCACTTATGACATGTTCTATGACAGCATTGATAACATCACTGCAACATCTGAAATAACATCATTGATGACAACATTGCTCATGGTGAGGGCACAAGTTATAGTTTCTTTAGGGCACAAGTTATAGTTACTTGACATAACTATAACTGGTGAATTTCAATGGTTATGTTAATTAAAATGGTATGTTTTAACTGACATTGTCACCTAACTATAACGTCCCTTTAACTTTTGTTTTTTCCAGAGAATTTCTATGTAAAGTAAGATGTCCATCACCGTGTGAGGCATGGGGTTCGGCCCAGGGCCTAGCTGGTGTGCCCAAGCTCCCATAGGTGCCCAACCCTTTGCCATACACAGCCTTTTGCTGTGCATAGTGGGGGGTTGGGCGCATGAGCCCAACCTCCTATGGGCATCTACTTACCACGCACGGCCGAATGTGTGGGTTTGGACACCTACACCTCCCTCTGAGACCCCACCTCCAGGCCTAGGGGGGGGGTATCCCTACCCTACCCCCTATAAATGTTTTAATTTATTTTTTTAGGACAGGGGACTGAGTCCCTGAGGCCTAAAATGGCTGCTACGTTATCTTTGTTGATGTGGTGGCAGCCTATCAGATCCTATCCTTAGACCTGTCAGCTCTGCAGATCCTCTGCGGGATGATATATATATATATATATATATATATATATATATATATATATATATATATATATATATATATATAAATTTGAACCCTTAATTTCTCAAAAACTACTGAATGAATTTACAGCAAATCAATTGCGTTCTGGATCAAGATCTTGCTTACTGACATATTTAATGCAAATCCAATCAGTCTTTTTTGCGGTATCGCTGTTCAATTTTCCTATGGAAATTTACATGGGGAAAACACTTTTTGGGACCCCTTTTTCTCAGCCCCTACTGGACAGATCACCCCAAAACTGTCCAGGAAGGAGCTTAGGTGGACGAGACTTTTGTTTTTAGAAAGTTTTGTGAAGATTCATTAAATGGAGCCATAGGTATAAGGAAACCAAAAAATGCTTTTCCTTTGGAAGTGTGGCCCTAACTAACTATAACTATGCAGTCTGTATTTTTATTTATATGTATGTATATATATACACATATATATATATATACATATATATCGAGATAGATTTATATAAAAGAAAATTAAGAGCTGTAAGTAGAGGGATGCACTATATAACACACTACGCCACTTTACTTTACACCACTGCACTCTACGCGATGCACTCTATTCCACTTCACTCTATGCCACTGCACTCTATGCCACTCTACTGTACTATCCACCACTCCACTGTTCACCACTGCACTTTACAGCACTTGACTCTACGCTACTGCACTCTGCTTAGCTCTGCTCTGCACCACTCTACTCTACCCCACTGCACTCTACACTATTGCACTGTATACCACTGTACGCTATGCCACTGTATTCTACATCACTGCAACACTGTACTGCACTGCACTCTACCCCAGTGCACTATTCGCCACTACTCTATACCACTTTCCTCTATGCTACTGCACACTATGTCACTGTACTCTAATCTGCACCACTCTACGCAATTGCACTCTGCTCTACGGTACTCTAGTGTACGCCACTTTACTCCACCCCAGTGTATGCCACTCTATGCCACTCCACACCACTCTACACCATGCCACACCGCTCTACGTCTCTATGCGAGAAATTATTGAGAAAGTACCACAGTACTATTCAAATGTTAAAAAAATATATATTTGAAGTAATCAATACCAAAATAAACAACATTATATGATTGAAACCCCAAAAAACATAGAAATTCAATGAAAAACACAAACAAAGGTTGATGCTAAGTTATGGTTAGGAAACCATAATTATTTGTAAGGAAAGCCAACTACATAAACCTTGGAAGTTCTAAAGTTATAGTTATAACTTAAAGTTATAATTTTGGTCCCGCTCACAACTTACTAGAACTCGCACTCCCCCGTACACAGTGTTGTCAACTCGCTAGCCAGCATACATGAAACATAACTCGCCCTGCTACCATGCACAGTGTTGTCATAATTGATGCCATTTAAGATAGATGTGATGAGTGTTGCTATGAACTTTATGATTCAACATGCTATAAGTGAAACAATATGAAAGGGTATAAGCGGTGCATGGGGAAGACGCAAGTTATAGTTAATGTGTCCTGACTAGCGAGTTGACAACACTGTGTATGGAGAAGTGTGAGCTATAGTAAGTTGTAGGGGGGGGGGCAAAATTATAACTTTGAGTTATAACTGTAACTTTAGAATTTCCAAGACCTGTGTAGTTGAAGTTGTCTTTTTTATATAAATATTTAACTATGTTTTCCTAACTATACCTTAACCTCAACCTTTGGCTTTTTCATTGAACACACATATATATATATATATATATACATATATATATACAAACAAAAAAAACAATGTCTTTCTCGGCAGTAATTGACCAGCACTCCAGGGGGTTTCTCACCCAGTATTTTTATTCTTTTAGCGATGGCATCTACGCGTTTGCGGATGCTATATATATATATATATATATATATATATATATATATATATATATATATATGTTCAATGAAAAAGTCAAAGGTTATATTACCTACTGGCGATTGCCAGTAGGTAGTTATAGTTACAACCATGTTTCTATAGAAAAATTGTTTTTTGACTTGCCTATATCTTTGGCGCCGTTGGACAAATCTTTATGACATTTTCCCCAAAAAGTTTCATAGTGAGTCTTGTCGTGCATGGAAAGTTTCGGGGTGATCCGTGAAGCGGGGAGCGAGAAAAAGGGGGGTCGAAAAAAATACGATTTCCCATGTTAATTCCCATAGGAACTTTGAACATGACTTTAGCCCGAACCGCTGGATGGAATAACACCAAATTTGGCAGAAGGTAGATTTTGCTTTGAAGATCACGCTTTCAGTGATCAGTAGTAAATCTGTTCAGTAGTTGTTGAGAAGTTTAAGGGAAGGCAAATAAGGATATCTAGGTGGAGCCTAAGCACAGATCTCAGGGTGAGATCTGATGGGCTGCCAACATTTCAACCAGTAAGTGTTGGCAGCCATCCTGGGACTCGTTTCAGCCGAGTCCCACAAAAAACGTTTAAAGAAAAGAAAAGGGGGCAGGGTAGGAAAAGGTTCACTGAAAAAAACAAAATTTACAGGGACGTTATGGTTAGGCTCTGATTGCACTCATACAAAACCATTGAAATTCAGCAGTTGTAGTTACCTGAGCTAACTATAACTTACGCTCCTGCAATGCACTGCTTATGACCTCACATATTACATCACTCATGACATGGTCAGTGACATCACTGATGACATCATTGATGACATCTAAAATGACATCACTTATCACAGTCGACGTGATCTCAGATAAACAAATTTGAATTTCCTTAAATTTCTCAACAACTACTGAACAGATTTACACCAAATAAATGAAAGTGTGATCTGCGAACCAAATTCTACCTTTCTGCCAAATTTGTCCAGTGGTTCAGGCTTCAGGCGTGTTTAAAGCTCCCATGGGAATTAACAAAAAATCACTCAATTAACCTATGCTTAACCGTCTTGTCGCTTGGCACAAAAGCAGGCTTTAGTTAGAGGCAACGTTTAAAATATTTATGCAGCATACAAACAGCAATAAAAAGAAAACACAACACAAGAAAAATGCCATACCAATTTAGAAAAATAGAGTAATTTTAATAAATTAAATTATACCAGAAGGACAAAAATTCAATCAGTAGAATCAGAGATAAGGAATTTCAAAGTTTTAAGCAGGTATAGTGCCTAAAAGCACAAAGCGCCACTCATGATCATCCGGTCATGTTAAAGCAGGGAAAAGTCATAAGTTCCGGCCGACGGTGATGGAGCATAGGCCAGATACAGGGACCAGGTTAGTCCAGATGAAAATGCTACTTTCTAACAGTCTGGCATGAAAAGTTCTGTTCACGGTGGAGGAGGCCATGAGCAGCAGGGAGAGCGTCACGGATGGTTATTGCTGTAGTGCAAATAGCAGGGCTACCTTTACTGTAGTGCGAAGAGATGGTCAGGCATCATGGGAGGTCGTTGCTGGAGCTTAGCGTTGGCGCTCAGCGTGGGCTGTCACTGTAGCGCGAAGTACAGATCTTGTATTGCCGATCGTCACTGGCAGTCGCTGAAGCGCACACCACTGGGTTCACCAGAGCTTCGTGTTGGCAGTCGTCATGAGCTCCTCCTGTTCTCTGTTGTGCGCATTGCAGTCTACTTGTGTTCCCGTGGTCCCGTGGATACGCCCTCGTGCCCTTACGCTAAGACGCTGACGTGACGCCGTGCTACTGGTGAGCTCACGGAGATTTGGATTTGGACGCGGTAAACGAGGAAACGAGGAAACGCGGAAAATCGGCTCAAAACTCGGCTCGGCTGAGAATGACCGCGGAGATTTTTTAAAAGCGGAAGGGTGCTGAACTTGAGCCGCACCGGTGTACGAGGAAATACCCAGAATTAAGAAGGCAAAGGGCATTGTGTAAAAAGAAAATACTGCAAAGGCAGCCACAGTGAGGAAGGCGAGCACGTGTAATTAGCCTCGGTGTAGGAGAACTGTCAGCGCAGGAAGGGCAAGGGCACGGGCACGAGTACTCGGCTGGTAGCACAACAGAGGTAAGTGTGAAAGCTGTAGACCGTTTGGACCGTTCTTGTTTTTAAGGTCTGAGATCGAAACAGGGGGGTCAGTAATAGGGGGGGCAACTGAATTTGGACCCGGAGAGGTTGCTTCATTGCGCAAAGGTATTAGTTATGGCCCCCAGGAAGAACAAAAGTACCCTGGAACAAAAGCAGACGCAAAGAGATCTCTCAGTGAACCAGAGAGTCTCTGGAGAAAGTATGGAGAGCCCAGGGACAAGAGTAAAGAAAGGAACAAAGAAAAAAGGAAAAGTAAACAAGGAGGCAACGTTAAGTGGAAGAAGGGGCGGTTTAGCCTCAAATTCGTTAAAAGATTTTGTGGGGAAACATTTAAAAAAGGTATTCTCACCAGCAAAGCCACCAGATACAGAGGACGTAGAGGCCGAACAGCGGAATGGGAATACCTCATTAATTTTTGATGAGCATACGATGGAGTCTGTAATTTTTGCAAATCAATCTCTTCAGTCTTTATTATGCCAAAAGGGTCTAACAATGTCTCCACGGCTGTCCTCATCCCCGCGGGGGATGTTTTCTCAGGGCTTGTCCAGGACTTTCTGGAACTTAACAGTGAGGACTTAAGGACTGAAGGGGAGGATGTATTAGGCACAGTAATAAGGCCGAAAGGAAATGAAAGCCAAGCACAGTATGGCAACCAGAGTTCGGTGTTAAAAGAAAATGACGGATGTAATCAAACCTCTGAGTTGAACCTAGAAATCTCTGCAACGCCAGCCTCTTCAATGTTGGAACTGATGTTAATGCTACAAAAACTCTTCAAGGGCTTTTAGAAGTCACGATTCTAAATAATGATATTTTAAAAATACAAAAAACGCACCTATCCAAGTTAAAGGGAGAGCTACAAGGTATCAGGGCCAAATGCCAGCTATGTTAAGATCTGTTCCAGACCCCCAGCCCCCAGCACCGGTCGAGGTGGAGGTTGCGATTGTAGAACCACCAAAGGCCACTCACGAGGTCTATATCTCGAGATGGCCGATGATGGTAAAAAGAAGGGGTGATTATTCTAGATACAGGTTACCTAACCTTGTGAGACAAGCAGGAAGAAGGGTACAAAAAAGGGTAAAGGCAGGCTAGCGAAAAGAAGTAGGATCATTGAGGCAAGTTTAAGAATAGCCGATCAAGAGCCAACGCCAATGCCCATTAAGCCCCTAAGAGAAATAAAGAGGAAAGAGTTAAAAAAGGTTCCAAAGAAGCAAGTAAAAAAGGTGCAACCTATTAGAAAGCCAACTCTGCAGGAGAAGCAAGCAAGGTATATAGTACCTACCGTGGCTAAAAACTCCGGTAACATCTCTTATCAGGGAGTGAGGCCACAATTTTGTAATAAAATCGAGGCAGGAACCAGAAGGTATAGCCCTTAGCCACATATGGCTTCTACTGCGGTAAGAAAGGAGGGCGCAGGGAATAAGTGGCTATACTTCGAATTGATTCAAACGGGAAAGAGAGGGAAAAAAACGAGGAAGAGTTCATCCCTAAATAGGTCACAACTTCTACAATCATTTGCCCAGTGCCCAAATCTGAAAGGTATTGGGACAAAAGACTTGCGGCAGGTGGGTTTTAAACTAAATAATGAAGGGAAGGAGATTACCAGGGTATTAGTTTATTCAGACCTGGTAAAGATTGTAATAGAGAAGGCGGAGAGAAAGGTACTAAAGGAAGCGATACGGATAGTACCCAAAGAAGAAGTAGATGTAGAAGGTAATGAGCCGCAAGGAAAAGACTTCTTAAGGTGTCATGTAGGGTTAGAGAAGAGACAGGTGAGGTTAATAGAGAAAGAAGCAGGAGCAGGAATGGGAAATTTCAATATAGTAGCAAATAATTCAGACATTGAGAAATTTTGGGGGAACTGGAGCCATAGAACTAGCCCCGCAGGCCCCTCCCAGAGGTATTTTGAGGAGTCTGGTGAAGAAGGTTACCTTGATGATGTTGAATAGGTAAAGGGGACGCCGCATAGCATAAAGATTGTTTCATGGAACATAAATGGTCTAGGAGATCAAACAAAACAAGAAAATATAAAGGAGTTGGCAAAAAGTACTGAGATCATTTGTATTCAAGAAACCTGGCTATGCGGCAAGACCCCAACATTTGATGGCTTCCGCCAACTCCACCGCCCGGCAAAGAAAGAAATGTTCGGGCGTCCTGCGGGTGGTATCATGACATTGTTATCTACCAGAATAGTGAAGAATGTGATCCAACTTACTGTAAAATGTAAATGGTTGCTTGCATGCAGGATATCCCTAATGGTTACCGATAAAAAGTATGAAAACTTGATGATTTTAAATGTGTATATGCAATGGGGAAGCCAGGAGGAATATGGTGTAGAAATGGGACATTTTAAAGATGATATGGACTCAATATGGGAAAAGTATGGCACAGACATAATTTTATTGATGGGGGATTTTAACCACAAATTAAACCCAAAGAAATTAGATTGTTGGTATAGAGAAATATTGGAGGCTTATGATATAAATCAAGCGACGTTCCCAGAGTGTATTTCATGATACAAATTTGGGAAATTACTTGGGGACTAAAAGCCTCTTCTGTCTAAATGGTAGGACAGTTTTAGACTGCCCTGCGAAGAAAACGTTTAAATTGGGCATACAAAATTGCCCAATAGATTACGTTTTCATGCCAGCCTGGAATTTTGCATTAGCTAAGGGATTTAGGATCTGCCATAGAGAAGGAAGTGACCATAACCTTATGGAGTTAGAGCTCTCAGATCTTTACCTGAATCCCTGCAATAAAGTAATTGAACAACAGGTGGATTACCCCAGGCGTATCACAACAAGGTTAACAGAAGAATATATAGAAAGGATGGCAAGGCTGCAACAAAAGATTGACCTGGGAAGCGCGAGAGGGCTGAGTTTGGATTGGTATGTAGAAAAAAAATCGAACAAGTGGTCCAAAGCCTTCGTGTAGAACTTAGAAATGATGCAAAGAATGTAAAGAGTCAACAAAATGCACCGGCTAGACAAGGAAAGTGGTTCTCTAAGGATCGTTTAAAAAAGAAGAGGGAGATAAGGAGAGAAGCACGTAGACTCAGCGTAAAATATGAACAGGATAGGGCCGACAAGCTTGTTAAGTTAAAGAGAGAATATAATATGCTAATTTGTAGCACGAAAAGGGCCTACAAAGAAAGCTGCTGGGGAAAATTGCTGGAGACAATTGAATCAAAGAATATACGTCAGTTCTGGAAGCTGATACAATCAGCAGCAGAACCTCCGGTGGCCTCAATGAACTGTGTGGTGGAAGAGGCTGCATGGGAGGAATATCTGCTGGAATTGTATAACCCGGGCAGGGAAACTGAAGAGGGGGAGCCACGGGAGTGGAGTGGTCTAGTAGAAGATTTAAAACCAGACTTCTCAGTCTCAAACGTGAAAAACACGATAAAAATTTTGAAGCTAACTAGAGCAGCAGGACCAGATAATCTACCAGCCCTGATAATAAAGTCACAGCTGAACTGGTGGGCAGAATTCTTCTCGCTTATGTTTCTAGTTATTTTAGAAACTGGGAAGATCCCCAAAAATTGGAAGGGAGCAATAATTAGGCCGGTGCACAAGAAAGGTGATATGCACGCCCCAAAGAACTACAGACTAATTAATTTGTTAGATATTGGGGAAAAGATCTTTGCAAAAATAATATTAGGAAAGCTAAAAGATTGGGTGGAGCAGGGTTCAATTGTACCGGTAGAACAGGGTGGATTTAAAGAAGGACATTCCACCATAGATCACTGTTTCGCCCTTTGGGCACTGGCCCGGAAGTCGATAGAGCAAAAGGGGAAAATGTACTGCTGTTTTGTTGACTTTCGGGCAGCCTTTGACTCAGTGGATCGCAAATGTTTATGGGAGGCCTTGACAAAGTATGGTATACCGGAGGGTATATTAGCTATTTTAAAGGAACTACATAGAGGAAACTGGGCTCAGGTAATTAGAGACACGCAAGGGTCACTGACTCGGAAAATAGCTGTAGGGAATGGTCTTAGACAGGGGTGCGTTTTGGCCCCTCTGCTCTTTGCCATATTCCTAGCCGACTTACCTGCAGTACTAGAAGTGGAAAGAAGTGCAAGTCTCAGAATGAGTGGTAATAAAGTGTCATGCCTTCTATATGCAGACGACCTAGTGATACTTGATCAAACGGAGCTAGGGCTCCAAAGGAAATTAAACGCTTTTAAGCACTATTGTGAGGCAAAGCTTTTAATTGTAAATATGGAAAAAACAAAGATTTTATGTTTTGGGAAAAGAGATAAGAATTTTAGCTGGTTTTTAGGATAAAAGAAATTGGAGATTGTTAAGGAATACAGATACTTGGGACTCTGGTTCGACAGTGCTCTAAAGTGGTATACCCACCTAGAAGCCCAAAAAGCAAAAGCAAAATCATCAATCTGCGGGCTGAAAAAATGTAATAAAGAATTCTGAGATATGTCCCATAGACCTATGTTAAAGGCATATGAAGCAATGATTCCCCCGCAAGTATTGTATGGGGCAGAAGTTCTTTACCTAAGTGGTAAATGCGGGTGGGACAGAGAAGAAGGGAAGATTTTAAAACTTTTACTGTCACTACCGAGCTCCACAATGATTCAGGCTATTAGAATGGAGATAGGAACAATAGCATGGAGCATTCAGATCCAAATGTCTCTGTTAAGATTTTGGAAACGCCAGGACCCAGGTGGAGTGCAGAAGGTCTCACAATGGTGCAGAGAGGAGATTCAATTTAGTAGCCTAAAATGGGCTAAGGAAGTTAGACGGAAACTCCTGATAATAGGCGAGCGCTTAAAGGTGAGACTATCACAGCATTCAATGGAAGTAGACTTTACTAAGAGTATTCTCAGGCTCCAAGGTCAGGAACATTCAAGGATGATGGATCTGGAATACCTGTGTTTGAAAAAATCAGTACAATGTATAAGAAACTCATGGGTAAACGAAGCTTGGTACCCGTACTTGGACACCCTGCCTAATCATGGGCTAAGGTGTGAAATTCTAAGAGTACGAATTGGTATCAATCCTTGGCTGATGGAGGAAAAAATAAAAGTAGAAATGATACAGCCAGATGGAATCTGTAAATGTGGGTTAGGAACTAGAAATTATATTTTGCACATATTGGTTGATTGTATCTCGGTTTTAGCCTTGCGGAAATTGTTCTTATGTCCAATTTTTTTAAATATGAAATAAGGTCACGCGCCCAAGCACTATTCTTACTTACAGAAATGCCAAATCTTGATATTGCCATTGCTCTGGGAAAATATATGAAAGCCATAAAAAGCTTCGTAAGGGAGAAACTGAAGGAGGGGTAGTGAATTTAATCTTGTTTTTAGTCTTCCTTTTTCCCTCTTATATAAAAGTTTTTAGATTAATTTATCAATTTTAAAAGATTGTATTGATCCGTGATTGTATGTTGGTGTTACTGTGGATAGGATGCGGATGCCGCATCTTTTGTCAAGTGTATTATTAGTAATGCATTTGTTAAAGAATTTATATTGTGATTATTATTCTGGGTTCCCATTGTGTTTAAAGACTACAGTCTAAATAAACAGAGTTTCTCTCTCTCTCTCTCATGGGCTGCAGAGTCATGGCGCAAACAGGCATGTTTGTGGTCGAGAAGAGCCCAAAACTTCAGGACTCCACCTTTCTCCTTAGGAGGAGTTCAACCGATGCCAGCCAGGGGTCAAGGACCTGGGGAGGCACCTCTTGGGGATCAGAAACTCACATCAAAAAGGGGGAGGGTAGAGGTAAGAGAAATGGGACTCGTCATCCACGGATCTGTCAAAAATAACCAAAATAGAGTCCTTTCTGCTCGAGAAGGAGGAAAAGCAGAAAAAAAAACTCTCAGTAGGACTGGGAAGAGAACATTTTCTTTCAAATAACCCCCACCCACCAGGGTTTCCCCTTGGAGGCATGCTTCATCATAGGGTTCATCCCTGCCCTCTACGGACAGGGGCGTGCTACTACCCACAAAGATGCTGGAGCACTTTGTGTGAAAATGGATGTTCCTATACACCTATGTGGGTCTTCAAAATGGAGTGGGTTAACTGTATGGCAAAAGCAATGGTTAAAAATATCAGGCTAGTGGGACAAAAAGAACTTTATTTTACTCCCCTAGTTGATATGTTAAAATTTGGGGATCAATAGGGAAAATTAGAGGCAAATTACCTACTGTTTCCCTGGTCAGTCG
The DNA here is from genome assembly GCA_963921515.1 of Calotriton arnoldi. NCBI lineage: Eukaryota > Metazoa > Chordata > Amphibia > Caudata > Salamandridae > Calotriton > Calotriton arnoldi. Next base: position 337,380 of record CAWUFW010011476.1, read on the forward strand.
ACTGGTTTCAAGCCCTACCCCAAAGCTTTTCTTCAGGACCTCAAAGGAGAAAACTACTCCCACTCCTAAAGTTCTATTCAACTACTAAAGGGTAATAACCAACAAACAAAAAGTGCAGAAAATAAAGGTTATACAGCACCTAATTGGTCTGCTTAAATATCAAAAAATCATGATGAGAGACCCTGAATCGGCCTCATGAGTCCATCGAGGAGCTGAAGGGACGCCTGTAGTCAGACCATCATCAAGGCTACTCCCTTTGCCAGACAGGTGTTATCAGAAAGGGAGTAGCCTAGATGATTGTCTGAAAGAAAATTTTCTCTTCCCAGTCCTAGTGAGAGGTTTTTTCTGCTTTTCTTCCTTCTCGAGCAGAAGGAACTCTATTTGATCAGGAACTCACCCCAGCAGAGGCCAGCAGGGCTCAGGCAGGTTCAGTTGCAGGTTCAGGCATGTCCTATGCAGCAGGTCAGCTGGGCAGTTGCAGGGAGGAGTCTGGAGCTTGTTGTGTCCTTGTAGCTTAGACAGGAGGCTTAGTCAGCAACATACCCTTAGAGTCACTTAGGATAGCCTGGGATGAAGGGAGCAGCTGCAGTCTTCCTCCTCTGAGATCAAGTTAGTCCCCAAGCAGCAGGGAAGTCCTCTGGTAGCAGCAGGACAGTCTCCAGGTGGAAGGGTAGTCCTTCTGTAATATCCACAGGTCCATTTGTGAAAAGCCGCGAGTCTCCTGGGATCCCCAATGCTGCCCGGCGCAAAGTCACCTTTAATCCACTTTGGATTCACTATCTAAAATAACGAGGCAGGCGCTGGAAGCTGGAAGGCAAGAAAAAGGTTTATTACTCTTAGAGGAGACCACGTCAACTGCTGACACCAGGATGTCTTCAGGGAGGTGTTCTACTGGCAATGCTTCTGACTCTTCCTTTTATACAGTTTTACACAATGTATTTGTTTCTTTTATCATGGTTACAAGCTTGGAGTCTCCGCCCCGGGCAGGTTGTCACACAAGCCTGACATTGTTTTATCAACATGGTTACACAAGCCCAACATTAACTCTCCTCCCACCCAGGTCAAAAACAGACAATTTAATTGCAGCTGGACCTTGCTTCAGGGTCTAAAAACGAGTGAGACCGGCCAGATCTAAGAGCCCGTTCTGTTGATAAGAACAGGTCCCATTGTTGGCAAAAAACCAGTCTTGCTGTGTGTAGTGCAATAAACCATGTTTGCAAGAGTCTGTTTGGTATTTGTAACCCGTTTGTGCAGGGATGAGAGGAAAGACGAGTTTGAGGCAGCAGGTGATGTTGATGTTTGTCGTGGAAATAGTTTATAGCCCCCAGCACACATATCAGGTTTGGTCAGAGAGTCAGAAGGCTGCTAGAGGACAGGGTGAAATGAAGGTGACCAACAGAGTACAAAATGGCTGTGGTAAATCAGAATGACTGTAGTTTATGTGCACGTAGGAACTTTCATTAGACAAGATGGCGCAGATTGTTCATGATTGTGTTTTGTTCTTAACAGTCGCCCCTTTGAACATAACTAGCCATCTTGTCAGTCTATTTCGATCTCCATAATGTCCTGTATTTCTTGTTCATACATTACTCTCATTTTTGTTAACTGAGTGTCCATAGTCTTAGGGCGCAAGGCACTTATGCAAAGAGAACACAAAGGTGGTATACAGTGTACACCCAAACAGCAACCACATATTGCCAATACTGGGACCAAGAGAAACATTGATATTTTCCAACCCCAGTCCTTTAAGATGCCCCAAAGCCAACTTCCAATTGTCCAAGTCTCTGATCCTTGATGAATTTCTGAAGACAGTCTGTGGAGATGTTCGATTGCTTCATAGACAGAGGGTGAATTATCAGGGATGTATATGCAGCAACTGGCACCAATGATGCAACATGCTCCTCCACGATCCGCTAGTACCACGTCCAGGACCATGCGGTTTTGTAGGGCCACCAGACGGACCGCTTGAAGCTCGGCAGTGTTGTTGGTGAGGATGCCAGCTGTGACGTTCAGGGCGGTTTCTACCGCTTGAGACAGATGTCTGATGGCTCGGCTGTTTGCCATCGGACCCCATAGCGGGACGAGCCCTTTTGCTGCGTCAACGAACTGTGATGCGGCAGAGTCTGCTTGATCAGTGTCTTTAGAACGCTTTTCTCGATGATGCTCTGCAGGGGCTGTGTAGGTCGGTGGCAAAACAAAGGCGATGTAGCACGTGCCCCCCAGTTTCTTGGGAGCCAGGTGTAGGCTTTGGTTCCACAGACAAAGTACATATTGGGTGATGCAACAAATGCTGGAGGATTGGCAGTGTTCAAAGTCCTTACAATGTTACAAGTGCTGTGACCCACATTCTTAGTCCCACGGCCTTCAATGCATACAAGGCCAGAGACGTTCACCACAGATAGGGCCACAGTCAGTGTTGCAGCAGTTCTTTTCTTCAGGTAGGAAAATGTGGCTCTGACAGGATTATTGAACACTTGTATTTCCACTCGTTCTTTGGAGGGGACATTCATTGGGAATGTCGTATTGGAGGTGTGAGGGCAAAAGGGAGCTGCTGTTCTTCCTGTTTGGTTTAGCCAGAACTCGTTGTAGAACTGAGCGATTGTCCCATCGGAAGTGGCATTGTCTTTGTAACTTTCTTGTAGGAGCATCATCCAGGCAAGGCAAGATCCATGAACAGAAAAGGGTGAAGGGATGAAAGGGATGGAATGTTCAGTGGCATGTGGTAGCAGCCCACAGACCCAACAGTTAGTGGCATTGGTGGCAAGATTATGCTGGTGCAGCATCTGTACGAAAGAATTATTCCAGAATTCTTTGCGTTGTTCTCGGAGATGTGGCGGTAGTGATACCAGGTAGTGTTCTTTCTTTGTGATTGGTTGCATGGTTGGTGACAATGTTCTGTATGCAGGTGCATTCTCTTCAATGATCCAGAGTGTGACCATTAGCAGGAGGCAGGTGAGAAATGCAGCTACAAGTGCAATTGTCTTTGTACTGTGCAGTTCAAAAGTCTTGGTGTCTTTGCGGTGGCTTTGCAGGTGTTCCGTTTCTTCCATCATCTTCGAGGAGCGCACCAACTGTTAGGACCACAGACTTTTGTCTGGTGTTTTTCCTGGTAGCGTCGTTTGGCTGTGCTACCGATCTGAGACTCTGACTCAGTTAGTGGCCTGGTTGTTGGAGCTCCCCCTTTTCGTCGATCTTAGGTTGTACCCTTCCTTGGATGGCACCGTGGGGTCGGGAAATTCAGACAGTTGGAGGGTGTCTTCTTGTGGGTAGCAACTCAGAGCTGGTCGGTCTTTTGCGAGTACTTCCTCTTGCACCTCCACCTCTTCACAGGTTGCCAGCGTTGGAGGGACTTTCTTGCAGTGGTGGGCGTGCAGCCAATTTTTTTTTCCTTCCACTCGGAGGGCAGTTCGAGTGGTGATCAAGACTTGCCAGGGGCCCGTCCACCTGGGCTCCAGATTCTTCGTTCTTTGGAAGTTGCGAACTAGGATGAAGTCCCCAGGCTTTATCACATGTCCTGGGCCCCTGGATATGTCAGGCAAGGCTTGCTGCACCTGTTGGTGGATAATTGTTAGCTCGTTTGTCAATTTATGCAGATAGTCTGACATTAATATGTTCGGGACATCGTTAATGGAGGTGGGTCTTGGTGCCGCCCAAATGTTCATAGGCCTGCCGAAGACCACTTCATACGGGGTCAGTCTGTGTTTGGTCGGGGTGGAGCGCATTGATAGCAATGCCAATGGAAGGGCGTCGGGCCATTTCAACCCGGTTGTGGCAACTATTTTGGCTAGCTTTAGTTTCAATGTTGCATTGTGTCTCTCTACCAGGCCCGCTGATTGGGGGTGGAAGACGGCATGGAATTTTTGTTTTACCCCCAACCCTTTCAGTATGTTCTGTATCACTTCGGCTACCAAGTGTGGGCCGTTGTCGCTCCATAAAATTCTGCAAAGGCCGTACCGGGGGAAGAATTCTTTCAACAATACTTTTGCAGTGGCTATGGCAGTATTGTCGCGGGTGGGATATGCCTCCACCCATTTGCTAAAAGCGCACACAACCACCAGGACATATTTTAGACCATGGCATCTCTCTAGTTGGATGTAATCCATTTGAAGGACTTCAAAGGGGTGATCAGGGACTCCAAACCCTCCCCGTGGTACTACTGTCCCTTTCCCTGGGTTGTGTTGTAGGCATACTATACATTGTTGTACTAGGCGCTTTGCAGATTCTGTTATCTTGACATTATGCCATACTCTTGTGATTAGTTCAATCATGGGGGTGGAGCCTATGTGTGCTGGTAAATGTGCCATGGTCAATATGGGGATGAGGTAGGCATTGGGTAACAGCCATTTATTTCCGTCTTTAGTTCTCCAGCAATTTTCCTCGTCTTTTAGTCCCACCTTTTCCCACTCGGTCAATTCGTCTTGTGTGCCTGTAGTCTGTATGTCCCTTACAGTGGTCCTAGCATCAGTCCATTGTTCAGCTTGTGACCTGGTCACATACATTCGTGTCATGGTTCTGTCTTCTGCTGTGGCTCGGGCAGTAACGTCTGCTAGCGCATTTCCCTGTCCAATGAGATCTGTCACTTTCCTATGTGCTTGGCATTTTATCACTGCTAGCTTTTTGGGGAGGAGGACTGCTTCCGTCAAGGCGGAGACTAAATCTCCATGCAGGATGGGTGTACCGTGTGAAGTCAGGAACCCTCTTTCTTTCCATAGAATCCCGAAATGGTGAACCACCCCGAAGGCGTATTGGCTGTCGGTGTATATGTTAACTGTCGTGCCAGCTGCTAAAATACATGCTCGTGTGAGGGCAATGAGTTCTGCTGCCTGGGCGGAACGTTGGGCAATACGGGCTGTTTCTAGAATGGTTCGGGCTGTGGTGACAGCGTATGCAGCTGAGGTGGTGCCGTCGGGGAGTTTGATGCACGAACCATCCACCCATAGTTCTCCATCTGGCTCTAGAAAGGCGGTGTCTCTGAGGTCTACTCTACTTTTTGTTTGTTCATCGGTTAGTGTCACACAGTCGTGTAGTGGAGCCACGTTAGAATCGTTCTCGGGTAGGGGTAACAGTGTGGCTGGATTGAGGGTGGTGCATCGCTTTAGGGTAATGTGCGGTGCTAGCAGGGTCAACTCATATCCTGTCAGTCGGGCGCTAGTCAAGTGTTGGGTTTTGGTCTGGTTCAGTAGTGTGTCGACTGCATGGGGTACTAAAACAGTGACTGGATTGGAGAGCACTATTCCTTCGCTCTGGCGTATTGATACCGCTGCAGCTGCCACAGCGCGCAGGCACGCTGGCAGTGCTCTGGCTACTGGATCGAGGGTGGCAGAAAAATATGCACAAGGGCGTTGTTTGTGACCAATTGATTGTGTTAGGACAGACAATGCACATCCCTCCCTTTCGTGTGTGTAGAGGAAGAATGGTTTGGAGTAATCTGGGGTTCCTAGGAGTGGTGCTGCGCAAAGGGTATTGCGTAGTTCTTTAAAGGCTGTCTGGCATTCGGGGGTCCAGGGGAGAGGTGAGGGGATGTCCTTAGCTAGGAGGGAGAGAAGGGGTTTGACAATGAGGCTAAAGTTCGGTAACCACTGTCTGCAAAACGAGGTGAGGCCTATCAAAGAGCGGACTTGCTTCTGATTTTTGGGGACAGGGGTGTCTAGAATTGTCTGGATCCTGTCAGGCGTGAGTTTTCTCCCTTCTTTTGATAAAAGGTGACCCAAATAGGTCACTTGTGATTTACAGAACTGCAGTTTCTTTCGGGAGACCTTGTGACCATTCTCAGCAAGGAAATGGAGTAGTTTGATGGTGGCTGTGACGGCTATTGGTATGGTGTCTGCTGCTAGAAGGATGTCGTCTACATATTGTATTAGTGCCACTCCATCTGGCAATTGTATGGCGTCCAACTGTCTTTTAAGCGCCTGGCTATAGATACTTGGGCTCTCAGTGTACCCCTGAGGTGCTCTACAAAATCTATACGAACGGGAATTTAGGGTAAATCCAAAAAGATAGCGGCTGTCCTCGTGTATAGGTATGGAAAAGAAGGCGTTCTTGAGGTCGATCACAGTGAAGGTGGTGGCAGTGGAGGGGATTAAAGTCAAAATTGTCGTGATGTCGGAAACTACTGGGTATTGTGGTACTACGATTTTGTTTACCTCCCGCAGGTCAATGATGAAGCGGTAGGCTTTCCCATCTCCCTCTCCCTGTCTCTTTACAATCGGTAGTATGGGACTGTTACAAATGTTGCTCACTACTTCCTCTACCACCCCTGCCTCTACCAAAGAGTGTATGATCTCTGTTAGTGCTTTCTCACCCTCTGGCGATATTTTGTACTACGGTACCTTCGGTAGGGTGGCGTCCTGTCGTATTGTTACGTGTACTGGGTCAATCATCATTCGTCCTACGTCTGAATCAGCCCTAGCCCATAAGTGTGATGGCAAAGTGTCCAGTAGGGATGTGTCAGTCTCAGAGATGGAAAACATGTGCTGAAAAGGGTTCTCTCTATGGCGTTGGGGGTTGTCATACAGGATGACACGCACTCCGTCTGGTGAGCATCTGATAGTCGCATGGAAGTGTTTCAAAAGGTCGAGGCCCATAATGGCGTCTGGGGTGTTAGATGAGAGGAGGAATGTCGTTTCGACGCCATTGCTGTCAAGATTAAAAAGGATGGGTCGGGACAAAGGGTTGGTGGAGGGCGTACCGTCAAATCCTATTGAGGTCACATGTGAGCCTGACAAGGGTGCCCTTGGAATCAGTCGTTTGGATAGTGCACTACGTGTTGCTCCTGTGTCTACCAAAAATGGCGACCTTGTGCCCAGGACCTCAGCGGTAACATAAGGGCCTTGCTGATCAACGCAGAGCTCGACTGGATCCCTCCCTTGCCCCTGGCTGTCCTATGCAAAGTCGTACGTATTGTCATAATCTGTCTGTTGGTACTGATTCTGTCTGGGATGGTCAAATGCGTTCACTCTTCCTGGCCTTTCCTCGCTTGCTTCACTCGCGTACCCTCTCCCACGTCCTCTTCCTCTCTGTCCACTTGCTATTTCCCTCGCCCCTCTGCCCCTAGCAGCTCCTAACAAAGCCGGGCATTGGGATTTCCAGTGTCCATATTTTTTGCAAAATGCACATTGATCCTGTCCTAGGTCTTGGCGTCCTACATATGATGTAGATGGATTGTTCCTAGGTGGCTGTACTCTAGGGGTATTCTGCTGGTTTCCTCCCCTATATTGCTCCCCTCCTGTATTCGCCCCCTGGAGTTGTGCTATCATTACCCTTTCCTTCAAGTCCTTCTTTTTCCTTTCTGTAGCCCTGTCATTTTCGTTTCTCTGATGCTCGTAATACTGGGCCATTTGGAGAATGGCCGTCGGTTTAGATGCTGCCCAACTACTTTCGCTGGCTTGTAGTTTCTGGGATACATCTGGCAGTAATCCTTTGACGTAGTTCTGCACAAATAAGTGGTGTCCGGTTGCGGTGGACATGTCTTGTCCACTGTAATCAGAGAACACAGTTTCAAATCTGGAGAAGTACTCTGAGACGTCCTCTTGTGGTTTCTGGCGGCATGCGGTTACTATGGACCAGTCTATCTTTTTCTCTGGGATCAGCGTTTTCACTTTCTGCACTATTTTGTCAGGGAGGTCTAATATTGCTTTAACTGGTTTTTGACCAGGGTTCCGCTGTTTATCTAGTGTGTCGAGTTGTTCCCAGGTATGACCAAACAGTTCGGTATGGTTTACTTTCTTAACCTGTTTCCACACATCTGCTGGCAAACATAACCCGAAGAACAAGTCTATGTCGGCAAGTGTCATTATTGTTGATCCCAGAGCGGTACCTAGCTCGGCGTAAAAGGCGGTGGGGTTCTTTCGTAAATCCGGCAAAGATTTACGGAAGGTCAGGATGTCCTGTCTGTCCCATGGCTGATACACCCAATTGTAGACCACCCTTCCTCTAGCGTCTTGATGGTTTATATCGTCATTAGTCCCTTGTCCTCTAGGAGGTACCCAGTAAGGGGCAGCTTCTTTTATTGGCATCATGCTATCTGTTTTTTCCACTGGGGGTCCTGCTACCTTAGTTGTCCTGTCCCTATCTATCTGTCCTTGTTCTATGAGGTGACGCAATACTTCTAGTGTGGATGAAAATAGTTCTGCAACATCGTTGTCGCCTTCATCTCCGATGTCTACCTTCCTGTAGAGAGCCACTAATCGCTCGGGCCCTACGTTTTGGTACTTCTCTTCATATGCAGTAAGGGTGTGGTAACAGAGACGTACAATAAAGTATCGTTTGCGGTTTTCAACATAGGAGTCGCATATGTCTGTTACGTGTTCTTCTGTTTCTTTCCTATCTATGAGGGTTTTAACTATTTTATCAATGCCTGCTCGCTCATTTTTACTTAATCGCGGGACCCTGGGCGCTCCTATTTCCTTGGTTCCTACCTCTACTACTGCCTCCTTTGATGAGGCATTTGGTGTGGGTGGCTCGGTGGGAGCAGAGGTGGTGGAGACTGAGGCGATCGTGCCATCTCCGGCTATACTTTGGTGGTCCTGGCGTTGTACTATGGGATGAGTAGGGGCGTAAGGGGGTGGCATGTATATCATTGGGGGACCTAACAATAAATCATCATCTACCCCCTGTTTTGCTGGTAACTCGGGGTAAAGAGTTAAGGGCGTTCTAACAGGGCATTGACCTGATATTTTTGATTCCTGTTCCTTTTTATCGATTTCCTTTTCTTTTAGTTCTTCTTCTAACTTTTTACAGGCTTGGTAAGCTGATTTTCGCGTTTCTTTATCTTGTCTAGCTTCGTCTCTTTTCTTTCGTTGAGCTGCTTCTTTTCGCCATAAACCAAAACTATCAAACATGGCTGGTCTAGCTTTCTTTTGTGGAGAGCTAATTCTAAAGTTTCTATTTTAGCGGGATCGAAAGATCCCGTCAGTGGCCACTGATTTACCCGGTCCTTCCTAGTGTACTTATGCCATAGTTTGCTATAAGCTACGGTGGCTAATCCATATTTTACGTACATGTCCTTGTTAGGGGTGCCTTCCGGCGGTGCCGGATGACTGACCTCTAACAAACGGTCCGGTCCAAAACAATCAAACAATCTAGAGAAAACAGGCATGACGTATTTAGCGGTCAAAATGAATATCTCAATTAATGTTAGGCAAAAGTCTGCACTACCTGTCCTTCGCTGTCTGCAAAGAGAGAATATTCCTATTCTACGTTGTTTGCAAGCAGGGAATGTCTCAAATAACTCAAAAAGGAATACTAGTATTTCTATCAATCAATCAATTTAAGTCATGTTTTCTCACGACCTTACCCGGACCGTATGGACAGTTCTTCGTATTCCCCTTCCAGCGCCTGGTTGTCCTCTTACTCCAACAATCAATGCGGCGTTCCTGTAAGGCCCCAGTCAGGACCGCAGGTCACTCGAGAGAGGTCCGTTCGGAACCGGTGAAGTTCAGTCAATTGGCAGCCAGACGAGGGTCTCTTTCAGGCAGGTGCACTCCAATCATTTAGTCGTTCACTCCGTCGTTAGGACCTCTCTACTGGACCCACGTGTCTCTGATGGGCCCCCCGTTGGGTCGCCAATTTGTGAAAAGCAGCGAGTCTCCTGGGATCCCCAATGCTGCCCGGCGCAAAGTCACCTTTAATCCACTTTGGATTCACTATCTAAAATAACGAGGCAGGCGCTGGAAGCTGGAAGGCAAGAAAAAGGTTTATTACTCTTAGAGGAGACCACGTCAACTGCTGACACCAGGATGTCTTCAGGGAGGTGTTCTACTGGCAATGCTTCTGACTCTTCCTTTTATACAGTTTTACACAATGTATTTGTTTCTTTTATCATGGTTACAAGCTTGGAGTCTCCGCCCCGGGCAGGTTGTCACACAAGCCTGACATTGTTTTATCAACATGGTTACACAAGCCCAACATTAACTCTCCTCCCACCCAGGTCAAAAACAGACAATTTAATTGCAGCTGGACCTTGCTTCAGGGTCTAAAAGCGAGTGAGACCGGCCAGATCTAAGAGTCCGTTCTGTTGATAAGAACAGGTCCCATTGTTGGCAAAAAACCAGTCTTGCTGTGTGTAGTGCAATAAACCATGTTTGCAAGAGTCTGTTTGGTATTTGTAACCCGTTTGTGCAGGGATGAGAGGAAAGACGAGTTTGAGGCAGCAGGTGATGTTGATGTTTGTCGTCGAAATAGTTTATAGCCCCCAGCACACATATCAGGTTTGGTCAGAGAGTCAGAAGGCTGCTAGAGGACAGGGTGAAATGAAGGTGACCAACAGAGTACAAAATGGCTGTGGTAAATCAGAATGACTGTAGTTTATGTGCACGTAGGAACTTTCATTAGACAAGATGGCGCAGAATGTTCATGATTGTGTTTTGTTCTTAACACAGGAGGGTTCTGATGAATGGCTGTGGAGGTCAAATATTTAAACCTGGTGCCAGCCTTTCTGTGGGAGGGGATCCCTGTCCTACCCCAAATCTAGCTCTGGAAAGTTCTTCCTTTTCCCCTGTCAAGGCTGCAAACCATCTGGGGGTGGTGTGGGTGGGGTGTGTGGGTAGTGTTACTGTCCTTATGGGGACCTGGGTATGATAACACACTCACACTGTGGGGACTTGATTGCACTGCGGGGACCTGAACCAAAGTCCCTACAATGCAAAGAATTCAAAATGATAGAAAATGACTTTATCAACATCTCTACCAATTTTTGCAACTTTTTTTAAATTTGGCCTTGTAGGGACCAGTGTTTAATCAAGTGTGTTTATTTTTTCGCTCAGCTCTGCCCCTGTAGACGGGTGGTGGTACTGCCGTCTTAAACATACCAAGGGATTTAAACACACTTCATGCTAACAGCTGATAGGAGAATCATTTAAAAGGAAAAGCAATATGCCTACGAGTATTTATTCTACCTGTTTACAATGTTTTTTCAAAGTGGGATTTTCTATTTTTTATTAAAACAAAGTATAAAATAAATGAAGACATTGGCTTTGCACTTTTCTATAATGTTGTTTACTTTAAGACACATAAAAACACAACATTCAATGATTTGATTTGTTTTTATATCACCAGAGTGTGACAGATTCATTATTTCAAAAGACTGAGTACTTCACTCTTGCAGTTGTGTGTATGTGTGTGTGTGTGTCCTTTGCATTACGTATGGAAGCAAGACACAAACTTCACTTGTGTCGACATTCCGTCATGTGATTCAGGACACTGGCAGAAGGCACAAATGATTAGGACAAGAAAATGTCAACTTTCACAAAGTGGTATTTTCAGAATTGTGACTTCAAATCTGAGTTTACAATTAAAAAGGGTTTTAAAATGCAATTTATTTGAGTGTAAACAGCATGTCCCTATCTGCTCCTAATCCAAAGTTATCAATTATTAAATGTAATAAGCTAACCCAGTGATATAAACTAATATCTGTGTGTCGGAAAATAATATAAATATTATCAGTAAAACATCTATTCAAAGAACCCAGCGTGTGCTAAAACGAATAACTCTTTGCCTTTGATCTTTCTAATTATATACAGTTTATGCAAATATCTGCTCAGGCCAAAGACAATAAGAGGCGAAGTATCATTTAAAAATAATCAGTTTTACATGACTTAGACAGAAAAATAGGACATGTTCAATGTTTTCAACAGCATTATTGGTGCACAGCTCGCATAAAGCCACATTGTCAGAGACAATATCCCACTTGGCTGTATGCATATTGATTTTAAGGACTCCAAAATGCAACTTCATGAACTTAAGATCTTAAGATCTCAAAGATCTTATAAGGTTGTTTTCTTCAACACCTAGATGGGTTACAGATGAGTACCAACAGATTTCGGCCCCATACAGTGCTGCAGTTTGGCCTTGGGCCCGGTACACCTCAACAGCTAGTGAAATGGCCCTGGATCGGGCTGCCTGAAAGAATTTCAGAATGGCATCTGCCCTGTGGGTGAGAGTGGCACTACTCTTCTCTAGATGTGGCTGCCAACAATTTTTATCATCAAGCTTAATTCCCAGATACTAAGAACTAGCAACTCTATCTAGCTCTTTATCTCCCAGCCTGATATTCCCTTTATAACGTTTATGTGGGTTGAAGATCATTCTCTTTGACTTTGAGGTGTTTATTTCCAGACTCTTACAAGTACAATATGATTCAAAGGAGGCTAGTAAGTTTTCAAGATGGTATAATCGCCAAACAATAGCGCCAGGACGGTTAGTCCATTTAAGGTGGGGGAATCATTGACGCTACCATTGAGATGGTCAAATACATAATTTATATACAATGAAAAATCGGAGGGGCTAGAACACACCCATGTCTCACCCCCCACCCCAACCGTAATGCATTCTGACAGTTCACCATTACTGCACCATCTGATCTGGGCATAATTTCCCCTCATTGAGCCTCACAATGATGTTGAGAAGGAACGGTGGCACTCCCATGGGCCAAAGTGTTCCCTGTAGGAGAGTCTTGGAACAAGATCAAATAGAGCTCTTAGGTTCATAAGGGCAATGTATAGAGGATCATTGGTTAGTTCAGTGTACTTCCGTAAGATTAGTGTCAAATGGAAGACCTGATCGACTGTCCCTATTCTTGCTCTAAAACCTGCTTGAAAGGGTGACAAAATGTTGTTGTGCAGCATCCAATCATCCACTGTATTGAGGACCTGGCGAGCAAAAACCTTTTGAAGGTTGTCTAGAAGGCTTATGGGCCTATAGTTAGAGGGAAGACCTTTGTCCCCTTTCTTATAGACTCATATTATTTTGACCCCTCCTTAGGGGAGGGGTTAGTCCATTCAAGGTGGGGGAATCATTGACGCTACCATTGAGATGGTCAACTACATAATTTATATATAATGAAAAATCGTAGGGGCCAGAACACACCCATGTCTCACATTCCCCCCCACTTCCCGACCGGAATGCATTCTGACAGTTCACCATTACTGCACCATCTGATCTGGGCATAATTCCCCTCATTGAGCCTCACAATGATGTTGAGAAGGAAGGGTGGAACTCCATTGGGCCAAAGTGTTCCCCATAGGAGAGTCTTGGAACAAGATCAAATAGAGCTCTTAGGTTCACAAGGGCAATATATAGATGATCATTGGTTAGTTTAGTGTACTTCCGAAAGATTAGTGTCAAACGGAAGACCTGATCTACTGTCCCTATTCTTGCTCTAAAACCTGCTTGAAAGGGTGACAAAATGTAGTTGTGCAGCATCCAATCCTCCACTGTATTGAGGACCTGGCGAGCAAAAACCTTTTGAAGGTTGTCTAGAAGGCTTATGGACCTATAGTTAGAGGGAAGACCTTTGTCCCCTTTCTTAGAGACTCATATTATTTCGACCCCTCCTCATAAAGCTGGTCATATATTGAACCATATTTATGCTAGAGAGGGCTTGATTACTGTCAAGGCTGTGGAAAAAGTTCTATGGTTTGGCCACATTGATTTCCTTCCACCTGCATAAGGAAGGTAAGTTCCCCCTCTGTTTTCTCCCATCAGTACGTTTATCGGGCTTGGTCCAAGCTTGACAGTGTCGGATTAAGGGAATACCTAGAAAAGCCTAACATCCAGCTAGACACCAATATGGATGTGTGCATCAAGCAGTTTAATTCTTGGATCGTGGAGCTCTTAACAAAGTGCTGCCACTTAAAAGCAGGACCTTACACAGCAAAATACTGTCTGCTCCCTGGTATACCCAAACATTAGCACAGGTCAAAAGGAAATGCAAAAGGCTTGAGATGCTCTGGAGAGAAGACTATTCTGAGGGCGAAAGAGGCTTACAAAGCAGAACTTAAGATGTATAAAGGGCTTTTGAAAACTTGTAGGGTTGAAATTATTATCATAATAAAATATTGTCTGCCAACAATCCTACTAGAGAACTTTATTCAGTCTATGCGTCTTTTACCAAGAGTATTCATCATCTGCCTAAAACTCCTCCTACATAAATGTTTTGTTCTGATCTGGCTGACATTTTTTAGACCAAGATCGTCTCTTTTCTATCGATATTTATATTTACAGGGACTCTGACAGAAAGACTGGTCTGACTCCTGTCCTATCACTGAGAAGCAGGTGATATCCAAAATCTTGATGACTAGATCAGACTCTCCACTGTTGTCCTGTTAGGGTGTTCAAAGAGATGGACCCCCTATCTTTCTCCAAAGATCACCTTAAAAAGTGGGATAGTACCTGTCTTTTGGAAACCGCACTTGTTACGCCACTTCTAGAAAAAGGAAACACTGGATCCAAATGTCTCCTCCAACTATCGTCCTATCTCTCTTTTCCCATTGTTCACTAAAATCTTGGAAAGTTGTGTCAACGCACAGCTAGCCTCTTATTGTGAAGAAAATGGTGTGTATAATGAGCACCAATCAGTCTTTCGTTACTGTTTTAGCACTGAAGCTGTTTTCACAGCTGCAACTACACTAATAAAATCTGGATGATTCTGGATACTGGAAGTTCTGCAGTACTCGTACTCCTTGATTTGTCGGCTGCGTTTGGCACGGCCTCACATGATATCTTATTGAAAAGGCTTGCTGCGATTGGTCTGAGAAACAAGTCACTCAGTTGGTTCAAATCTTTTTTTGAGAATAGAACACAGGCAATGCAAATGGCGACCTGTTATTCAGTTTTTAAAGATATCACTTGTGATGTTCCACAGGGATCTGCCCTCAGCCTCACGCTCGTAACCATTTATGTGGCGCCTTTTGCAGACCTAATTGCTTCTTTTGGATTCCATGGCTATGCGGATGACACTCAAATCATCACCCGCATGGAGGGTAATATTTCACACCCTCAGGAGCAATTCAGGACCTGTATTATTAAAGTGGCCAATAAGATGAACAATCTCTCTCTGTCTCAATTCAGATGATACGCAAGTCTTGATCTTTGGGAACTCATCTGTATAGTCTACTATGTGGTGGACTCATTCTTAGGCTGAATGCTGGGTACCCGCAACTTCGGCTCGGAATTTAAGAGTACTATTTGATTGCAGACTCTCATTTAAGCAGAATATTAATAATTTGATGTCCACATGCTTCCTGCTTTTGAGACAACTCAGAAAGATTATTCCGTTTATTCTCCAACTTTCCGGGCAGAAGTTGGCAGAACCTTTCTGTTATGTAGACTGGACTACTGCAATGCCCTTTATGCAGGGCATCCCGAGTACCTCCTCAAGAGGTTTCAGCTCATACAAAATGCAGCAGCCTGGCTGATCTTTGAGAGCAGAAAACTGGACAGTGTCTCCCCACTTCTTAGACAGCTTCACTGGCTGCCTAATGAGATGACCTGCCCTCTGTATGGCCCACAAAGCTCTCTATCGAGCCATTAGTTATTTCTGAAATGTTTAATAGATACTGTCCTTCAAGGCTGCTTTATTCATCTTTTGCTGGGTTGATTATAATACTGAAGTTTCGTGACAAAGCCTTCTCTCTTTGGTGACCGCTCAAGCCTGGAACAGATTGTCTTTGGAACTCCGCCTATAGCCTGAACTTTTAAAAATTTGCAGAGCACTGAAAACTTTTCTATTTGTTTTATCACGCTACTTTTTTACTTATTGTTGGGATGCAGAAGGTATTTTTTGGCAAGCACCGGGGCACCTCGTGGGTAATCACGCGCTTAACAAGCCAATAAAATGAATAAATATAAACGTCTTTAGGGGTTTTTCACTGCCAGGACATGTAAAACTTAAGTACACATATCCTACTTTTTAAATACAATGTACCCTGCATATGAGGAACGTTTAGGCCTGGGAAAATGTTTATTTTGCCAGGTCAAAATCTCGGTTTAAAACTTCACTAAATGCCCTAGTAGGAGTGGCCTATAGAGCAATCAGACAGTGCCTGATTAGCTGTTCTGACAGGTCAGTGTGTGGGCTGGTTTCTCAGCAGTTTGTAGGCCTGTTTTATGGTCAGATGGGCTGGTTTTCACTGTAGATTTCCTGATTTTACCATAAATATTGCCTGCAGGAAAAACAAAATCAGGTGTCTCCCATACCTTGCAAAATCACCCACACAGTCTGTCCTTACAAGCTGAAAACTGCCCTGATTTCCAAATGTGGGCCACTTTTTTAGGGCTGATTTTTTGCACCAGTCCAACCCTGCTATATCCTGCTCACATCTGATACATATCTTAAAAGGCTACTCTATTTTGTAGCACAAAGAATGCTCGGGCCCACTAGTAGCATTTAATTAAAAAACCCTGGGTACATGTAGTATAATATGCTAGGGAATTACAAGTAAATTAAATGCACTAATCAGGTAGATGCCAACTGTACCATGTTTTACGGAGAGAGTCCAAGCACTTTGCCACTGGTTAACAGGGAAAAAGTGTAGAGTCCTAATGCCAACAAAAACGGTTTCAGCGATAGAAGGCAAAAATCTGGGGGAGCCCAATGTTTTTTTTGTTAGATTGGTGAGGGATGGTAGCCCTCCCAAGTTTTACAAAGAACATGACAAAACGAAAACAAGCATTGACAAAACCAAATGGCTGTCAGAGAACTTCAGATCTATTAGCTTTGCCAATGCTCTTTTATTACCAGGCTTTGACCTACTTGCAAGTTTGGAATTGTAGCTTCGGGGGTCAAAAGCAACATTCTTCCGCCTAATCTTCACACGGTTGTTGGAGTTTCATGTTTACCTAACCCAGCGGTGGAATTAGCATAAGCAAATAAAACGAGGTAGTTCGGCCAAGGCCGCCTAAGCTTGTCTGCAAGTTGACTCAGGTTCTTCCAGAAAGCCTTGCATTTTAATGAACTCCCTGCTGAAGCATACATGCAGGGCATTCTTGCTGTCAGGGAAATACGCAAGGCAGAGGTGGACAGTAGTGCTCACCTAGCATGCCGTGCCATGTTACCCATGGGGAAAACTCATTAGATGTCCCTCTTAAACCGATTCACCTCTAGTTTTGCACCCAAAAGTCTCCTTAGATTTTTATGCGTTGGTTCTCAAAGTCGACTCAGCCTCCCTTCCATCCGTCAGGTCAACTGACTACCATAAATCGCATAATAACAACATCAACTCCTTCCAAGGGCGATAAAACGACTACCTTGGGTTAGGTGACAATAAACATCTGTTATTTGTCACTAATACCAAGAGAATCCCCGTGGTGAGTCTGGATCTACAAATAGGCCCCTTATGACAATTGTATCACTTTAGGTGGGAATAGAGTGAAAACTATGTTTTCACAAAGTAGTACATAGAGCTGTTAATTAATTAATGAAAATTAAATGACTCTTGACCAATCAAACTTAGTAATCTGTGTGGTAATGTGTAAACAGTGTCTGTCTCTTGTACAATGAGACATTCAAAATTGTAGAGCCCTAAATGTCTTAGTCCATATGCAATTATTTGAAACAATTGTGGGTTTTGATTTCATATATTTAAACTAGTGCTGTCATATGATATTCTTCTTAACAGAAACTCTCTTGTATTTGGAAATGACCCTACACAGCAGCCCACAGCATGTGAGGCAGGTGGGAAGGCGGAGCGACTGGTTCTGGTTTTCCCTCTTGAGGGGCTTTTCACAATAATGATGAATGCCCAGCTCAGGTCACATGAGGCTAACTGACTGCAAGGATCATGCCTTCAAAGCGGCCTCTGGAAGGCTCCTACCTCAATCCAGGCACCTTCATCCCTCATAGAAGACACCAACTCGTCTAGGGGTCCATTAGTAAATATATCTGTAAGCGAGAGGGCTTGGTTGCTTCATCGGGCAGAGGAAGAGAGGTGGCAGTCTTCTGCACCCTGCTGCCCCCCATATCCTTCACTGATATCTCTCAGTGGACCTTGATTTCTAGCTCCCTGTCAGGGTCACTTTCCTTTCACTATGAAACATCACTCCCTTTATTTCTACCTCTATCTCCCCTCTCCTCCTACCCTCTCTCCTCCCATCATAACCTCTCCAACACACTCCCTGCCTGCAGCCAAAGGTGATATTTTGACATTTTGGCTCCTATCACACAACCCACCAGGCCAGTACTAAATTTGTAAGAAACATAAGTGCCAGGGCCCTTGTCAGGAGACCATTGCAGCTTGCTCCACCCATTGTCAATGTTAGCGCTACCAATAACAATTCAGACTTTATATACATTAAAAATTACTAATACCTGCCGCCCAAGCTATTCTTTTATGCTTTGAGTGGCAGGTATCAGTCATTTGAAATATATATAGAATTATTAAACCACTATTGTTGTCTTCACCACAAAATTAGGCAAACAACACCACCATGTGGCTGGCTGTTATAAGTGCCGATGATAATAACTAAGTGCCAGGTCCGAACACCGGAAACCACCAGCTCAAATAAAACACTGCACCAGGCTCTTCTCTGATCCTTTCTATGTTTTCCTCTGCTTTCCTTTCCACTACATCTTCTTCATCTCTTTGACCCTGCTCAAGGAGAAACATAAGATCTCTTAAAGTGCATCACATATAGTCAACATAAACAAATAAGAATTCTCTGGCCAGAGATGTGAATTGGCCAGCCCGTAGGTAGTCATATGCCAGCTTATGGTTATTCATAAAAAATTAAAGACACTCATGGATATTTTTGAGGGTTTTCAATTTTTTCCCAGGACATTAAGCCCAAGAGGGGCTTCAAAGTCTAGCATACTGACTCAAGAACTTAAAGACAAGTATAAACCAGCATTGATTGTTTACAAACCCCCTTGCAGTCACCAAAGTGACTTCCCTTTGCGGGATTGTGGCATTAACTGCAAAACTTGTCAGTACTTAAAGTGATTTAAACGAGGGGAAAAATAAATGTATTCGCAAACCAATAGATTCAAAAATTGTTTTTGAGAAAATGCAAGTACCTAAAGAGGGAAATATAATACATGGCTCTGCTTCATTGACCAAAGACTTGCATTTACGATTCACTGGCCAAAGGCTTTCCTTTACGATTCACTGGCCAAAGACTTGCCTTTACGATTCACTGGCCAAAGGTTTGCCCTTAAGATTCACTGGGCAAAGACTTGCCTTTAAGATTCAATGGCCAAAGACTTACCTTTTAGATTCACTGGCCAAAGACTTGCCTTTAAGATTCACTGGCCAAAGACTTGCCTTTAAAATTCACTGGCCAAAGACTTGCCTTTAAGATTCACTGGCCAAAGACTTGCCTTTAAGATACACTGGCCAAAGACTTGCCTTTACGATTAAGCACTTTTAAAGGTATCTAGCTCTTCCAGTGAAAAGGTCAAGGTGTCATCAATAGGTTTATCCACTGGACAAATTTGGAGGTTGGAAAATGTAAACATTGTGACTACCCACTTGCAAACATTCCCTTCAGTGAGTGAAAAGCACCTGGTCTCTAAATGATGATTGGCACCACCTTTAGCTAAATGCTAATGAATTGGTTCAAAAGCCATAGATGTTGTTGTGAAGGCCGACCAGTGGAACAATCACCATCTTCGGTGTTCGCCACAGCATGTATCAGCAACATGTACCTTAAGCAGCACATAGTGTAAGATGCAGAGCAGACAGATGTTTCTGCCACAAGAGAAGAAAAGTGCTTCATCAGGAGAAATAACTTAGCTGACAGGTGAGTGACTTGAGCATCAGCGCTGACATCTGCTTCAGCCTGCAGGTCACGAGTTCAAATAGCCAAATCAGCCATCCTAGGCTTGTAAATTTAGTAACTTTAAATATGGGTGATATTAATACATGTTATTTACAGCGCTTAGAAATGGCAGATGTGTGAACAAACAAGTTATTATCTTTATAAATTCGTTTATCGCTGCCCATCACTGTCCCTGTGTCTGCTAATGGCGCCAGAAAAGGGTGCCAGAAAATACAATATTTTCAGAAATGATTCTAATGTAGGATATGGCGGAGCATTACTATTCTGGGGCTGTCTGAAATATGGATATGGCTGTTTCTGGAATACTCCACGGTGTGGCCAGGGCCAGGGATATTACTAAGTTCAAATACTGCAGTATTATTTCTTCTCAAATATAGATGAATTTGGGCTCAATATGACAAACTATATGGGGTGATCACTGATGGCCAAATGGGCATGCGCTGCTCACTGTGGGGGGGGGGGGATGGCCCTGGGTACCAGGGGTAATGCGTGGGGTGTTCGGAATGGTGTAGGTTTGTCATTATCCACAGATTACAGATGGTATAGGGTCAGGCTTTAGACAGTTGAGGTATACATTATGTTATGGATGCTCTCATGATGGCAGTGGCCACGTTTGCTCTGTATATTATGCACTTTGCCATGGACGTTTCCACATTGTCTCGAGTTTGTAAAGCTCCGTTGCCAAGCCAGTGTGCACATAGCCTCGTGGTGTTTTGTACCAGTTTATGGCCAAACTCCACGGCTGCTTTTATTATGTAAAGAACCAATGCCAGTCCAATATCCTCATTTTCACCAGAATTAAAAACATCATTACTGTACCGGCATACACAATTTCTCTCATATTGAAAAACGCCATTGTCATGCACGCCCCTCAGCAAGTAAAGCACCATTGCTGTGTTTATATCCACAACTGTAATGCCACTATTCAAAATTCCCCAGATTGTCGAGCCTCACAGTCATGGTTATCCACAGTTGCCCTCAACATGTAAAGAAAATGTGCATGCAGCCCATCTGACATTGGCATCTGTGGGCAAGCTATAGGCTTATGGAGTGCCTCAGAGCAGTGCTTAATTTGAGCTGGTGGTTTCCGGTGCTCAGCACCTGCATTTAATTATCACTGGCGCTTCTGACAGTCTATATTAACACAAAGAACGGGAGGAGAGGGTCCAAGGGAGGAAGTTTATAGACCTGCAAGGAAGATATCCCCTATTCAAATACAGTAATAACACAAAAAATCCTCGGGTCTGTGCTAGCACGAAGAAAGCTGAAGGATGTCGGGCTAATGTCTCACAAAATCTCCACATGGGAGCGATCCCTTTTAGGACGAATACCCTCACCCACCATAGGTGGCATGCTTCATCATATGGGTTTCTCCTCCCAGTGGGAAAACCTGGTCCCACTGAGGGCTACAACCTCCTCAATGTGAGGAAGGAGCTCAGGGATGTTTTTAAGGTATTAAGACACTATCAAGGATGCTAAAATCCCATAGATGAATAATAGTGTGGTGAGAACGCAGCGCAAAAGAAATGTGAATCAAAAAATGGTGAGATTAAAACTACCTAGTGGGGGCAAAACAGAGCACTTTATTCACTTGCTCGCACTGGTAGAGTTAAAAACAGTGCAGCGAGCAGTATGCATTTAAACTGCTCGGTGTCAAAAAACGGTCGACATGTTTCAGCCTAAGTGATCTCAATAAGTATCTAGGCTTTCATCAGGACCAGAAAACCAAAGCTGCTGCTGTGTTAAAGTGAAAATATGGAAAAAATATAATGATACCAAACCAGTAATCCTATTGTCTTTTTGTCGGATTTTACTGGATCTACGACGGGGTACCGATGGAGAGAGTGGGGCCCCCTTCCCTGAGCTGTCGCCAGGTTGCGGTGAGGCCGCTTAGCCATAGATTTGGGTACATCCAGTAAAATCCGACAAAAAGACAATAGGATTACTGGTTTGGTATCATTATATATTTTCCATAATTTCACTTTAACAATCAATCAATCAATCAATCAATCATGTCACTTATAAAGCGCACTACATACCCGCGAGGGTCTCAAGGCGCTGGGGGAAGAGGGGGGGTGGTGCTGCTACTGATCGAAGAGCCAGGTCTTGAGGAGTCTTCTGAAGGCCAGTAGGTCTTGGGTCTGTCGGAGGTTGGTGGGGAGGGTGTTCCAGGTCTTGGCGGCGAGGTGGGAGAAGGATCTGCCGCCGGCGGTCGTTTTCTCGGATGCGGGGGACTGTGGCGAGGGCGAGGCTGGTCGAGCGGAGCTGGCGGGTGGGGGTGTAGAAGCTGAGTCGTCTGTTGAGGTAGGCTGGTCCGGAGTTGTGGAGTGCTTTGTGTGCGTGGGTGAGGAGCTTGAAGGTTATCCTCTTGTTGACAGGGTGCCAGTGCAGGTCTCTCAGGTGGGGTGTGATGTGGCTGCGTCGGGGGATGTCGAGGATAAGACGTGCAGAGGCGTTCTGGATGCGTTGCAGCCGTCTCAGGAGCTTAGCCGTCGTTCCTGCGTAGAGGGCATTTCCGTAGTCCAGCCTGCTGGTGACGAGGGCCTGGGGGACTGTTTTTCTTGTTTCGGTGGGGATCCACTTGAAGATCCTGCGGAGCATTCGGAGGATGTTGAAGCAGGATGAGGAAACGGCGTTGACCTGCTTAGTCATGGAGAGGGTGGGGTCGAGGATGACCCCTAGGTTGCGTACGTGCTCGGTGGGTGGCGGGGCTGTTCCCAGTGATGTTGGCCACCAGGAGTCGTCCCAGGCTGAAGGGTTGGAACCAAGGATGAGGACCTCTGTCTTGTCCGAGTTCAGCTTCAGGCGGCTGGTCCTCATCCATTCGGCGACGGCCTTCATTCCTTCGTGGAGGTGGGCTTTGGCGGTGTGAGGGTCTTTGGTGAGGGAGAGGATCAGCTGGGTGTCGTCGGCGTAGGAGATGATGTTGAGGTTGTGCTGTCGGGCGACGTGGGCGAGGGGTGCCATGTAGATGTTGAACAGCGTTGGGCTGAGGGAGGAGCCTTGGGGTACGCCGCAGATGATCTTGGTGGCCTTGGATCAGAAGGGGGCGAGGCGGACGCTTTGTGTTCTGCCGGAAAGGAAGGATGTGGTCCAGTCCAGGGCCTTCTCTTGGATCCCGGCGTCGTGAAGGCGTGTTCGTAGTGTGTGGTGGCAGACCGTGTCGAAGGCGGCTGATAGGTCCAGGAGGATGAGGGCTGCTGTTTCTCCGTTGTCTAGCAGGGTCCTGATGTCATCGGTGGCGGCGATGAGGGCGGTTTCGGTGCTATGGTTGCTGCGGAAGCCGGACTGGGAAGGGTCCAGGATGTTGTTCTCCTCGAGGTAGCGGGTCAGTTGTTTGTTGACGATTTTCTCGGTGACCTTCGCGGGGAACGGGAGCAGAGAGATGGGTCGGAAGTTCTTGAGGTCCTTGGGGTCTGCCTTGGGTTTCTTGAGTAAGGCGGTGATCTCGGCGTGCTTCCAGCTTTCCGGGAAGGTTGCGGTCTCGAAGGAGATGTTGATTATTTTCCGGAGATGGGGCGCGATGGCTGTACTGGCTTTGTTGAAGATGTGGTGAGGGCACGGGTCTAGCGGTGAACCGGAGTGGATGGTGTTCATGTCTCGCTGGTGTCCTCGTCGTTGATGTTGGTCCAGGAGAGCAGGCGGTTGGTGGTTGTGGGGGCAGTGGTCTCGGTGGTTGCCGGGGCGGTCGTGGTGTTGAAGCTGTCGTGGATGTCGGCGATTTTGCGGTGGAAGAAGGTGGCCAGTGAGTCGCATAGGTCTCGCGACGGCTGGATGTCGTTGGTGTTGGAGCTGGGGTTGGAGAGTTCCTTCACGATGTTGAAGAGCTCTTTGCTGTTGTGTGCGTTGTTGTCTAGGCGGTCTTTGAGTGAGGCCCTTTTGGCGGATCTGATGAGGTGATGGTGACTGCGGGTGGCGCTCTTGTGGGCGGCGTAGCTGTCCGCTGTCCGTTCGTGGAGCCAGATCTTCTCCAGTTTTCGGCATGTTCGTTTGGAGGCCTGGAGGTCTTCGGTGAACCAGGTGGCTTTCTTGCTGGTGTGGCTGTTGGGCGGATTCTTGAGCGGGGCGAGGGTGTTGGCGCAGTCGTCGATCCACTGTCTGAGGTTGCGGGCGGCGGTGTCGGGGTCGGCGGGTGGGCTCAGGGCGAGGGTTGTGGTTAGCTGGTCTTCCGTGACTCTGCTCCAGCAGCGGCGAGGCATTTGTTCGGTGCGGTGGTGCGTGGTGGGCTTCCTGTAGGTGAAGTGGATGCAGTGGTGGTCAGTCCAGTGGGGTTCGGAGGTGTGGTTGAAGGAGACGTGTGGGCTGCAGCTTTGGTTTTCTGGTCCTGATGAAAGCCTAGATACTTATTGAGATCACTTAGGCTGAAACATGTCGAACGTTTTTTGACACCGAGCAGTTTAAATCCATACTGCTCGCTGCACTGTTTTTAACTCTACCAGTGCGAGCAAGTGAATAAAGTGCTCTGTTTTGCCCCCATTAGGTAGTTTTAATCTCACCATTTGTGATTCACATTTCTTTTGCGCTGCGTTCTCACCACATTATTATTCATCTATGGGATTTTAGCATCCTTGATAGTGTCTTAATACCTTAAAAACATCCCTGAGCTCCTTCCTCACATTGAGGAGGTTGTAGCCCTTAGCGGGACCAGGTTTTCCCACTGGGAGGAGAGACCCATATGATGAAGCATGCCACCTATTGTGGGTGAGGGTATTCATCCTAAAAGGGATCTCTCCCATGTGGAGATTTTGTAAGACATTAGCCCGACATCCTTCAGCTTTCTTCGTGCTAGCACAGACCCGAGGATTTTTTGTGTTATTACTGCTTCTGACAGTCTGCCATATGTTGGCACTGACTTTCTAATTTACAGATGAGCACAACAACAGTTGTTTATTAATTCAATATACATTAAAAATGGCTAATATTTGCCACCCAAGCCATTCTTATAGCGTTGGGGGCCTGGAATAGTCTGAATTGTCACACTTGTAGGCGTGTGATGCTTAGTGGTTGTGCTGTTACTGTCATTGGCAGAGATGGCACGGACAATGGATGGTACAAGCTGCAAGGGCTCATGACGAGGGCGCTGGCACTTTTTTTTCTTTACAAATTAAGTTCTGCCTTAGAGCTGCTTTCTTTCAGGGCTGGATGTGCAGGCCATCCAGCCCTGAATGCACAACCAGGCCTCCTTCATAGCATCTAGAACTAGTCCATCATTGGTTAGTTTCCGAACGAGGCACTACGCATCCCCAAGCTTTAAGCTTTATGGAGGTTGTTTTTCACTCTATGGTTTTCTTCTATTTGAAGAAAGACTGTCCTCTTGATCTGGAATAAAAAGGACCTCTGTGAAAATGTTAATTAGTCATGTGGGGGTGTGTCACATGACTGGTTCACCGTGAAATCTCAACTGCTCCTGGGACTGCCTACTTCATGCTCCACTCGAGCTAACATATTGAGGCAGCACCATGGACCTTGTGATGCAAGGGAAAGATTATATCTCAGCCACAAATTGCTCACTTCCGGCTGCTGAGCAAAAGGACTGGCTGGTGTCAGACTAGAGACCTCCATGGAGCCTCCTGAATCTCTAATCTGCTCCTTCAGCTATACTTGACACAACTATTATATTATATTGCATTGTAATTGCATTTATATAGTGCTTACTAGCCCTGATGAGGCGTTGAAGCACTTTACGCTGAGTACCATGTTACTCCAGAATTGGTGTCAGGACATTTCATCACAGAACATTCAAATTAACACTGCACGGCCGTGACTGCTCCTAGGTGAAATCTCTGCCAGACAAGAGCTACCTACCTCTTTGTTCCTCCGATTCCTCACACATTGTTCTCCTGCAGCTCTACCTTTCTGTTTGGTGAGTCAAACCTTATTCTTCGGCCACCCTCTCTTGCTGTTTGGTGATGCGGAAGAGCAGCATACAGGCCATATTAGATCTGTCTAACGTCTATCCTGCGCCCATCTCTGCTCGTGTATTTTGTTCTATTTATATTCCTGCTCTTTTTTGTTTTTAGGTCTCGCCTAGCGTTGCTGCGCACATGCGCAGCTCGCTCGGTGAGATTTATTGTTAATGAGGAGTTTTAGAAAAGGGCTTTAAGCCCCGCCCCTTATTTCCATTGGCTGGCGCCACCGTTTATGGTAAACGGTGGCCTGCCATTGGAAATTAGGTGTTTGGGTTGCCTCCCTTTCACTTTTTGTGCCGGCCCACCCGGACTGGCTTGCCTGCTTTGCGTCTGTCGCAAAGCACTTTCTTATCTTTATGGGGCCATGTGTTTAAACACATGGCCCCATAAAGACAAGAGCGCGGTCCTCTTTCACTTTCGGGACCGCGCTTGTTTTTTAATGCAGATTTCTATAGCGCGAACTCTACCTGAAGGTATTGGAGCGCTTTACATGAGCTCCGGTTACGTTACACAAGGGCACATTCAGGCACGGGGAGATTATGTGATCGGCAGGCAGGGCTGCTCGGGAGGAGCGCTTGAGGCAGGCTGGCACGTTGTTTTATTTTTTATGCAGATTTCTATAGCGCGAACTCTAGCTGAAGGTATTGGAGCGCTTTACATGAGCTCCGGTTACGTTACACAAGGGCACATTCAGGCACGGGGAGATTATGTGATCGGCAGGCAGGGCTGCTCGGGAGGAGCGCTTGAGGCAGGCTGGCACGGTGTTTTTTCTTTATGCAGATTTCTACAGCGCAAACTCTAGCTGAAGGTATTGGAGCGCTTTACATGAGCTCCGGTTACGTTACACAAGGGCACATTCAGGCACGGGGAGATTATGTGATCGGCAGGCAGGGCTGCTCGGGAGGAGCGCTTGAGGCAGGCTGACACGGTGTTTTTTTTTAATGCAGATTTCTATAGCGCGAACTCTACCTGAAGGTATTGGAGCGCTTACATGAGCTCCGGTTACGTTACACAAGGGCACATTCAGGCACGGGGAGATTATGTGATCGGCAGGCAGGGCTGCTCGGGAGGAGCGCTTGAGGCAGGCTGGCACAGTGTTTTTTTTAATGCAGATTTCTATAGCGCGAACTCTACCTGAAGGTATTGGAGCGCTTTACATGAGCTCCGGTTACGTAACACAAGGGCACATTCAGGCATGGGGCGATTATGTGATCGGCAGGCAGGGCTGCTCGGGAGGAGCGCTTGAGGCAGGCTGGCACGGTGTTTTTTTTTTTTTATGTATGGCGCCGGCCCTAACTCCTTTGGAGACCTCATCTCCAGACCTTCTTCGTGACAGTGGAATCCCCTCTAATTCTCAGACGTGAACAGCATGGGACTTGCCTCAATTTGGGACCTTCATGCCACAGCTTTAGATCATCAGCGCGCAACTTAGCCTCCCCAAGTTGATGCGCTGAAACTTTTTTTATTCATTGCTTCTCTTTTGGACCTTGTTGTTCGCGTCTCACGTTCCTGACTTATATTTGAAAACTAAGTTGTGTGTCCCGTAAATTGGGTAGAATCTGCGTTCAGGACCTGGACACTGTAACCGTGACCAATAGGAACAAGCATTAAAAATGCAATAGGTCTCACCTTTCATTAAGTTAAAGCCATTTGCTTTGCAATACAATACCATTAGCAAAGCAAATGGCTTTAACTTAATCAAAGGCGAGACCTATTGCATTTTCAATGCTTGTTATTTTTGTTTACAGGGATTGCATTTGCTTTTTGAGGTCTCGCCAAAGATAGCCCATATGCTGTCTCTTGCAATAATACATTTTGGTACCTTACAGTGGCCTTAGAGGGCCCCCATCGATTACCATTGATTGACTTCGTAGTCTCTCTCATTTGCTTGCTTCTTATTCATCAGGTTCTGTACGCTTTACTTCCTCTTCTTGTGCATGTCCCTCCCTTGGAGCATCAGCGTATTACTGTGTCCTTCCACTGCTCGCTTTTTCAGGTACTACTTTCTTCTTTTTGTGTAAGGACTCTACAAGAGTGTATGTGTTTTCTAGCTGTCTCTCTCTCTTGTACTTCTTGCCCCTCCATGTACCTCACCATTCCCCTCCTGCCCACACTTCATTTTCTGTGTGCTACCACACCCGTGCCATCCACCCTCCGTTGTCCATCTGCTTCCCCCAGCCTTTCCTGCCACCCTTTGTTGCCCATGTGTTTGCCCCAGCCCCTCCTGCCCATCCTCCGTTAGTCGAGTGCTAGCCCCAAGTTACAAACCGAAGACTTCATGAAACAGGAGACACAGTACATTTCTTTAATCCTCACGGTGCACTAGTCATAAACCAGCAGTCACACATTTCAAAGACAAACAGTGGCCTTGAGCATACAGGCCCGTAGTGGAATGTGGGAAGTGTGAGGAGCTCGCGGCCAGAAACAATGAGGTATATCATATTCAAGGTGATAACCATGAGGAGAATATAACACCCACCTTCTTTGTCCATGTCCTGCGCTAGCACATACATGAGACCGATTGGCTTTGGCAATGCTCGTTTCATTACTTCTCCGAATGCTTTTCCTGCTGCATGTTTTCCCGTGGTATGGTGCAGGCAGCGCATTATCAGTCAATGCAATGCAGGCAGCTTTAAGGCCGCTTAAATCTGGAATCTGAGATCAGTGGTTAATCCAGTGGTTGATGGTTATTGTTGGTTATTAGGATTAATCTTGTGCTCTCAAGGAATTCATTACATGCATTTACTCCAGTTTCCTTGTGGGAGATTAAATTAATAGGAGTTAGATGTGACCATTAGTGGGGGTGTATGTGAGTTCATGCAGACGGTTGATGGGGCGAATAGGTAGGCTAGAGGAGATTAAGTATTGTTAGGTTGTAGGGATATGGTTTCAAAGGAGAGGTTTTGTTCTATGAAATTACATGTAGGAAATTTGCAGAATCCTAAAAAAGAGATTAAGGCAAACAGGCAATCAACTTAGAGTAGGCCATATTCGGAGAGACAAAAGTTTGGTGGGTATTACCAAGGTTCACACTCAATTGGGCAGGACCCCTAATCTGTTGAAGCACAAACCACAACGGTGGGTTTACCCAGAAACCACCCAAAACGAAATTATAATGCTTGGTGAGTGGTTCTGTGCTGTATTTTTAGTGTTTGTTTTAGAGGGTCAGTACATCCCTCAATAGTTTGCTTGGCTCATAGAAGCAGCAGAGCGTCTAATTTTGATTTTCAAAAGATCTTTTATTTCAATGTGAAGAACAGGAGACAGCCGACACGTGTTTCGCCCAAAGGCCAACAGGCCAGGGCTTTCAAGACAGATCAATATTTTCAATTTTGGTTTGTTTAATACAGGTTAAATCATAAGGAAGTCAATACGAGAAACGTCCGTGCAGCGTGTTGTTCTACCAGACCGCAAAGAACAACACGCTGCACGGACGTTTTCTCGTATTGACTTCCTTATGATTTAACCTGTATTAAACAAACCAAAATTGAAAATATTGATCTGCCTTGCGAAAGCCCTGGCCTGTTGGCCTTTGGGCGAAACACGTGTCGGCTGTTCTCCTGTTCTTCACATTGAAATAAAAAGATCTTTTGAAAATCAAAATAAGACGCTCTGCTGCTTCTATGATCCAAGCAAACTATTGAGGGATGTACTGACCCTCTAAAACAAACACTAAAAATACAGCACAGAACCACTCACCAAGCATTACATATTCGGAGAGAGGAGGCATGGATCTGAGCAATATATGTTTCATGTTATTTACAGGGTTACTTAGGGATGAGGTTTTACAGTGGACATTTTGTTTTACTAATATTTTCTTTTATTTTCCAAGCAAGAAAACAAAAGGGGCACAAATGTGCACATAAAACAACAGCGTATATAACGTTGTGAATCATCACTTAGCACCCATGACAAATCTATTGCTGACATTGGGCGGTCCATCATATGACTATAAAATGCTGCAGACATACCGGAGTGACGCTAGGGAAAGCCGTGCTGGGTTGCCGCCTGCCACCGCTGGGGAGGCTCTAACTCTCAACAGACCCTGCGAGGAGGAGGAGGACTTGCGCTGAAAAGCGCACCACGCTCCTACGGAGTGGGGCGCAGACGGGACGCGCCCGGGCCAAGGGCGGGCCCATCCGAGCCCGGAAGAGGATGGGCTGGGCCCCCCCCTCTAACGTTTGCTGAAAGAGGCTTAAAGATGGTGAAAAAGAGTGCTGTAATTACGGGGAGGAAGAAGACAGCCCACCCGCCAGCGGAGGAGGTAACTTTGGATTCCTTTCTAGCAAAAGCCTCATCTGCCATAGCGCTAGAGATTGACCGAGCAGAAAGGAGACTATCGATGGGCATGGATGATGCCACAAACAAGGATATGGTATCTGATATGCTCCACAAGGGTCAGATACGGAGCACACCGGGTACAAAAATGGCCGTTACAAGCCCTCCCTCCCCTATTACCACCAGGATTGCCATTGCTAATCCTATATCAGAGGGATTAAAATCACCGGTTTCAGAACCTGTTCAAAAAAGAAAGAGATCCCTCGAAAACTCTTTGCATTAATAATTCGATGAGACCAAGAAAATGCGAAATTGCACCAGTAAATCTATCAGTTGGCAATATGGAGAACTCGCAACTGCAGCCGACAGTCACTCCATCTAAGGCTCTGAACCTAGATGATTTCCTTGAAAAACTTAAGGAGCGCCTATCTCCTATAAGCCTACGTTTAGATTCTATTGAAAAGGCAATAAAGGAGCTAGCATCAACGAGATACTTGCCACCCTGTGATGTTGGGGCTGGAGAGAATCCTAGTGGGCAGTTGCAAAATCCTGTAGGGGGTGATCTTAGTGGTTTGGTGAATAACAGTGCAAACCCACCGCCAGTGGCAATTCATGAACCTCATACTGTGACATCATTAACTCAGCCGCATCTCGGTGTACTGCCACCTGTCTCCCCCAGTATCAGCCTCGATCCAAGACCCAAGGGGCTCAGAACAGGGTATCTCAGCCACAAGGGTAGGGGGCCCTAGTCCTACACAAAGGTTGGTTGAGGGGCCAAGGTTAGATCTTGCACCAGCTGCATGTCCCTATGTGGTTATTCTGGCAAACACCCCTGTTCTAAAAAGAGACCAAACAGAAACCACCACTCAGCTAATCCACAAAGCTCGACACTGGATTCATTAAACCACTAATGATCGGTCAGAGGATTTTTTAAACATTTTAATGGCTCGCAGAGTCTCTTGGCTTGGTAAACAAGCCAAATCTATCACAGTGGACTGTGTGGTTTTAACTCTTAAATCTCCGGACATGGCTGAAAAACTATTACAATATGCCATCAGTATCAACACAAATATTTGCCCTAGCTCTTGGTTTTTTCTATAAACCGTTGACGCACCAGCAAGGTATAATCAGAAATAAGGCTCATAATCTCACTTCTCCCTTAGCAGAGACCCAATCACATCTGCAGTGCGGAGGAAATACTGCTCCATTCCTATCAACCTCTAACCGATTTACGGCGTTGTCGGACCTGGATGTCTGTGATTGACTGAGTATTAGGGAGGGGTCCCAAAATGTAGTAGCGAATGATGCTCTAAAGTGTTCGGGCGCTGAAGCCCCTCTACTAAAGGATATGGACAATTTTTTGGCCATCATTGCAGGTTTGGGACATAAATTGTTGGATCCAGATTGGCTAAAGTTTATCTCCGCCTTTGACTTAGTCTGTTTGCAAGAGACTTGGGCACTGGGTCCTGTTAATATAGATGGCTACAGGTCATATTATACACCCGCAATTGCCTCAAATGCTGGTAGGGCGAGGGGAGGGATTGTGACATTTTAAAAGAACACTCTCATAATGACTGTCAATATTTTAATATGCTACACCTTAAAGGCCCTGAGGGCAATACCATATTATTGATTAATTTCTATAATAATCTATTTGGGGGTGAGATGTATATAGTTGTTTCTATAGTGGAGGAAAATATGAATAGGCTAATTAGCTCATGCAAAAAGGATCCAGCAGTGTTGTGGATGGGCGATTTTAACGTACACCCTTGCCCTTTTGCACTAACCTCAGTCTGTGGTCTAACAGATGAGGATGGAGGGGGCAATGTGCATTTCTGTCACAATCATTATTGGAACGTACTAAATAAGCTCATTATCACAAAAGACCTAGAGATAATGAACCCTCTGTCGGAATACACTGGCCACCTGCTAGAAACTTTCCCCTCCACCTCAAATAGCTCCACGATTGACTTTATAATAGCCTCAGCCACACTGGGAGGAGTATTTAGTAATAGGACAGTTGAATTCTCGGGCTTTAGCGTCCATGCGGCTGTAGCTTGTCATATGCAGTGGGTAGGCATCCATGGTCCTAACATCTCACACATAAAACCCAATAGTGCACGGAAGAATGGAATAACACCTAAGTGGGAGAGCATTGATAAGGCAGTCCTTATCCCCCGGGTGGTGTCTAGTAGGCTCAAAGAAATAGTATTATGTCTAGAGCTAATCCTGGACCCCCAAACCATTATTGAGGCCTTTGAAGCTATCTTGCTAGAAGTGAAAAAGAATATCTCAAAGAGTGGGGGTCACAAAAAAACAAGGGCCAGAAATGGTTTGACCAAAACTGCACTAAAGCACTTTCTTATTTACATCAAATCCTCAAGTGTGTGCCAAAAGACCCAGCCCTGGTTAAACAGCCTAAGGTATTCTACGGCCAAGAAGAATAGACTAAAGCTACTGAAGGAAGAAGCTTGGGAAAAACTGCTCGAAGCATCGATTACAAATAATGCAAGGGATTTTTGGGCAATGATCAATGCCCCATTTTTAAAATCAAATTCAGATCCCAACCTTGATAAACATGTGGATGAGGATTCATGGGTGGAGCATTTTAGTAAAATCTTTAATGGAAAGAGTGAGGGTATCCGGACGTTGGGCGAAGAGCCTGTCTCTCCATCTAACGTTGCTCTCACCTTTAATAATCTGGAGATAAGCGTAGCTCTGGCACAATGCACTAGTAATAAGGCATACACACAAAAGCGAACAGCGGCGGTCCATAGGTGTTGCACCTCAATCCAGTATTTCGGAATTTAATGTCCTGTGCATAACGCTTCCGGCACTTGCTGCCGTTGAGCGCCACTGGAGACCAGAAACAGGAAATTCTTCAAATTTAAAATTCAGCCAACGCGTTTCGTTCCTTGATACATATGAACTTCATCAGGGCTTAAAATACAGTATGTCGTGATCACAATACTTGAAAATATTTATTGATTAACCACTCTAGGACAACCATCATATCAAGGGGTTAAATTCATCCCGTCGACAGATGGTATAAAGGGACCATATCTTGTCCCCACTCGAGACCAGAGTCAGATAAACAGCAGCAATAACCTGCGTTCTGTGTTCCAGATATTTTCAAGTATTGTGATCACGACGTACTGTATTTTAAGCCATGATGCGAAATTGAACTTCTTTCCTGGTGCACCTTCCTTTTGAAGAATTCACTAGTAATAAGGCGCCTGGTTTAGATGGCACCCCAATAGACTTTTTTACAGATTGCCCTGACCTTTGGGGACCCGTGCTCACTAATGTACTCAACGCCATAGCTACAGAGGGCCCGGCTATCTCTTGGCATAAAGCAATTTTAATACCCATTTATAAAAAAAGGAGACAAATTAGATCCCAGAAACTATAGGCCAATCTCTCTCCTTGATAGAAAGGAAAAACTTATGGGCAGAGTGCTATTAAACAGAATGGAGGCTTGGGCGCTGACAAATAACATCCTGATCCCGGCCCAATATGGCTTTAAAAAAGGTAGAGGCACCCAAGATCAATGCCTTAACCTGAGTCTACTCATAGCAAAGTTCACCCATGCTAAGCAAGGCAATTTATACATGGCCTTCATGGACCTTAGCACAGCCTTTGACTGCTTAACCCATTCCCATCTTTGGAGGATCATGAAGGAAATGGGGGTAGACCATGAAGTAATTACTTTTATTAGACAATTATATTCGAAGGCTGAGGTGTGTCTAAGGTATGGGCAACAGGGCAAGTGCACAAGATGGTTTCCAATCTCTAGAGGAGTGCACCATGGGTGCGTTCTCGCCCCTTTTTTGTTTTCCTTATATACAAATGGTGTAGAGGCCCAATTGCTTGAATCAACTATAGATGTCCCTAGAATAAACAAGATGCGTATCCCAATTTTAATGTACACAGACGATGCAGTTTTAATTGCACCCACGGTAAGGGCCCTCCAGAAATTGCTAGACACCTATGTAAAATTCATGCAAAGTCTGGACTTACAAACAAACGAATCTAAGTCATTTATTTTGATTGCAGGCCAAAAGGTGAAGAACCCCCCTTCCTTTTTTTATCTCTGATCGCAAAGTGGTGCAGACAGAGTTGTTCTCCTACCTAGGGGTGACTTTTGACTATAGATTATCCTGGAGTAGCATGGTGGCGAATCAAGGGATCATGCTTGAAAAGAGTTCAAATGCCATTCGCTCGTTCTCAAAAAAGCTGGGCTCAAGACATCTAGATATTTTAAAAAAGGTCTACAGGGCCAAATCTAGTGCAGTAGCTGCCTATGGTGCTGGAGTATCGGGCTACGCCAACGTAAAGGTGATACAAACAATAGGGGATTCTTTTGGGAAATCAATGATGAGCCTTCCCATCAGCTGCTCCAATTTTAATTTACATCATGAGCTGAATATCCCCTATATCACCAATCAAATAAATGTAGCACCTATCCTCCTTTGGCATTCAATATGGCGAAGAAACACTGTGATTCTTACTCAACAAATCATCAAGGATTGTTTATCTCTAGAATACACAAAGAACATCCAGTGGTTAGTGTATGTTAAAAATACTCTCCATACTTTAGATCTAGGGAGTTTATATGAATCACCAGAAAATAGTGTATCTATTTCGAAAAAAGTTTTAAAAGCCCGCTTTTTAAAAGTTGCGAATGATGCGAGAATGACCGTTTAGAATAGTAAATCTACGGTCATAGAGTATCTTGAAGGCCCAATGCAGGGTGAGGGGGTACCATCTTACTTGGAATCTGTAACTAATCCTCGGCGCAGATTTCTTTTGCTAAGGTTTCGCATCAATTATATTACGTGTATGCTGGGCTTTCCTGCTGGCTCCTATTCTATTAATGATCTCCCATGCTGCCCATGTGATGGTTCCTCGAGCCAAACGGATTTGCACATTTTCTTCTTTTGTAAATTTTATTGTAATCATCGAGAGAGATTTTTAATTCCAAATATGCGCAAGCACAATTTTAGGCAATGTCGTCCGGCTTTATATTTTTTACGAATGTTGCCTGACCCTCTAATCTGTTATAGTGCTGCCTCCTTTTTATGTATGGCACTGAGAACCAGGAAATTGCACATTTGATGAGATTAATTAATTGCTTTTAACTACTTGTTTTTTATAGCTTTTATCTGTAATGTATATCTGAACTTTCATGATTAATTTTGTATTAATCGAATAAAGTAATTTGATGATGATGACTATAAAATGCAGTCTTAAACAAGATTACGCTGAAAGATGTAAGAATCAGTCTGATGTGGACACATTGTCTACTTCTATCATACCCACACTGTAATATCTCCACTAAGGGCCCCAAATGTTTGGTTTTATATGTGACTTTTTCTGCAGCCATGTAGAGATCCATCCCTCACCTCCAATCCTCAAGTGTAGGTGGGTCAGGCGCGCCCGAGTGTTTGTCGATATCTCTCTTTGCCACTACTAGACTTAGGTTGCAAAAGAGAAGTTGGGCTCTCGGGAGATCCACGCCTGTAGGGATGTCAAGAATTGAATATTTGGGATCTGCCCGAATGGGTTTGTTCATGATCTTACCCAGCTCATCTAGTGCTGCGTTCCAGTATAGGCGTTTGATGAGGCATTCCTAGAGTGTGTGGAAGAAGGAGCCCCTATGTTCCCCACAGCGTAAGCAGTTCAGTGTCTCAGCTCTCCCAAATTTGTGCAATCGGAACCAATCGTAGTGGATCCTATGCAAATTTTTACATTTTATAAGATGCAGGCGGGTTCACTCTCGTGGGTGCATCAGGCTTTCTTCCCTATCCTTGCCGTCTAACTCCCCCAGATCTCTTTCCCATGTCTCGCTTAGTTTCTTCAGATTGTCAGGCATGTTGTTTTTATGGTCTTGTATGTGTAGGAGACTGCCTTCTCTAATAACTCCCCCTGAAGTAATCTCCCTTTTAATGAAGGATATTCTGGGATGTCCGCCGTGTCTATTCTCTCGGCTTGCCATCCATGTCACAGTTGTAATTATCTATAATGTTGCGTAGCATTCAGTTGATAGCCTTGCCGAAGGGAGCTGAAAGGCATCAGGTCCCCATTTTCCAGGAGGTCTCACAGTTTGAAAATCCCTATGAGGTCCCAAGTCCTAAAACCTGGCAATTTCCCTATTTCCTTAAGTCTCGTCCCTAGCCACAGCGGGAGCTCCCGGGTGCGACTTGTCGCTCCTTACAGTGGACTTTTCGCACTGCTAATACATCCTTAGCACATCCTTGCCATATTCTTTTAAATATCTTTTTTTATTGAAATGAGAATGCTGCATTGTGGCACACCATTGCAACCCACTGAAATATATAACTGTGTAATACCCAAAGATCTTGGAGTACATTAACGATAAGTTTATGGCAATACATCCTGAAAATGTTCCGTCCATCTGCCCATATCTGTTTATGTTTCCGAGGTCATCCATGGCACAGTGTTCTATGCCGTGTAACTATTCTGCCAATGTGAGGGCTTCTGGTGAGTCTTTTGGCTATTAGGCAACCAATATTGTACAATTACTTGTCACTAGTTGGACCGTCCTGCCCTTGGGAGATAACTAGTGAAGCCCTACAGGGTTTGTGCTCCATGGGATAATCTAGTATACTGCGTAAGATGTCATGAACCCTGGCCCAATATGTATGAATGAGTGGACAGTCCCATCTCATGTGTAGCAGAGTTGCTACTGTTTACATATAGCGGGTGCACTCGGCCGTCGAGGATCTAGCATTTTGTGTAAATTCTCTGGGGTGTAGTATATAGCATGGAAATATTTGATTTGTACCAGGCACAGCATAGAAATGACTACCTGTGTCCTGGCTGCCATTTTAGCTTCTAGCCAGCCGTCATCGACCAAGTCTCCCATGCCCATCATCCCCCACTCCCTCAATGGCTAAAATAAGTCGGAGTATTTCTAACTAGTGTTTTACACAATCTGGATATTCCTTGTTCTTAATTCTCCCAGGGGTCAGGTTGGCCTTGAGTGAGTTGTGGTCAGGGATAGGACTGATTGACTTTTGTATTTCTCAAGGGCGTGTCATAATTGGATAAATCTAAAGAATTGGGATCTGTGAAAATCGTATTCTGCTGCTAGTGCAGTGAACAATTTCATGCGCGATGCTGTCCAGACCGTCGCAAATGTAGAAATACCGGCAGGCCTGTAACCGAGGGTAACCAGTCTCCTGCTCACAGGGAGGGGGTCCACCGCACATCCATGCCACATTATAAATGCTGCATCTTTCTGCAAATTAAACTTTTTCATGTGCACCTCAGTATTTTAAGAACTATAGCAATTCTACAGATAAGCGTAACTGGATTAATCAATTTCTTTTTTTACACAAATCATGTTTTTAAAGAAATTATTTTAAAAATTCAATTTTCTAAGGGCACTTTTTAGAGTTAAAAAATATGAGAGACAAAAACCCACCCAATTCACTGGATTACTTAAACGCAATACCTCTTTAACTAAATGCTTAAATATATAGGTCATCTTCATTTGTATACCCTTTCACAAAAAAACTAAATCTGTTTTCTATTTTCACAGATATAACCATCCAGTCAACTATTTAAATATAATAAACCCAGCAGTTCATATGCTTTGTTTGCAATGTTTACATGTGCACAACTGCACGCTATAAAATTCTCTGGGTACCCTTTGCAAAATAGTTTTCTGGGAGATTTGAAAGTATATATAGAATAGAATTAAACAAAAGAAAGCTAGCTCCATTTTGGATTTTCGAGAAGCATTTTGCTAAGTCGCCTTGATTTTGTCTGGATTGTGCTCAATTTGAGTTGGAATTTGTTTGTGACTGCCAATGATGTATTTGTGCAGTCACACCTTTAGGTAAAGATGGGCTAATTAGCAGCCTTGGACAGTCTTAATGGATATATAACCAAATGCACTGTTAACAACAATATGAGATTATATACTCTACCAACAATGAATAGATTTTTTTAAATATAATGGTCTTGATGAAGGGTGAATTGATGAATAAAGCGTAATCGAAACATGGAATCAACAGATGGATGACAAACGGTATTATGGGCACCAATACGTTTTGGAAGTTAAATAGATTAATATAGGGATGCCAGCAGACAGGATGAGTTGTTTTAAAAAGTTAGATACATCACAAACTAAAAATGATGGATGATGGTTATATTTCTTGTGAAATATTTTACTTTTAAAAAAAATACTAATTACTAATTAAGTGATACAAAAAATATGTGTACTCATTGTGCTAGATATTTCCATCAGGTATATCAGCATGGAGTAAATCTCGTTACACAGACACCCAATTTCTGTATGGAATAAGTTATATATAAAGCAGTGGCGGCTCGCATAGGGCGTGCTGCGGGGCGGTGAGGCGGGGCGGGGGAGGGGTAGGGTGGATGGGTAGTAAACTCAGACATACGACGGAACGGAGGAACGTAATAATTACTTTCCTCCGTATGTCCGAGTTTACTACCCCCCCACCCTGCCCGTCCCCCGCCCCGCTCCACCGCCCCGCAGCACGCCCTATGCGAGCCGCCACTGATATAAAGTGTTAACTGTAAGGAGCTAAATTTGACCATTAAGCAGGTCACATGATTTACTATTCCACAGTTTCCCTCCTATGGATTCTGACTGAGAGTGTTGAGCCACTTGTAATATCAACCCATGACCGTCACGCAAATCCACATTCCTGCACAAACAAACACAGCAACGTAAAAAGCAAGCAAGCGGAACATGTCCCTTGATTTACTCCCAGACACCATAACTTACCCAATCCTGCCCATGCAAAATGAATCTAATGATAACTTCCAATACCCTTACTGCCCACTCCATCCTAAATACTCTTAATTTCTCCACTAACTACAGATACCGACTCCCGGGCTCCATGAGCCAGAACTGGCACACACACTCCGGCACCCAATGTTTCTACCTGCCGCTCCCCTAACTTACTGACTAAAACATCTCCTTCTCTATAAATAAATGCCATATTTTTACTATCCCCCCATACTTGTCTCCACTGTTTTCACAGCAAGAACCACAGTCTTGTAATTCAAAACACTGGTCCAATTCCAAAACCAGCGATGAATGTACAGTAGCGGTTGAAGGTGGTGGGCACCTGTCCTCATTTCTAGAGATCAAGGTATATTTTGCGTCATCAACACTGCTCAGCTCACAGAGTGACGTAGATGGATGATGAAGGAAGTCACAGATAGAAAAACAGAACAAGGGAGGATGAAACAAATATCTGCAAGAGTGAGATAAAGAGACATTGAGTTTTGGGTGGTGTTACGAAGAGGCATGAAGTGGAATCAATGCTAGGCAGCCTTGGCATTTGCCAATCTTTGATTTTGGCGGCTCAGTGTACATCTCCTACGAAAAACATTGTGCCACTACACTTATTTTATTATTATTTTTTATATATAAATTATGCAATGCCGGAACATACCTGGTCTATTCCTCCCAGATCACATCAAAAAGAGGAAGGACATTAGGGGTATTAGAAGACTGGAAATTGCTGCCTTCTCCGCTGTCACTATTCGTTATGAACTTTTCTATTCCTTGTCACTGAATTTTCCTTTGTTCATATTATATTGTATTTTATTTTAAATATATATTTTGAATACATGGATTTAGCGAAGCCATAATGTATTTTTAACTGGGTTTGCGTTTTCTTTTCTCGATCATTGTTCCTCAGCTCTGAGAGAGGGTTTCGTTTGACCTCACATTACCACAGAGGATGGCTAGTTGGTTCTCTACTGGAACCAGAGTCTATAGTCTAATGCATATGGATGAGGGCGGTAACCATCAAGTTACCTTATTGCTGGATAGTTTGCAAAGTCCTCCTAAAAACGACAGCCCTAGTTTCTGAGCTGCAGTCACGAGGCCTCCCCCGTGCCCTCCAGCTGACCCCGGACATACTCCATCTTGTCTATGCTGAGCGCTTCAGCCAGGAGAGATGCTGTGAAATGTGACAGTTTATTCAAATCCTTCTGATAACAACCGGGTCTTAACACGTAGATAATACTTTTGTCTTTTCACCCTGGTGCCAAAATCAATAGGAGTTCACCAGCGCTCAGGTCACGTGGGCAGAAACCAAGGCGATGCAGAAAAAAACAAATGTACTTCAGCAGAAAACCATCCCCATTCCCAGCAATCATTTTGGGTACTGAGTGGGGTGGAGCTTTTGCTCCGTGCTGGAAAGAAAACTAAGGGAAAAAAAACGTTAAAAAATTAAAAATATGCATGGAAAGCACAAAAAATGTAAATTACCATTGCCACTGCTCCTGTCTGTGATGAAAATGGCGCTCAGGCTCCGAAGAGTTCGAAGTCCCACCTCTTCCAAGAGCACTACCGCTCAACGTCACACGAACCTACGTACCTCCTTCTCTGTATCTCATTCTCACTGATCACACCCTTTTGACCAGCACTCAGTTGCTGTCTAGCAAGCTTTACGCAATACACTTACAACTATGTGCATTCATGCAGCCTGTTGTAACCGTCACCACGTACCTTTGCGTTGTCCTCATACCCTCCTGTGATGCCTGAAGTCCATCTCGTGAGTGATGGGTGTGGTTGTAATCTTCTGAACTGCAGTTGCGATCTCCCAGGTCTCTCCTAGTGGCATCAGAGCTGTCTTTGATGTCATTCACCTCTGTTGTGAGGCCACTCCTTCAAATGATATCATCAGGCACTGTTGTGGTGATATAGAGCATGTGGTGATGTCACAATACTGTAATTGTCATTGTAAATAGTATTTATATAGCGCTTTCTATTCCTGACTAGGAGTTGAAGCACTTTTGTGGCAAGTAGACCACTACTCAGGAACCTAAGATTAGAGTTAATAATTAGTGGATTAGTACTTAGGGGCCTATTTACAAAAAGGTCACGCAGTGCAGCGCAGGCAGCAAGTCACCTTGCTGCACTGCAAGACAGGGAAAGGGCAGGTATGCACCTTATTTAAGGCAATACGACACATTCCTGCTTTTCCCCCTGCATTGGTGCCCTTTTGGCAGCCTGGCACCAACGAAGCAATTGTGCAAGGGTGCCTGTGTTGAATGCAGGATTGTTTTTGTGCAAAAACAATCCTGAGAGGCATATTCTTCTTTCTATGTGTGCTGCAGAATGCAGCACACATACAAAGAGGAACTAACAAAGAGTAATAAAGATATTTCTCCTCGTTATGCCTCTCCAGGGAACGCTAATCTTTTTGGCACATTCCCAGGTCTACCTGTTCGGCTAAATCGGGGAATGCGTCAAAAACCACGGGAGTTGCGTGCGAGCACCCACGCAACTCCCATTGAATACCTTCCTGTGCAGAGTAAGACAACGCAGCGATTTGCACTGCGTTGCTTTGCTGCCAATTTATGAAGCCACTCAGAGCCACGCAAAATGGCCTTGCGTGGCTTCATAAATCTAACTTAAGGTTTCCATCACGCATGTACCACGTTGCGTGGTGCAAACGCGATGCAAACCACTCGTAAACAGGCCCCTTACTGTTTATTTGTTTCTGCGCATTA
The DNA here is from genome assembly GCA_963921515.1 of Calotriton arnoldi. Lineage (NCBI taxonomy): Eukaryota > Metazoa > Chordata > Amphibia > Caudata > Salamandridae > Calotriton > Calotriton arnoldi. Next base: position 378,653 of record CAWUFW010011476.1, read on the forward strand.
GTTGTGTTAAGTTTGTGCTCTTGATTTCTTGTGTGTTTAGTAGAGTTTAGAGTAGGGATTGCGTTTGTAAGCGGTGGTCTTGTGTGCCTGTTAGTTGGTTGACCTGGCTAAAAAAGGAGGGTGAAGTATGAGAAGGATATTTCTATTAATACTGTTAAAGTACTTTTGAAACCTGTTGTAATGTGATTAAGAGAAAGATCTATTCAAATATCTCACTTAGCAACTGCCTTTCACTGACTGAAAAATGCCTAAAAGAATGTGCAGAGGCTGTGATAAATATCAAAAATATAAATAGAGTATGTGTCCTAAGATAAATATAGGAGTATGTGTCCCAAGATAAATATAGGAGTATGTGTCCCAAGATAAATATAGGAGTATGTGTCCTAAGATAAATATAGGAGTATGTGTCCCAAGATAAATATAGGAGTATGTGTCCTAAGATAAATATAGGAGTATGTGTCCTAAGATAAATATAGGAGTATGTGTCCCAAGATAAATATAGGAGTATGTGTCCTGTGAGGAAAATGAGAGTAGGTGTCCTATCATAAATATAAATATAAGAGTATGTGTCAAATGATGAATATAAATATAAGAATACGTGTCCCTAGAAATTGTCAAAGAATGCAAGTCTGAGTAGTAAATAGCAGAATCGTAAACCCAATCACTAGAGTGAAAGGACTCCTTTATTCATTTGAATTTTAACTTCAAAATGCCAAAGACATTGCATTTTTATAGGTTGTACACTTGTAAAAACAAGCATTTACAATGCAATAGGTCTCGCATTTACGCGAGTTTGAGCTATTGGCATTGTAAATGACAATGCCTTTTATTTATGTTTTGGTTTTTAAAACATAAATAAAAAGCATTGTCATTTATAATGCTAATAGCTTAAACTCTCACAAAAGCGAGACCTATTGCATTGCAAATGCTTGTTGTTTTGCTGATTCAGTAAGAGGAGTAGGAGACATGCCGTTGGGGCCCAAGGGGGAGAGCACAGACAGACAAGAGAGAAGTGGTAACGGGGCGAAGGAAAGTAATGGAAACGAATGTAGTCTATATTGTATTGGTGACTCGGGAAAGGAGAACGTTAGAAATGAGGTACAGAGGAAGTAAGAAAGTGGGAAAAGGACAGCGATATAGAAGGCAATGGTTGGGGCGAAAAGAGGGCACTTGGAATAGGGGTGGAGGGAACGTGAGAACAGAGAGAAAGAAGACTGGTGCTCGGAGACCGTGAGGCGGAAATAGGGACGAGTCGGATGCAGGGCACTTTGATGGGAGGGATAATAAAAGGAAAAGGCAAAGACGGGGTTTCGTAGGATGAGAAACGAGGTGGTAGAATGGAGGCGGGAGGTAAATGCGAGAGAAAAGGGTTTGTTTGGGAGGAGAAAGGAGGGGAAGTGAGGAAAAGCGAGATGGTGAGGGAGGAACTGAAAGGGACGGGTGAGATCGAGGTATCGACGCGTGAGGTAAAGTAGAGATCGGGATGATGACTCGGGGAAACATTATGGGAGTGCAGCAAAGGAGGGGTTTAGATCAAGAGAGCCCACAATAAACCTAGGTTCAAGTAACGAAACGCCTTACTATGGAGCTAATAATTCTCCCTCAGTGAGGGGCAAGTCGTGCCAACAGCACTGCAATGCCTAAAGTCTGGCACCAGAACCATGGCCCTGCAGACTACCTCACCTCTGCAATGAATAAACAAAGGGGATTCGCGATAATATTGACCGCAAACTGGAGATTAAAAGAAGGACACAAAAGATGTGCACGCGTATGGTGCGAGCAGGAGTTGTAATAACGCCGCGAGCCGTACGCGTGCACATCGGCTGTCTGGGCTGAAGCTTAAACAGACGCCGTGAGCGTGCACATCGCCTCTCCGGGCAAGTGCACATCTCCTGTCCCCTTCCAAACCCAAGTCGACAACAATAGATCTCGCATAGCGAGCAGCGCTTTGCGCTGCGTCGCTAGGCGAGACCTAAAAAGTTAACAAATATATCTTCTAGGCATACTGACTGACAACTGCTTTGGCTGTTTTATAGCTAACATATTTTCCCTGACCTTCAGTGAGGCCAGGTACCACACAGGATCAGACGTGCAAGCTTCCCTGATAACAGAGACAGGTACAGCAAGGTCAGCAGGGCAAGCTTTTCTCCCTCAGTGAACCGCTAGAACATACACATCAGAGGTGAAGCGTCTCTCTCTCAAAGGAGAGACGCAGCCTGAGCATCAGCGGTGCACGCCTCTCTCTCCCACAGAAGAGGCGCAGCATCAGCGGTGCAAGCGTCTCTCTCCCACAGAAGAGGCGCAGCATGAGCATCAGCGGTGCAAGCATCTCTCTCCCACAGAAGAGGCGCAGCATGAGCATCAGCGGTGCAAGCATCTCTCTCCCACAGAAGAGGTGCAGCCTGAGTATCAGCGGTGCAAGCGTCTCTCTCCCAAAGAAGAGGTGCAGCCTGAGCATCAGCGGTGCAAGCGTCTCTCTCTCAAAGAAGAGGCGCAGCATGAGCATCAGCCGTGCAAGAGTCTCTCTCTCCAGCGGAAGAGGTGCAGCATGAGCATCAGCCGTGCAAGAGTCTCTCTCTCCCGCGGAAGAGGCGCAGCCTGAGCATCAGCGGTGCAAGCGTCTCTCTCCAACAGAACAGGCGCAGCATGATCATCAGCGGTGCAAGCGTCTCTCTCCCACAGAAGAGGTGCAGCCTGAACATCAGTGGTGCAAGCGTCTCTCTCCCAAAGAATAGGCGCAGCCTGAGCATCAGTGGTGCAAGCGTCTCTCTCTCTCAAAGAAGAGGCGCAGCATGAGCATCAGCGGTGGAAGCGTCTCTCTCTCCCGCGGAAGAGGCGCAGCCTGAGCATCAGCGGTGCAAGCGTCTCTCTCTCCCGCGGAAGAGGCGCAGCATGAACATCAGCGGTGCTAGCCTCTCTCTCTCTCCCACAGAAGAGGCGCAGCCTAAGCATCAGCGGTGCAAGCATCACTCTCTCAAAGAAGAGGCGCAGCATGAGCATCAGCGGTGCAAGCATCTCTCTCTCAAAGAAGAGGCGCAGCATGAGCATCAGCGGTGCAAGCGTCTCTCTCTCAAAGAAGAGGCACAGCCTGAGCATCAGCGGTGCAAGCGTCTCTCTCTCTCCAGCGGAAGAGGCGCAGCATGAGCATCAGCGGTGCAAGCGTCTCTCTCCCACAGAAGAGGTGCAGCATGAGCATCAGCGGTGCAAGCGTCTCTCTCTCAAAGAAGAGGCGCAGCATGAGCATCAGCGGTGCAAGCGTCTCTCTCCCACAGAAGAGGTGCAGCCTGAGCATCAGCGGTGCAAGCGTCTCTCTCCCACAGAAGAGGTGCAGCCTGAGCATCAGCGGTGCATGGGTCTCTCTCACAAAGAAGAGGCGCAGCCTGAGCATCAGCGGTGCAAGCATCTCTCTCTCTCTCAAAGAAGAGGCGCAGCATGAGCATCAGCGGTGCTAGCCTCTCTCTCTCCCGCGGAAGAGGCGCAGCCTGAGCATCAGCGGTGCAAGCGTCTCTCTCTCAAAGAAGAGGCGCAGCATGAGCATCAGCGGTGCAAGCGTCTCCCTCTCAAAGAAGAGGCACAGCCTGAGCATCAGCAGTGCAAGCGTCTCTCTCTCCAGCGGAAGAGGTGCAGCATGAGCATCAGCCGTGCAAGAGTCTCTCTCTCCCGCGGAAGAGGCGCAGCCTGATCATCAGCGGTGCAAGCGTCTCTCTCCAACAGAACAGGCGCAGCATGATCATCAGCGGTGCAAGCGTCTCTCTCCCACAGAAGAGGTGCAGCCTGAACATCAGTGGTGCAAGCTTCTCTCTCCCAAAGAATAGGCGCAGCCTGAGCATCAGTGGTGCAAGCGTCTCTCTCTCAAAGAAGAGGCACAGCATGAGCATCAGCGGTGCAAGCGGCTCTCTCCCACAGAAGAGGTGCAGCCTGAGCATCAGCGGTGCAAGTGTCTCTCTCTCAAAGAAGAGGCGCAGCCTGAGCATCAGCGGTGCAAGTGTCTCTCTCTCCCACGGAAGAGACGCAGCATGAACATCAGCGGTGCACGCCTCTCTCTCCCACAGAAGAGGTGCAGCATGAGCATCAGCGGTGCAAGCGTCTCTCTCTCAAAGAAGAGGCGCAGCCTAAGCATCAGCGGTGCAAGTGTCTCTCTCTCCCACGGAAGAGACGCAGCATGAACATCAGCGGTGCAAGACTCTCTCTCTCCCACGGAAGAGGCGCAGCATGAGTATCAGCGGTGCAAGCCTCTCTCTCTCCCACGGAAGAGGCGCAGAATGAACATCAGCGGTGCAAGCCTCTCTCTCTCCCACGGAAGAGGTGCAGCATGAGCATCAGCGGTGCAAGCCTCTCCCTCTCCCACGGAAGAGGTGCAGCAAGAGCATCAGCGGTGCAAGCCTCTCTCTCTCCAACGGAAGAGGCGCAGCATGAGCATCAGCGGTGCAAGCCTCTCTCTCTCCCACGGAAGAGGCACAGCATGAGCATCAGCAGTGCAAGCCTCTCTCTCTCTCTCACGGAAGAGGCGCAGCATGAGCATCAGCGGTGCAAGCCTCTCTCTCTCCCACGGAAGAGGCGCAGCATGAGCATCAGCGGTACAAGTCTCTCTCCCCCATGGAAGAGGCGCAGCATGAGCATCAGCGGTGCAAGCCTCTCTCTCCCACAGAAGAGGCGCAGCATGAGCATCAGCGGTGCAAGCCTCTCTCTCTCCCACGGAAGAGGCGCAGCATGAGCATCAGCGGTGCAAGCCTCTCTCTCCCATGGAAGAGGCGCAGCATGAGCATCAGCGGTGCAAGCCTCTCTCTCTCCCACGGAAGAGGCGCAGCTTGAGCATCAGCGGTACAAGCCTCTCTCTCTCCCACAGAAGAGGCACCGCATGAACATCAGTGGTGCAAGCGTCTCTCTCCCACAGAAGAGGTGCAGCCTGAGCATCAGCGGTGCAAGTGTCTCTCTCTCTCAAAGAAGAGGTGCAGCATGAGCATCAACGGTGCAAGCCTCTCTCTCTCCCACGGAAGGGGCGCAGCATGAGCATCAGCGGTGCAAGCCTCTCTCTCTCTCCCACGGAAGAGGCGCAGGATGAACATCAACTGTGCTAGCCTCTCTCTCTCCCACGGAAGAGGCGCAGCCTGAGCATCAGCGGTGCAAGCCTCTCTCTCTCTCCCACGGAAGAGACGCAGCATGAGCATCAGCGGTACAAGTCTCTCTCCCACGGAAGAGGCACAGCATGAGCATCAGCGGTGCAAGCCTCTCTCTCTCCCACGGAAGAGGCGCAGCATGAGCATCAGCGGTGCAAGCCTCTCTCTCTCCCACGGAAGAGGCGCAGCATGAGCATCAGCGGTACAAGCCTCTCTCTCTCCCCCACAGAAGAGGCGCAGCATGAACATCAGCAGTGCAAGCGTCTCTCTCCCACAGAAGAGGTGCAGCCTGAGCATCAGCGGTGCAAGCCTCTCTCTCCCACGGAAGAGACGCAGCATGAGCATCAGCGGTGCAAGCCTCTCTCTCCCATGGAAGAGGCGCAGCATGAACATCAGCGGTGCAAGCCCCCCTCTCTCTCCCACAGAAGAGGCGCAGCATGAACATCAGCAGTGCGAGCCTCTCTCACTCTCCCTAAGAAGAGGCGCAGCATGAACATCAGCAGTGCAAGCCTCTCTCTCTCCCAAGGAAGAGGTGCAGCATGAGCATCAGTGGTGCACGTCTCTCTCCCACAGAAGAGGCGCAGCATGAGCATCAGCGGTGCAAGCCTCTCTCTCTCCAACAGAAGAGGCGCAGCATGAACATCAGCGGTGCAAGCCTCTCTCTCCCACAGAAGAGGTGCAGTCTGAGCATCAGCAGTGCAAGCCTCTCTCTCCCACGGAAGAGACGCAGCATGAGCATCAGCGGTACAAGCCTCTCTCCCACGGAAGAGGCGCAGCATGAGCATCAGCGGTGCAAGCGTCTCTCTCTCCCACGGAAGAGGCGCAGCATGAGCATCAGCGGTACAAGCCTCTCTCACTCTCTCAAAGAAGAGGCGCAGCATGAGCATCAGCGGTGCAAGCCTCTCTCTCCCACAGAAGAGGCGCAGCATGAGCATCAGCGGTGCAAGCCTCTCTCCAACAGAAGAGGCGCAGCATGAACATCAGCGGTGCAAGCCTCTCTCTCCCACAGAAGAGGTGCCGCCTGAGCATCAGCGGTGCAAGCCTCTCTCTCCCACGGAAGAGACGCAGCATGAGCATCAGCGGTACAAGCCTCTCTCCCACGGAAGAGGCGCAGCATGAGCATCAGCGGTGCAAGCGTCTCTCTCTCCCACGGAAGAGGCGCAGCATGAGCATCAGTGGTACAAGCCTCTCTCACTCTCCCAAAGAAGAGGCGCAGCATGAGCATCAGCGGTGCAAGCCTCTCTCTCCCACAGAAGAGGTGCAGCATGAGCATCAGTGGTGCAAACCCCTCTCTCCCACAGAAGAGGCGCAGCATGAACATCAGCGGTGCAAGCCTCTCTCACTCTCCCAAAGAAGAGGCGCAGCATGAGCATCAGCGGTGCAAGCCTCTCTCTCTCCCAAGGAAGAGGTGCAGCATGAGCATCAGCGGTGCAAGCCTCTCTCTCTCTCCCACAGAAGAGGCGCAGCATGAGCATCTGCGGTGCAAGCCTCTCTCTCCCCCACAGAAGGGGCGCAGCATGAGCATCAGCGGTGCAAGCCTCTCTCTCTCTCTCTCTCTCAAAGAAGAGGCACAGCATGAGCATCAGCTGTGCAAGCCTCTCTCTCCCATAGAAGAGGCGCAGCATGAGCATCAGCGGTGCAAGTCTCTCTCTCTCTCTCTCTCTATCTCTTTCTTTCTTTCTTTCTTTCTTTCTTTCCCTTCCCTCCGGCAGAAGAAGCACAGCATAAGCAGTGCAATCCTCTCTATATCACTCAGAAGAGGCACAGGGCTTGCATCAGTAGTGCAAGCTTCCATTCCTGCAGAACAGGTTCACCATGGGAATCAATGAAGCAAGCTGCTGTTGCACATACATATCAAGTACTACTTTGACATTAGCAGAGCAAGTTTCAGTTGCTCACAGAGCAGTTACAACATGTTCCTCTGCAGTGCAAGCTTCATCTGTTAAGACAACAGGTGCACCATGGCCATCAGAAGAGTACATTTCTCTCTCACACAGAACAGGTACAACATGGCCATCAAAAGTGTGCATTTCTTCAGCATAGAACAGGTACCACTTGGCCATAAGCAGTACATGCTTTGTTGCCCTCAAATCCAACAATGGAAGTTGCCCTCCCTCACAGAACAGGTATAGCACGTTATCAGCAGTGCAAGCTTCCATCGCTCGCACAGTAGGTATAGCACATTACTGTCACTCACTGAACAGGCATAGCACATTATCAGCAGTGCAAGCTTCTGTCGCTCACAGAACAGGTATAGCACGTTATCAGCAGTGCAAGCTTCCGTCGCTCACAGAACAGGTATAGCATGTTATCAGCAGTGGAAGCTTCCGTCGCTCACAGAACAGGTATAGCATGTTATCAGCAGTGGAAGCTTCCGTCGCTCACAGAACAGGTATAGCACATTACTGTCACTCACTGAACAGGCATAGCACATTATCAGCGGTGCAAGCTTCCGTCACTCAAAGAACAGGTATAGAACGTTATCAGCAGTGCAAGCTTCCGTCGCTCACAGAAGAGGAATAGCAATTTATCAGCAATGGAAGCTTCCGTTGCTCACAGATGGGCATAGCACGTTACTGTTGCTCACACAACAGGTATAGCACGTTATCACTAGTGGAAGCTTCCATTGCTCACAGAACAGGTATAGCATGTTATCAGCACTGCAAGCTTCTGTCACTCACAGAACAGGTATAGCACGTTACTATCGCTCACACAACAGGTATAGCACGTAGTCAGCAGTGCAACCTTCCGTTGCTCCGAGAACAGGTATAGCACGTTACTGTCGCTCACAGGATAGGTATAATAGGTTATCAGCACTGCAAGCTTCTGTCACTCACAGAACAGGTATAGCACGTTACTATCGCTCACACAACAGGTATAGCACGTAGTCAGCAGTGCAAGCTTCCGTTGCTCAGAGAACAGGTATAGCACATTATCAGCAGTGTATACTTCTGTCGCTCACAGAAGTGGTATAGCACGTTAACAGGAGTGCAAGCTTCAGTCGCTCACAGGACAGATATAGCATGTTATCAGCACTGCAAGCTTCTGTCACTCACAGAACAGGTATAGCACGTTACTATCGCTCACACAACAGGTATAGCACGTAGTCAGCAGTGCAAGCTTCCGTTGCTCAGAGAACAGGTATAGCACATTATCAGCAGTGTAATCTTCTGTCGCTCACAGAAGTGGTATAGCACGTTAACAGGAGTGCAAGCTTCCGTCGCTCAAAGGACAGGTATAGCCCGTTACTGTTGCTCACAGAACCGGTATAGCACGTTATCAGCAGTGCAAACCTCCATCGCTCACAGAATAGGTATAGCACGTTATCAGCAGTGCAAGCTTCCGTCGCTCGCAGGACAGGTATAGCACGTTACTGTTGCTCACAGAACAGGTATAGCATGTTATCAGCAGTGCAAGCCTCCATCACTCACAGAATAGGTATAGAAAGTTATCAGCAGTGCAAGCTTCTCTCGCTCACAGAACAGGTATAGCACTTTATCATCAGTGCAAGCTTCCGTCGCTCACAGAAGAGGTATAGCATGTTACCGTTGCTCATAGAACAGGTATAGCATGTTACCGTCTCTCACAGAACAGGTATGGCGCTACATGAGAAGCACAAATGTCTATCACACAGAGCATAGCTAGCTACACCACTACCTTAAGTTTTTACTTTTCAACTCTGACTGACGTTTGTTTTGAGAACTGAATGCACTTTCTTTATCCTCGTTAGCATCCCATTCGTCCACTATCGAGATGACGTTGCTTCCTTACTAACTTGCCAGGCTGGTGCCCGTGCTACTAAGCTGAGCAGCCATACCGGTGCAACATCATCAGCACTTTTAAGGCCAGTGGTGATGTCAGCTTTCAAGCTCTTAATAGGGAAATTATACGGAGAGGCGCTGACACAGTCAGTAAAAAATACTTTTTGCTCATGTTGTTGAAATGCTGGCGCCGATCATGTGGAGCCCTCCTGGATGCCAGTCACAGTGACCCTGGGAATCTGACAGGAGCGCCGCATTAACAAGTAACACACAGGTGCCACACAATTTCGGCACAGCTTCCTCCTGGCCGTGGGCCTGAGTCACAAGTCCAACTATAGCTGTGACGTAAATGTACAGCTGTAAATGGCTCTATTTATACCTGCCAGCTAGGCACAAAGGATGCTTGTCAGCGTACATGGTTGGCTTTTCTACAGTTTAACTTTCCACCACAAGTGCGAAGAATCTTACTCTGGAAAGGCCCACCCAAGAGGTGGGGCGTGGAGTGAAAGGGTGGGGTTTGACTTGTCAGTGCCCATAAACTTGTGGGCTTTGACAAACTCCTGCCTGACCCTTTCTCACCCTGGATGCTGAGCTAAGTGCAGGAGTAACTCCCCAGTCAGGTTGGGAAGAGGAATCTCTCATCCCCAAATTTAATTGGGGTGTAGAGGAAGAGTGGAGCAAGCAATAATAGAAAAACAATTGAATTTGCAATTTTTTCACCTTTCCACGATGTGTAATTGTGTCTTATGTACAATTATCTATTTGGGAAATGTCAGCCTTTTTTAAAAAATCATGACTCGCTCAGTAGGACGCCAGGGACGCTGCGAATGGCACAGCTTTCCAGTGAGGTCACTGCCGCTATTTCTGGGTAATGTAAAATCATATAGGAGCCCTGCTGAATAGTACATGCATCGTGCAATAACCAGGGGCGTTGCAACTATTGGTGCAGTAGGTGCAGTGGCACCAGTGCCCTGAGGGGCTCATTGAACATTGTCAATGTTTTATTTTACTAGCCGAACAGCAGTCAAAGGGGCCATTTTCCTTGCTTGTACAAGGGTCCGTGGCACACTTGCAGCGCTACTGGCAGTAAGAGTAGAAGAGCCACGAGGAAAGTAGTGAAAAATACTACTATGGTGAATTAGTTATATGTGATCCTTGCCGAAACTGTCCATTAAACAAACCCAGCCGAGAATTTCTGCTACTGTCCATTAATTATGCAGCATCACCCACTGTGAAGTGTTGGTAATTTTGCATTAAACGTATGGCAGAGCTGTTGAGATCTGTCACTGCAAATGTATTTAAAGAGTTTTATATAGCTCTCGCAAGACCCCGGACAGTAGTACGAGGGGAGAGGGATAGATATAGCCCAATGTATGTGAAAAAGTGTCAAGAATCAAAGTTGGGTGTTAGAGTCCAGATGGTTGAAGTGTCTGTTGAGGAGAAGATCCTTTAATTGTCTTTTGAAGCTCATGAAGCTAATGTAGTGGTGACATGATGCGTTCCTGGAGCAGGTTTGTTGGGGCCCCGGGAGCACTGGAGGCAGATGCCCACCAGCCAATGAGCAGTGGAGACAGGGGGGTCTTCAGAACAGGATGCAGTACAGAAACAGCCACCGTAAATATAATCAATGACATACAATATGTTTGACATAGGGAACTCATGTTTGCTTTCTCTGCCTTCGACACAATTGACCACCCAACACTACTACACACCCTAGAATCACACATAGGAATCAATAACATTGTCCTAAAATGGTTCATCTCGTGCCTTAAGAGTCACTCACAACTAGTCGAAATGAATGACTTACTATCCAACACAGTCCCAGTCAACCAAGGTGCCCCGCAGGGCTCAATCCTATCCCCCACATTATTATCTATATGAAACCATTGACAAAGATCCGGAAAAAAGCCAACCTCCACTACCACCTATATGCTGACGACATGCAACTATACCTTAAAATCACATCACCAAAGGATATCCTCCACCTAAATCCAACATGAATGTAGGAAGTATGTAGAAAATGCAACACTGGCTACACAAAAATCACCCAAAACTCAACTACTAAAAGACAGAATTTCTACTAATCTCCCATCAAAGCAACACATATCAAATACAAGAATGCATAACTCAAATGGACGCTGTTAACTACCAACCAACAATAGTAGACCACATCAAATCCCTAGGGATTACAGTAGACAACCCACATATATCCCACAGCAAGAAGCACCATGTACAATCTCAAACTCATCAAAGAAATCAAACTCTTCAAAGAAATCAAACCCTTCATACCCGAGGAAGACCTAAAAAATGTGATCCAAGCCATGGTGATTTTCAGACTAGACTACGGGAATGCAATTCTCACTGGAAACCAAACACCGAAATAGCACCTATGAAAGCAACACTCAATGCAGCAGCTAGGCTCATTTCAGGAGAGAAACACTCTGACCAATTTCACATCCACTCTTGCAAGATGCAAATGGCTACCAGTTGAAGCAAGATGCACCCTCAAAACAGCCTGCATCACACACAAGGCACACCCAAATGTCTATCGAAAAAACTGACCAGATCAGGAAGAATCCGCACACTCAGGAGCACAGAAACATTGCTTCTGGAACAGCCAAAGTTAAAAAAACCATAAAATCATACACACGTTTATTCACGGGAAACGCACCACGGATGTGGAACTTCATTCCACCAGAAATCGGTGCTATCCAATCAACAGCCTACTTCAAGAAAAGGGTAGAACCCTTACTACTAGAAAGAGACCTTGGCATCACGAGGGAATGAAATTACCAACACTGGGTGCCAAGCCCACTAAGACCTCAACACATGAAATCACTTGCCTACTACATGAAAGGAAGTATAAACCAAACTCCACCTCCACGCCAAGAATCCCCCCCCCCCCAAACTCTAACCAAATGAACAACTGGAAACTATGGGGAACAACATAGTACCTTGGTCACGGACGGAAAGCAAACCGTCTACCCCTCATAAACCCTACAAACTTTAAATCCCTTTCAACAGGACAGGGTGAAATTGGACAATGACTCCGGATATTCGTTAAAAAGTATGTACAAAGCACGTTCTATGTGTATTGTACCGCGCTCTAATATCCCCTAGGATGCTTGTTTCCAGTCCAGGGAGGACCTGGCCTGGCAGTTCGGGCTGGACTGCTCCCATTGGGCGCAGGGTCAGGACTGATTTGCATATGGCTGGGTCCAAACTGGAATGGCATGGTGAGCAAAAAAACGATGGATTTAGGCCCAGATCTCTTTTCTGGGGTGAATGTACGACATTGTTCTGCATTCTGTCCATCAATTGGGTCATTATCCCCTGGGTCATGCATGCGCTATATAAAACTCTCACTAAATAAATAAATAAGGACTTTAGAAGACTACCACACATACACACTGTGTATGTGAGCATAAAGCAACTTCAGTTCTGCTCTGGGGTGAGGTGAGGGGGTGTTGTTGTGTCACTCCCCCCTCCCCCCCACAGACTCAACCTTTCCCCTGCTCTACTGCTGCCCCTGGTTTCTGTGGTGGGCTCTAGGCCTCAGCTTTGCAGATCTCTCGTCTCCTCACCCCTGCCACTGCTACTAGGAGGCCTGCAGCTATGCTTCCGTGACCAACAGGAAGCACCACTCATAACTGATTGGACGGACCTGATAATACTGAGGAAGAAGATCAAGGAAAGAACAGTGCGCTTATTCTCGATCGCTCTTGAAATCGCCCAGTCTGAAGTTGGAGGGGTGTGAGCAATGGTGGTATTGGGAAGATCAAAGTGCTCCATGATATAATGTGTCTTTAATGGAATTTTTAAAGTGTTATGATGCCAGAATATCGTAAACAAAATAATATTGTCTGTCAGAAAGATATTCTCCTAAATATTGCTTACAAAAATATCACTCCATTGGAGGTACTAATGAAAAAATCTACAGTCAATAGAATGCTATTTACGTAAGTGATAATTAAGGCACACTATTTCTGGAGAGAACATCTTTGCTGGAAATAGTCAGGCATACAGTGTTTGTGTGGGTAATGGGACAGAATATCGAGGTAAAAAAAAATGAACTACAGAAATATTGAGTCATAAATATTGTGAGTGAGAAATATCAACAGCAAGAATATCGTGGTCAAGAATATCAATTTAAGGTAAGAAATATCGATTTTAAAAATATAGACGTGATTAATATTCTTTGCAAAAATAAGGTTGTTTAAAATATCGATTGTTTAATTAGTGTTATGTATTTTAGTATATAGTTTAAATGTATGCGATGTATTTTTTTGTATAAGAAAGTGTTTATTTTTTAATATATGTGTTAAATTTTTAGTAGTTATTCATTTTATTTTAATTGAATTTTGCGTTTTTTAGTTTTGTAGCAGGTTGTGGGTTTATAGGGGAATAGGGCAGGAAGTAATTTAATTATATTAAATTAATGATTATTTTTTATTTATTAATATTTATTTAATTGTGATTTTATAGTGTTAATTGCGTAAAGTAATTTATTATTAATTAATTATTGGTTGTTAATATTAATCAATTAATTGGTAATTATTTATGGTAATTGTGTAATCAATTTTAGGTGCACATTTTGGGGGTTTTAGGGGTAATTTATTTTTTATTAATGAATAATTAGTTGTTAATTGATATTACTTAATTTATTGAAAATTAATTCTGGGAATTGTGTAATTAATTTTAGGTGCAGGTTGTGGGGTTTATAGGCGTAAAGGGTGGGAAGTAATTTATTTTTGATTTATTAATAATTAGTTGTTAATTGATATTAATTAATTTATTTAAAACGAATAATGGCAATTGTGGTGTTTATAGGGGTAAAGGGTGGGAAGTAATTTATGTTTCATTAATTAATAATTAGATGTTAATTAATATTAATTAATTAATTGTAAATTAAATATGGAAATTGTGTAATAACTTTTAGGTGTTTGTTGTGGGGTTTATAGTGGTAAAGGTTCGGAAGTAATTTGTGTTTAATTAATTAATAATTAGTTGTTAGTTACTATTATTCAATTAATTGATATTTATTAAGGGTAATTGTTTATTTTTTTGTGCTTGGTTTTTACTTTTAAATGGGTAAATGGTGGGTATTAAATACATTTTACTTACTTTATATTTAGTTGTTTAATAGTAATAATTTTGTATTTGAAAATAAGTTTTATTTGTGTAATTCATTTTTTTACAGTTTAATTTTAGCTGTGTGTTGTGGGGATTATAGGGTTAAAGTGTGGGAAGTTAATTAATTTTGATTAGTTTGTTTAAATTAATAATAGTTCTTTAATTGGTAATTAATTATGTGAATTATGTAAGTAATTTAGATGTGGGTTGTGATTTGTGTGGTGTGATTTATGTAATAATTAATGTTTGTTTGTAAATATTTTCTAGTTAAAAATATTTATTTGTATTTATTTGTTTGAAGTTTATTTTTTATTTTATATAGTATTTGTAGGTATTTGTCATATGTAATTAACATTATAATATGTTTTTATTTTCTATATTAAATATATTTTTATGTTTAACATATTTATATATATATATATATATTTATTTATTTTTTTAAAATATTTTTTGTTTTTATTTTTGAACTGACTGGATTGGGAATAGTAATTTTTACCTCTCCGCTATCCAACACTATCCCTACTGTTGCACTCACTGGAGTGGGAATAGTAAATTTTATCCCTCCGCTATCCAACACTTTCCCTATTGTTGCACTCACTGGAGTGGGAATAGTAAATGTTATCTCTCCTCTATCCAACACTTTCCCTACTGTTGCACTCACTGGAGTGGGAATAGTAATTTTTACCCATCAGCTATCCAACACTTTCCCTACAGCTGCACTGACTGGAGTTGGAATAGTACATTTTATCCCTCCGCTATTCAACACTTTCCCTACTGTTGCACTCACTGGAGTCGGAATAGTAATTTTTACCCCTCCGCTATCCAACACTTTCCCTACTGTTTACTCACTGGAGTGGGAATAGTAATTTTTACCCCTCCACTATCCAAAACTTTCCCTACTGTTGCACTGACTGGAGTTGGAATAGTAAATTTAATCCCTCCGCTATCCAACACTTTCCCTACTGTTGCACTAATTGGAGTTGCAATAGTAAATTTTACCCTTTCGCTATCCAACACTTTCGCTACTGTTGCATTCATTGGAGTGGGAATAATAATTTTTACCCCTCTGCTATCTAACACTTTCCCTACTGTTGCAATGACTGTATTGGGAAATGTAAGTTTAAATATTTTTAAATAGTTTAATGTTTTTATTTATAATAGAATGTTTTTTTATTATATTTTATGTTTTGGTATATATATATATATATATATATATATATATATATATATATATATATTGCAAAAATCCTTCTGCTGCACAATAACGAAGGTGGGGCACTCAATGCTTAATCCAAGTGGTTTATTCACGGGTCAGTCTATAACACAAGAATGGTCTCAAAGGACGCGTTTCGGCTTCTTGCCTTCATCAACAAGTGAGTCTCCATTTTGGAGTGTATTTATATCATCATATATATTGCAGGGCAATACAATTCATAGACATGGAAAAGTTATCAATGACGCCCAAGTGGGCAAAATGAAATTGTTAATCAAAACAATAAACAAAGAATAGAAAACTCAAAGTTTGACAATTCAGCCCTAGTGGGCTTAGTGGTGTCGGTCACAAGTCCGGTCAGAGCACAAAATAAAACATCCATATGTTCTAGATATATTCAAAACACACCACTACAAAAAGCTCTCAATTTCTATGGCTCATGAGTAATCGTTAATCTTACTAGAACCAAAGCTAGAAGGCGGCTTCAAGCCAGAGAGGGCAGTGGCTTTACTTGATGCTCTCTGGTCTTCATGTCTACTCTGAATGCACATGCATTCTCTAAAATCTGCAAAAATAGAACATATATAATAAAACCATTAGTTGACTGATCACCAACTAAATAAAAAAAGGTCTTGAAAATGCATTATACTAAAAAAAATGGAACTAAATCAAACTGCTATCAGTTATGGACAATCACAATTTCCTCCCAAATAAAGCACATTCAGAATTCTTTTTTTTTTTTTTTTTATTAATTTTTTTATTAATTTTGACCAAAGGGTACAGAATTTTTTTTTTTTTAGTACATACAATATACATTGCATTTATACTTTGCTTAATCTTGTAGCAATAGAGAAAAAGAGAGAGAAAGAAAAAGAGAAAAAGAAGAAGGGACGGGAGGCACCTAGTGATAAAGAGGAGAATAAAACCAACAACAAAAAACGAAAGAAAAAAAAACAAAGAATCATCAATTCCTTTTTACATTTAGATCTAATGCGTGAAATCAAACAAATCTGTTCCAGATGCGGTGAAATTTCTGGAGTGAGCGCGTACCTCTAGTTTTAGCTAGTGCGTGCTCCCTCTCATATACATCTTTCATAATGGCCCACCATTCTAATGCAACAGGAGGATTCGGCGAGATCCACGCCCTTGCAATGCATAGATGGGCAGCTACCAAAATAATAGTGAAAAAAGATCTCAATTCCCTGTTAGCGCACTCTTTGTAGCCTAACATAATTTCTTTAACAGTGGGAGAGAAATCCAGCCCCAGACGATTCTCAATAACTCTAACCACTTCCCCCCAAAAGTTAACGAGCATAGGGCAGGTCAAAACATGTGCACAATGTTAGCGGCTGCCATTCCGCATTTTGGACAGAGCGTCCTATCTCCACCATCTCCCGTACCGTTTGTGCCCATTTCCCAATCTTATCAGGAGTATAGTACAACATGCAGATAGTGCGAAATTGCTGTAATTTTAAATTGGTAGGGTGAACGGCCCCATCCAAAGTACCTAGAGCAGAGGTTAATTCTGCAGGAATAATGGCTAGCTCTAGAGATTGGCTCCACTTATTGGCCAGTTGTTGACTATCGTCCCCCCTATATTGACAAAATAGCAGATACATTGTGCTGATTCGTGGTTTTTGACTAGTATGCAATAAACATGCCATTAAATCAGAGTTGTGCTGTATCTGAATCATTTGTCGTCTTAAAAAGTAGTCTCTTAGCTCTAAGTACTTAAAAAAAGATTGTTGTGGGAGTTTATATATAGACTGTAAGCCAGCAAAAGTACGGAAGCCATTTACATCGTAAAGTTGCCCAAGTCGTTCAATGCCATAACCTGCCCAATGCCGTCCAACAGCATCGTGGAATACTTCTGGGAGGATAGAGTTGTCCCATAGAGGAAAGTTAGAGCCACACAATAAATCATTCGGGGACAACGAACAGAAGTTTAAGATTTCGTGCCATATACGCACTATGTCCCTAATGGTCTTGAATCTGACTCTTTTGTAGTAGTTTGGGTCATTAGTTTTGTACAAAAGCATATTAGCATCCAACACAAGTGCAAGATAAAAACAGAAATAATGATGATTCTTAGTGAGCAAAAGGCTTTGAAGGCGTCTGGTAAATGGCGCCCAATAGTATAACTTAAAATCAGGGAGCTGAAGTCCTCCATGTTTATAGGGAAATTTAAGTGATCGAATAGCTCGACGTGCCTGCTTATACCCCCACAAGAAACTATTAATAACACCTTCCAATTTCTTTAAAAAAAAGTTAGGAACACGTAGGGGGATAGCATTAAACAAATATACAAACTTAGGTAGAATGTTCATTTTAATGATGTTGCATCTGCCAATTATTGTGATTGGGAGTTTATTCCAATTTTTTAAACTCCGGGTAACAGACTGCAGCAATGGCTCGTAATTAAGCCTCGATATATCTTCAACCCGAGAAGAAATGCGTACCTCAAGGTAAATTGTAGACGTACATTCCACTGCTATTGGTACAGTTGATTAGTAATTAAGAAGGGTCTGAGTTTTGTGCGCATTAAGTTTGTAACCTGAAAATCGACCAAATTTTTCCGCCTCCTCTTGAATTGAACTGAGTGCCATCGCCGGGTCAAAGGAAAAAACTGCAATGTCGTCAGCATAGGCAGTAACCTTTAATACGCGTGACTCAACAATAAATGGAGGAATATGGGTGTTTGAGTTAAGTGATCTAATAAAGGGCTCAATATACAATGCAAATAATAGTGGAGACAGAGGACACCCCTGTCGAGTGCCGCGCTGTATCTGAAAAGGAGCAGAGCAGAAGTTGGTATACACTAATTTGGCTTGTGGACTCCTGTATAATGCACGAACCCATTTGCTGTATTGACCATCTAACCCGTTAGCCGTTAATATGGCCCATAGCCTTTCCCATACCACGCGGTCGAATGCTTTCTCAGCATCTAGTAAAACCATCCCTACCTTAAGTGCAGTCTTATTAGCGACATCAAAGGCAGTAATAGCGGTGTTTACATGGGCAGTAGTATCTCTGCCTAGTATTAAACCATGTTGCTGGTCCGAAACTAACCCGGGCATGAGAGGGGCTAGCCGATTAGCCAGGACCTTAGAAACATTTTTAGCATCAGAGTTAATAAGAGAGATGGGACGGTATGATCCACACTCATCTGCTGGCTTTCCCTTTTTTTTTAAAAAAAGAGAATGTTGGTCATATCCCAGGAGTTAGGGATCTCCATTCGGATCCCAATCTGATCCATAACCTCTCTTATCAATGGTAAAACAAGATTCTTAAAGGTTTTATAGAACTCAATGGGCAAAGTATCATCCCCTGGGAGGGGAGAGCAGCCAAAGCTGTCAGAATCTCTTCGTTAGTAATTTCGCTATGAAGAAGAGCAGCTTCTTCCTCCCTCAGGCATGGAAGATTGCACTCTTTTAAGTAATTATCGAGTTCTATTTTATCAGGCAAGCCGGACAGAGTATAGAGTCTCTGATAGAATTGAAAAAATTGGTCTATTATCAGATGAGGGGATGTATACCAACTTCCATCCTCTCCCCTGATGGCTTTTATCTGCCCTTTAGATATCCTATCTGCTATTTGGAATGCCAATACTTTACCCACACGATCCCCATATTCATATTGCATAGATCGATTTTTATTAAAAGCAGCAGCAACCCTTTCTTTTAGCATCCTGCTCATACGTAAGCGTTTATCTACCAATGATATGTATATCTGCTCCTGATTTAGGCCCCCAAGCCTAATCTCCTCAGCACGGCAGGTTTCTAGCTGTGGTAATGCCTGGGAAACTACCTTCAGATCGTTATCGTTTATTTTATTTTGGCGATAAATGTACTGCTGGGTAATCCCCCGTACGTATGCCTTCATTGTATCCCAGACCACAAAGGGAGAGGCAGAGTCCGTGTTAGAATGAAAAAACTCAATTAAAGAACTTTGTATAAATGAGATAAACCCCTCATCAGTCAGCAAATGCCTAGGAAACGTAAAGGGCGTTTGCTCTTATCTATCATCGCTGGTTGAAAGCTAAGCAATATAGGGTTGTGATCTGATGTAATCCGGGAGCATATCTCAATTTTAACCGCCATTAAGATATTGCTATTGACAAAAGCCAAATCTATTCTGGAGTATTGCTTGTGCGGGGCAGAGTAATAGGTATACCTGGGTATTGTCGGATAGAGTGCCCGCCATACATCAACTAGGCAGTGCAACCGGACCATCTCCAGAATTGAACTTCTAACTTTTACCATTCTTGGAAAAGCTGTCCTGTTAGTAGAATCGATACCATAGTTCATAGTACAATTAAAATCCCCCATGATTATTAATTCGCCCCGCCAGTCTAATAATTCCAACATTAAAGTATTAAAAGAGTAGGATCGTCAGCATTGGTCCCATACACTGTGCAAAATACATATCTTATGTTGCTAATTTCAATTTGTGAGATTACCCATCTGCCACATGGATCAGATGAAACCTTAAGAACATTACATCTTAGCCGTTTATCCTTTAAAATAGCTACCCCTCTAATTGAGGGGCCCTGGGATGTACAATCCACTATCTCAAGACCCAGCTGTTTAAACAGACCCCTATCTTTGTAAGCCAGGTGCGTTTCCGTAAGCAGCACAATATGCGGCTTATATAGTTTAAGCTCCTCCCTTACTAGTTGCCGCTTAGTTGCTGCGTTCAACCCAGCTACGTTCCAGCACATACATTTAATAGCCCCCATCAGTAAACCTCTTTAGTTTCAAAAAGATACAGAAGATATGGTAGAACATCGTCCAGACCCTCATCCAGTTCTCTGTAATAGTACTCTACAGAAAAATCTAGAAAAAAAAAAGTGCCCCATATCCCAACTAGCGATTTGTGTATTATTTGTAACATATTTACTTAGTACACTTTGGCTTTTCCCCCCCCAATCCCCACCTCTGGCCTGAACACAGACCTTCCTTAGACCCACCCCCTCCCTTGACCGAACCCTCCCTCCCAGTTTTCTAGGAAAGGAATCACCCCCTTTATGGCTGTCAATGGATGGCAGCCACCAAGGAGCCCAGCGTCCCGAGCCGCCCCTCAAGCAACATCAGTACCATACACACTTAAACAAAACAACAACAAGAAGTTTTTTTTTTTTTATAAGCAGAGATAGAAAGAAAGGAGGGAAATTTTTAGATGATTTTAACCCCTTCGCTGCTTCTGTCGGCCAACGGCCGTCGCGAGCACTACCTCCGTAGTGCTGCGCACGTCCGTTGGCCGACGCGGCCTCGCCCACTCCGCTAAACCGCCGCACCGCGGCGGAATTGCCGCCGCGGTTAAGTGGTTAAGGTAATTAATACTATTCCATGCTATCTAATCTGCCCTACCCCCATTTCCTCCCCCTTCCCCTCTTTAAATCTTTTCCCTGCCCCTTCTATTTCCTCCCCCCCCCCGATTGTGTCCTCCTAAAAGGACCTTCGTTACAGCAAACAGAATTTTGTATTTTTTATTTTTTGGAATATGTTTGCCAGCGGGTTAAAGCTAGCCTAGCGTCCAAGTCCGAATGAAAAATCTGGGTCTGTCCGTCCGTCTTTAATAACCTTCAAACGGGCTGGTTCTTGCAAAAACACCTGTGCTCCAGTACCCTTCAAGGGGTCAATAAGCTGTCGCATCCTCCATCTTTTTTCCATTGTTCCCTTACACAAGTCTGACCTCACCGTAAAAGAGATTGAATCAGCCACCACTGGTGTAGGAGGCCGGGCTTTAATAGAGACTGCCTGTCGCAAAAGGAAGTTGCCAGAGAAGATGAGGACTGGGGTGGTTTCCGCAAGTTAGAATTAGCCTGGTCCTGTTGGTTCAGAAAGATAGGCAGTCTATGCGCCCGTTGTATTTGGGAGTCCCAGTCCCAGTCTGCCAAGACTGGGAAGGCCTTCTGAAACAGCTGTACGACGAATGCTCTTGGATCCGAGCCCTGCTTTCCCTCAGGCACTCCGAACAGCCTTAAGTTATTCCTACGCTGTTGGTTTTCCATGTCCTCAATTTATGCCTGTATGACAGCTAGCTGGTCATCATGAGAGCGTGTTAAATTAGTAGTGGCTGTTACGGCTTCTTCATTATCTGCCAGACGTTGCTGTAGTTCCACAATGTTGTTAGCGAGAGAGGCCACTTGCAGGTCACTTCCGAGAGTGATTGCTGGATCAACAGATTATCCGCCCTGAGCTGCATGTAATGCTCCTGTGCCTCTGCTCTTTGCTCCCGCAAGGCCTGAAAGATAGACCTAAGTGATGGTTTGTGTGGCTCTGGCAGGTCATCAGATGCCAAAAGCTTAGTATCTTGGTTAGTTGCCGATAAGGGAGGATTGGAAGTTGGCACAGAATTTTGCAATGCATAGCAAATATTGTTGTTACCTGCATCAGGGGAAGGGATAAAAATAGGGTTCCAACTAGCATTAGGTTTGCTTTCTAGGCCAGAGTTTGAAAGTCTCGAAATTATTGTTTTAACCTCCCCCTTAGAGGTAACCCATTTGCGCAGAGGACTCCCCTCTGTCGCTCCCTTCCTGCGTGCTGCTGTAGTACCATGTAATCGTGACTGGCTTTGAGAAGCTATATTTATCTTGCAGCTACCTACAGGTTTGGCAAGCTTAAAAGTGTGTTTTATTTGGTAGGAGAAACGCTAATGAGGTCATTAGAATCCTCCAATATTTCTGACGTTCGACAATGCTCACTCTGTAGTGATAAAGGCACAGCAGGGGAGATGTTAGCATCATTGGATGGAATAATACTTGTATTTTGCGACTGCTCCGCTCCTTTTAAAGGAGATGTCAGCCCCCCAGTCGACTCCCTGCTAGCAGCTGTCGCCGGCCCATCCATCCAATCAATTAAAGCAGTAGACTCAGTAGTCTCAGTATCAGCACTTAAAGCATGGCATTTTACCAGATTGCCCAGCCCTTCTGTAGAGGCTGGCAATAGTGAAAGAGAGCTTTGTTGCAACAATGTAGTACTGGCAGTATCAGAGCAAGAAATAGTAACATCGCGACTAACCTCTTCATTGGGAACATGTTGAAGAGTAGCCTTGAGAGTACTGGCGGCAGCTGAGGTGGTAAGTATAGCTGTTGTCCCTCGTGTAGAGCGATTTCAGAACAACTAAGCTTTGAGTACAAATCCACGGAAGATGGCCGGTCGTTTAAGCAATCTGAGCTCTCACTGCCCGGTTCACCAAAGTTGCTCTCTGGACCTGGATGACTCACCTCTAGTCAAACTCCAAACAAACTGCGGCTGACCCTTTGTTCGGCACCTCAAACCCGTTCCATCAATGTAATTGTCCTGTGCATCACACTTCCGAAGTCCGCCGCAGAAGGGGCTTCACTGGGATCCAGACCGTAAATTTTCACAAAAGAATAGAAGGTGCACCAGGAAAAGAAGTCCCAACTATAGCAATGGATTCCTTTAGGTTTCTTTTATTTGTTATGACATGATATTCAATAAGACATCAGCCAACGCGTTTCGTTCTTTACAAAAGAAATTCTTCAGGGCTGAAATAATTCACATAGAGAGAACACATATAATTATATATAAACATATATACTGACAACCACATCAATACACAATTAAAAGACATTTCTTATCTTAAAACCAGACTAACTACACATAACATTTCAAACACGACAAAAAATTATATATAAATGCAAATATATAAACAGAACATAAATATATACCAAAAAGTACATATATTTACCATGGATTGTGTATATACATTTGGGTCAAATCCTAACCTGGATGAGGACAATTAACTGATTAAAGTTATGGAGCATGTTATGAAGGGATGACCCAGTTAAAATTCTTTACCTACTCATCTTCAAGCGCATAAAAAGATTTAATATGAACTTTCAGTTGAGGATGGGTTACTATTTCACAATGAGACTTTAGTTCCTTCATGTAGGATCATGAGAAGTTTGCTGGAAATCAACCATGATGGGCATTTAGGGATGATATTGTTGCAGCGAGGATGGGATTTGCACTGTGCAGATCCTTGTTGCAAACTCAAGCACAAGCTGCACTCGAGCGGATGGACCATTAGTCCTGGACTGAGGTTTAACATAAAAAAATCAACAATGCCTAAATGACAGTGAAGCACATTAGGCCCCACAAGGATGACAGAAAATAGTCGATTTGCAAACTATGAAGGTTTGTTAGCAGATTAGCAAAGTTACAAACTCAAATCTTTAAAGGTTATCAAAGGTAAATGGTCAGTACAGAAAGGCCTTCGTTATATAATTCAAATCAGTTTGAAATCAGCAAATACAAGGCAAAATGCTAAGAGTTGTCAGAATCTAACATTTCACAATGAGATATTTTCTGTGTTATTCCCAGACATGTACAATAGAAGTTTTCTGCCGTGTGGCCCTTAAGAATTATCTTGTAGCAGGATGATAAATTGTGGTCAGCCTGTCCTCGGTATAGGTGTTGGGATTCATTATTCAGCTCTCCATGAAACACACACAGATTTTCATACAAATCAAAACATTTTGTGAAATTCTAATTAACTACTGCAGCTTCACCTCTGAAACTAGAAAAAGGAAAAATACACAGCAAACACAAAACATTTCACTTAGCATGTGTTACTCAAACTGAGGCCTACACTAACTATGGCTAACTCAACATGAACATCATTAACTATGGTCAACCTTAATGTGAAAGTCACACTATGGGGCCGATTACGATGCATCGGTCTGGAACTGGAACCGAACGACCGTCGGTCCCGGACGAGGAATTAGGATGCGTCCGAACCCTGTTCAGTCGCAATCCTATATTTTGCTATGAGAGCAAAACTGCCATTGTAATCCCTCAGCCGGAAAGAGCCGGCCGGGGGATTACTGTGGGCCTTCCGAATGGCGGACGGCCTCTCCGAGCCCGTCGTAAGCCTTTCGGAAGACTAATTCGGATTCCCTTCCGACTGAGCCCATTGAAATGGCTCGGTAGGAAGGGAATCTGAATCGGTGATTACGATGTGGGCAGGAGGGCTCCAACCAACGGTCGGAGCCCTTCCTGCCCGCATCGTAATCAGGCCCTATGTGTATAAGTATATGAAGTATGAAGTACAAATTAGTGTAAAGCTATGCAAAGCACAAAAACAGTGACAGTTCGCCACCAACGTCAATGAAAAGAGTTTGAGAGAAAAGTATTGGTGGCTTACCATGGAAAAAGTCTGGAATTTTGGACGGAGAGATGTGCTGTTTGCAAAACCAATGATACAAGACTACAGTGCAGGAATCCTCCAATGGGTAGAGTAAATTGTCCTGATAATGTTCGAGGGAGAGTGTAGACTTTTGGGACCTTTTCAAGCACTACTACCTGATCAGACGTATGGTGTCGTCTTTGGAAATTATGTTTCTAAATGTTGAAGTTTGTGAGAGAGCCTGACACCAAAAGTATGATGAATTTTCTTACTGATATTTTCTGTAGAGAGGGTTTTTTTTCTGAATGTCTCTATGACAATGCAGTAG
This sequence comes from Calotriton arnoldi, assembly GCA_963921515.1. NCBI lineage: Eukaryota > Metazoa > Chordata > Amphibia > Caudata > Salamandridae > Calotriton > Calotriton arnoldi. Next base: position 403,361 of record CAWUFW010011476.1, read on the forward strand.
TTTACATCACAAAAAATGAAGCAATTTTTGGGAGGGTAGGGATAAAACATAAGAGGTGCAGATTGTGCCATCCAAAGGGAAATGGCCAAGCGGAGAGAAGGAACTAGCTGGTGAGTGAGTGTATCAGAGGAGTGATAACCCCTGGAGGCAATGAGAAGGATTCTATAAGAGCAATGATATGGACTTATTGCAACATTGCCCATAGTGTTACTGGTGTCATACCATTTGTGGCACTCAGAGGGTGTGTGACTTCAAGAGACAAGCCACCGATTTGGAGAAGAAATTAGTGGCACGCAATTACCCAGCGAGAATCATCAAGCAAGGTCTTAAAAGAGCCAGGAACAACAACAGAGACGCACTTTTGGAGAATCATCCCCCTAAAGAATAAGAGACCAGACCGATCTGTGTAACTACTTTCAACACCCACTCGAACGAAGTATCTAAGATAATAAATAAGCATTGGAAAATACTTAACTGTGGGAAACTCAATTTTCCCAGACCAATGTTTTCCCACAAAAGAGGCAGGAATCTCAGAGACATTCTCATACACACCAGACCACGTACCACATTAGAAAGAGACACTGCCCCTTTTAATCTCCAACCCATTCAAGGTCACTACCCATGCGGCAATTGTAGTACCTGCACCCTAACTAAGAAGAGTAAGAAAATCACATTCACTAACGGGTCTGTATGGGAACAAAGACGCTTTACCAATTGCAACAGCAAGAATGTGGTATATATGATCACCTGTCCATGCAAATTGGAATACATTGGGATGACATCTAGACCAGTCAGAATCCGGATTGGTGAACATAAGAGCAATGTGAGATGCAAAAAAAGCACCACTAAGATGGCGAGCCACTATCTATATGCCAATCACAATGTTGATGATCTGAAATGGACTGGATCCGATCCACAATGAAAAGGACCTCCTGGAAAAAGAGCAACGGTGGGTGTTCCGTTTGGGGACGAACACCAGGGGCCTGAATGATGAAATACCTTGGGCACAATTATCATGACGAACTGATCCAGCATGTGATACACCACCATCATGAACCTTCATAGTTTTCCATCTAAACTATCATCACCCTCCGTATTCAATGACGTTTAAACGGGATAATATGCAACATTGCATCTCTATTATACCGTATAGTTTTCATAGTTCATTATTTTCCATCTAAACTATCATCATCCTCCATATTTAATGACATGTAAACGGTCGAATATGCAACATTGCATCTTTATTATACCTTATAGTGGTCCATCAACTTGTACACTATTCCCCACTTAGGCAATGTCATATACAGGGCAGAACGTTTTATGTCCCATTGGGCATTGTGGAAATACCATTCTACTAGGAGCGTGATTGAACAACACTTGCTCCGTTCCAGGCCTGTGCGTATACCTAGCATCTTAAGCAACCACATTTGGCAGTACCCTGTGTCTCATATCCATAAACAATCTCTTGCACACGTTTTATTCTTAAGGCACGTATTTTTATACCTCGCCATTATCGCTCTCTCTCTCTCCTTCTTTTTCGCCACTTGGTGCTGGGGGATGATTAGGCGCATTGCACTCTACCATTACTGTCAGCGCACAGACACGCACAAATTACCCACTTCCGCCTATGTTACACAGAGCGCTCTAGTGCGCACGGGGTGACACATAGCAGACTCTACTTCCAGTTCACCCCGCGTCAGCACCGCAGGTGGATCCACTTCCTACCTACATGCTTACACTTAAATAGAAGCTCCCCGGGCTCCTCAGTCACACTTCGGAGCCACGGGTGAGCTGTTCATAGCGAGGCAATGTCTAGCAGCACGTAAGTACGGCATAGCCGTCACAGTCCGACATCTTTCGGATTGCTCTATATGGGGACTTAACCATCTGACTATTCCATTTCCATCCCGTTTTTCTCTACAGTATTTAGTGGCGACCCTCTCCCTCACTCGTTCCAGAGGCTCATGGGGCAATATTCCCATCCATACATAGTATGTATTTAATTGTGTGCATGTATCTTCCAACACACTATACTATGATACAATTACTCTAGCCACAAAAATAGAGTGTGTGATTTCTGTTATGTGTAGGTCTGTCTTGTTAGTCTCCTTTTTCATTGCACCATACTAGTACTATGTATACAACAGTCACCTTGCGGCGTATTCTGTCTTTACAGGTTTCGTATGAAAACGCCTTGGGTGGCGCAGCCAGTATTTTAAACTGTATTTTTCTTCTTTTCAGATTAACACTTTAGAAGTACAATTAGGTACTGTATGAAGTGCATGATTCTTTGCACTTTTCACTTTTTGTATATAGTATAACTCCACAATTCTTATACAACATAGTGAGCACTGAAGGGATCTTTTCAGTCCTGATGAAGAAGCCTTGAGCTTCGAAACATGTTGACTTTTTAGGAATATCTGCACATTATATGCGAGATATTTCCGAACCACCATTTTAACAGGTCCAGCCTCAATGACCTATTAAATTGTCTTAAGTCTACGAGGCCAGTTCCTTTTTAACCTCACTCCTTCCATTCACTCCTGACCCTTCCTCTCACTACCCTCACACCACACATAGTACTTTTTAGCATAGTGCTCCCGCGTAGTCGCAGGTCGCAGCACGCCCCATCCCACAGTGGGATGGGAAGACCCCAATGATGAAGCATGACACCAAGGGCCCTTTTGGTGTGTGAGGGGTATTTAAACAACTCCTGTGTATGTCCTACCAAAAAGTAGGAACACACTCCCCCACACGCGTTCGGTCCTTTTTTCATTCATTGAATAATCACCCTTGTGGTGGATCTTGATGTTTTGTTAACGGTGTGTGGCATGTGACATGTTTTCTCCAAACCACTTTGCAGGATGAACGGTAAGTTGGGATTATTGTATGAAGGAGAACAGAACATGATTCTCTCTGATGAGAATAAAATCTAGAAAAAATCAAAGGGACAAATAGAAGGGACTGTGTGAGAGAAGGTTCAATGTGTGTCAAACTACCCATAACCATGATAACAAGCATTTGCAATGCAACAGGTCTCGCATCAGTTAGAGTTAGAGTTATTGGCATTGTAATTACAATTTTGCACGTAGCTAAAAAAAAATGAAACGCTCAGGTTGGGTTACCGACATGCGCCATGGAGAGCTAACAACTGGTATACCACAGCATAGACGCTATGATCTAGAGGATAACGCAGCGCCACAGGTTGTGAAAGTGGAATCGAAATAAAGCTGCAAAACATATTTTCCACGAACGTTAGAAGTCACACACTAGCAAAAGAAATAAAAAGGTCCGCGACTTCTGAAAGTGAAAGCAATATGTATCTAAAAATGAAACGCCGAGGTTGGTTAAACGACATGCGCCATGGAGAGCTAATAAGTGGGATACCACAGCATAGACGGTATTTAGAAGCCACACACTAACAAAACAAATAAAACGGTCCGCGGTTTGTAAAAGTGAAAGCGATATGTAAATGTTAAAGCCACGTTGAAAATGAAACGCTGAGGTTGGTTAAACGACATGCGCTATGGAGAGCTATGGTGTAGAGGAGAACGCAGCGCTGCGCCGCTGATTGTAAAAACACCATAAGTGCCGCATTTTAAAACGTCGTGCCACTGTTTATAAAGTGAAGGTGAAAAATAAAGATGTAAAATATTATTATGACGAACGTTGCGCCGCTGATTGTAAAAGCGAACAACATACAATATACGCCATATAGTGTCAAAACATTACGTACCAGAAATGCAGCTGCTTGAGGGTCTGGCTTCCAGCTGAAGAACTGTGTCAGTTGAGAATTTAATCTGTCTGCAAAGAGATCTATGTTGAAAGGGCCCCATATGTGTTGGATGTGTAGGAATATCTCCCTGTTCAGTCTCCAGTTGCTGGAGTCTCTGAAGTTCCTGGAGAACCAGTCCGCTACTCCATTGCTCAACCCAGGAATGTGTTGTGCTACAACTGAAATTCCTTTGCTTAAACAATAACCCCAAAAGTCCTTCGCTAGATCTGCTAAGTCTTTGGAGTGTGGTCCTCCCATCTTGCTCACGTAATGCACTGCTGAAATGTTGTCCATGCGAAGCATTACACAACATTTCATCTTTTCTTGAGTGAAACTGCGGACTGCAAAGGAGCCGGCTAGGAGTTCCAAGCAGTTGATGTGCATGTTCCTCTCTTGGTGTGACCAGCGCCCCCCTGTGGAAGAATTTCCGCATCTCGCTCCCCAACCCTCTAGGCTTGCATCCGAATCTATCACCATTTCGGGTTCCTCCCCGAATATTGCCCTCCCGTTCCACGCTTGAGCGTTCTTGAGCCACCATTCCAATTCCTCCCTTGAGTCCTGATCTAGGGACAAAATTTGAGAGTATGAAGGATTTACGCGAAGGTATCTCTTTTTAGTCTTTGGAGGGCTCGATAGTAGAGTGGGCCCGGGAATATGGCTTGGATGGTTGAGGATAGGAGGCCCAGGATTCTCGCTAAGTTCTTTAGTGTGATGGTCTTCTCTAGTAAGACCTTCTTTATTTCTTTCCGTAATTTTTTTAGTTTGTCTTTGGGTAAGCGTAGCTCTGTGTGGAGGGTGTCTACGATGAACCCTAGGAACTGAGTGTCTTGTGCTGGAGTTAGGCATGACTTTTTTAGGTTTACTACAAAACCTAGTTTCTCTAATATCTCTATTGCCCACTGAGTATGTAGGGATACAACGTCTTTGGACTGACCCATTATTAAAATGTCGTCTAGGTATATTATTAACCTTACGCCTTTTGCCCTGAGCCATGCTGCTACCGGCCGGAGTACCTTTGTGAAGCACCAGGGTGCTGAGGATAGTCCGAATGGGAGACTGGAGAACTCCCACATTCTGTTTAGCCATGTAAAGCGGAGGTATTTTTGGTGTGGAGGCCAGATGGGGATAGTGAGATAGGCGTCTTTGAGATCTAATCTTGTTAACCAATCTCCTTTCCTTAGGATATCTCTTAGGAGGTATATACCCTCCATTTTGAAGTGACGGTAGACCACCCATTCGTTCAGATCTTTGAGGTTTATTACTGGCCTCATCTCTTTGTTCTTTTTCTCCACCAAAAAGATGTTGCTGACAAAGCCAACCACTGGGTCGGTAGCCTCTCTGATGGCACCTTTGGCCAAGAGGTCTTGTACCTCCTTTGTTACCAATTTTGAGTGTTCTTGAGAGAAAGTGATTTCCCTTGGCATTATGTCCTGAGAGGGTGTGTCCGTGAATTCTATTCGGTATCCCCTGACCGTTTGTAGTACCCAAGGGTCTTGCGTCACTAAGTTCCAGTTTCCACAAAACTGGGCTAGTCTCCCTCCCACCTTTATAGGGGAATCTAAAGGGTCTATGGTGTGACGTACCTGATGAGAAGGTTTTCTGTCTTCTATCGCCTCTGGTATTCCGGAAGCGTCCTCTCTGCCTTTGGGGGTAGAAGTTGGGGTAGGAGCCATAGGAACCATAGGATTGGTGAAAGGACCTATTGCCTCGTGCCATGTAGGGTCTAGAGGAAGGTATACCGCGGCCGGGGAACCGACCCCTTGTTCGCCCGGCCCTTGCAAAAACTCTATCGTTGAAGACCTTTCTTATTTCTTTTTGGGACTTCTGTATGGAGCTGAAGATCCCCACATATTTCGCCATCTCCTTTATGAATTCGTCGCCAAAGAGTTGGCCCTGGGAAGAAGGTCCTCCTTCATTAGTGGCTAATTCAATTAATTTGGGGTCCAGTTTTAAGAGGATGCTCTTCCGTCTTTCATTTGAAAGAGCCGTATTTGCATTGCCAAGCAGGCAGACAGCTCTCTGAGCCCACTCTCGTAATTCTTTTGGGTCAACTTGAGTATCGTTCATGTAAGCCGTCTCGGCCATCTCGAATATTTTGGTGAGGGGACCAGTAATGTCAAGGAGTCTGTCCTGGCAGGACTTCAAGCCTCTATCCAGGCCTCTTCTAGGGTCTTTGCCTCCCTTGTTAATGAAAGACACGACCTTTGGGTCGAGGTTCGGGTGTTTTGGTTATCTTATCTGGAAGTGATGGCCGAGGGCATTCGGACCGTAAACGAGATCTTACGTCCTTAGGTATCTCTCTTCTCAACCAGAAGGTGATGTATTTAGCCACATGCAGGGAGGGGGTCCAATCGGGTGACAGAGGATGTTTTATCAAGAGGGGTCAAACATATTGTCCCCAAATGGGTCGAGAATCCCCATCTTAGACCCAGAGGCCAATGATGCCTCATCAGATGTCCCTTTTTTAGTCGTGGGCGTGTCTTCAAAATCAGAGTCAAACTCTGAAGAACAGGACAAATCTAGTTCTGGCTCATAAGTCTGGTCCTCATCAGACTCACTGTCTATAGGGACAACCGGGCCGTCATGCCCATCCACAGTGTCGAACACACTGAGTCCATCACCGGCGTCATCCGGTAGACCCTCAATGAGCCCTTTAGCTTTCTTGGATATTTTATGAGGGTGGTCACCCGATGGCCTTTTTTGAGGGGGTTTATCAGACCATGAGGAGCATCCGGGTTGGTTACTTGAAAGGGTTTCTAATTTTTTATTGATGGTGTCATCCAACGACCCCATCAACTTTCCTAAAGCCCTATTTATCAAGTCCTCTAACTTACTTTCAACTAAGGGATCTAACTGTTGTTCAGACATCTTTTTTTTTTTTTTTTAGTAACTATTCTTAACTATAATAATTATATAAAGGTAGCGATTAACTTATATATATCTAATTAACAGGGATAAGTTAGATATTGGGCCAGTAGAGGGTAGCTGGAGTCAAACGATGTTGTACCTTGAGATAAAACTGACGTTTAGGAGTTAAAATGGACGTTACTGAAGTGCCTAAAATTGGTGAAAGGGTCTTTCCTCTAATTGTGAAGTCGAGGCTTCACTTCCTTATTGCATTAGAAGTGAGCCCGGTGCGGTCGCGTTGTAAGTAGCGGCCGTACCGGGAGAGGAACAAGCATTATATTGCCCCGAGCAGTGGATGAAATGCGGGGGTAAGTAAATAAGAATTTATTAGGGAAATTGGTTCCCGTACATGCTGGTAGGCTGGGGCTGATCGCGTGAGTCAGCTGGAGCGCGGGGGTAGCGCTGTTACGAGCGAGGCCCCGGCGCGTCTTTTAAATGCGCATCGGCAGGGTTATTGTGAAGGCAGGGCGTGCGGGGCCGCATCTGTACAAGCGAGGCCCCAGCGCGTCTTTAAATGTGCATTGGCAGGGTTATTGAGAAGGCAGGGCGCGCGGGGCCGCGTCGGTACGAGCGAGGCCCCAGCGCGTGTTTTAAATTTGGGCTAATTGCACAGGGAGAAGAAGAGTCTCAGTTACGAGACCAAGGAAGTACTTGTAAGGATGAAGGAAAAGGGGTAACTAAAGCTTAAAGTCAATTAGGATGAAGGAAAAGGGTAATGAAGGCTTAAAGTCAATAAGAGAGTATCTCACAGGCATACAATGAAGCACAAAATAGCATAAGTCATCTAGAAAGGACATGTAATCAAAAGTATATCATGTTAAAGGCAATCATAAGGTAAAATGAGTAGGAGATAAAGATTACTTATCTTGTGAGCAGCAGCAATAAAAGAAGGAAGATGGCTGCCTGTCGCTGGACTATATAGATGTTCAGAATGTTTGAAAGTTCTAAATTCTTCTTAATTGTTGCTGCTGTGTGAGCTGGCAATAAAAGGAGATTGCATAATCTTAGCCTCCGTGTCCTTAATAAAATCCAGATTTTCTGCTCATCAGGCTGTGGAAAATCTACATTTGCTGCTATTGTCACTGAAAGCATATGTGGATAATAATACGGAAGCAATATATACTTGAAAGCATGTAACGCCGTGCAAAATCTCCAGTCCGGGTGGGCGAGGCAAAAGGGAGACAGGGAGGGAACAAACAAGCCTCACTTGCAATGAAAAGCGAGCGTTTATGATGCGCGCCAATCAAAAGCATGGGTGGAGCTTCCACCCCACTTCCAAAGAAACCCGACGACAATAGAGCGAGCAGCGCATGCGCTGCAACGCTAGGCGAGAACTAAAAAGGGGAGTATGAAGTACAGAGTTAAAGAAATAAGTGTGGATGGCTGAGCTGTAAAGTTTCAAATGGACAATGGTGGAACTGTTAAAAGTGTGGTCAAAGTAGGAGATGTCAATTGTGAATGTATGTGGGAACGTACCCCACATGAGAGTAGGAGGACGAGTCTAAAGTGTGCTAGAGAGACTGAGATAGAAAATCTGTGATGCTACCTTGGAGGGTTGCACAAGAGTGTACGAGACATGTGCCTTCCAAATCCAAGGATTTTGTTATGTCGTATCTGGCAATATCTTGTGTAGAACAGAAGTCTCTGTCCTTGAGTCATATTTTGGCTGGGGTATGATTTCAAAAATTCGGAATATTCTATTTATATTATCTGTGTCATATAACACCTATTTTTCTGCAATGTTTTTCATTAATCTTAACTTTTCCAGAATCTTCACTCTTTCCATATTCTTTTTTGTGTGTAAAAGAAGGAGATGTGTTGTGTTTCCATATACCTCGTGAGGAGTGCTCTTCATGACAGTCCCAGGATGCCTGCCCAGTGTGAGGTCAGGCGTTCTGCTCACATCTGAGTTGCCCTTGATTGAACAACTGGCTTGCAATTGCCGATATTATATTACGACCTGGAATGTAATGAAGGGAAGCTTTTGTAAATAGTCAGAGATTTGCAACATAGGTTTTAAAGACAATACACAGAATCTTGAATTGAATTCTTTGTTCCACTTGGAGCCAGTGTAACTCTTTCAGGGCTGGGGTGTTATTGTCCAACTTCTAGAGATTCGGGAAAAGCAATGTTTCTTGATTGGGGATCCTCTTAACTTGCTGGTTCTCCTCCATTGATGCTCCTGCATACATTGTCTCGCAATGAAGTGATGAAAGCGTGTATATGCATCTTGAACACCCATTAGCAAAGCCAATAGGTCTGGTCGTATTGGGGTTTGTAGTGCAATGTTTTACTTCTTGCTTTATTTATTTAGAACACTGTTTTTAGAGCTGCTGGTCCCCTTTAAGGAAAAAAACTAAACCCTGTTAAAGAAATCAGAGGAAACCTAGCAAAGTGGACCAAATAAAAACCCCTGGCAGTAAAGCAAACACAGTCATTTTTAGACAGGTGTGCATATGTGATCAGGCAAACTAACTTCACTCACAGTGCAAAAGAGTCTATGGGCTGACATATTTCCTCATTCTATATTATGGCATTGGCAGAAGCAAAATATGAGTGACCCTCAAATAGGCCAATAGATAAAGAGGGCTGACGCAAATCCATAGTGCATTTGTTGTATCCTTTTTACTTATTAATTTTTATGATTACATTAGGCGGCGATAAATCTAAAACTGTCTCTCGCCAGATCTAAAATTGATAGTTAGCCACCTGAAATTGCATACCCAGATTGTACAAACTGCCTCTAAAATATGTGATGTTTTAATTAAATTGAGAGAAATTGTATGGAACAAGCATTAGCAAAGCCAATGAGTCTTGCTTATTCGAGAGCTATTGGCTTTGCCAATGTCTTTTAGCCATGTTATGCACAGCGGAGTGGCTGCTGCTCAGCCTGGCTAAAAGTTACTGGTGAGGTGTAGAGTTGCATAGAGTAAAGTGGCATAGAGGAGAGAGAAGTATCGCAGCGTAGAGTGGAGTGGCATAGAGTGGCATGTAGTGACATAAGGTAGAGTGGAGTGGCGTAGAGTAGAGTGGCAGGACGTGGAGTGGCATAGATTGGAGCAGTATAGAGTGGAGTGGAATAGAGTGAAGTGGTGTAGAGTAGAGTGGCATAAAGTAGCATAGAGAAGAGTAGTAGAGGGGTGTAGAGTAGAATTGCATGGAGTGGCGTAGAGTGGCGCGGAGTGAAGTAGAGTGGCATTGAGTAGAGTGGTGTAGAGTAGAGTGTAGTGGTGTGGAGTGTCATAAAGTGGAATGGCGTAGAGTAGAGTGGAGTGGCATAGAGTAGAGTGGGGTAAATAGTGTGGCGTGGAGTGGCGGACAGTGGCGTGGAGTTGCGCAGAGTGGAATGGAATCCCAAAGAGTAGAGTAGCATAGAGTAGAGTGGAGTGGTGTAGAGTGGAGAGGTGTAGACTACAGTGGCATAGAGTGCAGTAGAGTGAACTGGTGGAGAGTATAGTGTTTAGAGTGGCATAGAGTGGAGTGGCGTGGAGGGGAGAGGAGTAGAGTGATGTAGAGGGGAGTGGCACAGATTAAATTGTCAGAGTGGCGTGGCAAAGAATGGAATGGCGTAAAGTGAAGTAGTGTAGAGTGGGGTAGAGCAAAGTGGGGTTCAGTAGAGTGGAGTGGGATACAGTGACAAAGTGAAGTGGTGTAAAGTGGCATAGAGTAGAAGGGCATGGAGTGAAGTAGAGTGGCGTAGAGTGGTGTAGAGAACAGTAAAGTGTGTACAGTAGATTGGCATATAGTAGAGTGGCGTAGAGTGGTGTGGAGTGGTCTAGAATGGCGTAGAGTAGAGTGGCATAGAATAGAGTGGCACGGAGTGGAATATAGTAGTGAGGAGTGGCATAGAGTGGAATGGAGTGGTGTAGAGTGGAGTAGCATAGAGTGGCATAGAGTAGAGTGGAGTGCAATAGATCATATTGGCGATGAGCAGAGTGGAGTGGAGTAGAGGGGCATAGAGTGGCATAGAGCAGAGTGGTGCAGACTGGCAAAGAGTGGCATAGAGTGGAATACAGTCTAGTAAAGTAGAGTGACAGAGTACAGTGGAGTGGCGTAGAGTAGAGGGGCATAGAGTGAGCTGGCATAGAGTAGAGTGAAGTGGTGTAGAGTAAAGTGGCATAGAGTAAAGTGGCGTAGAGTGGGATAGAGTAGAATGGGGTAGAGTAGAGTGCCATGGAGTGCAGTAGAGTGGCATAGAGTAGAGTGACATGGAGTGGAGTAGAGTGGCATTGAGAAGAGTGGAGTGGCAAAGAGTAGAGTGGAGTGGAGTAGAGCAGAGTGGAGTGGTGAAGATTAGAGTGAAGAGACATATAGTAGATGATGAAGAGTGGATTGGCGTGGAGTGGTCTAGACTGGAGTAGAGTGGCGTGGAGTGGCATAGAGTGACATACAGTGGCGTGGAGTAGCATAGTGTGGAATAGAGTGTGGTAGAGTGGAGTACAGTAGAGTAGAGTGGAGTAGCGTGAAGTAGAGTGGAGTGGTGTAGAGTACAGTGGAATGGCATAGAGTAAAGTGGCGTAGAGTGCCATGGAGTGGCATGGTGTACCATAGAGTATAGTGGCATCGGGTCGACTGGAGTAGCGGAGCGCAGAGTGGATTGGCGTGGAGTGATCTAGACTGGCGTAGAGTGGCATAGAGTGGCATGGAGTGGCATAGTGTGGAATAGAGTGGGGTAGAGTGGAGTGGCATAGAGTGGAGTAGTGTGAAGTAGAGTGGAGTGGTGTAGAGTAGAGTGGAGTGGTGTAGAGTGGAGTGGTGTAGAGTAACGTAGCGTAGAGTGGCATGGAGTGCCATAGAGCATAATGGCATCAGGTCGATTGGAGTAGCGGGGCGCAGAGTGGTGTAGAGTTCAGTGGTCCAGACTGGCGTAGAGTGGTATAGAGTGTAATGGAGTCCCGTAGAGTAGAGTGGCATAGAGTAGAGAGGAGTGGCATAGAGTGGAGTGGCATAGAGTAGAGTGCTCTAGAGTAAAGTAGTGTGGACTGGCGTAGCATGGAGTGGTGTAGAGTAGAGAGGCATAGAGTGGAGTGGTGTAGAGTGGCATGGAGTAGAGTAAAGTGGGGTGGAGTAGCACAGAGTAGAATGGCCTAAAGTGAAGTGGTGTAGAGTGGGGTGGGGCGCCATAGAGTGAAGTTGCATAGAATGGGGTAGAGTAGAGTTGAGAGGAGTAGAGCGGTGTAGAGTAGAGTGGCACAGAGCAGAGTGGAGTTCTGCAGAGTAGAGTAGCGTTAAGTAGAATGGAGTAGGGTAGAGAGGAGTGATATAAAGTGGAGTGGCGTAGAGTGGAGGGTCATTGTCACAGCTGCTGCCATGTGTCACTGCTCAGGGCGCGCAGCGCAGTCAAAACTAGAAGTGAGGAAAAGGAGGCAACCGAGGAGTGGGATGTGGTCTAGTGTTTCCGCGTCTCCCTGAGTCGTACCGCCTCCAGGAAGTCCACGCTATTTGCCGTTGGGATTCTCAAGTGTAGCAGTAAACCAAGACTCTTATTCTTGCAATTATATTCAAAAGGGCGCAGTGTTACTTACTGTTTGCCCGAAGACCATTTTTTCTGCTGATGACTCTCCTCCACAGTGAAGTTCCTGACATTGGCAATTCCTGCTTTTCCTGATCTGTTTAACTGTTGCTGCTGACTTCCTGGTGTTTCCTTGGGTTTTCCATGTCTCTCCTAGTACTTACAGAGACACAAAGGGTACAGGAGGGGTTATCAACAGCTGATTGTTCTTTTGAGTTGGTAAGGTGCATCATTACAATACATTGTTGGATATCAACTCACCACCCAGTGCTGACCTCTTATGGATGATGGTTGTTTACTCTGCAAAAGAAGGACTAGCTTGTCTTTTTGTATTTTTCTAATACGTACACAGTGACTGGAATTTAAAGACTATTATTTATTTCTAAGACTTTTCTGGCGTCCCATGGGACATTATTAAAATCCCTACTCTTATGGATGTTTTTTGCGAGACATTGAAGGAATGATTTAATTCCATTCTTATTCGGTCTACCTCAGACCTCTTTTATTTTCAGGTAACTTGGGTGGGGTAGTAAAGTCAGAGTGGTAGTGACTATCTTGATAATTATTAACCTACATCCTGTATTTTTTCTTTTCCAATAGGATTAACACTGATCTCTCAAAGGTTCCAACTGCTAGATTCGTGGGAGATATTAGGGGAGAACATACATGTGCTAATTTATATCGTATTGCATGATTATGCTATGCTTTAGAATGTAAGGTACTAAAGAAAACATACTGCCTTCCTGTAGACGCACAATGATACTCGAACACTGCAGTACCGAGGGTTGAGGCGGTCATCTAGAAAGAACCTAAAGGACACCATCTTTTTGTTATTTTCTCTTTCTCCCCTTCCCCCTGGGTGCTGTTCCCGCCTGGAGTTATATTTATTTCTCAGGTGGTTGCAGAGCTCGGATGGGGTAGGGAACCGACTTCTGGCATTCACATCTCACTACCACAAGATCACACAGCCTAGTCAGGATTGGTTGTGTTCGGACATTACAAAATTGCAGGCCCAAGTTTAAAATAGTTGTGTGAGCGGGATGGAATCCCAGAACCCCTTGTTGATGGATGTGATTCATGCCTTAATTTCTCCACAAAGTGAAACTAAGGATTTATGACCGGCAGAAGAACATTCTCAAACTGAAACTCATCAGCTTGCGCAGTGGTTCGATGATATGCAAGGTGATCCAGGACGAACAGGTGCTAGACCCTAAGCTATAACTAGTTCTGGCGGGAATGCTCACACCGTGTTTACTCTCAAACCACCTACCCATGCTTATGCTGAATCCCAGTCATCAGATGTTGAGGGTGGCGCAGCCAATGGAGAGGGAGCTTTAAAACCAGTGGTTCAGGTGCCCCATACATTGTTCCGTTGGCCCCTCCCAAAAGATTCTATGGGGCATCATCAAAATTTGCTACCTTTTTTAAACAATGCCAGTTTCACTTTATGTTCAAACCAGCTTAGTTTCAAAATAATCAATCTTGAGTGGCATTTATGCTTTCTTATATAAGGGGAACAGCAGCTACGTGGTCAATGCCACTGGTAGAAAAGGACGATCCTATCTTATATAATTATACGGATTTTAAGGCTGAGATGAGGAAATTGTCTGATACACATACCATTATGCAATCCATAGATACCAAATTACTAAATCTAAAAGGGAATAAGATCTCATTACTTACTTGACAGTGTTTAAAAGACTTGTTGCTAAATCTGGAGGGCCTAGAGAGAAGAGAACTGCTTTGTTCTATAGGGGCTTAAGAGATGATCTAAAAGATTTATTGGGTCAGGTGGTTGATCCGCCAAAGAACTGTGACAACCTTATTGACCTAGTTGTCCGATTAGAACACAGATTGGGAGAAAGAAAATCTGACCAAGGAAGAGTAGATCAAGAATATAAATAACCTGTGAGAAAAAGACTGAAAGCAAGGTAATAGATGATACGGAACCTATGAAAATTGGGGGAATTCGAGGTCCTATTTCTAATGAGGAAAGGCAAAGATGTAGAGATAAGACACTTTGTTTATATTGTGATATGGCTGGACACTTCCTTGGAGATTGTACCAATAAACCCACAGACAGGTCTAAAATCACAGTTACGGCCCTAAAGGAGGCGGGAAACGCTTAAGCCCAGTGATTGTAGGGTCCCAATTACCGGGTAGATAGATGAAAAGGTCTTTTCAGAGTTAGGCAATACCAGCTGTAAACTTCCCATTAAACACTTCCATGTACCTGTACATTTAAAATGGGAGCTTAAAAATAGTATTTCAATAGAGTTGCTGATTCATTCTGGTGCCACAGGCACCTTTATGTTTTTGTCATTTGCCAAGGAGTTAGATTTTCCTATAGTGTCCAGAGGCAGGGTTGATAATATTCGCACTGTAGCTTGTTGAGAGCTCTTGTCGAGTCCAGTAGTCTCCCAAACCATACAAATGACGTTGATGATGGCTGATGATCACCAAGAGGCCATTTGTTTTGATATAATCCCTACTCCTTAATTTTGTGCTTTCTTGTGGATAGCTTGGTTATACCAACATAATCTTTTGATCGACTGGGCTCCTGACAGTAACTTTTCCATCTATCCACTGGCAATAACATTGTTAACAGAAGACTGATTTAAGTAAGCAACCTATTCAGGGCACACTTGGAGCAAACAATTCAGACATCCCCATGGAATACCTTGGTTTCTCAGATATATTTGATTATGAGAAGGCAACTGTCTTACTCCTTCACAGACCTTTTCACTGCGGGATAGGCCTCCAGCCTGGGGCCCAATTACCATGTAGCAGGATTTAGCATGAACAGCGCGATAAAATCAACATTTAAGGGTATATTTAGACAAGCCATTGGAAATTGGGTCCATCCACCCATCTCGTTCCCCGGTGTCTTCTCCATTATTTTTCGTCCCTTAAAAGGGAGAACTTAGGAGGATAAAGAATAGATATCCTCTTCCTTTGATTTCATCTTTATTAGATAAAGTTTTAAAAAGCCACTATCTTCAGAAAATTGGACCTAAGAGGAGCTTACTACACAGTGTGGGTTCAGGAGAGTGATAAATGGAAGACCACCTTTTTTACGAAGTTCAGTCTCTACAAATACTTGGTGATGCCCTTTTGGCTCTGTAATGCGCCTGCCTCAATCGGATACTTCATAAATTAGGTATCACAAGAGTATATTAATAATAATGCAGTTGTGTATATTAATGACATACTGATCTCTTCCAATTTCTTGTTGAGCATGTTCCAGACATCCAGGGGAAACTCAGGGAGCATCATTTGTTTGCAAAAATGGAAAAATGCGTTTTCCATGCTGAAGAATTCCTGGGCTAAATCATCTCTGCAAAAGGAATTCAAATGGACATGAAGAAGGTTGGGGCTATTAAAGCATGGCAGTATCACTCAGTCGGTAAAGGAAGTGCAAAGTTTTCTGTGCTTTGCTAACTTCTACCGGCATTTCATAAACCATTTTCCGCTTTGGTTTCTCCTATTACCAGACTCTTAAAAAAGGGGGTGGGTTTTCTGTGGGACGTGGAGGCAGGATGAGCCTTTCAGGCCTTAAAAGACAAATTTATTACAGCCCCTATTGTTAAGCATCCAGATTTGACGCAGCCTTTGTTGTGGAGGCAGATCCCTCACAGATTGCGGTGGGTGGAGTTTTGTTACAACGTCATCATGCCACTGGGCAATTGCATCCCATGGCTTAGTACTCACATAAACTAAGCCCAGCTGAGTCAATTACATAGTGGCAGATAGAGAAATGTAGCCATCAAATTGTCTTTCAAAGAGTGGCGGCATTAACTAATGGGGGTCCAACACACAGTAAACAATACTTACTGATCATCCTAACCTGCAGTTTCTAAGGTCTGCGCGGGCCTTGTCTGCTCGACAATTACGATGGACACAGTTTTTTCAGATTATGATTTTGTCATCACATTCCAACCTGGAAGGAAAAACTGTAAAGCAGACGCTCTTTCTCGATATGGGTATGAACAAATTGAATGTCCAAGTGATCCTCCCCATATAATACCTGCCGACAGGGCTGTAGGAAGGTAAGAACCCCAGACTTTCTGACCTTAGTCAAACAAGAAGAAAGCACAAAGGAAAGTAAAACAGTTCTACACCAACATGCCAATATAGAGAGGGATAATTTACACTACATTTTAGGGGGGTTTAGGTTTACTTACTCTCAGGCTACAAGAACATGCCCTTGATTGGAAGCATTCGAATAAGTTAGCTGGTCATCCAGGAGGGAAAAGAACATTAGACCTGTTACGGAGACCTTTCTGGTGGCCCACTATGGTAAAAGATTCACAAAGATTTACGGAGACCTGTGCCATATGTGCTCAAGGAAAAGTTACACACGCAGCTCCTCATGCCTGTTCCCCGGCAGCCTTGGCATACTCTTTCCTTAGATTTTATTGTAGAACTACCATGTACACCTGGAGGGTTTAACACCTTCGCCGCGATCGGAATTCCGCCCAGGTGCTGGACATTCTGATCGCGGGCGTGGTCGTGACGAGCTCAGCTCGTCATGCGCACACGCCCACCGCGCAGCATGACGAGCTGAGCTCGTCATGAGCATCGAAGGGGTTAATACAGCTTTGATGACTGTTGATCATTTAACTGAAATGGCCCATTTCACCCCTTTGAAAGGTCTCCCTACAGCTACGAAATTGGCAGAAGTATTTATACACAGGCTATAATCCGATTAGATGGTGTACCTTCCGTACTTATTTCCGATCATGATTCACTATTCATTTCTCACTTCTGGAGAACATTATGTGACCTGATGGGCATTAAGGTACGACTCTCCTCTAGCCATCACCCACATATGGATGGTCAGTCTGAGAGAGTGCATCAGTGTCTGCAACAATATGTTAGGTGGCAAACCTTACAAGATAGCTCAAAATTGGAAGCTCCTTGTGGGCTTCTGAATTTGCATCTAACAATTCCACAAATGAATCGCTGTGTTTTCACACTTTTTCTGTACATATGGGCTTCACCCAAAGCAGTAGCTTAGAGTGGTGTAGAGTGGCGTAGAGTAGCATTGCAGAATGAAGTAGAGTGTCATAGAGAAGAGTAGACAGCATAGAGTGGAGTGGCATTGATTGGCATGGAGTGGCCTAGAGTAGAGTGGCATTGAGTTAAGTGGCCTAGAGTGCCATAGAGTAGAGTGGCGTACAGTGGAGTGGCATGGAGTATAGCGGAGTGACGTAGAGTAGGGTGGAGCAGAGTGGAATGGCTTAGAGTGATGTGGAGTGGAGCCCTGTAGAGTGGAGTCCTGTAGAGTAGAGTGCCGTAGAGTAGAGCGGAGAGGTATAGAATAGAGTGACGTAGGGTAGGGTGGCTTAGAGTAGAGTGAAGTGGCATGAAGTAAAGTGGAGTGGCATAGAGTAGAGTTAGGTAGAGTGTGGCATATTGGTGGAGTAGAATGGTAACTAGTGGAGTGGAGTAGAGTGGTGTAGAGTGGCATTGAGTAGTGTAGAGTGGTGTGGAGTGGGGTGGCCTACAGTGGTGTGGAGTGGCATAGAGTGGAGTAGAGTAGAATGGAGTGGAGTTGAGTGGTGTGGAGCAGCATAGGGTGGAGCGGCATAGAGGGGAGTGGCATAGAGTGGTGTAGAGTGGAGTGGTGTAGAGTGGGGTGGCCTACAGTGGTGTGGAGCAGTGTGGAGTGGGCATAGAGTGGAGTAGAGTTGCATAGAGTGGAATGGAGTAGAGTTGAGTGGTGTGGAAGCGGCATAGGGTGGAGCGGCATAGAGGGGAGTGGCATAGAGTGGTGTAGAGTGGAGTGGCATAGAGTGGAGTGGCGTAGAGTAATACAGTTGTGGGTGTAAGTAATTTAAAAGTTAAAATCAATGCAAAGGTAGGAGACATAAAGGAGATGAATGGCTGAAATGAAAATAGCCATGCTGTCATAAGCATCATGAGGGTGTAAATGTGTTGTTAGTGTGGCAGTTACACATGATAAGCTTCAGGCATAGATAAACAATGTCCAAAAATGCATTGGAAAACAGAACAAATGGAGAAAGCAACTGGAAACTAAGGAAGTGTCCTGTATCACGTGAAGTACGTGTACAGTGATAAGCAATATATAAATATAAAAAAAAGATGTAAATAAAAAGTGCAGCAATGAAATAAATAGTGCCTGAATCGTAGCGTGAGAACCGGGCACTAAGATGAATCAATCTGTGCTTTGCCCATGCTCCACACAAAGAAAAGGAAGTGATGCCTGCCATGAGCTGGACGATTAGGAGGCAGCAAAGAAGAGGGACAATGATGTTAACCAAAGGTAAGAAATGGGCGGGCTCCAAGCCTTTTATTGTAAACAATACACCTCCCTGCGGATCAATATTTTCTTTGCCCATGCTCCACACAAAGAAAAGGAAGTGATGCGGATGCCTGCCATGAGCTGGACGATTAGGAGGCAGCAAAGAAGAGTGACAATGATGTCAACCAAAGGTAAGAAATGGGCGGGCTCCAAGCCTTTTATAGTCAATCAATCAATCAATCACAGAATTTGTAAAGCGCGCTACTTACCCGCGAGGGTCTCAAGGCGCTGGGGAGGAAAAAAAGGGGGGGGGTGGGTGCTGCTACTGGTCGAACAACCAGGTCTTGAGTAGCCTCCTGAAGGTCAGCAGGTCTTGGGTCTGTCGTAGGCTTAGTGGAAGGGTGTTCCAGGTCTTGGCGGCGAGGTGGGAGAAGGATCTGCCGCCGGTGGTGGTTCTTCGAATGCGAGGGACGGTGGCGAGGGAGAGGTCGGCGGAGCGGAGTTGGCGGTTGGGGACGTAGAAGAGGAGTCGTCTGTTGAGGTAGGCTGGGCCAGTCTTGTGGAGTGCCTTGTGTGCGTGGATGAGGAGTTTGAAGGAGATTCTCCTGTCGACGGGGAGCCAGTGCAGGTTCCTCAGGTGGGGGGTGATGTGGCTGTGGCGTGGTACATCGAGGATCAGGCGTGCGGAGGCGTTTTGTATGCGTTGCAGTCGCTTGATGAGCTTGGCCGGGACTCCCGCGTAGAGGGCGTTCCCATAGTCCAGTCTGCTACTGACGAGGGCCTGGGTGACTGTTCTTCTTGTGTCTGTCGGGATCCACCTGTAGATCTTGCGAAGCATGCGGAGGGTGTTGAAGCAGGAGGATGAGACTGCGTTGACTTGCCTGGCCATGGAGAGCGTTGAGTCGAGGATGACTCCCAGGTTGCGTGCGTGGTCGGTGGGTGTCGGGGCTGCTCCCAGCATCGTTGGCCACCAGGAGTCGTCCCAGGCTGAGGGGTTGGAGCCGAGGATGAGGACCTCTGTCTTCTCCGTGTTCAGTTTTAGTCGGCTGATCTTCATCCAATCGGCGACGGCCTTCATTCCTTCATGGAGATTGGCTTTGGCGGCGAGGGGGTCCTTGGTGAGGGAGAGGATCAGTTGAGTGTCGTCGGCGTAGGAGATTATGTTGAGGTTGTGCTGTCTGGCGATGCGTGCGAGCGGGGCCATGTAGATGTTGAACAGTGTTGGGCTGAGGGACGATCCCTGGGGTACG
The DNA here is from genome assembly GCA_963921515.1 of Calotriton arnoldi. NCBI lineage: Eukaryota > Metazoa > Chordata > Amphibia > Caudata > Salamandridae > Calotriton > Calotriton arnoldi. The sequence continues at coordinate 423,073 of CAWUFW010011476.1, forward strand.
CCGCAGATGATCTCGGAGGCTTCGGATCGGAATGGTGGGAGGCGGATAGTAAACAATACACCTCCCTGTGGATCAATCTGTGCTTGGTACATGCTCCAGACAAAGAAAAGGAACTGCCGCTTGGCACGCCCTGGCCAATTAGGAGGCAGCAAAGAAGAGTGACAAAGAAGAGTGACAATGATGCCAAAGAATAATAAGCAATGGACAGGCTGCAGGTCCTTTACAGTAAGCAATACCCCTCCCAGTGAACAGTGCATGCGCTGTCAGCAGGCGAGACGTAAAAACACACCATTTTGCTCGTATATGCACACATTTTGTTTTGTGTGGGGTGCACCGCCACCACCTCACACACTATTTGAGGGTTTGGTTTGATTGGTGTACCATAACATTATTAAAATATTTTATCAAAAGGTGCTCTTTAGGAGTAACCTGTAAAACCTTTGAGGTTTCAACAAATGTATTTATGTAATAATTTATTTAACGTTTTATAGAGTGCTGCATTCCTCCTTTCGGTTACCTCATTTTACAGTGCAACCTTGCTGCATATATTTTATTTGTTACAAATTGTTAGGTGTTACTCATAGTGCATTTTTGAACCCTCCTACTGTTAAAGTTCAACAACTGCCTTTATGTACATGTTTCTGCACAGCCTAATATCTGCCGTGGTCATAACCTATTAGGCTAAACCTGCCAGTGATAGGCCAGTAGGGTTGGGTTAAATTAAAATCACTCATCTGTCTTTAATAGCCTAACAGGTTTCTTAAATTTTTAATTTTAGAGGCAGCAGCCTGATGAGAAAGTATATTTTCCTCAGCCAGTCTGTCTCTGACTTGGAGTCATTGGTAATTGGTTGTTCTAGGGACTAACCCGGCAGCTGCCTGACTTCCTGCCCCAGTAGGGGAATTTTCATGATTGGATTTTTCTTCTATGACCGAATCAGACACACGGAGCCAGAGACGGGACTCTCGCTGGTGCCACCATGATGAGTCAGGGGAGACTGCTGTTTTTAGACACGTGCTCAAACACTCTGAAACAGACATGGCTATCAACTGGCCCTGTGACGTCAGGGGTGAAGGTGCAAGGGTAGCAAGGGTGGCACGCTCCTGTGAAAGGCATTTTCTAGTTGGTAGTTGAATTCTGAAAGTTCGGGCTGGGCTGCAGGGTCTGGGTTGGGGTTCACCTGGCATCAGCAGCACCTCAGGTCTGTCCCTCTTAACCTCTGAGGACTTCTTTCAAACCAACCCTCCTCTCCTCTGGCACATCAAGGGTCAGGGGGGAATTGAAAAAGTAATTAACAGTAGGGGAAGGATGTGGCGTAACGGTCAGACCGGCTGACCTTGGGACTGGGGAACCAGGTTCGAGTCTGGCATCGGCTCAACATCCTGCGATTCTGGGCAAATCACTTAATCTCCCCGTGTCTACCAAAAATGAATGTGTCCTGGTGCAGCGTAAATGGTGCTCATGTAAAGCGCTCCAATACCTTCGGGTCGAGTTCGCGCTATATAAAACTGCACAAAAAAAATAAAGAACTGATGAGCTAATGGCAAGAAACATTTCACATTTGAAAACTGTCTTTTTCACCCATTTAGCCCTTTTAGAAGTGTTCGCTGGTTTCACCTTGATCATCTACTTGGAGGATCACACACACGCAATATTAAAATGCATTTGCTTTTATAGACAAGGGGGTAAAATGGACATTACAATGTTTATCTTTTCCTCAGATCTTCAGTATTTTTTTTAGAAGGACGGGCGACATTCCTGTGTTTTTATAGGGGGAAGTAGTAAATGTGCTTAGACCTCTCCATATATCTGGTCATATGTCCCAGGTTCTACTTTTGAAGTAAGAATGGCTTTCAAACTTATATTTAGCAAATATTCATATATTTTAGTTTTTGTTAAATACAAAAATCTGTCAAATGTTGTAAGTGGCTAACATTTAGCTCCATGCAAATGAGGGAAACACTGTGCCTCTGAGCCTATGCCATATTATGGACACGTGCATAGAGGCAAAGAGGCCATCAGGAGATGCACTGACTGTGTGCCACAAATCGGAGGCGCACAGTCAGTGCACCCCAAAAGAGGGAAGGGAGCTCATTGAAGCCCACCCTAAACATCCACCTGCAGGCACTCACTGCATCCGCCTGTAGGGGGATCTCTCCGCCCCTTAAAAGAGCAGGCCAAGTGCCACCCGCACTGTGAAAGGTAAACCGCCTGCTTCAATCAGCCTGTCCATCTTTCACTAAAGTGTTGCCTCGGGCAGTGCATTAAAAGTGATAGGGCACACTGCCCCTATCTGCACATTGTGCACCTACTTAAAGGTGCGCCACATCACAAACCGGGATAGTGCACTCTTACTACTAGATTTACCCTGGCCTTGAACCCTTAACCTTCAGACTGAAAGTCTAACACCTTAACCATTAGGTCACAAGTGTCTCTCCTTGTCCGTGACATGATCACCCTTACCAATGCACAGGCTTACGTTTGTTGCGTCATAAACCATTCTCTATGAATATAGTGGCTATTATTGTTATATTGCAAAACGTGTTGTGCAACTGCATAACCACGTGTGTTTGCCCTGAAGAAAGCTGGATTTCAGTGCAGCACGTTTTTAGGTTGAGCCTAGAGTAGCGCGCAAGCGGTGCTTCTGGCGAAGCATTATGTAGGGGATTCCAAAAGCTGACCAGACGCTCGTGCGTCATGGCCTTTTTCGGGCGGTTACCCGCGCGGCCGACATCTGTTTCGCATTATCGTGCCCAGACGCGTGCGCGATAATTGGAAACACATGCCGGGAAAAGGCCATGACGCACGAGCGTCTGGTCAGCTTCAAAGCCCAGGCTGCCGCGCTCGCCCCGCTCCTCTCTTGTTTTGAAGTAGTATCGATTATGTTAGCGCCGTCTAGTTCCATTAGAAATTTCAGCTAAACCCGGTATTTACCAACTTCAGTTTCTTCCATTAACTGTTACTATTTCCATCTTAGGGTCGATCAGCTGGCAACACTGCTGCGTTCGATTGGCCAGCTGTCATCTTCGCTATTCCACAAACGGCTGGCTGTCACCTTTGTAATATTTTGATAGGATATCTGTCAACGTTACTGTTCTTCCATAGGTCGCCGTGGAAACAGGCACTGCAATTGGTTACCCGGGCCGCATGCGGTACTTCGTGATTGGCTCCTCCCTCCTCCGCCGGTGATAATGATGGCGGCTCCCGGGCCGCCGCAGCTACCTCTTCCTCCCCACCTTTCACCAGCGTGGGCCCGCCAGGTGCTAGGTGGGACGAGCACTGTGCTCTTCGACTGTGACGGGGTGCTATGGGAGGGCGAGCACGCGCTGCAGGGGGCGCGAGAGGTGGTGAGGGCGCTGCAGGCGCGGGGCGGACCCGGCACCGCCATCTTCGTATCAAACAACAGCCGCCGTAGTCGTGCCGAGCTAAGCCAGCGCTTTCGTGAGCTGGGCTTCTGCGGTGTGCGAGGGCCGGAGGTCTACACCTCGGGCCACTGTGCCGCCCGCTACCTGCGTGCTCGGCTGCTCGGGGGCGGCGTAAGCGCGGAGGAGGGGTTGAGGAGAGGCAGCCAGGGCATTGAGGGGATCAAGCAGGGTCCCCCAGATTCCCAAAGACCCAAGGAGACTCCTCTGGTGCCACAGGAGGATGGACAGGGGTCCAGGGACACTGATCAGGAGGCACAAGCCCAAGGGTCCTTTACAGTAGAGGGAGAGTAGAGGGCACATTTAACCAGCCAATCGAGCCAGCAAGAGGGGGCGCTGGACAACAAGGTGGTCCACGGGGCCTATGATCTGCAAAGGATGCCGAGTAAAGACGAACAGGACTCTGCAAGGGGGTCACGCGCTTTTCACATCACAGGTGGTGGCCCACAACAATGCCCTCTGCGGCAGCCTCAACAGCAGCAAAGACCATCCAACTTGCAAGGAGGGGATGGAACAAATGTAGCGCCCATAGACTCTTCTTTCCTTGGAGAGAGTGGCATTGTTGAGCCAGAAGAAGACCTCCATGGAGAGCCTGCGCCAGACGCTCCTCTGGTGTTCATGATTGGAGGTCCTGGGCTACTCCGGGAGCTGCGGAATGCTGGCCTGAGAGTGGTGGGCGAGGAAGACAGCGACGCCACGGTCAGTGCAGTGCTGGTGGGCTACGACGAAGAGTTCACTTTCCGCAAACTGAGCCGCGCCTGTACCTACCTAAGGGACCCCAACTGCCTGCTGGTGGCCACTGACCGTGACCCATGGCACCTGTTGAGTGGAGGACGCTGCACCCCTGGTAAGAATGCTCCTCTGGATGCCTCTGTTGAGGCCACTGTCAGTTTGACAGTTTTAAGTTGAACAAAGTATGGGTTACGGCCGAGATTTGTTAAATTTCTACCTAGCCTTAGACAGTTGCATGGGTTTTACACGCTCTTATGATCAGTTTAAATGAAACCAAAAAATGTAAGTTTAACAAAATGATTATTATGAGTATTGTTTCTATGTCCCAAAGATCCGTTGTGGGTACCCTTTTCGTGGATTACGTCCTTGTCAGTAGGGAAGGAAAAGGAAGCAATCAAACTATTGTCATAAGTAAACACTGCTTCCTGTTAAGGATGGTCTGTCAGGTGGAGATGCTTAAATGGCACTCGGAAATACTGCTACCATCTCGTGCATGTTTGGGATGAAATCGGGGAAAGCAATGGGTAGCAGTGCTACACCTGGATTACCCTTTGTACCAATAGCACTGCTTTTGCGGCCTGCAGTCTCCGGGGCAATAAAATCTGACAAAGGGTCAGAAAATAAATGTAGCTTTAAGAGCCCTGTATTATTTAGTTTCCATCGTGTTTACTTCTTCTTGTGTATCAGCAGCAAATAAGATGCGGTAGAGGGGATAAAATGTGGGCCCAGGGTTCACTCTCTGATGTTAAAGGGTATGGAATATCGCTACTGTTGCAGCTAGCATTTTTAGTAATGAACATGTATAGAATTGCTCTAAAAGGCCCTTTTGCCAGGGCGAAGGTATCCTAGACCGAACTCTCCAGGTTTACTAGCCATCCACAACCTCTGCCTATTTTGTAAGTCCTCCCCTCCGAGTGGTATGTCCACTCAACTTGTATGAGAGGTACTCCTGATATAGTTGCACCACACTTATTCCTGATCACCAAATGTTCTAAAATGTGTCCCCATATAATATATTTGGTTAATGCCCATGCTAGCAGTAAAGCTTCTAGAAAGGGAGAACCTGCAATCAGTCGACACACGAGACATGGAGTGGACACACTCATACCACAGCACTTTGATTCCACACAAAACTCAAAATGATATATTAATCCCGTTGAAATAATACATATCTTTGATCATCATAAAAACTAAAACAATTTCGTTGTCTAATTTGATCAGCCCAGACTGTGATCTATACAACAGCTGCTAATATTTCTATTATCTAATGTGTTATTTTCATATGTGTTATTGGTGGGGGTTAATTTTGCCAAAACGTTTTGCATGCCCATTGGAAGAATCCTACAATTTTGGTTAAATCTGAGTACCTCACCGTATTGGTGTCTGGTTGCGTTTCATTGATAAGGTATTTATGCTTTAGCTTGAGAATTCCATTAACTTCATGCCTTGCAGATCGGCATAAAGCAATACATTCTGACAGGAAGAATGCCATCTATCTGCGTTTCATTGATATCGTATTTATGCTTTAGCTTGAGAATTCCATTAACTTCATGCCTTGCAGATCGGCATAAAGCAATACATTCTGACAGGAAGAATGCCATCTATCTGCGTTTCATTGATATCGTATTTATGCTTTAGCTTGAGAATTCCATTAACTTCATGCCTTGCAGATCGGCATAAAGTAATACATTCTGACAGGAAGAATGCCATCTATCTGCTCAGCTGTTGGCCTGGTATTCATGAAAGACAGCATGAAGAGACACTTATAAGAATCCCAATTTTCTGTATTTTTCCACTTTTAAAAATAAATGCAGACAGAAAACAAACGCCAATAGCTCTAGATAAACACTTATAAGGTCCCAAAGGCGAGACCTATTGGCTATGCCAATGCTTGTTTATCATGAGCCAGCTTCACGCCCCCTCACTCAAGCCCATTTAGCAGCATGATACACCCTGCTCTTTCCTTGAATGGCACTATGGGGCCTATAATAAAATCCCGCGACCAGTCCTGCCTGCGACGGAATTGCAGTTGAGAGCAACACCCAGCACAAGGAGCCTTATTCACCTTTAAGTCAGGATCACTCCCCGGCCCCCAATCTGACCAGAACCTGGGGCTTATTGAAAACTATGATCAAACACCTTGCTACAGCCAACCAACCAAAATATAATATAGTATGACCCCACGTGGCCCTTTAATACTACTACCTTGGAGATGGTTAATGGCTCCTTCGAATAAAATGCTTTTCTTGTTGTCCAACTCAGGGACATCTTAAGAATGTTAGGGGTTCTATGCCAAACATATTTTAGGGGAACCATTCAGAAAATCTTTGAATTTATTAACTTTTTTAACTCATTCACACTCTCTTAGGCCAGGTCACCAACAGTTCCATCTTATGAAATATTGGGGCCCTGGGTACAATCATATTTTCGGGATCCTAAATTTATACTTAGTCAGTGGTACAAATTACATATCATTTCTCCATATGGATTCCTGGGTAAGGAAGAAGGACTACAATTTACAAGAGCCCATCTGATTAGCAGTAATACAAAACCAGTTGTTCAAACACAGAAGACAGACTTGAACATCAGTGCACTCAAACTAAAGAAAGATGTTAAGGATTTAAAAAATGACAGCCATGCAGGATGTATTGCTGTCTTTTCATGATTATTTTATGCCATCAATACAAAGTTTTAAACATCTAAACATACTGCATCCTTTGAGGTAGACTTAGTTGGGGTCAGAACAGAAGTCACAGGCTCTGACTTTAGAATACTGAGCTTGGTTCATATGAATCTAATCATACACATTTAAGCTTTTGACAGCTAATCTATGTCTCAGGTTACACAGATAGTAACAAAGGCCCAGACTTCACACAGCAAAGCTATTCTAAAGTTATACACGTATAACTCGCAGACTCGAGTATCTTCTCCTGGCAGTTGGAGCCATCTTTTAAAATATGTCCTCTGATCTATTCCTCATGTTACATAGATTGTACAAATTCAAACCCTTAACAGCAGATCTAGTCCACACTCTACACAGATCTCACAGATTCAACCCTCAGACAGCAATTCTGTCACTTGTATATGTGGCAGCAAAACCATCCCGCAAATTACGTATATCTTACAGACTCAGGGCCTTATTTATAATTTGGCAGCCAGGATTGTCTTTGACAAATGTGCCGGATATCCCGTCCGCCATATTACAAGGTCATTATAGCCTTTGGTACCTGTAATAGGGTGGACAGGGTATTCGTCACATTTGCGATGGAGTATCCTGTCTACCAAACTCTAAATAGGGTTCTTAGCCTTTGGCTAGCAAGGCTCCGCTTGGATTACATCAAGTTTACATCCTCAAACATCTAAAAGCAAAACTACCCCTCAGGTTGCTCAGTTGTTAAAGGCTCAGAGCTCCTATTAGATAAATCTTACAGGTCCAGACATCAAGCATGTAACCTACATTTTAGGGTGCATAATCTTACCGGCTAAGATCACAGATATGGTTACATCATGTGACATAGATCTCACAGGCCAAGGATTTGTACAGTAAAGGTATACCCCAAGGCTGAAAGCTATATTTGAATGGAAAGTATGCAATAAATAAAAAATAAAAAATTTAAAAAAAGGTATACCCCAAGGTATTACAGGTTACAGTCTCAAAGTGAGACAGAGCAATATCTTACAGTTATATCACATGCTCAAGCATCAGACAGGTCACCTATACTTTCAGTTACACATATCTTACACATATACTTCTGACAGTAGTTTGACAGCAAAGCTATCCTTTAAATATTAATATGGAAACTATGTAGCCACTGGGGCGATAAATGCTCTCACATGTATACAACTCACTCACAATGAAGACTGGATTATGGATCACTGTTGAGGAAGTAAAATTTATGATGTCTACAAAAATGTTTTACAATGTAATGATCCATTTTCATAACATCCAAAATTAACTGGAATACAAACAAAATTGGTAGCCGCTATGTTTCAAGCTGCTTTTATTAGAGGTGTCTGAATCTGGCACTGAGACATTATAGCATTGTTGGGATACGGGTCACAACCATTTTATGAAAAAGATCCCCTAAGTAAGCAGCAGTGCAACCTTCTCTCAAATGCAGAACAGGCATAGTGCAGACCACAGTACAGCAAACTAGGCCTGGGAGGAGCTTGCGGAGTTTCACTCCTTGGAATTCAACAGATTTACCGAAGAACTCCGCCAAATTCCACGGAGTTCCGTGAGCGGGCGGAGTATTGCTCGACAGCCACCCCTAGCAGGGCTCAGCTCCACTTCTGACAGTCAGGGGGTGGGGCCGCAATGCTCTGAATTGGGTCACTGGAACTAGCACAGTCGGCCTCACACAGAGGTAAGTGCTCTCCAGACACGCTTCTGCAATGGCAGCCCCTGTCGGAGCACAGCTGCTGCCAGGGAAGGCGGTGCTTGAATCACGCTCTGTTCCTTCCCCATGCCATGGCTCGCCTTGAGCTGCTTCGGGCTCTCCTGCAGCAGCGCAGGACTTGCAGCCGAGATTATTTCAATTTCAGCAGGAGTGCTGCAGTAGAGACTGCTGTACTTCGGCTGCATGTCTGGCTGCAGGGTTGCTGCCTTCTCCCACACAATCGGTCAGGGAACGGGGAAGCAGTGAGCGACGATGGCACAGAATGCACAAGAGATCCTAAATTTATCTCTAACCACTAGTATATGTAATAGACATTTGTACTTACTACCATTCCTATGTGATTTTAGAGTTTATCTGTTTGTATCTCTTCATTGAGTGACTTTACAACTTGTACATTTGCAATTTTTCCCTCCTTTCACTCCACTTGTATATATAACTCTAACCACTAGTATATGTAGTAGACCTTTGTACTTACTACCATTCCTATGTGATTTTAGAGTTTATCTGTTTGTATCTCTTCCTTGAGTGACTTTAGAACTTGTACATTTGCAATTTTTCCTCCTTTCGCTCCACTTGTACATTTGCAATTTTTTTCCTGCTTATATCTCTTATGTAACTTATGTAATCCAAAGTCCTTATCTAACGCAACTGGTTTTTTTGTAAAGCGCTCTGACCCCTTCGGGTAATGTTTGCGCTATATAAAATCGCATTAAATAAAATAAAATAAATTAATCATTTAAAATGTATTTACCAAACTAAATGTTACTCTGAAGGTTTCATGCCGCGCTTTGCAAGCATGTCTATAATGGGAAAAGCAAGAAGGTTCCAGCAAGCAAAACACTGTTGGCCATAAAGTCAAGGCTGGCTGAAGGTGCCAACTATATTTTTTTAATACAGCATTTCCTACCGCAGTTTTCGCAATTGTGTTGTAATGCACATAACAGATGTGGCGTGATACTGGCCAACTGGCAAGAATAGACAAACGTCTGTGGTATTTTCTCTCACACATCTAATACAACGACTGCTGTCCCCTTCGATCAGCATGCCCGTGACCAACATGTATCTAAGTGGCGCCAGTTCTTGGTCACACAACACGAGTCTCCAATACAATACACAGGGAGCCGTTCCAAGTATGTGCCCCACTCCCCACCTCATCCCGTTGTTTGTGTAATCTGACTTCCACCAGCCCCACTCCGCTGCTGTTTGCAGGACAGCGGCGGAGTAGAGGTTCCGGACCATACCACACAAACTCATTATATAGCACGCACCTTGAGCAGGATGCTGGGAGGTAGTTGGTGAATGTGCAAGCTGTTGAGGGCGATTCTCTTGAAGCCAAAATAATTGGAACCTCCACACTGCTCCTCGGAATGCCAGTGTTGGTCATCATTGGCGCCACGGGGCAGCTTGAGTAGGGTGGCAGAGGGAAGGCCTGCTCCCTGGTTCCTACACACCATTTCCCCTCCAGTGACTGCAGTGGACAGTAGGGGGTGGCTCACCCCCTCCCCCACTTGCCACTGGTTTGACGACAGGAGAGAAACAAACCACACGTTCAATAGCAAGTCCTACTAATACTGGCAGTTACAGTCATAACACTAGACTGCACAAGTGAATGTTTCTCATTATTGGTGAACGTTGCAATGCCCAATCTGGCCTTTCCGGTGATCCGGCCATGACTGGGACCCATTCGACAGTGCTATATAGCATTATAGACATTCAGTCTTCGATACATGAGTCTGCACATGAGCTTCTGAACTACACTAGTTCATTATTCTATCCGGGAATAGAAACAGAACAACTTTACTGGTGAGCGGCGGGCGCGTTGGTAAACTCTGCTCCGCCGGCGATTGGCGGAGTTTTTTTGCCAAACTCCATGCTCCAAGCGGAGCTAAGAGAGGCAAAACTCCGTGGACTTTGCCGGTGGAGTGGAGTTTACCACCCACCCTTACAGCAAACACCTCTTGCGCATCCAGGCAGAAGTAGTGTAACGTCACCAGTGCAAGCTTCTCTTAGATACAGAAATTGGCAACTACAAAAAGGATTTGTGGGGAATAGCAATGCAAGTGTCCCTGACAGAAGGAAGCTGCATCAAGAGTTCAACGATCCCTCACACAGCACAGGGAGCAACCAGTGCAAACCTCACTCACACATATACGAGGTACAGTACGGACAGCAGCACTGAGAGGTACCTTGACACATGCAGCTGGTTCTTCACAGGGAGAGAAACCAAGCAAACTTCCCTCACACAAAGTAACAGAGTCTGTGAAAGTAGAGCGAGCAGCTGTGCGCTTCGCTTGTAAGTGGAATGAGGACTATGCACCGGACTGAATGTGTTTTGTCTTTACATATAGGAATATACTATTGAAAAAATTTAACTTTTAGCGAAAGATGCCCTCAGATTTATAATTGCTTAGGAAGCTTTGGTGATGGGAGAGAATGTATGCCACTTTAATATTGTTAAAAATTTGCTTAAGCATAAAGGATGTGAGTATGCAAAAACATATAAATATGTACCACACTTAGACCAGGCTCTAAATGTATTTACAATACATGTATCAGAAGACAGTATTGCAATATATGTTTCAATATTGTGATAATTGATGTTATCACAAATAATCTATCTGGTCCCCTCTCATACTCATAAGTGAGGCACTGTTTTGATTTAAAATAAACTTTTTATAGATGTTGCACAGAGTTAAAAAAAAATATTGTATGGCTCTGAACAGATTCCTAGTCTCCTCCTACCAAACAAATTAATCAAAATGGTTTTTAAAACAATCAGGGGCTTATTTATGAGCCCCTTGCAACACGTTTGCACCGCTTTTGTGTCATTTTTCGTGACACCGCGGCGGCGCAAATAATGCGCCACATTTCACCATATTTACAAAGTGGCACATCTAGGCAGATGCGTCACTTTATAAACCTCCGCGCCACATTATACCTGCGTCAGGTATAATGTCTGCAGGGTGGGCGTTCCCCCCGCAAGAAAGCCTTGTAGAAGTGGCACAGTGAAAGCTATCCGATTTCACTGCGCCACTTCTAGGACGCCACTGCGTCAAATCCTTACGCCTGCCTCATAGCAGGCGTAAGGGTGACGCAGTGCAATAGGTAAAGCCCTCCCCCATGCATTGCTGGAGTTGCGTCATGCTTACGACACAACTCCAGCAATGAATGAGTTTTGCGCCAACAGATACGTCAGGATTCCTGACGCATCTGTCAATCCTTGCGACATGGAGTGCCATACAGTAAATACGCGCATCCATGGTGTCGCAAGGAGGGTACAGTGAAAAGTGTTGCATCGCTGTTTTACCACAGCGATGCAACACTTTTCATAAATGAGGCCCTGAATGTTTAACAGCATTGGAGGTTTTCAGAGCGGTTCGTCAGGCAGAGCACTGCCAGCTCAGGCACGCAGCTGAGAATAAACCCCGGACTTCCAGGAGGTTCCAGTCTGCCAATGTCATGAAATGTCTCTGATAGTCCCGAGTCCTGTTGTGCACATGCCCGGCACAGCTCGTCAAAATCTTAAACCTTTCAGTGTTAGTAGGCATTGGCAAGCAAGGAAATTAAAACACATTGTTTAATGGATACTGGTCTTTTTTTAATTGATCCTTTAGTATACTCTTGTAAACACTGCCAGATCCGACCTCTGTCGAACAGAGAACCTTATATTTTTGGAACCCACAGGGAGTTTTCACTGAAACTTTCAACATCCCCCACAGGTCCAGCTTATTGCCCGTGACCTGCTGGTCCTTACTGTTCTATTTAAGAAAAAAACGTCAATAACCACATCACATACACACAACAAAGTGGTTTCAAACCATCACATAAATGTGTGCAACAAGAAAGAAAAAAGTGTGAGAAAAGGCCAGAAAGCACCTCCTGTACGCAAACCCAAGGAGCTGCTGGATGGTACTTGCCAGTATGGCCACGTTATCATCATCAGTTGCTTTCGTGGCCAAAAAGAAAAAGGGGGTGTGTGCTTAGACTTCCTCAGATGTGAGAAATCAAACAAGAAATTAATCAAAAAAAATGTGACAAACAACACTGAGAATGTATGACTCACTCAGTGCCCACTGGTCCCCAACCGTGAAAAGAGAAAAATTCTCACAATTGAAATGGGGTACCACTCACATGCAAAACATACTTTATTGAGTGCCGTGAGTGTCCTCAGGTTAAAAGAAAGGCATGTATATGGCCACTTTGACCCACGAAAGGCCAACATGTTTCGTTGCTAAACTTTTTAGGCAACTTTGTCAGGGCTGTCAGGGAAGCCAGTCTTCACCTCGTTCCTTTATCACACCAAATCTGTGGTTATTGACAAGATTAAAAAGAAAGAAGAATGTGCCAATCATGAACAAACCCTATGTACTTCATGCTCTTCAACACCCTATTTCAAAGAAAAGAGAACAAAGCCCCTCCACACAATCATATATTTACCGAGTGGTTGCTGTCGTCCCTCGTACCTGCAACCCACTTCAGTAAAGGATCCCGCGCCAAATGGTCACGTTTCACCATCCAGACTGCAATTGTCAGTCTCCATCTACAATGACATATACACTGAATGTCTCGTATGCAACAGCATACCTGCACACAATCATGTTACATGTGTATTCCCAGCACTGCCTTATGCTCACTGCCCCATCTCATTAGTGAACCACCTCGAGGCATCTGGGACCGATGTGAGGCCAAATACTCTCACAAATGTCTTATAATTTACTTTTGTGTCATCCCCTCATTTACTGGTCATCCTTTTGCACGCCCCAACTGCCGATTACTTAAGAGTCATAGTGCCATGTCAGCTGATAACCCATTGTTCAATAGTGTCACAGACCTTAGTCACACGTATAAATAAATGGCCCCTGGTATCAGTAATCAAATGTACAGCACATGGTCCTGCTAAGCCGACCCCGATGAAGATGTCACTGCCCATAGAATGCGAACAGTTCAGTGAGCCCCTCCCCACGCATGGAACCTCCTTACCGCTCTCGCGTGGTAGCCTCGGATTATCTCCTCCTTCCCGATCACTCGCTGTGGACGCCAGCACTGTTTTTAAAGGCGCCCAAACCCGGAAGCACGTGACGCGAAGACCGAGCCTCGGGAACATGTTCCCAAACACAGCGTCGTTAACGTGGCGGCCATCTTAAAATAATGTGGCACATTCATACAAATGCCTGGACAGACACCCCTTCAGACACAGATCATTATTTTTACGGGGCTGTATCCTATCTTTTCGGCAATATTAATAACAATCAAAGCAAATCCAAGTTGAAAAAAGGGAAAAATTGGGGATGTGTTTATTAAGTATCAAAATTGCATTCAAAACTGGATCAGCCATTTTCAAATGGTGTAACAAATTCACCAATATACCAAATTCTTATCAACAAATGAATGACATCCCTAAGGGCAGGAATTATTATTTTAAGGCTCAATCATGATCTCTCAGACCATTATTTATAAAAACTGTTTCAAAAGTGACAAGTAGGGAGTTACTTATTTTATATCAGCCCCTTATCGATACTAGATTCAGTTCCCCAACGGCAGACACAGGTGTTATTAGATATTAGTCATAATTTCTCAGACTGAGCATTATTAAAGCCCATCTCTTATCAAAAAGGGGGAGTGCTTTTAATTCTCATATTTCATCAATACTCCTTACCCCTCGGCCTGCCCTAAGTTCATAGGTGGAAAACCCAGAACTTCAGATGCTCATCACCCCTTTCTAGGGGAGCCCCTACACAGACCTTTCAGGATCACAACTGGCCCTACTGCATGCCTACTCTATTCCATTCAATGGAAACATTCAGGCCCATACGGTCAACTTTCTCGGTGAAAATCCATCTAGCCTCTTTTCTGGCCAAGATGTCATTGATGTTATATTTCTCACCCACCACCCTCTCCAACACTGTCCATTTCAGATCCCTGAAATTATGTTTTAATTCCCGGAAGTGTTGGACAAGGCGTGTAGTCAACTTCCCTGCTTTCAAAGTGCTCAAGTGCTCTTGTATCCGCACCTTCACTTTCCGTGACGTAAGGCCTATGTAATGCAACCCACACACACACGTAATCCTATAGACAACGTGTGTGGTGTTGCAATTACTAAACTTGTTGAGGTACCATGTTTTTCCACTCACAAGCTGGACACTTTTTGTCACTTCGGTCAGAACGCACACCGAACAGCCACCACACCAATAATGTCCTGTCGGTAGGCCTGACTCCTTCTTCTGTTGGATCGGGCGTGTGTGGACCAATCTATCTTTTAGATTGGGAGCCCTTCTAAAGGCAAATCTAGGGGGTGGCATTTTCTTTCCCCCAGTATCCAACAGTGACCAGTGTTTCCGTATTATCTGTCTGATTTTAGTAGACAGTGGGTCAAAAGTTGTTACTACAGGTACACACTGGTCTTTTTGTTTGTCCGACCTCTCCAGCAATGCTTCACGGGGTGTATTTAGGGCACGCTTACGGGCTCTCTTGACCACTTTATTAGGATACCCTCTATTCTTTAGTTTCAAGACCAGATCTTCAGATTGTTCCATGAATGCTCCCGTCGAGGAGCAATTCCTGCGGTATCACAAGAACTGCCCCACAGGCAGGTTATCACGAAGTGCTCTGGGGTGAAAGGATCGGTAGTGCAACAGGGAATTCCTATCAGTGGGCTTCTGATGGACGGCCGTCACCAGTCCGTTACCATCTGCTGTAATATCTACATCCAGATATACAGCTGAGTCCTTACTGACGCTCCAAGTGAACCGTAAGCAATCATCTTGTACATTCAGCCATGATAAAAATTCCAATAGCTGGTCCTCTGATCCAGTCCAGATACAGAGAACATTGTCAATAAACCTCTTCCAGAGAGCAATTTTCTCCTGGAAGGGGTTGGAAACATGATAGACCACATTCTCCTCGAACTGGCCCACATAAATGCAGGCCAGACTCGGCGCGAATGTTGCCCCCATCGATGTTCCTGACACGTGGAGGTACATCTGGTCCTTGTATGCAAAGAAATTTCTGGTAAGAGCTAGTTCTATGCATTGCAGTACAAATGATAGAGGGACATCGTAAAACCATTCTAATGCCCCTAGAGCACGCGCTGCTGCCACCAGCGTGGCATCTTGGGGTATGCTGGTGTATAAAGACTCAATGTCTATTGTTACCAGCAACTGTCTTGATGGATCATACTCAACTGTATTCAAGATATTCAGGACATCAGTGGTGTCCTGCACAAATGATGATTGCGTAATCACAGACTCCCTCAAAAAAAAGTCTGCAAACTGGGACAATGGCTCAAATACTGATTGAATCCCTGAAACAATCGGGCGGCCTGGCGGCGGGTGCTGGGCTTTGTGGATCTTCGGCAAGATGTAAAACGCCGGCATTCTAGGTCTTACATTCACAAGGAAGTCAGCCTCCTTGTGAGTTATCCACTTTTTCTCCTTAGCGTCCGCCACCAAGGCCCCAATAGTCTCTTGGAGTTGGGATGTTGGATCACGTGCCAATGGTTGGTAGTTTGTGCGCACTTCAAGAAGCCTCAAGACTTCTTTCTCACAATCCTGCGTATTGAGCACTACCACCGCACCGCCTTTGTCGGCTTGCTTTATTGTTATTAACTTATTGTCCTGCAATGACTTTACCGCCATCGAATCAGTCCTACTCATATTGCAAGAGTGGAGTGTATCTTGTGACTCTTCCAAAGCCTCAATATCATGGAGTATTCGTTGCTCGAACACGGCCACCTCAGGACCAACTGATGCACTAGGAGGACAAAATCGCGAAGGGCGATGTAGATTAGTAGCAAACACTGATGGTGCTTCCACCTCCTGGTTCGCAAAGAACTTGTGAATCTTAATCTTTCTCATCAATTCGAAAAACTCAATTCGACATTTGAAAGTGTCATGCTTAGGTGTCGGGACAAACCCCAGGCCATTGTTCAGAACTCTCGACTCCTCTGCAGAGAGTGAGTAATTGGAGAGATTGATAACTATGTCTCCAGTGTCGGGTGCAGGGGTATACAGTGTCTGTTGTACATTATTCAAAGGGTTGATTGCTGAGGTGTCCTGCCTCTGCTGCGCGTTATGCGGGGTGAGTATGCCTGCCATGCTTGTTGTGGGTTGGACCTTCCCCTGCCTCTTCCCCTCTGCGCCCCTCCTCCCCTGTTGCCCGTCTGACCTTGGCCCAAAAAAGATCTTAAAAGTGCGTCTAGATCCTCGTTGGCTCTACTCTGTGGTGTGAACCTAACCCTGCTCTGATTAGATGTAGATGGTTGTTCACCCAAATCCTCCTCCTCACTGCTTGTGTTGTTGAATGTCAAATTAAAGGGAGTTCTCCTTGCCTGTCTACGTCCTCCTCTCTGAAATTTCTGAACCTGTGGCTGTTCTGGAGTCTGATAGTACTTGTCCTCGACGTATGGAAATGCCCACTCGTGTGTAAACCTGTCTAAATTCCGTTTAAGACCTTTAATTTTCTGGTTTACCATATATGTTTTGTAGTCCGCCAAGTCACTTTGAATGCGGTCTAATTGCTCCTTAACGTCAGTGATAGTCGTATCACCCTTGATGGCTTCCTCTAACTCGAGGATTTCTTTCAACAACTCTTCACTAAGCCTCTTAGCTATGTTTATAATTAAGATTAACCAGTCCTGAGTGCACTTATTAGCTATATACCTCCAGTCCACTTGGAACTGTTTATCTTCCAAGAAGATCTTCGGTTCAATTCTGACAAGCAAGCTTGGTGGAGCTGCACCTACCCGGAGATATTCAGTCATTAACGCCCCGTGCAGGGCTACACGAATCTGGCGTTTTCTAGTATTGGTTAATTTATCCCACTCTTCCCTAGCTGTTGTATTGCTAGTCAATGAGGCAATGTATACTCCTCAATAAGATGTAAAGGGATCCTTTAGGATGCTCCTCTGAAAGATGTAAAGGGATCCTTTAGGATGCTCCTCAAAAAGATGTAAAGGGATCCTTTAGGATGCTCCTCAATAAGATGTAAAGGGATCCTTTAGGATGCTCCTCAAAAAAATGTAAAGGGATCCTTTAGGATGCTCCTCAAAATTTTTTAAAGGGATCCTTTAGGATGCTCCACAATAAGAAGTAAAGGGATCTTTTAGGATGCTCCTCAAAAAGATGTAAAGATTTCTTTTAGGATGCTCCTCAAAAAGATGTAAAGATTTCTTTTAGGATTCTCCTCAATAAGATGTAAGGGGATCCTTTAGGATGCTCCTCAGAAAGATGTAAAGGGATCCTTTAGGATGCTCCTCGACAAGATGTAAAGTAATCTTTTAGGATGCTCCTCATAAAGGGATCCTTAAGGATGCTCCTCGACAACATGTAAAGGGATCCTTTAGGATGCTTCCCAATAAGAAGTAATGGGATCATTTAGGATGCTCCTCAATAGGATGTGAAGGAATCCTTTAGGATGCTCCTCAGAAAGATGTAAAGGGATCCTTTAGGATGCTCCTCAACAAAATGTAAAGGGATCCTTTAGGATGCTCCTCAAAAAGATGTAATGGGATTCTTTAGGATGCTCCTCAAAAGATGTGATATCATTGTTGGATCGAATACATGCGTTTATATCCTGTTAGTCCTTCCCAACCCAGATCTCTTGACTGGGGGTGAATGATTGGATTTGTTCTGCATTCCGTTCATCAATTGTGGGTCCTTTTGCTTCCTCGCCATTAGTGCGCCGAGTATGCCCAGACATGGGTCCCGGGCTCACTGTGCCACTGGAATCAAGCTATCCTGGCTGATGAGGGGTGAAACCCCGAAACCGGTCCCAGGATGCTTGTTTCCGGTTCCAGGGAGGACCTGGCTTGGCAGTTCGGGCTGGACTGTTCCCATGAGGCACAGGGTCAAGACTGATTTGCATATGGCCAGGTCTAAACTGGGGTGGCATGGTGAGCAAAAGAATGATGGATTTAACCCATATCTCTTGACTGGGGGTGAATGTTTGGATTTGTTCTGCATTCCGTCCATCAATTGTGTGTCCTTTTGCTTCCTCGCCATAAGTGCGCCGAGTGTGCCCAGACATGGGTCCCGGGCTCACTGTGCCACTGGAATCAAGCTATCCTGGCTGATGAGAGGTGAAACCCCGAAACCGGTCCTAGGATGCTTGTTTCCGGTCCAGGGAGGACCTGGCTTGGCAGTTCGGGCTGGACTGTTCCCATGAGGCACAGGGTCAAGACTGATTTGCATATGTCCAAGTCTAAACTGGGGTGGCATGGTGAGCAAAAGAATGATGGATTTAACCCAGATCTCTTGACTGGGGGTGAATGTTTGGATTTGTTCTGCATTCCGTCCATAATTGTGTGTCTTTTGCTAAATGCAGAGTGAGGCATACTCTTACGCACTGCTTTATTAACACTGAGGAAGTGGGGCATGGGTCACAAGCAGTGGGGGCTCGTACAGGTAAGAGCGGTGGGGTGGGGTGGGGTGGGGCGGGGCGGGGTGGGGGAAGTTGACAGACGACAGGATAAGTAATATTAAATAAATAAAACCACGTACTTTGTGTTCACAGCATCGGCGACACTCTTGGAGTAGCTGGGTGTGTTACAAAACATATTCATTCACTCATTCATTCATTATTTATTCATTAATTCATGATCACACTGAAGTAGTAAGATGCAAACTGGACAAAGAAGTAAGAGGGGGAAGATGGAGGGGCCATTTCCAGATTGGCCTTTGGAGCACTTCACTGTATCACCCATTGGGGCGGGTCCCGAAAAGACAAGGGCCAGCTTAATCTAATTCACCATATGTCCTAGCCAGAAGGTGCCTCAGTGAATGATGTTATTGCTGAGGAGTTGAAAACTGCATACTATGCTTCAGTAGACACCTCCATGGCAGCGGCGGCTCCTCCGCTATGGCAGAGGAGCGTCTCCTCACCCCAGCCCCCGACAGCACTCTCAAAAACTTGAAAAATAAAACGGGTATAAAACCCGCTTTATTATCATTTTATTTTTCTTGTGCCGAGTCTTGAGGGTGGGGCAAGGGTGATGACAGGCTGGAGGGGGAGTGTTGGGCACTGCCTTCACTGCGGATGTGGGTTTGCACGGCCGTCTCAGGCCGGCCAAACCCACATGTGCAGTGAAGCTCTCTCCGACCCTAGCTGCATTGCCGGGTTGGAGAGAGCAGGCACAGGCTCCAAGTCGGTCTAGGAGCGCAAATCATCGGCGCTCAGGCCAATCCTGAAGCTGCTCTCACAGATGAGAGCAGCTTCAGAATTGGCTGCAGGGCAGTCTGGGAGCCTGTGCCTGCCTGCAGTGGAGAGGAGAGGAGCAGAAGTTCGCGATCCTGGAGGGCAGCAGGTAAGTTATTTTTTTTTTTTTTTTATTTGTCTCCGTCATACACCGATCCCCTCCTCCGCCCTGCCCCTTTTCCCTGACACGAGCCGCTCCTGCTTTATGGCAAAGTGTGATGCTAAGTCTGTGTTTCATCTTTTCCGGTGCACCAGGCTGATTTTTATTCGTTGGGTATCCAGTTTGGTGTTCAGTTTTATGATGATAAGGTCCTACCTATGGGCTGTTTCGTGCCTTGTTTGAGAAGTTTAGCACTTTTTTGCAATGGCTGTTTACACACAAATCAAGTTGAGATCTGGTTACACCCTATTTGTCTCCTTCTCCTTTACAGAAAAATCATCAAAGCACATTCCCAAGACGCCCTTAATATTTTTCGGTAATTGATCGAGGGTATTGGAAGTCTCTTAGTTCCCCCTTAATACAAGTTTAGCATCATTGGGGCATATGTATGAACCGTTTTTCCTGTTCGCAAACGGGCCGATTCTCAGAATCGGCCCGTTTGCGATCTGGAAAGCCTTTGGGATGTATCATCCCAAAGGCCCTCGCAAAATAGGGAATCGCAAAAGTTGCGATTCCCTATTTTGAGAATGCATTTAAGGAATCGCAAATTGCGATTCCTTAAATGCAATTCCGGAAGCACCTTGGTTGTGCGATTTTGCCTTAAGAAATCGCAAATTACCACCAACTTCAAGTTGGTGGTAATTTGCGATTTTCCTAAAAATTCACTTTTTTGCATTTTTCAAAGTGGCATGTGGCGCACATACATGCCCTTAGGGCATGTATGTGCCCCACATGTGCACCCATGCTTATTTCAGGGGTGCAACAGGGTGTCCTTTGACACCCTTGCACCATTGAAATTGCAGTCGCAATTTGCGAGTACCTAATGGGTACTCGCAAATTGCGAATGTCTTCCCATTCATTCCTATGGGCCTCTAGGCCCATAGGAATGAATGGGAAGGTATTCCTTAATTGCGAATCGCAATTTGCGATTCGCAATTAAGGAATACGTAGGATTCGCAAATTTATTTGCAAATCCTACATACATCGCGTTTTGCGATTCTCAAATAGCGATTCGTAAAAAATCGCTATTTGAGAATCGCAAATGCCATTTTTCATACATATGCCCCCAAATACACAAACAACAGAAAGGGGGTCAGTCAACTTTTGCAAAGGGGTTTTCACTGCACGGGAACACGTGTGGCTGCACTTTTAGTAACTATTGATCCATTTGAGCTAGAAAAGATTTTTTTGTTAAAATCTGCAGATAGTGCAGCAGATTATGGATTATGCAGCAAATGCTGCAAATCTATAATCATGCAGAAAACACTGCGGCTACAAAATCACATTATTAAAGTGGCCCCTAGATATAGAGCATAGATGGAACACAGAGTCTTATTATGTATTCTGGAACATTAGGCCTTAAAAGAAGTGCATTCTTTTAGCGCTGTTTTTGATTTATTTGAGCTAAAAATATGCCTTCAGCTCAGGCCTATAACTCAGGTGGAGGGCTTTTAACAACCGGTATAGTCCTCAATAGCCAGCTATAATGCTGTGTTGAATTTTTAATCGGAATATACAAAGAAGGTGAACTTTTTGCTAACACGTTTCCAAAACTTCTCTGCTCATAGTTAAAAACATGGGCATATGAGAGCACCCTCCTTGTGCCTGCAACAGAGATTTTGGCAGCTGAAGCCTAGTCTTTCTGCATTACCAGGGAGTATTTGGTAGACCATGAATGCAGCCTGAAAGAAACAGAGCTTCTATGTTGGCTCACACTTGAAAGACCCCATTTCTGTATAAATACATAGCTTAAAAATATAGTTTCTCTCATAAATTTAATTTATAACAACTTTTTGCGAGGACTGGAGTGGAGCCAGGTCTGCATGCACACCATGGAGTCACCAGGAGCTGTGCTGTAGAACAATGGCGTCAGTGTTACTAACCTGAGTCACTACGTATCTTATTCAATGCATGACAGGTGCCACGAGTGAGTGAGTTCCAGAGTTTTCCCACAGCAACCACATGGCGGCAAGAGTGGACAGCAGAGAACTGGATGCAGTTACGGAGCCCTTTCTGTACTCAGGGCGGGCCCAGACATTTAACATGTGTGCGGCCTACTGCGCCATAACGCTGGCGAGCCACGTCTGCTGTTGCATAGACATAGAAGAAGTACTATGTTGCATTAGAAGCATTGTAGCCACAGGACTGCTTGCTTATTTTTAGGTGGCCGTCAAACTCTTAAATTGGGGATAGGAATTAATGAATAAAAATTGTTACATTAAATAACTTTTAATAAACCACACTGTAACAGTGGTACTGGATCAAACTTGGGGTTAATTTAACTTCATGCATTATTTGTGATGCTCCCTTCAGAAAACTACACTGTGCAAACCTTGAGCTAACAGTTACAGTAGAAGCTCAAGGAGAAATCACAAGCCACAGTCTTAATAACTATTTAAAGACCATAGATCCTGGTATCTTAGTGCTGATCCGAGCAAGTGTCGGAACCATGAGTCTAACCTGACCCTGCTGTAATACTGCAACCCCACTTTTGCTGCAGTTAACAGTTGCACAGTACCGGCAGGTTGCAAACTTTGCATGCGTAATTACCAGTACCATGCGGTAACACCTGACCAGCACCGTGCAATTATTATGAGTAATGGAGATTAACTTTGCAGACCAAATTTACCAGTCAGAAATCCATATGCAAATTCCAATTCCTTGGGGTTTAACACTCCCATATATAACTTTCTCTACGCAGGTAATAAATGGGAGGCGGGGCCTGTGCATTGTGGGGCAATGGGTGCACCGGTCAGGCAGTTGGCTGACAGTGGGGCGAAAACCATGCTCCCTTGCGCACTACGATGGGGCTGGCAGTGGGCTAGACCAGGCTTATGCCAGCAGTCCCTGCCCGATCCTTATGTGATTTCACCAGCTGGATTTTCTGGCTGGTAAATTTGTCTAATTTTCTCGCACCCGGTAAATCTGGGTATGAGAATACCGAGTCAGACGTGATAAGCTAGAGGGGTATCTGCAAAGGGGAACTGATCTGGCCGACTTATAATCAGGGTCTTAAGGATGTGGGAAGGAACTTGTCTGGGGAATAACCTCACAAGAACAGTGTGATGTGAAACCCCGCCTCTCTTAGTGTGCTCAGGGACTCTGCAAACTGAACATGCCATCTTCAGCCTCTTCTACTGCAGCATCTGATGCCCTTCCCCAGCCACAGTGGCAACAATTGTGCCACACGCTGTCTAGGACTGAGCTTACCCCATGCGCGGCCTACTCAAGAATTAGCCCTTACGCACAATCTCACCAGCCTTGTGCACCAGGCGCATCCTCTCATCTCTTTCTATATCCAGACTCGATGCTTAAAATGTAAAAAAAAAAAAAAAGTGCATGGGCCAGAAGTTTTCCTTAGGAGCCTACTGCAGGCACTGCTTCATTCTGTGTTGCTCAACCCCAAGGCTGCCTTGGCTTGACTCCACCTCTTTCTTCTACTACCCTCTGGGGCACCTTTTCTCACTCTTGTGGGTTTTTTCTATCCCTGCTTTCCCCTTTTTCACTGTTTGTCTCTCTTTCTCTTCCTCTGTTCTCCCTTTTCTACCTTGCTCTCTCTTGCTCTGAGGCAAAGCCTGATGATAAATAGAAGGCCTGTTATTAGGAATGAGTGCTGGGACCCACCCCCTTAACCACTGTCCCTGTTCCTCCAATGATAATCCAGCAGTGCCACCCGGTACCATCCAAAGAGTGGTGCCACCACAACCACGTGGCTGCCATCAGTAGCCATCTTCATCCAGCCAAGGTGTCTGGAGCCCGGCCACATCCTACATCTCTATCCCGACAGTCCGACAAGCTCGCTGTCCCCGGCCAGCAACAGCCAGCTACTTATGCCTGATCTCACCGGTCCTTCGCAGCGTTTCTAGCTCCCTCCCACAAAAGAGAGCCGAAGTAAAAAGCATGGCTTAGCCCTTTCTGAACTTTAACTGACAAAAAAAATAAGCATTGGTAAAGCGAATAGTTCTTGCCTATGCAAGATCTATTGACTTTGTTAATGTTTTTAAGACATGTTGCACAGCAGCATGGGCTGCGATGCAGTATGCTTAAAGTCAAGAAAAAAAGCGCTATGATGCGGCCACAGCACTTTTTTAAGTCATGTTGCACATTAGCCCGCGCTACTATGCAATATGTTTTAAAAAAAGCAGTGGGGGGGAACAATACGATGGGGAAGAAGGACGGAGCAATAATAACTAGGCCTGGGCAGTGAGCTCCACTCCATTCGCAGAGTTTGCAGAGTTTTTCGCACTCTGCGCTCCGTGGAGCTCGTAGAGTACCGAAAAACTCTACGTAGAGCGGAGTTTTTTTCCGCCAACATTAAGTTGTTGAGCGCGAGTGAGGAAAATCCAACGCTAGACCACCTCCCAGTGAGATTTCTCAACGCGCGTGGTCGCGGTTGGTCGCTACCGCTCGCATTGAGAAACATTCAGTTCACATTGAGGAACCTGCAGCTCAATTAGAACTTCTACTCGAGCAGCAGAAAGAAGCAGCGCCCTCTTGTGCTGTGTGTGATGCAGTTCTCACTGATTTTATAGCTCAGGATAAACACCTGGCACTAAAAATCTGCGCGAACGGCGTGAGATAATGGACTCCGCCGCTTGCGGAACTCCGAATAGCGCTGTAGAGTTTTTTTGTCACTGCGGAACTCTACAAACTTCGCCAAGGCCTGATAATAACAGACAGTGGAAGGAGGGGGGGTACGGGGAAAACAAAACGAGGGAGGTCCGGGGGAGGAGGGAGGAAGTACCAGGACGAGGGCAGG
The DNA here is from genome assembly GCA_963921515.1 of Calotriton arnoldi. NCBI lineage: Eukaryota > Metazoa > Chordata > Amphibia > Caudata > Salamandridae > Calotriton > Calotriton arnoldi. The sequence goes on from CAWUFW010011476.1 coordinate 447,736, forward strand.
TGGAGTGGGAGAGGGAAAGAAGAAAGAGTACCTCCATCACAATGCGAGCAGCGAACTGGCACTAATTAAGTTGAGTCAATCTGTGCTTGGGTGGTGCTCGACAGAGAGGACTGGATGTGATGTTTGATGTGTGCAAGCCAATTAGGAGGCTGCAAAGAAGAGTGACACTGAAGAAAACAAATGCTAGGTAATCAGCAGGCTACAAGCTTTTTATTGGCAACAGTAGTGTATCGCAAGCGAGAGTGCATGCAGCACAGACTCTGTTGCAGGCTCAACCTAACCATGCAAAAACACTACTTGTTCGGACAGGTTCCACCATGCAGTCCAATGTTGAGCAGCCCTTTGTGTCACCTGTGTGCATCTAGTCCAATGTGCACCAAGCATGCACACCAGAGGGATTCCAGGACTACGTCATCTGATCTGTAGCTCATTTACACTGTGATCGATTGAATCTGAGGTTAGGATCCCACTGTTATTCGGAAAGCCTATCCTGTATATCCATGTCACTAAGCATGCAAATAAAATGTAGGTAGCGGTACTTGTGCTGTGCGGCATAGCTAAAAATATTTTTTTAAATCACTATGAGCTTTTTTTATTATTATTTTCAGCCGTGTGCTCCCATCCCCTTGTCAGTCCTCTCTCCCCCATCCGCCTTCTTCTATCCCATCCTTCTTCCCTCCATGTTGCTTCATTCAATCTCCCGGCACCAACTCGGGTTGGAGGATGAGGCAAAAAGGAGGGAGGGAGGGCAAGAGAGAAGGACGTGGGTGGAGGGAAAACACATGTGAGAAGGGCTGGAGAGCATCGGCCAGCAGAGGGTGGGTTGGAGGGGCTAAGGCAAGTACACGGACAATGGAGAGTGGGCAGGAGGGGCTGGGGCAAGCACAGGGGCAATAGGATGGGCAGGAGGGGCTAGGGAGCACAGGGACAACGTAGGATGGGCAGAAAAGGCATGGGAACCACACAGACAACGGGTGAGATGAGCTAGGGTGAGAACATGGACAATGGAGGGTAGGCGGGAGGGACTGGTAAAGCAAAAGGAGAGGAGTCACACGAACATCAGAGGGTGGGCGGGGAAAGCATATGGACAACAGAGGGTGGGCGGGAGGAGCTGGAGCAGCACAAGGACAACCGAGGGTGGGCAATGAGGGAGGAATGGAAATGGGAGAAGTCCTCGAGGGAGACAGCTGGAAAAACACATGTACACTTGAAGAGTGCTTAAATAAAAAATAAAAAATAGGATCTGAAAAAGCGAGCAGTAGAGGAACACAGTAATGCGTCCATGCTCCAGGGGAGGGACAAACACAATAAGAAGAATGAAAGCCTACGAAATTTGATGAGTTAGAAGCAAACACATCATTGCGACAATGAAGCCAAGCAGTGGTAAGTAATGGGTGGGCTCTAAGCTCACTGTAAGGTAACAAAATGTCTTGCAACACATAGCACATGTGCAGTTCAAGGGGAGTCCTAAAAAAGTGGTATTTTTTAAATGTATGGGGAATGCTCCACAGGGAAATGTTGTGAAACTCCTTGCACTCTTTCATCTTCCCATGCCCTAATCACTCTCATTAAAAAATATATTTTTCTGGTGATGTGTTTGTGGGAGTAATAAAAGGTCTAAGTTCAGGTTTATATTTGCTAGGTTTTGTAAAAAACCTGTCCATTTTGGTTTTCTTATCTCATGACGATAGGGTGGTTCAGTGAGTTAACACTAGTAGCTGCCATCTTCAGAGCTCTGAAAGTCACAATTTTGTATCACGTTAAGGCAGACTCAGCCTTCCATTATTCCAATGCACCTAAAGTGAGTACCAATAAACTGGTTCATAATAGCATCCGTTATTTACAACACTTAGGGCATGATTACCAGTTGAGGAGTTATTTATCGCCCCTGATCAATAACGATACCAAGGGGCATGTTATTTATCGGGTGCAAAAAATAACTCCTATTAGGAGTTTATGGAGAATAACATCGGGAGTTTGGTGTTTAACACACCAAAATCTGCATGATACAGTAAATACCATATGTTTTCCCTGTTACCTTTTGGCAGGTTTGACCTGCTGAAATTGAACGAATGTTGGGTTATTTAAGGCATCCGATAACTATTGTATGTAAAATTAAACCAAACTTGGAATTCCGTCAGGTACGTAAACAGGGTTTCACGCACCGCACATAATTTAACGAGTCACTCATTATTAGGCCCTTAGAATCAGCAGAATTGTAGCGATTACAAGCTATTATCATGGATACTTGTAGATTCGCTAGCCATTGTCTATATATATTAAAAATATAAGGTTAATACCATCACGTACTTATCTGCTTTCAGTTCGAACTTACTATATTACACTGGTAAGATAGCTCAGTAGGTTAAGGAATATGCTGCAGAAATCTGTGGGTGATATGCAGATCGCAGCTTTAAATCCTGGCAGGACGGCCTCAGCCTTTCATCTGCCAAGGGTCGGTAGATACAACTGCACTATACAACAATTACACGTATTTTATTGCACTGGAATTAGGCTAAGTTTAAGGCAAGTTCTATTTAATTAAAACCCGTTTTAATATATTTCCTTCTAGTTTATACCCTATACTGTTTCTGAGTCTGCTCCTTCGTCTTTGTCAAACTCTACCACACATTTTTTCTCGTGAGCACACATGCGTAATTGTGCACTCAGTCGCAAACGTGTGCACTCCATAATCTTGCCACTTTTATTATGACCTATATGATCCCTGCCTTGATTGACATGGTGCCAGGGTTTAAACTTTGACCTTAAGAGTGCACGAGGTCACACCGTTATCAGACTGGCTTGCTTTAAATAACGAGCTCTGGGACTCTTGGAGGCCACTTTAAAACTGCGTTAAAATTACTTAGTTAACTTGTAAAGCAGAACGAAGTAAAAACGCAGACAGTGATTACTTTTGTTGGGCAAGAAACTTTTTTCAGATGTTTTTCACATTTTCGAAAAAAATTATGTCTTTTGTATCACTCTTTTTATTTGACACAAAACTTGAATTTTGAATTTTTAGTTGTTTAACTTCCGGTATTTTTCTGTACTTTTGAAGGGAATTAGGTTGCTCTTTTTTAGAGGATTCTGGAGAGGGAAACTGTGTGACTTTTTTGTTTTTTGGATGTTTTTGAGTTATTTCTCGAATGATGCAAAGCTAACACAAACGTCATAAATAGTCCCCTGGATAATTTGCTAAAATGCGAAGTCCTCTGTTTATCGCGTCTTTTGAAGGACGTTCTTCTAAATCTGTGCTGATGACTCAAGGCTTGTAACCACAGAGCCTGGCTGCCGCGGGTGCCACTGACGCACTTTGCACGGTGCTGCTAGAAAATCCCCAAGGGTTTGACAGGTTAGTGGAGTTTAGGCGTCCAACAATCATTTAAAAAAAGGCCTTATTGTACATGCTGAGAATGCACGCCCGTCATCATAAACCGACTACTCCACTCTAGAGCACAGGCGAATTTAGACTTCCGACTATGCAATTTTTATTCAGAACAAAATTATTTCGCTGCTATTGGACTTACTTTGTAAGGAAGTGTTTTTGAAAATAGTGCATTAGCTGAGTTTAGGCTGCTAATGGGATATCTTGAAATTCGCGAATTTGCTTTAGCGTAATTATGTAAAATTTCAGCAAAAGTATGCGAAACTACACGTGAAATTCAAATCTGTCATATCGCACAATATTATAGCACGAGTGCGTCCTGTCATCAATTTTTGGCACAATGATGCATTTAACCAAAGCACCACGAACAACAGTCGCTCGTGTTCTTTTGCTGCCATGCATTGGTGGTAGATTTTTACCTCGAATGGCGCATAAGTACGTGAAGTGGCGTAATGGCGTCATTTCGAGAATTTCATGTAACAAGAATAGCATGAAATTCCCAGAATTACTCAAATTACACCAGTTTAATTTAAAATTCATCCAGCCCTCGCCTTGAATTCAAACTTGCGAACAAATAAAATTCAAAATTGAAAATTAAAATTAGGAATGCCAGTTGAGTGTCATTAACCTGTGAGTCAGCAAACATTTATAACAGGAAAGTGTTCAATTAGAATTATGATCGGTATGTTGGTAAACAACTGAAACAACTGAAATTTCTTAAATATAAATTGTCAAATGTCATCAGCGCTCTAACCTGTAACTTTTAAAGGCATTCTCAGAGATTCTGTTTTAGTTACCTTTTTTTTTACATGTGTGTTGAACGCTAGATAACTTCATCTGATCTCCTTTTCTAGGATCTTTATCTAGATTTCCAGTTTCTATCATTCCTTGTAACATACCGGGAATCTAACTAACGCTTAGTTTCCCTGGACTTAAAGGTTTCTGTCCAGGTGACCTTCATGCCTTCTAGATCATAGTTTATCCCCAGCCTAGTTAAACGTGGGGTTTCTTTAGCTGGCAACTGAGTTCGTCCAAAATCTCAATGAACTTGCACTGGTTTATCATCCGTCTTGTCGGTACTTATTTTCCCTCAGGCATCCCTAGAATCCTTGATTTCTTAGGACTATTCCTAACTTCTGCTTTTCTCCAAAGTCTTCTTAAATGTTTAGGTGTCTTGACATTAGTCAAATGGCCTGATGCCATGAGATGACTGGCAGCCAATCCTGTTTATTTAAACCCCATGTGCTATTGGCTGAAAAACAAGACTGATTGGAAGTCACTCTTGTGATAAAGGTTGCATCTTTTTGGGGTATTCCCTTGAGCAACCAAGCTCCTTAGCTCTACGGTCTCGCTGAACTCTCCCCACCGTAACCGCTCAGTGTCCATATCAATTACAGGGTTCATTCCAGGGCTCGAGTCGGGGTACCACGCGGGTGGACGGCGTCCCCCCACTTATTTTACCGGGTGGACGCCATCCCCCCTGCCCAAAACCTGGCCGCATTGAGGGCTTCACGAGGAAATCAAAAAATCCCAGCACACCACCAAATAAAGCAAGAGAGGAAACGGCGCGCGCTCACAAGGGGCCCGGGTTTGGAATAGGAAGGAAGTGTGATGATAACGCCGAAGTTTGCTGCTGGCAGCCTGCCCCCATCACCTTTCGTGACGTCACTTCCTGTCGTGACGTCACTTCCGGTGACACCACCTAACTTGGAGCGTCCCCCCACTTATTTTTTTAGGACTTGTGCCCTGGTTCATTCGATACCTAGGAAGTTCACTAACATATGATTTGAGAGATTTCTAGGTGTCCCACATCAGGTGTAGGTTGTTAACCCCATTCTCCTTATTATCTGAATTCCAATGTGAATTGTTGGGCGTTTTCTCTCTTCAGTGTAGAACAGCAAATCTCCAAATACAACTCAAAAGCAGAACATCAGGTCTTTAATATTTATCCCTTCACCTTGAGAGCTTAGACATGTTTCTGTGGGTCCTCGTTTTCTGTAACTCCTCATTCGGTCTCGCCTGGGACAGCGCATGCACTGCATGCACTCTAGCTTGCGAGAGATATTGTATGCAATAAAGGGCTTGCAGCCCGCCCATTGCTTAACATTCGTTGGCTTCAATATCACTCTTATTTGCTGCCTTCTAATTGGCCTGCACTTGCTGGCTTCACTTCCTCTTCTTTTGGCTGGAGCATGGACCATGTACTTATTGCTTCAGCTTCATTGCTGCCCTTCCACTGATCACACTGTGATTAAGGTACTACTTTCATTTTTTCTTTTTCCCTGTCCTCCTTGTAGAACCTTTTTTCATTTGTAGCTACCTAAAGGAAGGCCTTTTCGCTTTTGAAATTAATGCTTATTGTGACAACAGACGTTATCTGCTATTACTGTGACAACAGATGTGATCTGCTTCTAAATGTATTTTCACCAAGACATAGACGTGGGCACAATCGCTTTCTTTATGTGATAGGATTTTTTTCATGCATGAGAGATTAACTGATTTGCTCAGAATCCCAGGTGTGTTGTCCGAGACTGAAGAAGCATTGGTAAATCCAATAGGTCTCACCTTTGAGACTATTGACCCTGCCATTGCTTTTTCTTCATACTGTGCAGCATTGGCATTACTGTCTTTGGCAATGATTTGTAGCCATGCTTTATAGCCGCGTGGCTGCTGTGCAGCATGGCTAAAAATAATAATTTAAAAAAGGACTATGATGCATCCGGCACTAATGCACTTTTAAAAATAAAAAAGCACACTGACCATGGCTGCATCACAGCGCTTTTTAAAATTAGTTTTAGCCACTCTGCAAAGCATCTGTGCTATTGTACAGCATGGCTACAAAACATTGCCAAAGCCAATAGCTCTCATAGGCAAGACCTATTGGCTTTTCCAATGCTTACAACCACTGAATCCGTTTGTTTCATAAAAATCTTTTTTGTATGTTATAATATCTCCAATTCTTTGTCACCTTGAGTCACCACAGTGTAGCCCATTTCTGATGGAAACTTCTAACCACAGATAACTCAGCATTTCACTCCTCTCACGTACCTTACTGGATGCAGAAAACTCTCTGCAATAGCTTGCTGGATGCCAGCAGGTAGCGCCATTGGACTCCATGATGGCTCTGTGCCACCTATGGAAATGACAACATGGTGCTGCATTTTGGAGCCAACCAAGCATGCTGACGTCGGTCCCTCTTTTTCTGTATCCTTTGGCATGGATCCTGAGCTCTGTTCTCAACTTTTCAGCAGTGTACCAAATGTATTTTCAACCTGGTGCAGAGATGTATCCTCCTAAAACCACATTGTTTAAACTGTACTGCGTCTGTAGGAAGCAGGCGTTGGTAACAGACCCATACAAGTTCTCTCTTTGAGGCTCCAAATATGACTGGAAGATCTATAATAAAACCTCCCAGATGGGTCCGAAGGCCATCAGGGAATGTGAAGCCAAGCTCTACATCGCAAAGCACAGACATCAGGGATGATCCTGGTAGAGGTCTCAAAACCATTTCCATTTTGGGTCACCATCCTCAGGGAAGTCAAAGGCAAAGTTGAAAGACAAGTTGCCACGCAAGCTCGTCTTTCTGTTCCCGCTCGCGGTAGAAGTCACTAAGTCAGTTTTCAAAGGCTCCATCTCTGGCGGCAGTGAATGATTCAAATCCAGTTCCAACATCAAAGCCGATATATTCGAAACTCCTGGGCAATCGTCGACTCCACAGCAGATTGAGGCCTTTATGGAGGCGATGCTGCAGTTGCTCCGTATGGTTCTGTTTCGTTCTGGTGTGCCTTCTAGCCCCATGGTTTCATTGGGCCTCTAGTTGGACTTCGGCCTGTAAGGCCATACCCAGCGCCAGCTCACACTGTTCTGCCTCATCCTGGCCCCCAATCAGCACTAGGCCAAGCTCCAACACCTTTGCCCCGGTCCCCACCAGCGGCGCCCAGCAGGGCACGGGCCTCAGCTCTAGAAATACCGGTTCAGGACTCCCCAATTCCACTATCAGATCCGGAGCGAACTTCGGCAAGGTCTCAGTTCATGTCATACCTAATAATAACTAAAGCACAACCATTGACCTGGAAGGATTTTCCTATTATTTGCTTGCCTCAATGCCAGTGCTAGCGAATGTTGATAGCCATTTGTGGTTCCAACTCTGATGTGGTACCAGGACTCAAACACGTTACCCACAAGGAAGAAGATAATGACGAGGCAGATAATTTACTACACCATGCCCATTATACTTATTCTGGAATTGGATCTTCTCTTCTGTGGAGAGTGAGACCTTTGTGGTGTTTGTATGCAGGGGCACAGAGGTTTTGGATTTACAGATGCCCAGGGCGGAGACCAAGGAGAACTTACTGACTGAAATTTTACAACCTGGGCCATCGACTTTTGAACCCTCACTTCCATTTAACGAGGCCCTGAGAGAGGCTCTTGCAGCAATCTGATCCATGTCTTGTTCTGCACCAGCTCTACCAAGCCCGATTGCTTGGCACGACAGGCCCTGCTCTTATGGACCCATCCTTCCTGACTCAACACCGACGCTGGAGACTCTCACCGGTCAGGCATCAGAAAGCAAGGTGAACCTAATGCTTTTCCTGCCACACCTCCAGAAAGGGAGTCCAAGATTAATGCTCTTGGTAAGAGTTTTTTCTTTCACCAGTTTGACGTTACATTCTTTCCCTGCTGTATGTTTTGTGGTCCATTACACACATACACTTTGAAACATAGCATGTGTGATCTTGGCCGCTTTGCCCCAGGATTTGTAGGCTTCCTTTACTCGCACTGTACATGACGTCCAGGATGGTGCCAAATACATCCTTAGGGCTACTAGAAACTACTAGAAACTGTATCGGACATGCCAAGTGCACCAGTGTCATTATGAGAAAACATGTGCAAATAAATATTTCCAGATTCTCCAGAGATGTTCAGGCATCATAGGTGGATACATATCCACTAAGAGAGAGTGAGAGGGTACAAGAACCTAAGTACTACCTCTCTATTAAAATTAGGCCTGGGCGGAATTGGCGGGTTTGGGTAACTCCACATTACACTTGTAACACGGAATTCCTGCCAAATTCCGCCAATCGGTGCGTGGCGGAATTATTCAGGATTTAGAGCCAATCACAGGACCGAGCAGCCCTCATCGCTGCAACAGGTGATATACACACGCTACTCGACAGAGAGAATCAGCTACCCTGATCCTACTTGACCTCTCCGCAGCCTTTGACACCGTCTCCCATCACACACTCATCGGCCGGCTGTGCCAGATCGGAATCACAGATGATCAATCAATCAATCAATCAATCAGGGCTTATAAAGCGCAGGCTACTCACCCAGAATGGGTCTCAAAGCGCTGAGGGATGGGAGGGGGTCCGCAAGTTCTGGAGGGTCACTGGGTCCCATCAAAGAGCCAGGTCTTGAGGTCCTTTAGGGAGCAATGTAGTCTGTCGGAGGTGGAGAGGGAGGGAGTTCCATGCCTTGGCCACGAGGAGGGAGAAGGACCGTCCTCCTGCTCTGTTTTGCTTGATCCGAGGTATCGTCACGAGGGAGAGCTGAGCCGAGCGTAGAGAGAGCAGGGCAGCGTGGAAAGTGAGGCGGTGGTTCAGGTTGTCGGGCCCGGTGTCATGGAGGGCCTTGTGTGTGTGGGTGAGAAGCTTGAAGGTGATTGTCTTCTTGACGGGGAGCCAGTGCAGGGTCCGTAGGTGTTGGCTGATGTGGCACTGGCGCGGTAGGTTAAGGACTAGTCTAGCGGCGGCGTTCTGGACGTTTTGGAGTTTGCAGGTGAGGTTCTTGTTGATCCCGGCGTAGAGTGTGTTGCCGTAGTCCAGTCTGCTACTGATGAGGGTGTGTGTGACGGTTTTCCTGTGTTCGGGGGATCCAGTTGAAGGTCTTTCGGAGTAGGCGGAGGGTGTGGTAGCAGGAGGAGGTGATGGCGTTGACCTGGCGGTCCATTTTGAGTTCGAAATCCAAGATGATTCCGAGGTTGCATGCGTGGTCCGTGGGAGCCTGGGGGTCCCCGAGGGCGGAGGCCACCAGGTGTCGTTCCAGGCGTCGGGGTGTGGGCCCATGATGAGCACCTCGGTTTTGTTAGAGTTGAGTTGTAGGTAGCTGTTTTTCATCCATCTGGCGACGGCTTCCATACCGTCTTGGAAGTTGCGTCTGGTGATGTTGGGTTCGTTGGATAGGGAGAGGATGAGTTGGGTGTTGTCTGCGTACGATGTGATGTTGAGTCGTGTGCTCTAACGATAGATGCGAGCGGGGCCATGTAGATGTTGAACAGGGTCGGGCTGATGGAGGATCCTTGTGGGACTCCGCAGGTGGTTGGAGTGGGTTCTGATAGAAATGGAGGGAGTCTGACTCGTTGGGTCCTGCCGGAGAGGAAAGAGAGGATCTAGTCGAGGGCCTTGTTCTAGATTCCCGCTTCAAGGAGTCGGCGTGCCAGGGTGCGGTGGGAGACAGTGTCGAAGGCCGCAGAGAGGTCCAGGAGGATGAGGGCCACAGTCTCTCCTCTGTCAAGTAGGGCGCGGATGCAGTCTGTTGCCGTGAGAAGTGTGGTTTCGGTGCTGTGGTTTTTACTGAAGCCTGATTGGGAGGAGTCGAGGATGTTGTTTTCTTCTACGAAGGTGGCGAGTTGGTTGTTGACAGCTTTTTCGATGACTTTGGCTGGATAAGGAAGTAGGGAGATCGGTCTGAAGTTCCTGAGGTGGGTGGGGTCCGCTGAAGATTTTTCTCAGGAGAGGGTTGATCTCGGCATGTTTCCAGTCGTCGGGGAAGGACGCGGTCTCGAAGGAGTTGTTGATGATTCGTTGAAGCTCGGGGGCGATGGTGTCTGTGACTCTGCGGTAGACGTGGTGGGGGAAGGGGTCCGTGGGGGCACCGGAATGGGTGGTCTTCATCATCTTCAGAGTGTCTTCGATGCTGAGGGCAGTCCAGCTGTCTAGTGTAGGCTGCGTGGTGCTGGGAGCGGTTGGAGGGGGTTCCTCGTGGGGGTTGTTGTTGTCGAAGTTGTCATAGATGGTCTTGATTTTGTGATGGAAGAAAGTGCTGAGTCTGTCGCAGAGGTCCTGGGAGGGTGTGATGTCTGTAGACTCACTGTTGGGTTGGGCGAACTCTTTGATGATGCCGAAGAGATTCTTGCTGTTGTGTGCGTTGGTGGAGATTCTGCCCTGGAGTGCTTTCTTCCTGGAGAGTCTGATGAGTTTGTGGTTGGCGGCGGTGGCTGTTTTGAAGTTGTCGAGGTCTGTCGGGGTTTTAGAGTTCCTCCATAGTTTTTCGAGTCGTCTGCAGGTCAGTCTGGAGTCTCGGAGTTCGGAGGAGAACCAGCTGGCTTTCTTGGCATGAGATTTGGAGGTCTTTTTGAGGGGGGCGATGGTGTTGGCGCAGTCTGTGATCCAGTTGTGTAGAGTGCGGGCGGTGGTGGTGGGGTCGTCGTCTATGGCGGTGGGAGCGGAGCTGCTGAGGGCGGCTGCGAGCTGGTCGTCGGAGATCTTATTCCAATTCCTGCGCAGGAGCTGGTGCGGACGTCTGCTGGGGATGTTGGATTTGAAGGTGAAGTGGACACAGCGGTGGTCCGTCCAAAGGAGTTCGGAGGTGTGGCTGAATGTGCTGGAATTCCCTGCTGTGAAGACGGGGTCAAGGGTGTGCCCAGCTGAGTGCGTTGGTTCTGGTATGATTTGCTTGAGTCCTATGACGTGGAGGTTGTCCAGGAGGGAGGCGAAGTTGGGGTCCTGGCGAATGTCGAGGTGGAAGTTGAGGTCTCCTAGCAGCGTGAAGTCGGTGGAGGTGATGGCGTGCGGCGGGATGAAGTTGGTGATGGAGTCGGCGAACGGAGCGCGGGGTCCAGGGGGTCTGTAGATGAGGGTGCCTCAGAGGGTGGAGGATGGGTCGGTCTGTATCTGGAAATGGAGGTGTTCCATCAGGTCTGTGGGCCCGTCGGTGTAGGTGCTCAGACGAAGGTTGGCCTTGTGGGCGATGGCGATGCCTCCCCCGGGGTGGTTGGGATGATCCTTGCGGGTATCTTTCGGGGATTGCGATCACGATGTCTGGTCCGGAGGTGGCAGATGATGCACTCAAATGGATGGCATCCTTTCTCACGGGGCCCACCCAGAGGATCCGTCTCCCTCCCTTCACCACTCAACCCAAGCACACCATCTGCGGCGTCCCTTAAGGCTCATCCCTCAGTCCAACCCTTTTCAACTTCTACATGACACCACTCGCGGACATCGTCAGAACCTGTGACATCAACATCATCTCCTACGCCGACGACACCCACCTCGTCCTCTCACTCTCAACAGAATGTCTAAGCCTGGATGAAGAACAACTGCCTGAAGGTCATCACGGACAAAACGGAAGTACTGATCTCCGGCAGACACACCTTCCTCTGGAACGACTCTTAGTGGCCATTGGAACTCGGACCAGCCCCCACCCAGAAAGACCACACCTGCAACCTAGGCATCATCCTGAGCAGCGAACTCTCCATGAAATATCAGGTCAACGCTGTCTCCTCAGCCTGCTTCCGCACTCTCTGCAAAGTCTTCAAGTGGTTCCCCATCAGCACCGGGAAAACTGTGATGCAGGCCCTCATCACCAGCCGGCTGGTCTACGGCAACGCACTCTATGCAAGGACCACCACAGAACTCATGAAAAGACTCCAGATGATCCAGAACGCAGCAGCCAGACTGATCCTCAACCTGCCCAAGAGGACCAACATCACCCAGGACCTGAAAGACCTCCACTGGCTCCCCATCCAGAAAAGTTGCCGATTCATGCTCCTGACCCACGCCTACAAAGCCCTCCACAACCAAGGACCCACCTACATGAACTACCACCTGAATTTCCATCTTCCTCCCAGGAACCTCTGCTTGGCTCAGCTCGCCCTCGCACAGATATCATGCACCCGCCGCTCCCGCCACGGAGAACGCTCCTTCTCCCACCTCGCCGCCAAGTCCTGGAATACCCTTCCCCTCCACATCCGTACTTCACCCTCGTTGACCCACTTCAGGAAGAGACTCAAGACCTGGCACTTCGACTGACACCACAGCAAAGCACCTGGATACCCTCTCGGGTGATAAGCAGCGCTATACAAGTATTGCCTGATTGAAAGAAGAATATAGTCTATAAATGGACCATGTGGAGGTTGATTGTCCTTTGCATCAAGCTGTGCTATGCTCTGGGTAAAAAGGAGCCTCCTGAGTGCCTTTGAGCTCATTCCACCAAGGCTCAGGCTGCAACTACAAACCTGGCTAAGGGCGTTCCAGTGTTGGACATCTGCCAAACTGCTACATGGGTGCCTGTCCATATCTTCATCAGGCACTACTGTAACACCTCTCAGGTACTTAGGAAGAGTCCTTTTTCCCCACTCGGTCCTGCAGGACTTCCTGATGTAAAGTTCACTCCTCAGACCCTCCACCTGTTGGGGGCAACTGCTTGTATCAATTCAACAGGTGCCCTGTTAGTAGTAACTGCAGATTACTATAGTTGGAAGTTGCAAGCTCCATAATGCTTTTTCTGGTGGATACAATTATCCACCAGAAAGAGCATTACTGAACTTGCAACTTCTAACTGCAGACTCTCAGTGCCCACCTACCTCCTCAATCTTTGGAATGGACTTTCTATAGGTTCTAAGGTCCCAAATTTGATTTCACTCACTGCCCATATCTTAATTTATCAGTCATTCTGCATCTGAGGATGCAGAAATTATCTGTGATAAACTGATGTGCAGGGTGGTACCCATATATCCTTATGATAATCTCGCCAACTGCCAGCCCATCACTCACCTACCATTCATCGGCAAGATCACTGAAAAACAGATTATGTTCAACTCCTAGATCTCATAAATACAAACCATCTCATACACTACTACCAGTCTAACTTCAGATCACACTGCTACAAGGAGACCGCTACCTCACACATTGTAGACAATGACCACCTGACCGCAGATGAAGTTGATCCCGCCTCCTGATATTGCTGGACCTCTCAGGTGCCTTCGTCACATCAACCATTCCACTCTCCTATGTACTCTGGAATCTCAAACAGGATTCTCCTGCAGTGTCCTTTACTGTTTCTCCTACTACCTTTTCAGCCAACACCACTTTGTTCACATGGGCACCTCCAGGTCACAAAAGAACCTGTGGAGTTCCTCATAGTTCCCTACTGTCCCTTGACATCTTCAACCCCTACATGGAGTGGCTTGATGCTCTACTCACAGACAGCGTCAAGATTCAGCAATATGCAGATGATTAACAACTCTACTTGAAAGTCCTCTCTGCTTCAAACAATGACTGCACATCATCCAGACCGGGATGTCCAGTGCCTACCCGAAGCTCAAACTAACCAAGACATACATTCTGGTTATTGTTTGTTATTAAGAACAATAAACAAGAAAAGAAACTGTAGAGACCTAGCTCAATCACATGAACGTTGATGGTTTTGAACCCCAACTTTCACTGAATGACAAGCAAATGGCAAGCCGCTTGGATTCGCCCTGGGCACAACCTCTCCCTCAAGGAACAAATTGCCACAAAAAAACAAAGATGGCCTAGTACCAGTTCTCTCTTCTAACAAAAAAAAACAAAAAACGTTTCCTCCTGCAAGCAACTTCAGAATTGCCGTTCAAGCTCACATGCTCTTGCGTCTGTTTGGTGGTACCAACCTGCTCCATGGCCTCCCACACTCCACACTGGCACCCCTTAAAGGCATCCCACATGCTGCAGCACATCTCACCCAGGGCCTGAAGGAATGTGTTCACATCACCACCATCCTGATGGAACTCCATTGGCTCCCCAGCCCATCCTGAACCATCTCCGAAAACAAGCATTGGCCATGCCAATAGGTCTGGCTTTAAAAAGATTTTGTACGGTAATGTGAAGTATTACAAGTAGAAGGTGTGGGAATGGACACATATTTGTGAAGAAACAAAGAACTATAGAATAATATTGGTGTAGGTTAAAAGGTCAGGTGACAGTTGCACTGTCAAACCAGGCCTAAAAATCCATGTAGGTAAATGACTGCTGCCAGAGAAAAACACCATAAATTATCTAGTTATTTAAGACAATTTAATAGCATGTGCATGCCCTTAAAATTTTGACCTCAAGCAGCTGGATAAATAAACAAAATGATCACCGTTGTGTTGAGAGTTAGCACTTTTTTGTGGAAGCCCACAACTTCTGCCCAATCAAAACATGTACTCATGGCTCCCAACATGTTGGCGGAGCCAAAGCCCCTCTCCTGGTGTTCTCACATAATTGTTTGGCGACAACTGCGCTGTCAAGCCAGACCATAACCAGATGCATCATTTACATCATGACCCCGCTTATCTTGCAGACAAGCTCACCATCTCTGCTGGTTCTCAGTACACACGCAGCCAGGACACCATTAGACTGCAGACTGGGAAGTGGAAATTAGAAAACTATTCCGCAAGCCTTTTCCATCTGTGCACTGAGGATCTGGAACAACATTCCTGTATTCGTCAGGATAAATCCAGCGCTGCTCCGATTAGGAAAGAGTTGAAGACTCACCTCTTTAAAGAATACTACCTCACAATGCATTAACCATACACAAAAAAGGTACATCTCCTATCACTCATTGAATGTATGCTTGTCTTTGTCCCTGTACAGTGCTTCTCTGGATTTTGGCTAGGTTCACACTATAGAAATACCACATACCTACCCACATATATAAATACAAATCTGTGTCATTGAATCTGGAGGGAGGACAGAGCTGCCACAGAGTATGTTGGCGACACCTACTGGTGCACAGGAGGTATGCAGAAAGTTTTCCTGATCCAGTCTGGTGTCTGGGAGGAGTCCAAATGTAAAGAATCTCTGGTTAGATAAAGTATCCACCAGAATGAGTCTTACTGTGGGTAAGCAACTTATTCCTTTAAAAAGATTATGAATCCTGCTGTTTGAGGTCGGAAAACTAGCCCCCAACTCCTGCCCCTAGCGGTAGCACACAGTACTACTGCTCCTAGTAGGTCTCTGTGTTCAGGAACAACATAGGCTACAGGGACTGACAGCTGGTCAGGTTGGTCAATAATAGTTTGGAAATGTGAATGCCGTAAGGCTACCAGACTAGCTGTGAATTAGTGTTACGGTGACCCAAGCCAAAAAAGGGAATGTACATTTGACAATGTCCTCTCTGGAGCCTGCTTCTCTTTATTGAAAACCCTAAGAAAGATTCTCAAATACTTGCCAGAACACACCAGAAAGATGATTGTGCATGCACTAATCACGTCAAGACTGGATTCTGCCAATGTCTTGCTTCTGGGATTGCCTCAAGTATTGCTAGATAGACTACAACGAGTCCAAAATGCAGCAGCCAGATTAGTTCTGAACATTCCTAAAAAGCATTCCATTCGGAATGGCTTGAAATAACATCACTGGCTGTCTGCCAAGCAAAGAATAGAATTCAAGGCTTTGACACTAACTTTCGGGGCCACTCAATCGAAAGGCCCTGCCTGATCTGTGATAAAAATAAAAAAATACAGGATTGTTACACTCAGCCAGCCATAACCTGCTCTGCCTTCCCAGGATTAAAAAGGCCAGAGTAGGTGGGCTCGCCTTCTCTTTTTTGGTCCCACAGCTCTGGAACCTTTTACCGAATTAGATTATAGGTGCCACATCAGAGAACTCATTCAGGGGTCTCCTAAAAGCCCACCTTGCTAGAGAGATCTAATGTTGGGTGTTCTCCCTTTTAATTATCTCTATAACCGCGTCTTACTCTCACCTAACGCTGTGATACTCCTTTTTGGAGCAGTTGTTTTGCGCTATATAAACTTATTTCATTCATTCATTCATTCAAGGTGGGTAACATGCAGCTCAAGACTCCAGGGACCACCACAAAGACCTACAACAGACAGGATGGTCCAGCACTGAGGACTACCTCCCAGGGACCCATGTATATTCAGATCTAGAGGGAACTCAACAGGAATCCGCCTTCAGCCAGCCTTGGAACCACTTACTAAGTTTACTAACCAATGGGTGTGTGCTTTGTCCAACACGGAGTCCCAGGAGCTGGCTACAACTGAGGCATTATGTGGGTTCGGGCTCTGGGCCAGACATGAACAAAGGAGCTCCTTTTATGGAGTTTCTTTTCTGGGTCAGTTTTGCAACATCTTTGCTTATTCACGGTGTAGCCGGGCATGATGGAATTTTGGGTAGTCCCTAACCCATGTAAATCAGATAGGGAAGAAGAAACTGTGGGGATTCAGGACGGTAATGCCCACAGTGCTGGTTTTCAGGCACATATCAATCAATCAATCAATCAGGTTTTTTTTTAAAGCGCACTACTCACCCGTGAGGGTCTTAAGGCGCTGGGGGGTGGGGGGTGCAGCTCCGGATCAGTTGAAGAGCCAGGTCTTGAGGCTCTTCCTGAAGGTGTACAGAGTGGGGGAACGTCTGATGTTGACTGGGAGCTTGTTCCAGGCCTTTGCTGCGACGTAGGAGAAGGCTCTTCCACCTGCTCTGGTTCTGCGGATGCGTGGGGTCTCTGCCAGGGCAAGGTCGGCGGAGCAGAGGTTCCTTTTGGGTACGTGGAAGGAGACTCCTTCGTTGAGGTATTTGGGTCTGATGTTGTGGAGGGATTTGTAGGCATGGGTGAGTAGCTTGAAGGTTGCTCTCTTCTCGATGGAGAGCCAGTGGAGGTCTCGTAGGTGCTGGGTCATGTGCTCATGTCGTGGGGTTCCGAGGACGAGTCTGGCTGCGGTGTTCTGGATGGTTTGGAGCTTGTGTAGCAGGGTTTTGTTGATTCCGGCGTAGAGGGCGTTACCGTAGTCCAGTCTGCTGGTTATGAGTGCGTGGGTGACGGTCTTTCTGCATTCGGGGGGGATCCACTTGAAGGTCTTGCAGAGGAAGTTATAGCAGGTGGAGGTGACGGCGTTGATCTGGCGGGTCATGGTGAGGGAGGAGTCTAGAATGATGCCGAGGTTTCGGGCGTGGTCTGTCGGAGTGGGTGGGTTTCCGAGGGTGGAGGGCCACCAGGTATTGTCCCAGGCAGTGGAGGAGGGTCCAAGGACGAGGACCTCTGTCTTCTCCGAGTTGAGCTTTAGGCAGCTGTTACTCATCCAGGCCGCAACGTCTTTCATTCCTTCCTGGAAGCTGAGTCTGGTGTCTTCGGTGTTCTTCGTGAGGGAGAGGATGAGCTGGGTGTCGTCGGCGTAGGATACTATGTTGAGCCCATGCTGTCTAACGATGGTGGCGAGGGGGGCCATGTAGATGTTGAAGAGCGAGAGGCTGAGCGACGATCCTTGGGGTACTCCGCAGTTAATCTCTGTGGGTTCGGAGAGGAAGGGTGGGAGTCTGATCCTTTGGGTTCTGCCGGCGAGAAAGGAGTAGATCTAGTCGAAGGCGGTTCCCCGTATGCCGGCGTCATGGAGTCTGGCGGCGAGAGTGCGGTGGGAGACGGTGTTGAAGGCTGCGGAGAGGTCTAGGAGGATGAGGGCCGCGGTGTGTCCCTGGTCGAGTAGCATGCGGATGTCGTCGGTGGCAGCGAGGAGGGCGGTCTCGGTGCTGTGGTTGCTGCAGAATCCGACTGGGAGAAGTCGAGGAAGGCGTTCTCTTCGATGAAGGTGGTCAGCTGGGCGTTGACGAATCTCTCAGTGACTTTGGTTTCGAAGGGAAGGAGAGAGATGGGCCGGTAGTTTTTCAGGTCCGTCGGGTCCGCCGAGGGTTTCCTGAGGAGGGGCTTGACCTCTGCCTGCTTCCAGTCATCGGGGAAGATGCCGGATTCGAAGGAGGCATTGATGGTCCGGCATAGTTCGGGTGCTATGGCGGCGGCTCTGTGGTAGATGTGCAGCGGACAGGGGTACATGGGGGCTCCTGAGTGGGTGTTCATCATGGTCGTGGCGGTATCTTCGGTGGTAGCCGGTTTCCAGGTGGTGATGGTGGGCTGGTTGTCGATGGCGGCGAGGAGGGTGGTGTCTGGAGTCTGTTCGCTGAAGTTGTCGTAGAGGGCCTTGATTTTCATATCCCATTTTACATGCACATGGCTCTTTTTAAATGCCACACAAGCGCAATTTTTTCACTGCACAATCACAGTAAGAGAAAAGAGGATACACAGTAGCAGTGGCGTAGGAAGGGGGGTGACGTGGGTGCGGGCCGCCCCGGGTGTCATCACTGAGGGGGGTGACAAAATGGCAAAAATATGTGTGTTAAACACATATTTTTGCCATTTTGTCAAGCCGGGGGTGACAAGAAATTTTCCGCACCAGGTACCACCTGACCTTGCTACGCCACTGCACAGTAGATTTTAAATGGTGGTCTGGTTGACCTTGTCGTTCAGGACCGTCAACAAACGCCTTCAATCCCAAAAGATACAAATCACCGCCACCAACCATGAAGCTCCTTGGTAAGGATTCTAAGGAAGAGATGCTCCAAAGTTAAATATGGGGGTCACTCTAAGAGTCCCCCTAGTTTAGCAGCAACCTAGGGTCGGCTGAAAGAAAACTGGATCTGGAGCCCAGATCTTCCTTTGAATTCAGAGGCAAAGACAGGGGAACTTGGCCGAAAGGGGTTGAGATGAAGAAAATGCATGGTCTCAGAACTGCGACGTAGGCCTTCATCCTTACACTGTGTTACCCTTTCAGGCGTTCATGAAAGACAAGGGCTTCAGGGAGCTATTACATTTTTTTTGTTTTGCAGCTTTATATAGCGCGAACTGGACCCGTAAGTATTGGAGCGCTTTACATGAGCACCAGTTACATTACACAAGGACACATTCATTTTTGGTAGGCACGGGGAGATTACGTGATTTGCCCAGAATCATAGGATGTAGAGCTGACGCCGAGACTCGCACCTGGTTCCCCAGTTCCAAAGTCGGCAGCTTTGACCGTTACGCCACATCCCCTCCCATCCTCATCGAAATTTAGTGAAATGGGAATATCTTGAAAAAGCGGTTTTGCGGGATAATTTACTGCCTGTGACAAACGAACGAGTCTTTTTTATAATCCCCCAAGGGGCCCTTGGAAGGAGTCTCCACAAGGAGGGGAGGGGCCTGTGTCTCCCTCTTTTTCAGTGAACCTTTGCCCCCTAACTTGCTGAGATGTTTACTTCTTCCCCTCCATGCCATGTCAACCATTGTTGTCCCTAAACACAGTTAACTCCCCGTATCTCCAGGGAGGTTTCCATCTTCTTCTGCCACGTTCTGAACCAACTAACTACGTCCCTTCGCCGAGAACCTTCCCCCCCACCTCCACCCCATTTCAAGTAATTTGAGTGTCGGTAGCACAAACGCGTGGAACGCAGCAACAGATGGAACAATATCATTGGCCAACATGTGTATTCAGCTCCCAAGCAAGCAGCGTTATCATTTGCTCCTGTTGAGAAATTACCACACAAATATTTGAGCTACCGGAAAAGTCGCTTAATAACATTTTGCCTTATTGAAATTAAATGCTAGTATTATTTCAGTACATTTTTGCATTTTTTTAAGTAATGGCTGGAATTATTATTTTTAGATTTTATTGAGCATATTGGATCCGGTTTGAAACAACAGATATACTGTTCCCTCAAGAGAATTCGATTAGGAGCAAAATTGTTTCGACTAAATTCTTTTAGACCAGCCATGCGACACCTAGAATGTCTGCCATTGGCAAACACAAGCTAACATTTGCCACACGGGGCGTGATACGTTTGAAACCAGTGACGTTTCCCGCCATTCGTAAGATTCTATTCCGGGCCCGTCCTTTTCAGGTTTTGTGCTGTGGAGCGCTGGGCGCTGGCATCTGCAGGGGCACAGTTGCGACGCGGTTACCTGACCGCCGCCCAATTAAAGAGGCCCTCGTGGTTGCTAAGGGCTCGGGGGTGCTCCCTGGGCTATATATTTAGAGTTTGGGAGCAGGGCTTTGGGGGCTGCAAGCTGTTGCTCCTCTTGTAAAAGGGAAGATAACACAGCTCGTTCTGTGGGCCTGACCTATAAAAGTTTAACTGGAAAAGTCGGTGCCACTCGCACAGGAAGTTCCTCCCGGGTGCGGTGGGAAATTGTGGTTGGAATAATGTTGTTTTCTGTTTGCACACCCTGTGTGCATGTCTTCCTTTCAATGCTCCTGGGAATTTAGCACAACCCCACAAAAGAGCGCATGCATTCTGCAGTGCACTATAAATGCACTCTTTCAGAACTGCTCACGCGAACCGCAGGGAGAGAGCAAAGATTCCTGGAGGCTCGCCCCTTAGATTATGCTGTTTTACTGATACATAATAATCTTTTATTTACAAAGCATTTTACCCAGTTCTCTGAAGCAGGCCCCGCGTAGTTCGCAACTGTTAGCAAATGTAGTTACAGATTATTAGGCCATGTTCGCCTCTTCCATTAACACATGGCAAACTGCCCCCCTCCCCATATCCCTCAGTAACAACGTCCCATAACATTTTACAGTTATAAATGACATGCGCCCCATTCCACCCCTCCCCCATCACAGGCAGCTGAGACTTCTGTCTGCACCTGATACAATTCATGCCTCTTCGGTGTCTATCTGACAGCAGCATGGCTTGAGTTTTACCTCTCCGTCCGCAGCTTTATTCCCTTTTCTTACCCCCTCTTTATGCCTTCTCTTCCATTACAACCTTTCTCCTTGCATCGTTGCAGCCCCTATGTAGGCCTGGGTGGTAAAATCCGCTCCGCTCGCAGAATTTTGGCAGTTCCGCGGAATTGGCGAAAATTTTGCGATCCGCGGCGTAGCGGAATTTTTTCCTTGTTCGCGCTTTCAAAATGCGTGTTCGCGCACGCGGTAGCGACTTACCGGGATCCCTGCGTTCGCCGATGAGTTTTCCTATCCGTTCGCGTGCGCCACGAGATTTTGGTAGCCGGCCGCGCGATCCCGCTAGAGTGTGCGAGCGCGAACACGTCATTCGGATGCGCCATTGGACATCCGCGTTCGCGAACAGGAAACACGCATCGCGAACGGGCGGAACAAGCAATTCCGCGTGCTCGCGGAATTCTGTGTAGCTCGCGGAGATTTTTTACATCTTCGCGGAACTTTGCGGAACGCGACTACGCAAATTCCACCCAGGGTTGCCTATGTCGCCTCTCCTTTCCCCTCTGACCCTGTAGCTTTTCTTTTGTCCAGCTCATCATGCATCCTGAAGCGTCCATTTGCTCGCCTTCTGTGTCTCCATCTCTTATCTCCCCCACTTCATCTCTCCTTTCTACTCCCATATCTCTCCTTTCTTCTTCCCACTTCTCATGATGCAGCTGTTGCTGTTCCATCTCATCTCTGGTTTTAACACCTGCAGTGTCTCTGCCTTCAGACTCATCTTTTTCAGTCACCTATCATCTTCAGATACAGCTAGGGCCACTGGAACGCTGTCGCAGACAAGGACTAAATTATGTGGCAGGGTTGACTAAATTATGCTGCAAGACAATTTCTTTGGCATAGTGTGGCACATTTTGTGTTACTATTAATTACCTCATTATTTTGGCATTTTTACGCATTAATCCCTGCTAGGCAAAGGTTTTACCTCATTAGTACCACTTTGGCACCCAAATACAGAAATAAGCAACAGAAAGTTGACCAGTTAATCTTTGTGAAGGGCCTTCTACTGCGCTTCAACACATGTTGCCATGTTTTTAGTAACTTTTGATCTGTTTGAGGTAGAATGTTGCTGAAATCTGCAGATTATGCAGCAGATCATGGATTATGTGGCAAATCCATAATTATGAGGAAATGCCAAAGTCGCAAATTTACATCATTCCAGTGGCCCTGGTTATAAGTTCCTCTTCTGTCCTCTCCTGAATCTCGCACAATTGCCACATCTCTCACTCTGCCTCTCACTGCTCCATCTGCAACTCCCTTTCCTATATTACCTCTATGCCTGCAGTTCGCCTCCCATCTCTCAATTTTCCCCGACATCTCCTCTTCTGCCTTTATCCTACCTCTTAGTTCTCCTCCTATATCTACCTTCTCCCCTTACACTCCAGTGCAGCTAAATTTCTTCTCTCATGCAGTTTCCATTTGTCCTCTCACCACTTTCTCTGCAGCTCTATTTTCCCTTTACTCTTGCAATCTTCTTTCTCTTCAATTACTTCAATGCTCGGTCTGTACCTAAACACTCCCTTGATATTTGGGACATCATAAATGAAACAAACCCTGACCTGGTTTTTATAACAGAAACCTGGCTGGATGAAAACAATTCCCCTGATATTGCCATTTCCCTACCCACCGACTATAAAATACTAAAACAAGACAGGCAGGGACGGAAGGGAGGGGGGCTGGCTATTCTTTTCAAAGATTACCTTACCTGCCTTCACGTCACAGCGGCACAATTAGGAGAGCACGAGATATTATCATTTCAGGTGGCCAGAGAGGGCCACATAATACTTGGTGGAGCCGTAATTTATAACCCACCCGGACATCAAGCTGAACTTAGTGCCAATCTGCTGACCAGCTATTTCCCCCATGCTTGAAATACAAGCATTACCTAGTCATAGGGGATTTTAATGTCCACTTTGAGAAAGCGAATAACTCTGCAGCCTCGCACCTGGAGAATGATATGCAGATCCTTCAACTAAAGCAGTGGGTCACAGGGCCCACTCACATTGCAGGGCATACATTAGATTTATTATTCTCAAATATTGAGTCTACTCTTTTCCAGGAGATTAAACCCCTCTCCTGGACAGACCACTCACTCATATCTTTTTCACTTAGCCTCCCGGCAAATTCAACTAAGCCCCCGAAGCGCTCACAAGTGGCAAACAGAGCCTGGAGGCTGGTTACTGAAGACTCTTTTCAGTCCCACTTTCTCCCCAGGAATCCAGAGACTCGGAGTGCCCTCCCGGCTAATATGGAAGCAATTAGCCTCGAAAAAGAAATCACTAACACACTAGATCTGTGTGCACCTAAGTTATTACCTAAAAAGATAAAAAGATCTCAATCTGAAAAGTGGTACTCACCTGAACTTAAGGCACTGAAAAGAAAGTGCAAAACAACGGAACACTACTGGAGACTATCCAAACTAGAAACAGATAGACTGAGATACAAGACAGAACTGAGGAATTACAATAATGCTATTAAGAAGGCCAAGAAGACCTATTTTGCAATAAGAATTAATGAGAGTTGTAACTCGGCAAAGGAGCTGTATAAAATAGTAAGGGAGCTTTGCAAACCAGCGAGCATGTCCCAAACTTTGCCTCCCTCAGACGAATGCTGCGAAAAAATCAGCAAGTTCTTCTTTGACAAAATCAGCAAAATGTATTCCTCATTTAGCACTAACTGTCCCAGTCACAACCAACTGGGAACTTCCAACTTCCCTCCCAGATGCATCAGCCTGTATGGGCAGTTTCTTCCCCTTTACAGAGGAAGAGGTCGCAAAAGCAATGGGGGAAGTTAAGTCAGGGTCCCCCCTTGATCCTTGCCCTCATTTTATTTTTGCTCGGATCACGTCTATAATAAGTCCATATGTCACTCAGCTATTCAATAAATCACTAGATACCGCAGTATTCCCAGAAACATGGAAACAGGCTATAGTGACCCCCTTGTTGAAGAAAGCAGGAACAGATGTGCACAATCCAGCAAATTATCGGCCTATCTCTCAACTCCTGTATCTCTCTAAGGTCATGGAGAAGTTGGTCAATAGACAACTATCCAACTATCTCGAGTCTAACGAACTATTAGACCCCTCTCAAACTGGCTTTAGAGCCACCAACAGTACAGAGGCAACTCTCCTAGCTGTACTAGATAACATAAGATCTCTGATTGATCAAGGGAAGGCCACTGCCTTGATCTTGTTGGACCTGTCGGCAGCGTTCGACATGGTCTCCCACAACCTTCTGTTGGAGATTCTTTGTGAGAAAGGAATTTATGCTAAAGCCCTTCAGTGGCTGAGTTCTTTCTTAAGTAATAGAACACAAAGTGTACAAATGGGTGAGTTCTTATCTAAACCAAGATCCATCAGCTATGGTGTCCCACAGGGAGCATCTCTGAGCCCCACGCTCTTTAATGCCTATGTGTCATCTTTGGCAAAAATCAGTAAGAAATGGGGTTTCAGCATTTGCTCCTATGCGGATGACACTCAGCTGTTGATAGCCATTGAAGAAAGGTACGAGGACACTAGGTTAAAATTGAACAACTGTCTCTCGGAGAAGGCAACCTGGATGGCAGAACACTGCCTCAAATTAAACGCAGAAAAATCTGAAATTCTGCTTTTTGGAGGAGCCAACCTAATCTGGGATGCTACCTGGTGGACCCAGACACTGGGAGATGCCCCAGCACCCAAGCAATGTGCAAAGAATCTGGGGGTCCTTATTGATAATACCCTATCCATGCAGGACCATGTGCGGGTCCTATGTGGAAGAAGCTTCGCAATTTTGAAGCTCTTAAAAAGGCTATTTCCCTGGATCCCACTGGAATGCAGAAGAACAATTATGCAAGCTCTGCTCATTAGTAGGTTAGATTATGGTAATGCACTGTTTGTAGGCATGGCAGACTACCTCTTTACACGCCTGCAGGTGGTACAAAATGCTGCCGCCAAGCTGGTGTGTAATAAAAGCAGATTCAGCTCAGCGTCTGAGTGAATGAAACAGCTCCATTGGCTGCCAATGCGCCAAAGAGCAAAATTTAAGCTGCTCAGTCACACACACAAGGCCCTGCACCAACGCGGGCCTTTAATCCTACAGAACAAAATTGAATTTTATGTACCTACGAGGTGCTTAAGGTCACGCTATCAAGCGCAAGCCAGGACAAAACGCATAAAGAAAGTAAAGGCAAGAGGTCGTGGTCGTACCTTCTCATATCTGGCGGCTAAGCATTGGAATGAACTACCACAAGATCTTCGCCTCACGGCTGACTACCTAGCATTCAGAAAGAAACTCAAAACCCACCTGTTCCCTAAGACTTAATACTGGACAACCCAATAACACCCTAATATCATCTCTACCACGAGTTCTTAGCTCAGCACCGTGATATCCTATTGGATGAATGCTGCGCTCTATAAATAAATAAAATAAATAAATAAATTTCAACTCTACGTCTAAATATTTCTATGCACAATTTTTCGCCTTTGGCCCTGTTTTCCACTTTTACTAATCCCCTGCAGTTTTTTCCCTCCCAAATCTCCTGAAGCACTTCAATGTTTCTTATGCTAAATGTGCCGCATCGGCCTACACCTGGATGGTGGTGCTCATGGACGGTGTTAGGGGTCTCACAGGCACAAAAAGTCTGCTTTAATTCACACCTTTAACTGGGTGTGCTGGCTGCGGACCGGAACAGTGCAGCCTATTGCAGTAAATGCACTGCCACCAGTGCAGCCACAAACTCGCACCTACTGTGGTGAAGCACATTTGTGCAAGGGAGACCAAATGGTTGAAGCTGCCTGTCTGCTTTTCACTGTTCATGTGGCAACATGGCCTGCATTTGAAAGGAAGCCGAGATCTCCCTGCAGGTTGGTAGAGTGAGTGACTGCATCAACCCTAGAGTATACCTGGGGGGTACTTGGGACCAGTGCTTAATTTGAGCCAGTGGTTTCCGGTGCTTGACACTGGCACTGAATTGTCAACACCAGCGCTTATGACAGTCTGCCACATGGTGTCGCAGTCTATCTAATTCGGAGATGAGCACAACAACAGTTGTTTATTAATGCAGTACATAAAAAATGGCTAATACCTGCTGTTGAAGCCATTATTATAGCTTTGGGGGCCTGGAATAGTCTAAATTGTCACCCTTGTAGGAGTGTGATGGTTAGTAGATGTGTTGGTACTGTCATTGGCAGCGCTGGCAGGGGCAACGGGTAGTGCAATTTGCAGTGGGCTCCTGACAAGGGCCATGCCACTTTTTTTTGGACAAATTAAACATTGCTTGGGACACAATTCCCCGTTCTGAGGGTTGCCCTCTGAGGCGCGGTTACTATGCGCCACCTCTATATGGCAGACAGTCAGTGTACCTCCTGACAGCTCCTTTGCCCAATGAGGGAATGCGACTTTGTGATTGTGCCTGCGCATAATGTGAGCTAGCATGACCTATTTTATAGAAGGGGCTGAACAATCTTTCAGCCCTTCTATAATATCAAAGTGCCACAGGGGCATAGGAATCGGGCACAAATGCCTGTTGCACCATCGGGGCACCTACTGTAATAGGGCCAGAGGAGATGGGTCTCTATGGTATAAGTTGGTCTAATTTGTAGACAGTAATCACACTAAGCCGTTCTTTGATTAATGCTGCTTTAATGTAGCCTAACGGCTAGGGCGGTCGATCTAAAATCTGGGGAACCGGGTTCGAGTCTCTGCAATGACGCTCAACGTCCTGTGATTCTGGAAAAATCACTTAATCTCTCTGTGCCTAGCAAAAAAAAATGAATGTGTCCTTGTGTAACGCAACTGTGCTCATGTAAAGCGCTCTGATACCTGATACGTTCGGGTCAAGTTCACGCTATATAAAACTACGGGTAAAAAAAAATCAAATGCTCAAACTGCCTCCGCCTTGCTCTAGCCCTTTCAGCCCCCCATCAAAAAAGATGATATAGTTCTACGTCAGGGTTTTTTGTGAGTAAATTGTGGCTTTCACGGCGCTTCTGTATTTGAGTGTAATTTGACAGACCTTCCCCCTTGCGATTTTTTAGTCACTTGCGAGGAAATGCTCTGCAAGGTGTGCACTCTTGCACCAAGAGCTCGTGAGTTACCGGAGCAACTCTGTTTCCTAGTACCTTTTTTTTTTTGTTGCAGTTTTATATATTGGAAACTCGACCCGAAGGTATCAGAGCGCTTTACATGAGCACCAGTTGCATTACAGATGGACACATTTATTTATTTTTTTGTTAGGTACAGGGATGTTAAGTGATTTGCCTAGAATCACAGGATGTTTTAGCCTCCCGCCAGACTCAAACCTGGTTCCCCAGCTTCAAAGTCGCCTGCTCTAGCCATTGAGCCACTTGCATACTGGCCCCCCCACGTTCCCCAAACTTCCCTACTTATTCTTCTCCCCCACTGCCAACCCCACACTTGCCCCAACCTGACCACACTCACCACTGGCAATGCGCAGTCATCTTCTTCGAATGTTATGTTATGTTATGTTATTAAGGACTTCACGGCTACTCGATAGAGTGTCCCGGCGCTAAACATTCTGGGTGGGGCTAACTGTGGGCTCTAAGCTGGCTAATTTTCACGCTATTGCTGGAATAACCAGGTTTTCAGTAACTTCCTAAAAGGAAGAAGATCCTGCATCTGTCTGAGTGCCAGCGGAAGGTTATTCCAGAGTTGCGCTGCTTGTACCTGAAAGGAGCGACCACCAATTCGAGCATGGGAAGATTTAGGGATGCAAGCTAACTGAAGTGCAGCAGACCTCAAAGCACGACGCGGGTAATAGAATTGGACTCTCTTCCTAAGGTACGGGGGCCCCCATCCCATGGAGAGATTTAAAGGCCAAAACCATGGCTTTAAAAATTATTCTCTTACGGATCAGCAGTCAGTGCATGGCTTTCAGATGGGTAGACATCCGTGCTCTGGGGCCCAGCCTAAGTATTGTCCTGGCCGCGGCATTCTGGACTACCTGGAGGCGTGTCAACAAGTATTCTGGGATTCCTAAATAAAGAATATTGACGTAGTCCAGCCTGGATAAAACTAGCGCCTGGACCACCGTTTTTAGGTCTCGCCTGAGCCACGCTTAGCGCTGCTCTGGGCGAGAGTTTTAGTAAGCGGGTTTTGGAAGTGCAAACAGCAGTGGCTTTTGCTGGCGACCAGCTTGCGTTCACGTGAGCGTGCACGCGCGTCACGGGTCATTAAGCGCATCGCGATCACTTTCACTTTCGCGGCTTTGAAGTAAAGAAATAGATTATTTTTCTATTTCTTTACTTTGCTATATCAGCGGCACCCGCGCTTTACTTTTAATGTTAAAAGTAAGCGCCGGTGCCAGCGATTATAATGGTGTAGCCAATAGGTCTCGCTTTTGGGACCTTATAAGTATTTAGTTATGCAACTGTTGCATGGCTAAACACTTATAAGGTCCCAAAGGCGAGACCTATTGGCTATGCCAATGCTTGTTCTGTGTGCTACCGACAGAAGGGGCAAGAACTGCTTAAGCATTTTGAGCACTCCAAAAAATGAGCCCACTACAGCTTGTACTTGAGAGTTCATGGATAAATTATCCTCCATCCTGACTCCTAAATTTTTAACAGTCTAGACCGAGGCGGTGGGGAGACATGTCCTGTGGCCACCAATTGCGCCACACATTGTCTGAGGGGAGGCCAAAAAGGATAATCTCTGATTTATCGGGATTACACTTGAGTTGGTGTAGTTGGAACCAAGCGAACACCTCTGACAGGCAGGCGTGCCAGAATGCCAGATCAGTCAGGTTTAGTTATGCAGCAGGTCGATAGGAAGGAGTTGGGGGATCACACTCAAAGTATCTGGGCTACTTTGGCGCTTTGAAATGGCGCACATAGATGATGGCATAGTTCCAAGTGGGAAGGCAGCTTCTTAGAGGTAAATAAAGTTGTGAGGCTTTGGGCCTGAGGCCAACAGAAAAGGTGTGCTGGGTGGCTGCGTGGTGATTACAAGAGGTGGATGTCAAAGCAGCCTAGAGTAACCCTAGTAAGTTAGGGCACTTTTGACACCATATACCCCCAATAGAACATTAAGATCCTCCAATGCCCGACTCCTGAAGGTGCCTCAAATCCAAAGAACTAGATGGGGCGGAAGATCCTTCCCACATCTGCCCAAGTTGTGTAACACAATGCCCGTAGAATTAAGAAATCAAGAAGGGGAGGCACGGTTTAGGAAACAGCTGAAAGCCTGGCTCTACCCCCACTAATCATACCCTGCCTAGCCCATGTAATCATAGGTGACGCGCCCTGACTCATTCAGCGCTAAGAAGCCCTCTGGTAGCCACGCGCTTTAGCAGTCCGCATAGCATAGAGTATTGTATTGGGTTCAAGATGGTGTCTTGGTCATGCTGACAACCGCCTGAGGTATTTGGCTTGAGACTGCTGACAAGTTTCCAGGGGGTACCGGGAGTCAGAAAAAATGGGTGCAGTTAGCTGGCAAGCTGGAGTGCAGTACCACTCCACTGATAATGCAGTTCAAATAAGCAGGCATCAGGGCAACAATAGGGCATGCCTGGTGGCTGGGTCTGGTCCCCTGTGGGTGGAGCATCACTCCTTCACTCCAGGCATTCCCTATCAAAAGAAGCTGACTCTTTTAATAAGATATGCTATTAGGTAAAAGGATAACATCCACCGGCTCCAGGAGCAACAAGACCACTGTGAAAACTCCATACTTCAATATAGCACATCTATAAAAGAATCTAGAACACGGTTACAATACTAGTCTAGCGTACACAAATCAAATCACTTCACTGGGTCCAGCTGGACCACACACATATCTCTTTCTTAACAGCAGCAAAAACTGCCATCTCCTGAAAAGCATTTGCTTCCTCTGTCACATCTGCTACAAGCATCCTGGACAAGAAGTCTTACGCCTGGCAGGAGCACTGCTTTCAACATTGGCCCACATGCCTGGCAGCAATTAATGCCCAGCAGTCTTTGCACTGACTTCTAAATAAACACAATGGGTCTGATTCACATAGATTTTGCTGTGAGTAAATGTGATTTACTCTTGGAGTACTTTTGACTTACTACTGTATTCCGGGAGTATTTGTGGCTTACTCCTGCTATTCACTAAGATTTCACTGTGAATTATTCATGTAGCTTACTCCTGGAATACATCAAGAGTCCATCAAGAATAAATCACAGCTAAGTCTTTGTGAATTGAGCACAATATCTGGTAAGCAAAGCCCAACAAACTAAAATAAACATGAGGAGAATGAAAGAAAAGCTTCAAGGTACACAGCACATATGAGAGCTGCACCTGCTACTTTATCTTTGTTTTCTGTTCAAACGCAGGCCCGCATTCACTACTGTGATGTGTTTTTCCAGCCTGTGAGGAAAAAACAAATGCAGGTAGATCTGTTGCCATGTTGCACAGCAGCCATCAGAGAACATCAAGCTGAATTCAGATGAGGTGGGCCATACTTACAAAATAGCAGGGAGCCCATAGTCATTGGGGTGGTAATGATGGCATATTTGGGGTAGGGCATTCACAAAAGATAAGATGCTGACAAACGCCTACAAAGCCCTCCATGACCAAGGACAATTATACATGAACCACTGCCTGAACTTCCACCAACCCTCCAGAGATCTTTGCTTCGCCTCCCTCGACCTCGCACAGACGCCCCACAACCGCCGCAGCTACAGTGGAGGCCGTTCCTTCTCCTACCTCGCCGCCAAAGCCTGGAACGGCCTCCCCCTATATCACCGATCTTCACCCTCTCTCGTGGACTTCAGGAAGTGACTCAAGACCTGGCTTTTCGCCTGAGCCCAGCAATCCAGCACCTGGATACCCTTGCGTGTGATTAGCCGCGCTATTTAAATACTGATTAATTGATTATAAATAAGTGCTTAGAAGAAGAGGCTACACATGCAGCTTTTACAACACAAGTTGTAACAAGTGGGAGGAGACCCTCACTCGCCTCCGTGATAGGCGGCGCAGCCGGGATTAGCCACTCTTACTTTCCGACATTGACAATGCCAACAATTTTGAGGAGCACTGGGAGCAGCAGATGACTTTCCAGACATGGAACTGTCTGGGTGTATCCCGCGGAATGGGATCAGGGTCGAACTGGCCTATAGGGCAACCAGGCAGTGCCCGATGGGCTGGTGTGACAGATAAGTGTGTGGGCTATGTTTTTTTTTTGCTGTTTTGGGCTAGTTTTATGTCCAGTTGGGCCGGTTGTTACTGTGAGTTCCCTGATATTTCCACTTTTTTTTCACTATATGCTTCGCTAATGTAGGTTACTTTTATTTTGGTGCCCAGGCCTATCTTTTGTCCCAGTCCGACCCTAAGTGGGATGGGTTTGGAAATGGCAGAACTAGTTGTTGGAGCAAGAGGCTCCACCTTTTACAAGGTGGCCGCTCCCTCTAGGAACCAGTGGGCTTTCTCTTAAGTGCAGCCCATCTATAAGCTGTGGTACTACCTTCAAGCTCAACAAGAAGTTTGCCTCAAATTAATATCTTTTCGTAATAAGATGTCAAACTGCACTTGCGGAGTTCCTCATTGCTGTAACTTACAGCAGTTACTGTTAGTCAATTTAATGGCACTCACTTTACCGACTTCAGAAGGACAGAAGGTTGTGTTAGCGTGTTTAAGTTTCAGAGTTGTGACATGTGGCTCCCCGCATATATCAGCATTTAAATCAGTGCATTAAATGGGCCGGTACTCACCGGTTCTAAGTACCAGCACTTTTGAATTTTTACCCTTTGAGTGCCGGAACTTCTCCTTCAGCAAGAAGAGTACCAGTACTTTGAGGACCAGCACAGCTGGATCAGTGGCATGAATGCGTAAGTGCCACTCTCAAACCCTGCATCCGTGTTGCTCTAAGCTGAGCTGCTTATTTGCTCTATCAGGGCTGCCCGGGGCTTTACACAGCTTGCATTGTATGGTCATTCAGAGTGCGGGGTCCATTTACCCTGCGCAGTTAATCCCATTGTAGGTGTGCGATGTAGCGCTGTCTGCCTGTCTCATGGGAAACTGGACATTAAATCAGAGTTGTGTAAAGTTATTTATTTCTTTTTTTAGCAGAACTGAGTGGTTTCGTGCTACAGTAGAGTTTGGAAGGCAGGAGGCAATGTGAAAAAACATTCGAGTTCTGTGTGGACGCCATTTTACAAGGGCAAATAATTAAGCTGCATTTCGTTTTCCTCAGTACCCTGTGGAAGTGGGAGAGAAAGTGGAAGGAGGGAGAAACATGTGAAAGAGGAGAATGTGAGGGGAAAGAAAGTGGGAAGAGTTAAGACAGGGAGCGAGCTTGAGACATAGATATGACCAAAAGGGACAAATTCCATCAACTGAGCCCCTTTCCAGCACCACTTTTTTAGGTCTCGCCTGAGCCAGCGCATGCGCTGGTCTGGCGAGACATTTTGTAAGTGGGCTTTCAGAAATGCGACCACTTTTTTTTGACCAGGCCTAGAGCATGCGAGAACGCGCACAGTGACGCGCTTTCCTCGCATGCTCCAGGCCATCTGGCTTAACTCTTTATTGCTCCTCCCCCTCCCCCACCACAGAGCGCGTCTAGCGGCCGCGCGGCCGTGTCACTTTCACGGCCGCGCGTCACTTGCTCTCCGGCTGCTCCCCCTCCCCCACCACAGCGCGCGGCCAATGCTTGTTTGTGAAGCTCTGTGCTCCGCCTTTCGATCGCCCCAGTTACATAGAAGTCAGAGAGAGATACTTTGCGCAGTTTCTAAACTTTTCTAAACTTTGCAGCTCTCTCCATGTTCAGGAGGATAATGAGAACACAGCAAAAAATTTCGGGGAAAAATGCGATGCGATAAAAACAGTTTACAGAACACAGAAATACATATCCTATCAGTTTTAAATCGCATACGAAGGTCTGTGAAGGTAATAAACTTCGCGAAATGTGCGCTTTGAAGTGGTGAGCTTAGAGGGGGTGTTGTGTAAGGGGGAAAGGGGAGGGTGTCTTGACGCTATCGGGAGGTGATATTGTTTTTCTTTCTTGTTCTGGAAGAGCAGCTCAGTTAAGGACTGGGCCCTGTTAGTAGCTGTAGCACCCGTTTTACAGAGGGAGTGGCCTGTGAAGCGTTTAGTTGCAGTTTTTACGACTCCTAAGAACTAGGCGCTAGGCAGAGGGCTCTCGTCCCGGCTGCCCGCCCGGGACAGCGAGGAGACTGCCATTGCCCGCGGTCCCAACAGACTCGAGGGGCTGGGGCTGGGGTGTCAGTCCTTTCTTTCACCAAAAATATCAATTTAACTGACGTCGTTTGTAAATAAAACTTCAAACTGCTGGGTCTAGTAAGTAGAAAGGCATATTTTCCCACAAACCATAAACTTTATAAACATCTGGTACTTCATATAAATGGGTCTATCTATCTATCTACATATATATATATATATCTATCTACATATATATATATATATATTACATTTACGACTGTACATTATGAATTTCCCGGTCTAACTCCGCTTTCTGCGCTCGGATGGTTTGTACCAGGTAGCCTGGAGCGGTTTATCCCCTCAGCCTCCGGGTGTTCCACATTTATCATCCGTGTCACGCACCATCGTTTCAAATATTACTTGATGAACCTTTTTCACCAGGATACAATAAATACTTTTAGAAGCCGTTCCCGCTGTCCCTGCGCTGGGGGGAGAGAAGGTGTACAGGCAAATGTCCCCTGGAAGTGCCCAGAGCGCTTAATGCGCTCTCGGTGCGCTTAAAACGCTTCACATCTCAATAGGTTCATAGGGTCTCCGGGAGGGGGAGGTGTGTGTGTGTGTTGTGTGTGTTTTGTGTGTGTGCTTTGTATATGTAAAGCCAAGTCCTGGGCACACGTTTGTACAATACAAACAATGTTTGTTGTTGTTCTGAGCATTCGTAGAGTTGTTATTAAAGTCCACTCGAAATAGTAAATGTTTATAGTTTTAATCTCAAAAGCAAAAAGGACAACCAGCCAACACGTGTTTCGTCACAAAGGGAAGTAACCCGTGACTTCTTCAGGGCTGTAAAGGAATTGTAGATGCCGTTGAGGAATCGCTCCGCCGGTGATAATTCCGACCCGGCTGGTCTGGTTGAAGAAAGTAACAATGAGATCCAAGATAATGTAGGGAAAGCTCCGGCTTAAGGCGATCCCAGGAGTGAATGACTGAATAGCCGTGGGTCGGTGGGTCAACGTCTCCATGGATCTACAGTTTCAAGGAAAACCTTCCTCACCCGGAACAGAGACGTGTCGGTGCCTGCACTCCTCCTGAAACACATTCACGCTTAGATCGTCTGGACCGGCTGACCCGCCTGTTTACAGGCTGCAGGTACTACTCTTGGGATCTCCTCGACCCTGGAGGTCCCTTTCTTAATACACTGAGGTTTTCCTTGAAATTGTAGATCCGTGGAGACGTTGACCCACCGACCCACGGCTATTCAGTCATTCACTCCTGGGATCGCCTTAAGCCGGAGCTTTCCCTACATTATCTTGGATCTCATTGTTACTTTCTTCAACCAGACCAGCCGGGTCGGAATTATCACCGGCGGAGCGATTCCTCAACGACATCTACAATTCCTTTACAGCCCTGAAGAAGTCATGGGTTACTTCCCTTTGTGACGAAACACGTGTTGGCTGGTTGTCCTTTTTGCTTTTGAGATTAAAACTATAAACATTTACTATTTCGAGTGGACTTTAATAACAACTCTACGAATGCTCAGAACAACAACAAACATTGTTTATATTGTACAAACGTGTGCCCAGGACTTGGCTTTTCAGTAACTTGTGTGGGTTGACACCCACATATTAATACGGGGGTTATAGGGTAATTCCTCCGACCTCGTAGCACCGTGTAACACACACACCATAATCACCATACGCACATACAGCAAGGCGCCACACTTCCTGGCATATCCAAAACCCTACCTTCTAAATATGCTTTGTATGTGTGTGTGTGAGCGTGTTTTATGTGTGTGTGTGTGAGCGTGCATGTGTTTGTGTGTGGTTTGTATGTGTGTGTGTGTGTGTTTGTCTCTGTGTGCCTGTGTGTGTTTTGTGTTTGTGTGCGCGCGCAGCTCGTGATCCACATATGCAATCAGTATTTTTTTCAAATGTCTTTATCAGGCAGACTATAGGAGTGCTCCATATGCGGTAAAATACAGCATTTAATAACTCGTCGAAATAAATGTTCTATAATATTTAAATTACAAAACTATAGAAACGCTAGTTCCTGTCACTCTTCAAATACATAACTTAAGCAAAATGAGGATAGAAGTGTTCTATAGACGTTCGAGCACAGGCCTTAACAGGCACGTCTTCAAAGACAGGCTTTAACAGGCACGTCTAAAAGTGCTCTATAGAGTCGAAGACAGGCCTTAACAGGCACGTCTAAAAACGCCCTGGAACTTTCAAGCTCAGGCTTTAACAGGCACGTCGAAAAAGCGCTCTATGGGCTCAAACACAAACCTTTAACATGCACGTCTAAAAAGCGCTCTATAGAATCAAACACAAACCTTTAACATGCACGTCTAAAAAGCGCTCTGCAGACTCAAACACAGGTCTTAACAGGCACGTGTAAAAAGCGCCGTTTAGATTCAAAGACAGACCTTAAAAGGCACGTCTAAAAAGCGTTCTGGAACTTTCAAGCACAGGCATTAACAGACCCATCTAAAAAGCGCTCTATAGACTCAACAAGCATTGGCATAGCCAATAGGTCTTGCCTTTGGGACCTTATAAGTGTTTAGTTATACAGCACAATATCCTTGGTGCAACAACATCAACTGTTGCATGGCTAAACACTTATAAGGTCCCAAAGGCAAGACCTATTGGCTATGCCAATGCTTGTTTTTATTTTCAGCTATTTCACACTTTATACATGTGATGCACTTGCACCCAAAAGTAAGCCATACTCATGCTTTAAATTGTTTCTGCTGCAGAATGGAGCGTTTCATTCTGCGCCATTTGTTTAT
Source organism: Calotriton arnoldi (assembly GCA_963921515.1). Taxonomy (NCBI): domain Eukaryota; kingdom Metazoa; phylum Chordata; class Amphibia; order Caudata; family Salamandridae; genus Calotriton; species Calotriton arnoldi. Next base: position 483,549 of record CAWUFW010011476.1, read on the forward strand.
TCGTGGCAGCACTAGTGTTTTGTTTAAGGATTTTGTGCAATATAGGGAGGGCCACTGGAATTATGCAGCAGGGGAGGACCAAGTTATGCAACAGGGTTGACTAAATTATGCAGCAAGGAAAGGCAAATTATGAGGCCTAATGTGGCATATTTTATGATAGTATTATTTCATTATTTTGTCATTTTTACATATAGTAACACTGTCAGAGAAAAGATGTAACCTGATTTGTACTAGTTTAATACCCCGATACAGCAATAGGAAACTCAAAGATGACCAGCCTACCTTTGTGAAGGGCCTTCCACTGCACAGGAACATTTGCCACCAGGTTTTTAGTATATGTTGAACCGTTTAAGCTGGAAACAATTTTTGGGGTGAAATCTACAGATTATGCAGCAGATGATGGTTTATGTGGCAAATGCGGCAATTCCATTATTATGTGGAAAATGCTGCAGCCGCAGAATCACATAATTCCAGTGGCCTGAATATAGGGGTGTAAACCAGAGGCCTGAAAAACATGCAACAAGTGTTTGACTGCTGAGACAAAGCTAATACCGTTTGCCACAGATTCTTTGGCCGATAGCTCTTTCTGGTATATGATCGGTATGAATGTCAGTCTGTGTGAGGCTAACGTGATTACCTGGCGGTCTACCGGCGGAGATGTCTAATCTTGAATTGTGCATGTGACATTTAGACCTTTCAAAAGGAGATGGAGATAGAAAGGAGAAGAGAGGCAATCTGGAGAAAGGGTGAAAAGGAGGAATAGGAATGAGGATAAGTGTTGGAGAAAGAGTGAGGGGAAGGTACTAAGAAACAGAAAGAGACACAAAGATGAGAGAGTGATAGAAGAAAGAACGGGGTGAAGGCAAGAGAAATGTTAAGTAGCAGACAGGAGGATTCAGACAGGGAGTCACAGAGATACACAGAGAAAGGAGGATGGAAAGGACTGATGGAAAGCATGAGAGAGCAGAAGGAAGAATGAGGGAAAAGGGAGATGGGAAAACTGCAGTTTTTGGTTTAAAAATGTTTGATTTAAAAATGAGTTAAACATGCATCTCTTTAAGGGGGATTCCACTTTCCTGAAGAAGTAGCTTGGCTTCAAAATTCATTGAAATGCTATTTTTCCTCATATAAAGTTACATGCTGAAATAAAGTAAACATGAACCAATAATTATGTATATTGATGGTAAATATTTAAAAGAGACTCTTGTGCCCTTTAAATACAAATAAAAACACGCAGTGGGAACTATGACTACAATTTCAACTTTGCCATGAACTCAGGTGGCTTGCAACAACACCGGATAAATAAATACATCATCAATGCTTATTTTCGTAGTCACCACATGGAGTTCCACAATCTTTGATTTTGTTCTTCAAATACTTTACATCAATGTACAACATTCTTTTTAACTTGTAAACTGACTACTACCACTTTAGGTGAACAAACAGTATTCCTGATTTCAAGGGAAGCACAAAAAGTACTTTAAAGGAAGTACCATAGTTGAATAAACGGAAACAATATAGATTAGTAGCGGCAAAATCTGTCAACAAGAAGGGACCATGGTATGTCGTTGGCTAGGTCTCTTTCTCAGTCTGCACACAGTATGAATTGTTGTGGATAAGTTGTTCATACCATACGCCATAAGTGCAAAAGCAATCTGCACACATTTGAAATTCGAAAAACATTGCTAAATGCAGCCACGGCCCGTGCAGGTAAGAGCGGTGGGGCCGGGTAGGGGGAGGGATTTCGATAGACGACGAGGGAAATTGAATTACTTATTTAATGTTTCCTCGTGGTCGTCTGTCGAAACTCCCCACCCCGGCCCTACCGCTCTTACCTGCACGGGCCGCGGCTGGCTGAATGTATCCTTTTGTACATGCAAAAATAATAATAATAAAGATAGCAGAAATGATTCTGCATCATCATGCACAATTGTGCACTGGAATGAAGTCTTAATCTTGTTAATCTTGTTAATAAATGTTTTCCTCGAGGCCCCGCCCCTAGCTCCGCCCCAAATTCCACCTTTGGTACAAGGCTCGAGGACAAGGACTTTTAGTTTTATTAATTGATAGGAATCCGTCCAGCGGCACCTTGCTCTGTTCCTGCTTTAAGGTGAATCGATCGAAAAAGATGCCTGAAAGTGAACTGTCTATGCCTTTGCTACAGGCAGTGTAGCAGCACAGCTGCCAGGTCTCTCTGGAAAAATACGACTACAAGTCCCGGAATTCAAACAATGGAGTAGCTAGTAGCCCATGAACCTGGGAAACTTGGTATGGCTGTAATAGGCGAGCTTCAGAAAGAGGGGAGCGGTAAAGGTGCTCTGTAAATAAGGGGCAATCATTAACATTTTCCCTAATGTTTGATTTTAAAAGTAAACTTTGAATAAACAATTCCAATCCAGACATTTCATTTTTTAAACCGTTGTTTTCTAATGTGCAAGGCATATTTCATTGCACTGAAACAAAGACCACAACTCCCAGAATCCACTAGTTTGTGACTCAAAATCTTAGAACCAGAAAACTGGCGCCCCGCCGGCATACAAACCGGTAATCCGAAAGATGTGGAATCTGTCTTTTTTTTGCTGGCGTCATTTCCCTGAGATGAATATAAAAATATTGCAAACTAAGAACAAGTTCTGACTAAAATTATCCATATTATGTAATCCTCTCCATGCCGGAGTCTGAGAAAATGTTTCCAATTTGAGCTGGACCTGTTGGAGGCTGCGCTACCCGCGGTGTCCAGAGGTGGCGCTGTGTCCCCGGTCGCCGAGGTCCAGAGAGTCTCCGCTGATGTCACACGCTCAGCAGGGCAGGCAGACGGCGCAGCCCCCTTATTTGCCAGATTCTGGAGAGAGAGGCAGAGAGCGAGTAGCCAACAAACGAAAAGAGACTTTCTTGGACCTGGACGAGGGGACAGAACCTGCTTCGTCCCCCAGCAGAATCCCGTCCTAGCCCTGGCTCCCGTCGGAAGCAACCAAACCATTACATTGCCGTGCATTTTTATGCAGCACGAGTTGCCCGATCTTCCCCGGGCTGCAGAAGCAAGCCCCGTGCAAGGCAGACCTCAGCCGGAGCAGAGTTTTGCACACTGGCCAGTTCACTCTTGCCCTGGAAAGAGCGTGTCCTGCTGGGCAGTCAGGGGGGGCGCTGCTGGCAGTTTTTTCATGAGGTGCCTGGGAGAACCTTGTTGGGTCTGGGTTAAAGAGACCTGATACGGACCTCACTTTATTTTCTCTTTCTGGAAGAGTTTTTGAACTTTTTGTATTTTTATTTATCCACTTACTGACCGGAGGAGCCACCACCGCTGTTGGCTGCCATGATGAACAGGAGCACCATGGTGTCCAGTACTCAGACCAGGATACGGACGGACCCCTTCTCCAACAACTACACCCTGGTGGGCCGGGAGCTGGGCAGGTGAGGAGGGGGATGGGGTTCACAAGGGCAAAACAGTTCCCACGTTTAAAAGGGGGGGGGGGGAGCAAAACTACAAGTACCAGAATGCAAATTATTGTGAGATGCTCCATATCGCTCCATGTAGTCATTGTTCTCGGGTGCGATAATTCTATAGGTGTAATTGGATCGAACGGGGAACATACTGATCTGTTAAATGCAAGTCCGGGACTGGAAGCTGGTATCCTGCAGACAAGTGGGGTCACAGGCTAGCGTGGAAGCCCGTTGGGTCTCTCGAGGCGCTTGTTCAGAAAGCCATGTTATCAGAAAGAGATAAAGGCGGCAGGCAGATCCCCCCCCCCCCTCCCCCTGTTTTACACCCTCCGGCCATGTACTCGCGTGAAGTTGTCATCTTTCTTAATAGTTACATGTCCTGCAGCTGGTGATATATCCCAGAAAAGTAATGCATCACCTGCAGAAACGTTCTGTCAGCTCAGCTTTACCTCTGGCGTCGATACAACGTTTTCCCTTGAGTTGGGTGGTAGTAACGTGGTTGTTTGTAGTGCTGTGAAGCGCTACGATTAGGTTAGGAAGCGCTATGGGAAAATAGGATTTATAGGGGCAGCTCCGCGAATAATGTCACAATACATCTCTGAACCCGAAAAGATGTCAGCAAAGCCGGCAACATTCTGGTGATATAGATGCAGGCAGGACTGGGCATGAACCCTACATCCCGTGGCCCCTTTAAGGCATTCTGGGAGTGGAACTGGGGGTCCCCTGGCGTGGGAGAGACGAGTGAGCTGCAGACCTAGCCTGCGTAGTTACAACAGCCAGAGAAGTGTACAAACTCTAAGAGCTCACCTTATGCTGCATGCATAATACACAGGCGCGATATAAGAGAGATGATCCCAACAGCCGAGAGTCACTGAGACCCCATCTGAGGGGCCGTGGAGTTGACGTGTGTGTGGAAAGAAAACCGGCGTGCCACCCCTTTGATGAGCTCTACCCAAGTAATGGAGGTGGTGGTTGTTGGGGGAGAGGGGATGCGTCCATCCTTTATGGAAAGGAGCGAGACGGGGTACCAAGATCGCCGACTCACGCTTTTCGAGTGACACTGGAGACGCCTGATATTGTACATACAATACACTGGGTGAAGTGACATGGCTGCGCTGGTGCTGTGGGGCGAACAGTAACGCTGGAGACCTTGCAATGTGTTCAGCGTGCATTATGAGACCAGAAGTGCCCCGCCTTGGGAAGGGGGTCTTCCTGATTGCCTGGCGGTCTCCGCTGCTGCCAAGTGGCCCCATGTCGTATTTGACACCCTCAGTCAGGGCTGGGAAGCCAGTAGCACGTTGCATATTGGGAATTGTTTAGGCCGCGCGTACACATTTAAATCGAAACTACAGAATGAAACATTTGCTGGCGAGACTGATTGAGGGCTCTATTCATGGCAGAAGGCATTTAGGCTCTAGACCTGATGTTTTGACACGTTTCCCCGAAATAGAACAAAATGATGTAATTGTAAAAATGCTGCCGACTTGCTCCGCGTCCTGTGCTTTTCATCTCGCAGAAAGCGCACGAAGGAGATTCGTTTGAAGTGTGCGCTGCAGAAGTGAGTGAGTTATTTTCCTTTTCTCCCCTGTGGAGTTACCACCTGCTGTGCCACATTCTTGGATTATCGGCATGCCCCCCTTAGAATAAATGCCACGGATGTCGGCGGCTTTTATCTCCCATCAAAAGATGTTATCTGGACAGCACGGCTTGCCCCCAGCGGTGGTTCCCTGGAAACCACCCAAGTGGAGGGGTGGAAGTGTGTTGGGATTGGGGGCTGGGGCAGAATACACTTAACATCTCACCTGAGGCACCACTATAATACATTGTGTTGAAGGCATGTGCCCCCACATGGGACATCGATTCACACGTCATGTGCTTCCTTTGGACTCATCAATTTGTACTAAAATGTTAATTAAGTAGTGGTGGGCGAGCTGCTGAACCCCGCAGGGCCACTTTAACATCGTTCGGGTTACCTGCTGAGGAAGCTGTGAGCCCTTTTTAGCCATTTGATGGCATTAAGGTGGGGAGTTTACCAGATGACTCCAGGTCACCAGCGGAACTCCAGTCCTGTACTTTTATTGACAACCTGTTGCATTCTAGGAGTTGTAGTCGGTTCATTTCTACTGAAATAAAACAGCCGAAGACAATGACCTCTATAAGGAAAGCCCAGAACTGCTGTCTCTGATCACATGAAGTCACCTGTAACCTTCGACCTGGGCATATCTTGTGGGTGCCGGGTGGGCAAGTGCGCCTCTTTTCTGGAAGGCTTGCGTCAGGGGACAAGGGAGGCGGGATTCGTCTGCCTGTTCTTTATCCACTCGACCCACTGAGTTCTCAGCCATGGCATCTGTTTCCCTGGTGTTGCACCAGTCTCCAGTGTCCTCTGGGGAGAAGGGTTTAAACATTGGCTGCCTCTGGTATCTGGCGACGAGATGCAGCGGGTTGGCATGGGCTGAAACGGCCTCGGGCATTGGAAGCCAAGATTACTGATGCAGGTCAAACCATGAGAATCCATGTACAAGAGGTAGGGCCGGCCCTTGGAAGCCTTGGTCAAGAGTGCAGTCTAACTCCAAGTCACCAGAATGCACGCGCACTATGCTGGACTGGCCTATTGAAGCAATAGTCTCACCTTCTCTCACAATCCTTTTCTTGTCCCCCTTTGCCTTTTCTCCCCCCTAAGATTTGCCTCTTTCTTTGTAATGACTGTGCAACAATTGTTTAATTTATTGTAACTTGTAATTCGTTATTTGTGTTTTTGTTTCCTTGTAACTCTTGTTGTTCCTCTGTAAAGCGCTCTGATACCTCCGGGTCTAGCCAGCGCTATATAAAACTCGAGATAATAATAATAATAATAGTCGCTGGTGCAATCCGAGCCACTTGAGTCTATGTGCACGAGGTTGGACTGGGCCGGCCCTTGGAAGCCTTGGTCACGGATGCAGTTCGAGCCACCCGAGCCTATGTGCACGAGGATGTCCTGTGACTTCTAAAGCGCGCGGCTACTCCAGGAGTGTCGCAGCGCTGAGCAGAATACAAGTGAGCAGAAAGATGGCAGGCCTGGAGTGTACAGGAATACAGTCAAAGCATTTGTATCCATGTGCACGAGTTTGCCAAGGTCATTGGGAGTCATGTGCACGAGCTTATCATGATGACCATTGGAAGACGTGCATGGATACAGTCCACGGCCTGTGAAGTTAGGCCAGCTGTACCCTGAACATATCGAAATATTGACTTGTGGACGCATGCGCAGAAGGACAGGCAAGGACGAGTGAATCCATGCACATCAAGGCATATCACTCATACCGATCTATGATCCAGTCTTCTTCATGATGCCACATAGGAGATATTATTGAATTTTCTGCTTAGTTTGTTTTTACGCCAAGCGTGGGAAAAAGCAGTACTGTAAATATATGTATAATTGCTTCCTCACGCTGCCACAACAACCGTCACGTGACCCTGTCAGCCGCTCCTGGCTTTTAGCAAAGTCTCCAGGGCTCGCAGTTTTCCATTCCCATGCAAAGTGCTGCTGACTACACAGCCTGAGGTCACAACTGCAGGAGATCACACATGACATGGTGGGCACGCAGTAGCTGTGCACAATCCTTGCAGATGTTTGCACGTTGAACTAATTAGGCCGTCGGCAGGTTACTGCTCTTGAATTTGTTGGGGTGCCGGCTTGGGTGAGGGGCGCCAGGACAGGTACACACCTCTTCCTCGCCTGGTGTACAGCTTAAAATGCAGGAGAGTACTGGCTCGCAGGGTCGGCCTTAGGCAGCTGGGCCCAGGCCCGGGGCGCCGATATTCGTCGTGCGCCACAGGGTGCTGCCTGACGTAATGTTTTGCAAACAGCAGCTCGTCCACCCTACTTGGTCTCCATTGGGTGCCGGTAAAGACTTTGTAATCAGCCCTTAAGGTACTTCCTCGTAATTGTTAGCTCCCCATCAACCCCCTGCCCTCCTCCCATTTCCCTCACACCTCCTGCCGTCACACCTCAAGGACCCCCACCCGCTCCCACAACAAACGCCAATTTTTCCTTCCACCCAGGGCGCTGTCCCGGTCAATCCGATTTAGGGCCGGGCCAATAACACACAGGTACTCTGGGATAATGTGCACCTCTATCCAGTGTTTCCCATATAAAATGCACCACAGGAGGGAACTGATTTCATGGGGCAAGAAAACACAACTTAACAGGAACCAAGAAGCGCCTGCACATCTGGGGCTAGTATCTCCCAGCTGATTCACGAGAGACAGTAAACGTGTAAAGCAGCTTTACAGGGCTGGTGAGTAGCTCTAGGTCATAAGTCACCTTCAACCAGCCCTGACTTTTTAAGCAACAAGTTTTTCTTTTGTCTTGAGGATTGTAGTTTTTTGGTGCCCACTTGTATGTACGTGCCTACAATTCCCAGCATGCAAAGCGCTGTGGAATTAAAAGCCAAAGCTTGCTTAATATGTCGCACATCACACAAGGTAGCCTACCAGCCTTAAGTAAAGAGGTCAGTCCAGCAGTGGTACCTGTTTTTGAACAAACATTCGCGCAGACTGCAGGAACTCGGTGGCTTCGGGCCCAGCATTCCACGTGCTAGCGGTGGAGCCTGGAAATGATTTCGGATCCGGCCCAGAATAGCAGTGAGTGTTATTTTCTCATTTCAGCGGCTCACCACACAATATGGCTGCATTCCGGGAACAATGGCCAGATTTGACTCGCATGCCGTGGACAACTTGCCAACTCCGATCCAGTGAAACCTCCACTTGGCAGCTCTTTCCTTCCCCTTTTCCAGAGGCTGGGCCCAGTCTGAGGCTTGGAACCCGAATCCCAGTGTCTGCTCAAAGGCCGGACGCGCCTTCTGGGAACTGTGGGTGTTTGAAGTTTGGCTGGACTCACTTTTAAGCATTCACGGCTGAGAATTGTCATCATGGGGCCTATAAGGGAATATTCCATTGATGTCAGTTTAATGTCGAGGGGGTTTCATCTAAAGCACTGGTGCCCAACCGTGGGCTTCTAGCAGCAGGGCCATGCCACGTGTACTGGGATACGTTTTCATACAATCACTCTAAGTGGTACTCATTTACATAGGGGTTAACCTAACCACGTTGCTGGAGCGAGAACCCGTGATGTAGCAGTGTCTTGAGCTATGAAGCCTGCTATTGGCTGCCTTTGAAAGTCTCATATGGACTCCACCTCTCCAGTGTGTGAAGCACCTAGCGTCGACCACACATGAAGCGGGCACAATCTAGGAATAGCGCCTGCGTGTGGCTTATTTTGTCGTTTTTAGTACCCACAACTTTGATCTGTTTGTCTAGCGCTGCCCTCCGACTTTGCCCTTTCTAAGCGCTGAGTCGAGGGAAGCGCAGGGAAGTTGGAAACGTGATCAACTGGCGCGAGCTGCGGTTTACGTCTCAGCTGATTATTTGTCCATGTGGCCCTTTTTTGCATCCATATACTCAGTTTTGCAACCCCATCATGCACCCAGACTTGCAGGAGCCAGCATGCACCCAGACTTGCAGGAGCCAGCATGCACCCAGACGTGCAGGAGCCAGCATGCACCCAGACGTGCAGGAGCCAGCATGCACCCAGACGTGCAGGAGCCAGCATGCACCCAGACGTGCAGGAGCCAGCATGCACCCAGACGTGCAGGAGCCAGCATGCACCCAGACGTGCAGGAGCCAGCATGCACCCAGGCGTGCAGGAGCCAGCATGCACCCAGACGTGCAGGAGCCAGCATACACCCAGACGTGCAGGAGCCAGCATGCACCCAGACTTGCAGGAGCCAGCATGCACCCAGACTTGCAGGAGCCAGCATGCACCCAGACGTGCAGGAGCCAGCATGCACCCAGACGTGCAGGAGCCAGCATGCACCCAGACGTGCAGGAGCCAGCATGCACCCAGACTTGCAGGAGCCAGCATGCACCCAGACTTGCAGGAGCCAGCATGCACCCAGACTTGCAGGAGCCAGCATGCACCCAGACTTGCAGGAGCCAGCATGCACCCAGACGTGCAGGAGCCAGCATGCACCCAGACGTGCAGGAGCCAGCATGCACCCAGACTTGCAGGAGCCAGCATGCACCCAGACGTGCAGGAGCCAGCATGCACCCAGACTTGCAGGAGCCAGCATGCACCCAGACGTGCAGGAGCCAGCATGCACCCAGACGTGCAGGAGCCAGCATGCAAATGAAAATGTAAAACTGGAGGAGCTTTTCAAACGTAAAGTAAGACGGTTTGAGATTTCTGGAAAAGTCATGTTCTGCTACTTGCACCAAGCCCTTGTTTGCTCCTTTACACACCGCCTTCAATGATACGAAATTCATTTTATTTCTGGATCTTTCTTTCCCGTTTTCTTCTTTGCTCTTTTGATTCTGCCCTGGATCCCTTCTTAATTTGTGAATGAAAGGTGTTTGTGTGTGTTTCTTTTCCGCCTGCGCCTTGCTTATGGATTCCTCCCCCTCAGACAGCTGGACAGGTGTCTGTGATGGCTCCGCTCCTTTGATGCCTGGACAGGTTTTTCAAGTCCTCTCTGGTACCTCGTTGTAACCGTGGGAGAAGCGGAGATGAAACAGCTTTCAGAGTCATTAAGTGTCTTTTGACCTCCCACCTCCCGAGTGTAACAGAACTGGAGGTAAACCAGGTGTGTCCGCGCTTTCTTCGATCCTGTGCTTCGGTGCGTTGTCTGTCTCGGGGAGTAGGGTTGCGATTGGAACCCGTTTTCTGAGTGTGTAGTGCAAGAGCCAGCAACTCTCCAAAGGAGCGCGCCAGCTTCTACTTTTTATGAGTGGGCTGGCGTGTGAGAAAGAGACTAGGCTCGCTGGAAAATTGGAAACCCCCCTGAAAGGCTGGCAGGGCCGTTGTGCCCCATCCCCTGTGCCATCCTGTCGGGATATCTGCCCAGGGCAGCTGTATCTCTGGGCCATGCGGATTTGTGCCTTCCTCTGACTGGTCTGAAGTTAGTAGGGTTGATAGTGATTCAGGTGGGGTTTTAAGATGTGGAGTGAGTGTTGTGTTTCTTGGTTCTGGAGCTCAGCTGATGTTGCGGTATCTCATTCGTTACCTGATGAGGTTCCAGACAGTAGAAGGTGGGCGCCAGAGCTGAGGACTAGATGTGCCGCGCTGCCACTCCCTCACTATTACAACACATACGTAAAAAGAAGGCAGAAGATTATTTTGGCAAATTGGGTATTTATTCGCAAGACCACTTCCTTATACAATCCCAATGCGAACGGTATGGTCGAACGCTTTAACCGTGTCCTCAAGAATATCATCCAAATAGCTATGTGTGGAAATCACAGTTAGGAAGTCCAACTGGAGAAGGCTCTGTGGGGCTAGTGTGCATCTAAGAATGAAGCAGCAGGGCTTTCGCCCCTTGTGTTAATGAGGAGTAGAAATCCTGGAACGAAATATAATCCTGGTTGGCCGTTTGAAGGCAATGTGCAGCATTGGCCTGTGGAGGGAGTGTATGAGAGGATTGGGTCTACTCAGCTTGAAATTAAGTCACAGTATGACCAGAAGCATGATACCAACTGTAGTATTACAGCTGTTGGTCAGTGGGTACGTGTTAAGAAACCAGGCAAAGTCCCCAAGGGGGAGAGGTCATTTCATGAGCCCATTTATAAGTAATTGAAGTTTACAAGAATGCACTACGCCTTAGTGATGGGAGAGTGTGGAATTGGATAAGAATTGCTGTGTTCTACTTCAAGGGAGTCGTTATCTGGAGCAGCCTAGCCCTCTCATTGTTGGTATGATGCTTTTGATCCGTGTGCAGCTCGTGATATCAAGTGTACGGTGACTTCTAATGATGCTGGCTGTTGCAGTAAAGCGGTTATTTCCCATGAAGTCTACGATAACAGTACAGATACTTTTATATCAACTTCTGGTTACTCACAGGAAAGGGGTGAGTGTACAAGTGATGCAGGTGATGTGTCTTTAGGTAGTACGATAACTGAAGGAGTAGAACCCGATTGTTTACAAGATACTGAATTTGTGTCCGGGTGAAGCAGAGGAATAAAAAATTAGCTAGCACGCCAAGAATTTTCAATTCTATTAAGGACACGAAGGCGAGGATTATGCTTCTCTTTCTATTTATTGCCACTCACAGCAGCCAATGAAAACTTTGTATTTATCAAAACAAACTACATTTCCCATGATGCTCATGGTATACATCACATCCTGTAGGGCCCCATAAGAGCCACCATTACCGGAACTCGTCCTCTTTCTTTGCTTCGAACAATAAAAAGTCCAACATAATAACTTAAGTCCAACACAATCCTCCAACGTGGAAGAAACCAGTCCAGCTGGGAAGTACGTCCTCTTAACCAGGATTACACTTAATCCGTCTTCTTGTCAGATCCTGAAAAAATGAGACAAAATGACCCGTAACTTCTGCATAACCAGAATATATACACAACAGGTGGGTAACAATTACAATACTGTAATGTAATCGGGTGGGATAATCCTCACCTCCGTGTCCTTAATAGAATTGAAAATTCTTGGCGCGAATGCTAGCTAATTTTTTATTCTATTACAGGACCGGAGGCTTCGTATTATGCTAGTTTAACGCTGATTAAAAACCACAGAGGATATATCACCCACCGGTTTATAGTAAAACTGTTTAAATGTTGACTCAGAGGACCAATCTGCAGAATGCATGATATCTTGAACAGTAGGACCCAGCATGAACGTCTTAGAGGCCATGGCACCCCGGACAGAATGCACCCCAAACACTTGAGTATCAATACCTGCCTCCTGCATAACAGATTTTAACCATCTGGCTATTGTAGCTGCAGTGACAGGTTTGTAAGGCTTCTGCAAAGCAATTAATAATTGTACCACACCATCAGGCCGAAGGGACCTGGTACATTCTTCGTATGCTTTAAGGCAGTGAATAACACAGAGTTTGTGATTGCTAGGAAAAGCATGATACTCTACATTACGTGACATTGTTTTTGTCCTAGAAGTGATGTTGAAAAACTCCTTCAGGAGTAAATACTCTACCTGAAAGATCTAGAGCTTTGATATCTGATGATCGTCTACACGCGGCCAGACATAACAGCATGGCCACTTTGGACGAGAGTTGTTTCCTGGACAGCATATCGTTGCTGGGCCATTTATTAAACAGGGAAAGAACTAGCGAAACATCCCACAATGAAGAATACTTCGGCTTGGGCGGATTAGCTACTCTAATACCTTTCAAGAGTTTGCAAATTAATGGATGCATCCCTACTGGTTTACCCTCAAATTGAGAATGACCTGCCGATATGGCGGAACGGAAATTGTTGATGGAACGATAAGCTAAACCCTCTGAAGCTTTTTTGGACAAAAAATTTACAACATAGGATAAGTCTGCCCCCACGGGATCCACGTGTTCCACGCACCAACGAACCCAGCATTTCCAGGCTGAAGAGTACCTTGTCCTGGTGGAGGGGGCCCAATCTTGGTTGATAAAGTCCGAAGCTTGTTCCGAAAATCCTGGCAAGTGCCAACGTTGCCGGAAAGTCTCCAGGCCATCAGGGACAACTGCCCCGCTATTACCATCGGGTGCATCTCTCCGTGAGGGCCCTGGAGCATCGCTGAGGACCAGGGAATCCTCCTGGGAAAGTCGCAACTCGCCTCCAATAATATTGGGAACCAAGGTTGCGACTTCCACAGGGGAGTGGCCAGAATCACCTTCGCCTGTTGACGCATTACCTGTGTGCACACTCGGGGAATCAGAATGAAGGGAGGAAAGGCATAATTCAGGTTCAGTGTCCAATCCTGTGAAAAGCATCCGTCGCCAGAGCCAACGGATCCGGCCTCCAGCTGAAAAACTTGGTCATTTGACGATTCAGTCTGGAGGCAAACAGGTCTATCTCGCAATGTCCCCATATTGCCTGTAACCATTGTACTATCTGGGATTGTAGTTGCCAGTCCCTGTAGTCCCTGAGGTGTCGGGAGTTCCAGTCTGCCACTACATTGGATTTGCCCGGAATGTATTCGGCTATGATCGAGATCTGATGATTGAGGCAGCAATGCCAAAAATCTTTCGCTATCTCCACTAACAGGGGAGACCTCGTGCCTCCCAACTTGTTGATATATTGAACCGCTGAAATGTTGTCCATCCGCAAAAGGATGCAACACGACACCTGTTTGGGTGACAGTGTCCGAATCGCGAACGACCCTGCCAGGAGCTCTAGACAATTGATGTGGAGGTCCAGCTCGCCTAAGGACCAGCGCCCTCCTGTGGAAATATTTCCGCAGCGTGCCCCCCAGCCCCACGGGCTGGCGTCAGACTCTATGATGACCTCTGGCAGAGAGCCGAAAATGGCCCTTCCGTTCCATTCCTCTACGTGCGCAAGCCACCACTGGATCTCCTCCCGTACTTCCTGGGAAAGGGGAACTAGGTCTGTGTAAGAGAGACCCTTTTGTAGGTGTTGAATCTTGAGTCTCTGAAGGGCCCGATAGTGTAAGGGGCCCGGAAAGATCGCTTGAATGGAGGACGCTAAAAGGCCCACTATCCTGGCGATTACTCTGAGAGAGACCATCTGTTTGGATAACAGGGAGCATAGCTCCTTTTTGATATCCCGAAGCTTGGAGCGAGGAAGACTCAACTGAGCCGTTTGAGAATTTATAACGAAACCCAGAAAATCTATTGTTTGGGTAGGGCACAGCACTGACTTGGGTTCGTTGATCACGAAACCCAGGTTTTGTAAGGTAACAATGGTCATGCGTAATTGCTGCACTGCTAGAATTGGAGATTGCGCCATGATAAGAATGTCGTCTAGATAGACTATCATGCAAACTCCCTGTTCCCTGAGATAAGCTATCACAGGCTTCAGCACCCTGGTGAAGCACCAAGGAGCCGAGGAAAGTCCGAAAGGTAGGACCAAATATTCGTACCATCGACCCCGCCATTGAAATTGCAGGAATCGGCGATGGGGAGGAAAGATGGGAATGGACAGATAAGCGTCCTTCAGGTCCAGGCGGACCAACCAATCTCCTTGCTTGAGGAGATCCGCTAAAAGATGGATGCCCTCCATTTTGAAGTGTTTGTAGGTGAGGTAATGATTGAAGTCCTTTAAATTGAGTACCAACCTGTAACCTCCGCCTTTCTTCTGTACCAGAAAAATATTGCTGCAGAAACCGTGAGGGCCCTCGTTGCAATACGCTATCGCGTGCTTCTGCAGCAATTCTTCGAGCTCGGAATCGATGAAATCGCACTCTAGTTGGGAAAAAGAAAGCTGTCTGGGTTGCCTGACTTGAGAGGGAGTCTGAAGGAAATCGAGGTGAAAACCCTGAATTGTCTGCAATATCCAAGCATCCTGCGACATTTGAAACCAATTGTGATAAAAGTATTGAGTACGTCCCCCCCAGAGGTAGCATGAAAGTGTCCGGAGCACTCACCTGAGGATTCAGTGTTTTGGAAGCCTCCACGGTATGATCCTCTGTTAAAACGCCTTCTGTTGAAGCGTTGCCTTGTGGGGTAAAAGGTTCCGCCCCGGGTGGAGTCCCACTCTCCCCTGCCTCGACCGAAGTCTCCTCTCTGAGGACCTTGGAAGAACTGTCGGCCAAACGAGCGTCCTCGGCCGGCCCTGTTGAAAACACCAGCCTGAAAAACTCTTAATTCCTGACTGCGCTTTATCTAGAGTTGTGAAGGTGCCCACATATTTGGCTACGTCCTTGACGAAACGGTCCCCGAACAGGTTCCCGTCCGCCAGAGGGCCTGGTTCAGCCGCGGCTAGCTCCGTGAGATTGGAGTCCATGCGCATGAGGATAGATTTGCGCCTCTCCGTGGAGATGGCGCAGTTAGCATTGCCCAAAAGACAGATAGCTCGTTGTGTCCAGCCTGCCAGGATATGGGGGTCTGCTGCATTCCCAGATTCCTGCGCCTCTAAAGCCATCTCCATTATTTTTGCAAGAGGGCCAACAACATCTAAAAGCTTGTCTTGGCATCCGCGCCATGCTTGGTCGATACCCTTTTTGGGATCCTTTGCGAACTTTTTTAGGAAGGTCAAAAGGCTGGAGTCTATATCCGGGGTTTCAGCCACCTTGTCTGAGATGTCTGGACGACGGCATTCTGACCGGAGCCTGTTGCGTACCTCCTTGTCAAAGCTTTTGCGGAGGTTGTCGTGCAAGTATGCTGCAACCTGAGGAGCGGGCAGCCAATCCGACGACCTGGGGTGTATGATCTCCGATGGGTTAAACGTAAAGGGGGTGGAAATAGCCGGTGTGTCCACATTTTTTGATTTCTTTGATCTTTTCTTAGGGGGAGACTCGTTTGGGGTGTCAGTACCCGTGGTATCTGTATCGGTGTCAGTGTCCGGGTCCCTGGTTTTTCCGGTATTAGGTTGAGGGAGCGACGAATACGAGGCAGAGTGAGGCCAGGATCTAGGTTGAGGATCGCCACTGGGGGCGTTTACTGGTGCAGTGAACCATGACGTTTCGCAAACTTTTCTAGCTGCTTGGTGATTGGTTTTAGGGCAGAAGCTAGCGCTTGTTGCACAGTTCCCGGAACTGCCTTTTCCAGGGCCTTGTTGACCGACTCCTGGACCGAGGTGTCCAGAGCCTCAACAATGTTATCCTCTAAGGAAGGATTTTGCACTTCCTCTTGATATAGGGTATCATCCTCTTCATATTGGACCCACTCCTCCATTGTGGGATCAAATTTGTGACTGTAAGTGTTCATACAGCAAAATATAATAGAGGAGTAAGGGGGGAGCCAACCCCCAGCACACGTGAATGGAAAAATGAGGTACCTGGCTCCTCAGCAAAGCTGTAGTAATAGTTGTTGCAGCCCACAGGCGTAATTGGAGCCAACAGAGCAGATTACTATGCAGGAGGTGTGCTCCCTCCAGGCCCAGATCGTTCTTTCAGCCTGCCAGGCGTAGAGAGCTGCTCAATGGGTGAATGCGGCAAAACTAAATGAAAAACGATAGAAAAACGGGCAGTAGCGACGTGCGTAGCCCAATCCTACCAAAATAGCCCAATTGGGCTACGCACGTCGAAACCAGCAAGAGGGAAAAAGCTCCTGGCCGATGAGGGAGGCCTCCGCGCCCAGATATGGAAGCATGCACTCACCGCCGAAGGCGGTACGGTACCAGAACCAGGAGAAGGTGAGCAGCGCTCACAAGCGTATCGTCCCGCGAAGCGGGAAATTCAAAGATGCTTTCTGACGGAGGCCCGGCGGCAGACGCGCGCACCTCCCGATGACAGCGGGGGTGCCGCGGCTGCCGGGAAATCGAGCGCGGAGCTCGCGTGCAAAATGCAGTAGTAGGGATACAATCCCAAACCCAGCGCTACCAAAGTGCGCACAGCAAACCAAGCGGCATTAGCCCAATAAGCAAATTTCTTTGGGTAAACAATTGTAAGCATAGATATCCAACTTAACTGTCTGCGTGAGCAGCAAAGAAAGAGGACGAGTTCCGGTAATGGTGGCTCATATGGGGCCCTACAGGATGTGATGTATACCATGAGCATCATGGGAAATGTACTTTGTTTTCATAAATACAACGTTTTCATTGGCTGCTGTGAGTGGCAATAATAGAAAGAGAAGCATAATACGAAGCCTCCGGTCCTGTAATAGAATCCAAACTACCAAAGCGTAATAGAAGACTACCTGGATGACTAAAAGATTACTCCTATGACGATGAACGGCTATAGCTGTGTGATCAGTGCTCTCGTAACATTTATATTGATTTTGAATGTGGTATATTTTTTAGTGAGAACGTGCATTTCTAGTTTTACATGTAGTTGTACTTTTATTGATTTATTATTCCTGTATTTAGAGAAGAGAGACGTGTTGTGTGTTGCTTAGTTCTGGAGCTTGGCTGATGTTGTCCAGGTATTCCTTTCGTTACCTGATGGAGTTCAGGCGGCAGGAGCTGGGTGCCAGAGCGGAGGACTAGATGTGCCAAGCCGCCGCTCCTTCATTATTACAATTGAATACTTAAGAAGCTACCTTGAGATTTGAGCCTTCTTTTATACATGACAGCGGGGCATATAAGGCGTAAACGATTTACAGGGTGGTCCTGCTCAACTCTATCCCTTCTAACAATTATTCAGTAGTTCATTAGCCTCAAAATCAATTCTTGAAACGCGACAAGGCATTAGGTGAAGAGGAATATCATTGCATTTTGGAAAGATTGAGGGTGCCAATATCTAGTGAAGCCTCTAGAATAAGAATTTGGAGTTTCTAACTGTTACTTTAAATCTTTAGAACCACTGTTCTGGAGTGAATTCCCAATTATGATTCCAAATACCTCTTAAGATTTTAGTGCCCGGTTGTGACTATTCTACCTATAAAACTTTCCCTGGTGGGCAGCAGGAAATGTGACTCTAGATATTGATAAACATGAAGGGAACTCAATGGACCATCCTTTTCGGCCATTTGTTGTTTTTTCTTTTTGGATTTTGCCTGCTCCTTGCCAGCACGGAATATGCAGTGGGGCAGGGCTGCTGGCAAACCTTGTATGTCCTCTTCTTCCAGTTGAAGAGTGTTGGGGATAAACTGTTTAATTGAGGGAGCCCTGGCATGAACTCGGCGTCCACATGTTTCTGGGCTGGTGAGAACATGGGTGGTTCGTTCAATGAAGAAAGCTGTCGCACACGCAGGAAAATG
This sequence comes from Calotriton arnoldi, assembly GCA_963921515.1. NCBI lineage: Eukaryota > Metazoa > Chordata > Amphibia > Caudata > Salamandridae > Calotriton > Calotriton arnoldi. The sequence continues at coordinate 501,569 of CAWUFW010011476.1, forward strand.
CCCAAGTGTCTTTATTTTGGTAAAACTGTATCAGAGACCCCATCCACGCCAGCGACCAAGGGACAGGTCTGCTCAGTGTGGTCTCACTGATTCGAATGCCTTTCTAGTTTCATCCTCACCATTCCAGGGATGATGCAGTGGTTACAGAACGCGACATCACCTGGTTGCAGAACCCCACATCAACTCCCTTACCCAACACAACCCCAAATAAACTCCAAGTTGTTAACTAGAACATATACATCATAGAAGAGAAAACTATGTACATTATTCTTTAAAACAAAATGTGAGTATGGCTATTTAGCATAGATACACATTTTTAAACATAATCTTGCAAGTGCAATGGTTTCTTCCTAATACGTTGTGATCTCACAAATTGATTTTTCTGATGAATATCAAACAAAAGGGCACTAATCCTTGCACTCCACAGGATAGTATCTTGCCACTCTGTTGAGATTGCAGATCCTGTGATTACTTGTTTTCACAGCGTTTTTCAATATTTTTATTACCTTGAAAGGCTGACTTAACTTGGAAGTCTTACCCTCCCTTCTCGGAGATTTGATTTTTATCCAACCCCATACTTGCACCCGAGTTTCCTTAACCGCTTTCTGCTCATCATAAAGTTACTTCTCACCTTCTACTCTCTCTCCTCCTCCTTCCACATTTCCAACTTGATCATCTACTACCCTTCTTTTTTCATACACCCATCCAGGAACTGTTTCACTACTGGAAATTCTTCTGTTAACAAATGTATTGGGGGAGATACACGTGGTGGAGTGTGGGTGTCAGGCGGTAGTCCCATACTTTCTTTCTCATTCCATTTTCCCAAGGACTATTGCAAGCTCTCTTTCAAAACTTTAATAAAGCGTTCTACCACACCATGTGTTTCGGGGTGATAAAGCGATGCCTTATTATGTTTTATGTCTCTATTTCTTAAAAATTCTTCGATAATCTCAGAAGTTAGTTGCACCCCATTGTCCATAAGTATTGTGTAAGGGAAACACCCTCTCACACACTTCTTCTAAGAAGCATATCACTTCCCTAGACTCTGAGTTCACTATTTTGATTTCTGGCCAGCGCAAGAACCTGTTGATGCATACCACAACATATTTGTCAGATAATTTCACCTTGATTGGACCGAGAATGTCCAATGCTATGTCCACCCACGGACCGGAGGCTTGTTCTCTCCACACCATGGGTTGTGTCCCGCACTTTAACACTTTATCACTCCGCACACACACTATGCATTTTCTCACTTCCCTTTCAACCGTCAAGTCCATCGCCTGCCACCAGTATCCTTCTCTGATTCTCTTTTTAGACTTGGGTATGCCCATATGGCTGGCCTGGGCGCAATCCACCAATCTTTTCCCTAAGCTGTGTGGTGGTACAAGCTTGCTCTCTCTCATCAGTAATCTGTTCACCACAATCAACTCGCTCTTTACCTGCCAATGTCCAGAGACTTCTTTCACACCTGTTTTTGCTGCCCCAGCCTCCTAATACCATCCCAATAACCTTCTGTAACACCGCATCCTCTTGCAGTTATTTTCTCCATTCAGCTTCCTGTACTACACCATTCGTTATCAAGCACACATTCACCTCTTCTTCATACTCTTCCCCTCCAAAATATTCGTCACACTCTGGATCATCCTCCTTATGCCCATGACACATTCTTGAAAAACAGTCTACAGTTAGATTACTTGCACCAGGGCCGTGGTACAATTGGAACTCTTGAAGCACCACAAAACATTTGCAAATGCAGTTGGAGACCAAATCACTTCCTTACTTTGAAAATACCTCTCATGTTTTGTCTGCAGGTTTTGCAGGGGTTACAGTTTTACATATATGCGGGTACTTTGGGTGTATTGGATATTCAGCATGTATACAGCAGGCAATGGCCCTTTCTGTACCCGGAAAAAGCTAATAAAATATGTTTTAAAAAAAAAAAAACCTCTCTAAGAGGCTTGTGATCGGTTTTGATTTCAAACCTGCGCCACCAGAGAATCTATATATATTTTTTAAGTTTCCTCACTGCCCAATATACTTCTATGGCCTCTTTCTCGATCATAGAACAATTGAGCTCAGCTTCCCCCAATCCTCGTGACACAAATAATATGGTCCTGCTCTGGCTCCCTGACCTTTTACATAAGAACAGCACCCAGCCTTTCGAGCTAGAATCAGTCATGATCAAAGTTTCATCTTTAGGATCAAAGCTTCCCAAGTCCTATGCATTTTCTAAGCTGGATTTTACATCATCAAATCCCTTCTCACATGACTTGCCCCAGACAAATTCCTTGCCTTTTCTCAGTGGACCCCTCGTACACAACCGTTCTTCTGCAAACCTGGGAACAAACCTGTTGTAAAATTCCACCATACCAAGAAACTTTACAACTCCTCTTCACTCTGAGGGGATGGCAAGTTTTTGTTGGCACCCACCAGCCCATTTGTGGGCTAAATACCAGATGACGAAATCCTGTGTACCAAATATTGGATCTCGGGCACATTAAATTTGCATTTCTCAGACTTTAATGTTAACCCACTTTTCAGCACTCTCTCCAACACTTCACGCAATCTTCCATTGTGTTCACCAGTATGAGTCCCAAACACCAACACATCACTGTGGTAAACATTCACACCTTCTACCCCCTTCAATATTTTCTCCATTGCTGTCTGAAAAACAGAGGCAGCAGATGTCAACCCAAATGGCAATCTCAGAAACTTGAAGGTGCCAAGTGATGTCACAAAGGTGTGTAGTTCTTGAGAGGAGGGGTGCAATTTTATCTGGTGTTCTGCTGAGGTTACACCAAGTGAGGAAAAATGCTTGGCATCAATAAAAGAACACCTTTCATTGATGTAGAAAGTGGCTAGTGACTAACCACCACTGATTTTTTGAGTTCTCTATGGTCCACACATAATCTGGCCTCACAATTTGCCTTGCGGGCCATCACAACACGTGCAAGCCATTCAGTCTTCCACCTCCTGGATGATCCAGCAATCGATCAACTTATCCAATTCTTTCCTCATGCTATCTCTAACCACTAAGGGAACATTCCTTACTTTAGCAATCTTGGGTTGGGCATTTGGTTTGAGTCTGATCATATGTACATAGGCTTTAAGGCACCCCAAATTCTTCATAAATACATCGAGGAAATCACCCTACAAATCGTCACATCCCTCTGAAACACACCTGATAGTCGAAACCTCCTTCACTCTGACAGAGGGATTCTCATTGGGGTCCAGATAAATAAATTGGTCACCCTGGTGGAACCAACTAATAAGGGAATCTCCATTGTTAGAGACATGTATCTTCCCTGGTATAATTCTGTCTTTGAATTCATTCATTCCTCAGAAATATCCTAGTAATTTGATCTGCTCTCCACCATACCCCTTAGGTTTTATGTCTGGCTTCAATAGTTTTATTTTCCCTTTTAGGCTTTGCTCATAGCAAGCTTTTGGTATAAGTGTTACTTTAGAACCAGAGTCAAATAATATTCTAACAGGTTCACTGTTAACCTAAACAACCTCAAAAGGGCCTTCAGACAAAATCTCTTTTGCCTATAGGACTGTGACCTCCCCAACTACTTCATCATCATCACACTCAACCTCCCTCACGTTCTTTGTATTGTTTGTGGATCTGCAGCATTTCACAAAGTGGTCCATCCTCCCACAGCTCTTGCAAACAACCTTCTATCCAGGACACTTTTTACAGTTTGCCATATGACCTACATTCCTGCACCAAACACATTTTCCAGAAAAGGTTTAATGGTCTTGATATTCACTACCGCCTTGTCTTGTGTTGCTTTGTTTAGTGTAGGCCTACCTTGCACAAGTTTGATTGCTACACTATCCCTTTTATCAATGTGAGAGGCACCACTGCGAATAACCTCAGCACATGCCTTGGAGTGCTCATCTGTTTTTGCCATTGTAAGCACCTCTTGTAGAGAGGGATTGTCCTTCCGCCACATGCTTTCCTTGACCTTATCCAGTGTGCACCCCAACATAAATTGGTCTTGCAGGTGCTCTTCAGTGGAACCACCGAAGCCACACGTGGAAGCCAACTTGCGTAGTTCAGTTATATATTGCTGAACAAACTCCCCTTGGCGTTGCATCCTCTTCCTGAAATGGTAGTGCTGAAGAACAGTGCTTGACTTGGGAAGATAATGCTAAGTCCACTTTTTTTTTTTTAAACAGATCTCATATTCGTTCAGGTTCGCTGAGTCACTGTCTGATAGGTCAGGAAGATGTTCAAACACATCCTTGCCTTCAGCACCCAGACAGTGCATCAACAACTATGTTCTTTATTCAGCACTAACCAAGGTGCCACAGACCCTCGCATAAGTACTGAATACCTTTTTCTATTTCAGCCACGGTATGGGTGGATCACCCAGTAATGCAAAGAAAATCGGTGGTGCAGTGACGTATTGCATGATACAAAGATAGATGCAAAGCTACTCCTATAAAACGGAATGTAGCCAAACGCTGTAAACTTCAGGTTGAAAAACACATGGCGATCACACAAGCCAAATGTTCACAGGACCAACACCGGTATCCAACAATAATACCCGAAATAAATTGGTATCCGACGTGATACCTGAGGTGACAAGATGTCCCTCTGAGAAGTCTACATAGTTCAAATGTTCACACCACTATAGTCAATGTCACACAAAAATCTGTGAAGTAAATTTTGAACGCAGAATATTTATTGCTGCCGTGACACGTCTCTCCTCTTTGTCCGCAACACATTATTGCTCTTTACCTTTTTTCCTACTCAATGCCGCAATTAAATGTGCAGCTAAATTTCAAGATGCGCTGTTGCCAAAAAGCCAATGACCAACTCAATAACTCGCCGCCGAAGAGCATATGTGCCTCGTGCCATTGCTTGGCAACAGGGAGCACGCTGACTGTTCCTGAGCCTCGCGTCTCACCGCTGACCTCCACACTGATGCAGCGAGACGCTGCTGAGAGCTGACATTGCTTCTTTGTCCTTGTGTCTCACCATGTGCTGTTGCTTGACAACAGGGAGCAAGCTTAAAGTCTGACGTTCACGTTGACGCAGCAAGACTCCAACGAGACCTGTGATGTTGCTCCTTGTGCTCGTGCACACCGCACTCAACCCTCTCCCATCTCAAGCCTTCCTCAGCCGTTGGGGAGCACGAGCCGTCTCCACATCCCCAAAATATAAATATTTGAAAAGGTAATGTTGTTCTCCTTTATCGTCACTGTACCACGGAAGTCTAGTTGTGGTGGTTATGTTGAGGTCTCGATTTCACATCATTTCGGTGTTCACAATGTTGTTTTGGTACATGATGCCGTTTTTTTCTGTAAAACATGAAGCACGCCGCTCGTCACCATGTTACATTTGAGGAGGAAGGCCTTCACATCCCAGATAAGGTCCAAAGTATCTTTAGTAAAACCATATCAGAGACCCCAGAGACCAAAGAACAGGTCAGCTCAGCGGGGTCTTCCTGACTCGAATGTCTTTCTTGTTCATCCTCAACATTCCAGGGACGATGCAGTGGTTACTGAACGCCACATCATCACCTGATTACAGAACACCACAATGTGCATCAGGCATTGTGAGAAGCTGGCCTGGTATATGATGTCCACTTATGTAAGTGGGCACCTTGCACTAGTCCAGGCAACCCTTATGGTGATTTAAGAGGTCTTAGACAACCTTAGAAAAGCCCTCTAAGTGGAAGCTGTGGAGAGCAGCCTTCAGGCTCAGTCCAGAAGGAGTGTAAAGCAGCTTGTTTCACCAGAATGCAATCTTATATGTATAGATTAAGTGAAAAAGAACCACACAAGGTATTTATAAAAATATGTATTTATTATATAATACTCTCCAACACATACAAATAGCTCCTGCCTGGAGATATGCACAATGCACACAATACTTTGCAAAGAAATCCAGTAAATAGCACGAAATACACAGTGCACCTCAGGGGGGGGACCAAACCATATACTAAGAAAGTAGTATAAGAACCATGGCTCGGGTCAAGACAATGTCAAGAGGACGTAGAAGTGCTGGGGACCCAAGGAACCACCCAAGGTTGTGAAAGGCAAGAAAAAGGTTTATTACTCTTAGAGGAGACCACGTCAACTGCTGACACCAGGATGTCTTCAGGGAGGTGTTCTACTGGCAATGCTTTTGGCTCTTCCTTTTATACAGGTTTTACACAATGTATTTGTTTCATTTATCATGGTTACAAGCTTGGAGTCTCCGCCCCGGGCAGGTTGTCACACAGGCCCGACATTGTTTCATCAGCATGGTTACACAAGCCCAACATTAACTCTCCTCCCGCCCAGGTCAAAAACAGACAATTTAATTGCAGCTGGACCTTGCTTCAGGGTCTAAACACAAGTGAGACCGGCCAGATCTAAGAGTCCGTTCTGTTGATAAAAACAGGTCCCATTGTTGGCAAAAACAAGTCTTGCTGTGTGCAGTGCAATAAACCATGCTTGCAAGAGTCTGTTTGGTATTTGTAACCTGTTTGTGCAGGGATGAGAGGAAAGACGAGTTTGAGGCAGCAGGTGATGTTGATGTTTGTCGTGGAAATAGTTTATAGCCCCCAGCACACATATCAGGTTTGGTCAGAGAGTCAGAAGGCTGCTAGAGGACAGGGTGAAATGAAGGTGACCAACAGAGTACAAAATGGCTGTGGTGAATCAGAATGACTGTAGTTTATGTGCACGTAGGAACTTTCATCAGACAAGATGGCGCAGAATGTTCATGATTGTCGTTTTGTTCTTAACAAGGTGATTGACTAGGAACCCCACGGAAAGCGTGTGCAGTGTGGGAACACAACCGCGTGCTCCGTACAAATCAACATGTAAGTTGCAGTTGGAATTTTAAAGATTAAGGACCCTTCCCAGTAGACCCTGAAGAAACCCCGTGGAAGACAGAAGGTTGGCGATCCACCCCACCCGTGGATACCCTAGTACCCACGTTACCTACACCAGGGAAGCTGGGTGCATAGGTGTGAAGTGGTGTCGGAAATCGCAGTCGAACCCAATGGAGGATTTCAGGAAAGTGCCGTTGCTGAAGGAGAGAGTGTCCGGTGGAATCCGAAGGTGGATTCTAGTTGAGAGGTACCTGCAAGCAGAGGGGACAGAGTGTGGGTCACTCTGGAGTGACCAGGAGATCTGTAAGACGAATGCCCACCAATGTCGGGAGTTGCAGGAGAGTTAATGGTGACCTTGACTCTGCAGCTGTGAGGACCAGGCGTCGCTGAGGAAGACCAGGAGCCGTGCACGAGCTGTACCACGTCGGATGTTGAGTACTGAGGGGTCAGCGTCCGGCGGCAGCACCAACAAGCCTTGGCAAATGCAACCAATGCAGAATTCGAAGAAGGTGCAATGTCGGGACCAGCAAGGTCCAGGGGACTCACCACAAGCAGGGGAGTCAGGGCAGTCCCCGAGCAATCGGGAGCCCAAAAGAAGCAAAGTTGACCCTCAACAGGACCCACAGGCCGGAGGCACTGGAGTCACAAGAGGACCTCGAGCAGCGCACCAAAAGATGTAGGCCACAGTGCAAACGCTGCAATGTGGACGAAGACTTTGATCACTGGAGGTGCTTGAGGTTGGGGCTACTTTGAGCCCAAAGATCTTGGTGGAAGGAAGCCAACAAGCCGTTGCAACTGCAAGTCGACGCAGTGCACAGGGGTTCGGTTCCTGTGGCTCCCACAAGGGATACTGGCCTCAAACTAGGTGAGAGGGCAGGGCAGGCCTCGAGAGCTGTGAATAACCACCACTTGTGTTTCAAAACCTTTCGGAGTCCGGAGGAGCTCAGGATCAGCAGACCGGTCAGCTTAGTTGCGGAGCCTGCGAATGCAGGGAAGTGACTCCTTCACTTCAAGGGAGATTCCTTCAGGTGCCTTTGATGCCCACAGGTCTTGGAAGGTTCCTGTATGGTGCACAGGCACAGAAGATGCAGCAGACTGGAGGGGAGACTAAGTCGAGCCCAAACGAAGTCCAGAGTGCCCAGACGGTAGAAGTAGAAGTGGTGTCCGACTTGAATCTTGTCCCACAACGAATCTAGGTACCTACACCCAGGTAAGCACTTAAGTACCCTAAGGAAAGGGTTGGGATGATTCAGGGTACCCTCCCAGGGGAGGGTCTGGACAGCAGGGGGTTACTCCCATGTCCTTTGTCCAGTTTCGCGCCAGAGCGGTAGCCAATGGCTCCCAGAGCTGGTTTGAACTGGACTATGCACGGGGACACCAAATGTGCCCCTCATACAGACTTAGTGGTGCTGGCAAGCGCAACCACCTGGTCCCAATACACTAAAACCTGTCTGGAAGGTGGTCACACCTCCCTGTGACAGGATGCCTATTGTTCTGCCTTCCCCTGCTCAAGCTTGGCTCAGCAGCAGGAGGGCAGGATCATGTCTCTGGTCGGCAGCAACCATTTTGTGCTGTCCGGGTCTAGAAGGTTGGCACCGGTAACGCTGAGAGCCTAACGGAGGGCTCTTCCAGTGCTTGGAACAGTGTGGGAGGTATGATTCCAACATGTTTGATACCAAACATGATGGGATTCGTTTCAGCCAATTTCGAGATGGTCATCACGTTATTACGGGGTGCCCCTCTATATAGTATATGGCTGTTTCAGTTAAAACCCAGGAGAATAGACTCCGTAGGCTGTAGGGGTGTCCTGCTCATGCAGGGGCACCCTCACACTTAGAGCCAAGCACCCTGCCTTCAGGATTGATAATGCCTGCTATTGGGGTGATTTATAGTTTTTTTTAAGTGCAGTGACCCTAGATATAGGAAACCTATATCTTTAGTAAGTGGTGCTAGACCCATCTTACACAGGCAGCAATGGCAGGCCTGTAGTTCCCTTTTGAATGGTCTCCATGGCATAAAGCATGCTTCAGCCCATAGGGAACCTCTGGGGTACCTATGCCCTGGGTACCTTAGTACCATATACTAGGGACTGCTAAGGGTACCCCAGTATCCAATCTGGGATGTACTGAAGTACTAACCACAACAATTTAAGGGAGAAAGCAGATAGACTGCGGTCCTGATTAGCAGGATCCCCGTCAGACTAGTCAATAACAGATTAGCACCAGGCAAAAAGTGGGGGTAACCATAAAAGCAGATCCAACTTTCCTACAGTTATGTTTCAGTCGTTCGAACAGCGCTTAAAGCTGAACTATAAAGGGCATGGATTAAATCATATGAAGAATACATTTTTTTTTTTAATCAGAAAAATGCTCCTAAGAGCTTTTAAATGTAGGTTAACTGGTCCGTTCTATTGTATGAGCTTTAAGTGACAACATATGTTGCCAATACTCCAGTCAGAGTCCTTACTTTAGCCTATTGGGATGTATAGAAGAGTCGACTGGTGCCTACCAGGGCTCGAGTCTGTTCCCTGAACCTGGGTTTGAGCGCCGCATGCATTGTGACCCGCTGAGCTCTGTTATCTGCTTAGGATAGGGTGATAGACCGCTACCACCGCACCCTAGCATGGGAGGTGAGTGACAGTGGTTTTCTCTGCATCTTATGAAATAGTGGACATTCCCAATATGTTAAGCCCACGTGAGTTTAGTATTTCCCTTTTCTGGTCTCTTTTCGAAATATAAGGTTATGGTGCCCTGCCGCCGTTAACAGATAAACATGACTCCACCCAAGCAGTCCCTTGCCTCCTCTGCCCCTGCACTGATTGTTTCAATATATGCTTTTCACTTGATCCATAGCATGGAACAAGACAAAGCCAAGATGGCGGGAGCACTCTGCTTACCTGGTGATGGCTGCTACCTACAGTGCCTGCCAATAGGTGATGAGGGTGAGCTTGTCCTTTTGCAGGGCTATTCAGAGGCGAGATCATCCATAACAATAATCTTTTGGATTTCATTTGATCACTGGTACTGTTTGTGAGTATCTGTGCTCGCTCCACTTTTGCCGTGTCAGTTGCAAGTCGCCTTTCATTATTCCCTTTACAGAATGTGTAAAAGACCTGTCGCATTAATGAATCTGCTCTTTGTAATGTGTCTTCTCAAACTTTGCATATCCAATTTTCATATCGCACCTGTCTGATTTCCTATTACCTCTTTCTCCATCTCTTCCTATTATGTGCTTTTCTTTCAGATGTACTGAGTTTTCTGTTGATCCTCCCCTAGGCATCCTATTTCCGTATCCCCCTTTCCTATGTCTGGCATAGTGTGTATATATTGCTGATATACCCTTTATCCCTCTATAACTAACTTCTGTTTTCTCACTCATCAAATTTCCTGCTACTGTCGTCATGGTTCCAGTTTTCTGATATAGTGTTATGTGAATTTCCAGTTCCATGCTATCCCTTGCCTCATGTATCCAATTTTCCGGCATACATTTCCTCATGAAGCCCATCTCCTGCTATCTCTTTCCTCAATAATCCAGACTTCTGCCATCCCTTTCCTTACATATCCGATTTTCTGCCATCCCTTTCCTTACATATCCGATGTTCTGCCATCCCTTTCCTTACATATTCCATTTTTTTCCATCCCTTTCCTTACATATCCAATGTTCTGCCATCCATTTCCTTACATATCCAATTTTCTGCCATCCTTTTCCTCGTGTATCTGATCTCCTGCTCTCCCTTTCCTCATGTATCCGATCTCCTGCTCTCCTTTTCCTCATGTATCTGATCTCCTGCTCTCCCTTTCCTCATGTATCTGATTTCCTGCTCTCCCTTTCCTCATGTATCTGATTTCCTGCTCTCCCTTTCCTCATGTATCTGATCTCCTGCTCTCCCTTTCCTCATGTATCTGATCTCCTGCCATCCCTTTCCTCATGTATCTGATCTCCTGCCATCCCTTTCCTCATGTATCTGATCTCCTGCTATCCCTTTCCTCATGTATCTGATCTCCTGCTATCCGTTTCCTCATACATCCGATCTCCTGCTATCCTTTTTCCCTTGTATTCAATTTCTTGCATTTCGTTTGTTAATGTGCTCAATTTCTTTGTCTTTTATCCCCTCTGCTTCTGTTATTATGAGCAGACCAGAAAATTGCAACAGACTATTAATCGATCTAACCAAATACTGTTCGACGGCTTGGGTCTGGCTATCCTCTTGGCTATGCATCTCTAGCCTTACCAACGCACACTCTCAGCCTTCCCCAAAACCCACACAAAGCTGACTGGCTGTCCATGCAACTACCCGTTATCTACAAAGTGCTAATCTTTGTATTTGAGTCAGTGGAAGGCACAGGCACAACATGCATATCTCCAACATTAACCAGATACACTCCGCCCTGTAATCTGCCACTCTGAACAGTCCCTAAAGCATGTGAGATACAAACTCTATCCCTTCATCCGAGACCACCCTGAAAACACACTGGCTCTCCTGTTAAAGTTCTAGCCCCTGAAGACCTCTCTCCTTCGACTTCCCATGCACGTGCTATTGAACCCCTCCGCTTCCACACCTGTATAGATGCACCTCACCGCGCGCCTGGGAAGGGTTGAGCCCTCCCAGAATTTATGACCGATTTATTGTACATGTGTTTTGTCCGAAATTCTACCAGTAACTTTCAAGGCCTCGCAGAATATTGAAACTAGCTACCAGGTTTCTCCCTCCAGGTCAAATAACACATTTTTTGTGTTTTTGTAATTTACTTGTCCTTGTCAGCAGCTTCCTAATCTCTTATAGAGCGCCTTCTTCAGCTTCCACCTTTAAACCCCCCAAACTGACATTGTTGGGTTTTACAGTGTGCCCCAAACATAGAGACAGTCTGTTAGCAAGTCCACCAAAGCAAATAAACTTTGGACTACCTTGTCCTTGCTTTACCTGTAACTTTTTCTGTGAGTAGTTGTTTCTTACTGCAGACGGTGTGCATTCTGTAGAACTTGAGAGAGGTAAAGATGGCTGGTACATCCATTACCAGCCGTTCTTCACCACTCCTGAGCATCACAAACAACTCTGGAAATTACTGAAAGTGTAAGCGTAAATGTGCTGATAGTAAATATAGAAATATGTTTGGTAGTAATCTGCCTAATTTAGTTTTACATTGCGTAGGTGAGAATCTATGTAGAGCGCTTCGACGTCTCGTCCGAGGTAGTAAGCGCTATATAAATGCAATTACAATTCTATCTAGTTTCTGGTTAATTTCAAAACTGCCACATCTGTCTGGTAGTTTGTTGCTGCCTTTTCAGCCAATTGATAATGGTCTGTGGAAACAGTTATCACCTGCTATTCCCTAGAATGTACAGACTTCTTTAAAATTGAACAGATATATCTGCTGACAAAGTTAATACCGGACCTGCTACTACTGGGTGTGAATCTTGAAATTTTAAGATTAAGGCCCTCTTGTGGGAGGAAAAACTGTGTAAATAGGCACTTAAATATTGATCAATCCCTTTTCCCTAAACCTTCTATAAGGTAGCTCAGATTTTCTAGATAGAGACATAAAATGCATTTGGATACAGTTACTGTAAACAGGGAATTATAATGATTGCCTTTATAACCGGGCCCGACCCCCCTGGACCTAGGCAGGACACCACTGCAGCGTCTGTTCTTTTCTCTAGACCGGGTTCAGTGTGCCCTCGGATGAACCATGTCCATAAAGGCTTTTCTCGTAGACCCCAATCTACACCCAGCCCACATGCCGGCGTGTGTTGGACCAGGATGGTGCTGGGGAATAAAAGGATGCCTATTTCAGCTTCTTGTTTGGTTGCAAAAGCTACATTTCTGCAGCCAGAAGTCGGGGAAAGTAGAACCGAACAAATGGAGCCTGTTAGCCTCTGTTTGTGTCTGGCCTTTCTGGGCCTCTTTGTTTGCGAGTTGCCTTGTCCTTGCTTGACCCCTTGGAGTTTGCCCTCTCCCTCTAAGCGCTGCACAGACGGGCCACTGTCACGTTTCTTTTGAAAATGAGTTGTCATCAATGGTTACCCGATTACATTTTCGATAGAATGGTCTTTTATTTTCTCTTTAACTTAAGCGGCTGTTTACGCCTGCAAAGTCGCTTGACAACTTTGTATTGTTGAGCCAGATAGTGTGTTTTTGTGTAGCACAAAACACCTCTAGAATGTACAGTTACAGGACACCCCATAACTGCTGATGACACACATAGTGTGATCCTGGGCGAATCGCTCAATTTCTTTTGCCTAACACGTTGTAAACATGTGGAATGCATTGCATGGTATTGTAACGTTTGTGTAGCTCTTTTGTGTGGTCCTACACGTGAGCGGAAGGATGTCTTTCTTTGCTGTGATTCTATGTGGGAAGTGTTTCCATGTTGTGCTTCACGACCATCGAGGTGCGTTTAACGTCACACGTGATCGTGTATCGTCTCCTAAAAAGTGCAGCCTCTGTTGTCCCTTGGCTACATTTTAAATTAATAGCCGCACTTGCATATTATTACAACGAGACGGAGGTTTCCGAGTGTATTGAGGCTTTCGGCCCTAAACGATAGGATTGAAACGAGGCTTTAAAAGGAGAGGTACCAGACAAAAAGAAATGCCTAGAATACAAATCCCCAGATTTATCCATCTCTTATAGCATTAATCCTTGGCAGCCGCCATCTTGCTACTTTCTGTTCTCTTACACATTTGAGGCAGGTGTTACTTTATGTGGAGCAGTGGTGCCAATGAATCCTCCGTGCCCTCCAAGCGTGCAACGCTCCATCTCTCGTCTAGAACGGTAGAATCATTTCATGAAAATGGCTGTTTCACGCCATAAAGTCAGGTGCCTAGTTTCCATTTGTGGGGCAGGTGCAGTGGCACCAGGGCCCAGAGGGGCCAAACTGAAATTTGTTTCTTTTTGTCTTATTTTACAATTCAAACGGGAGCTAAGGGCTCGTTTGCTTCCTTGCCCTACGGCCAATGACACACTGACCACGTTACTGCAGAAAGTGTGAGGTGGTGCTTGCACAATTGCGGGGCTCACTTGAGAACTCTAGGATTGAAGAGGTTCTGCGTTTGTGAAGATGAGGCTCGCCTGCCTCCCAGCATTCGTGGGGACTACGTCTTCCTGGAAACCGGAAGTGCAGCCCAACTGGGGAACACATCACCCCGGCGAACTAAGGCATTTATTTGGACTGGCCTTTTGGTGCGCAAGAAGCATAGGGCACGTACTAAGGGCCGTGTAAGTGGGGGGGTTTGTAAAAGTAGAGTTTGTGATATGGTTGTTAAAGTCTGTTGCTGGGTTAGACCAGTTTCAAAACGCGAATGTAAGGCATGTTGATATTTACTTTTCGGCTGATAAAATGCGGAGCGCTTGACCCCAGCTAGGTGTCAGGGAATACACATTGCACAAATGAACGAGGGTTTGCTTTCTAGGCCCATAGTTAGTATGGAAAAAGCAAAACTGCAAGTCCCACAATTCCAGAGTACTGATTGGCCAAAAGTCAGGCCTGGCTGATGGTGACATTACACTTTTATTGGAAGTTGTATGTGGAAGGTTGGCCCGCTGTGCTGCCAGATGCGAGCTGGCCTGAGGGAACATGGAGTGGATTCTGGGTATGGCTAGTGCGGTCGGCATGCTGATCGGGAGGGGGGAAATCAGTCGCAAGTCCGGACCATGGAGACATTTTATAAATCTGTTCTTTGATTTTAAAATCTTTGAACGTAGTGAAAGCAATCATTCAGAAATCTCAAAATTGTTTTATTAAAATTTAGACAACTCAACCCTCCATTTTCAGTTAGAAAAAAGCGGCGTTGGGTGTGTGTGCTGTCTCGTTGCTTCACGAACCGGGCTGACGCGATATTGCCAGTGCCTCTGAAAGGCCAGTAGGGCTGGGTTAGAGTCCGACCTTTGTAAGCGAATGCCTATTTGTAACAGTCTCAGACCGAGGCACCGGCCTATAGTAAAATCTCAAAGATTCCTCAAAATTAAATCTTAAATTGTGGGATCCCCCGATTTTCTCGGCGGGAGAAGGCGGCAGTTCGTTAATATCGTTGAGTAAATATATAATTTATTAAAATAAGGTAATGTAAGAGAACCTGTGTTCCCGAAAACTACTCTGACATCTGCATTATAAAAAAAAACCTGTAAGACATACCTTCAGTAACTTATAATTACTTGATTTTTCGATAACTTTACAAGCCAGTGGGCAACTGTTTAATGTAGGCCTCGGAGCCAGTGGCCTGTCTGCTAAATATGCCCTTCGTAATCTGCGTTTCAAGGGTTAACGAATGGTATTTGGTTTCCATATTATACTTGTCAATGGCTCTCTTTCCTCTAATATTAGCCGTCCAATTTTTTTCCTTATGACCTGGGCATGCTTCCAGCTTAGCCCTCGCTTCCTGTCTGGGGAATGTATAAGGGAGGGGGGATGGGGTTGATTTTAGTCCATGGCTTCTGAACATAAAACCCTCCTCCGCCCCAAAAAGGAATCTGGGAGCTCTGAAAGGGCTCATGTGGGAGAATGCACAGATGGGCCGCTCGGGGAAGGGACTGTGTGGCTGTCAGGGTGTTAAATTAACCCTTCGAGTGGGTGCTAACAGGGCCCCCTTTGTCCCGAGTAGTGGCCTGTGTGATGGTGCTGTCACCAGCACAAAGGGGGATGTTTTCACACCCTAGGCCTGAACTCCCACCCCCCCCCTGCCACCTTCTGTCCTGGGCGCTTCTCTGTCCGCTTTGGATGCAGGATTTCTGTGTCCACAGAAGTGAGCTGGGAGAGGTTTGGTCCAAAAACTGATTTATTTGGATAATTCAAATTATTTGGATAATTCAAATTATTTGGATAGTGGTCCGAGGTTAAAACTTGTTTTGTGTCCCAGGTATGACACACTCTTGAAGTTAGTAGGGGCATTGATCCCTGCAGCTGTGAGACACTTCTCCAAGGGGTGAGAGTGCTTTCTCTACGTTTTCAGAAGCTTCTCGAATAATCTGGTCTTTTCATGAACTGACCCTTATTTTGACAGACTCTACAATCTTATAGGGTTAAAAACACTACCGATTGACTAGGTGGTGTGCATGTGAGCAGAGAAGGCCGCCCTTTCTTCCGTTTACATGAAAAACTATTTGGTTCTGGGGTACTTAGAAATAACTCCGCTCATCCATGTATCCGAATAAATGAAAGTCAAACATTGCCCCACATAAAGTAAAGGTTCAAGAGATTTCAAGATATCTCCTCGCGCTCCTCCAAAATGGGTTCAAGAGAGAAGAGGATTATAAATGACTATATATGTAGATCCAGCACACCTGAAACCGAGGCCTGCTCTTTGTGCTTAAAAAAATGAGTGTTAATGGTACTCCTTTTAACGACGCCACACTGGGTGCGATCAGTGACCTCACACGTGTAACAGCCCTCACTGCTGTGATATTACACAGGTCCTAGATATGGGAATCTTTCCTAGGCTTTGGAAGGAAGCCATTGTCATTCCCTTACCAAATAAACCTAATGGAGATCTGTAGGATTTGTAAAATGTTCGCCCTATTTCTCTGTTGATCGGCCCCTGCTAAGGTTTTAGAAAAGTATATTAATCGGGCACTGGTATGATTTATTGATACTCTGAGCTCCTTGACTCTCATAATGGGTACAGGAGTGGACACAGCTGCAGACTGCTTCCGAAGCCAGGTGGACCAGGGTGGTATCGGCAGCTTTCGATACGGTCTCACCTATGCGCATGGTCCACTGTCTACAACATCTGGGGGTGGATCCAAAGCGCTTTGTTTTCTCCAGTCCTTTTTTCACTGACGGGGCTCAAGTCGGCAGCTGCAGACAGTTTAGGGCACAGGCTTTTAGTCTTCCTTGTGGGGTACTACAGGGCTCCTCACCTAGCCCTACTCTTTTTAATCTGTCTCCCCTTTTGCGGCGCTGATACGGACTTTCGGGTTCCAGGTGCTGTCATATGCTGATGACACGCAAATCATTGTGTCGATTACTGATAGTATACCACTGATGGCAGATACATTTCAACAGTGTATGGTCAGTATTGGTACCTGGATGAAAGATCACTTTTTAAAGTTGAACTCAGGCAGAAGCGAGGTTGTGGTTTTTGGGGCCCAACAGTCCATCTGGTCTGAACTGTGGTGGCCTGAATCATGTGGACCACCCCTGTGGACTCTGCCAAGAACCTCGGGTTTTATTTTGACAATTCTTTGAACTTTATTATGTAAGCATGTAGGTATTACTAGTACCTGCTTCCATATCATTAGAACCGTGAAAAAAAAATGTCCTTTCACCCCTGAAGAGCTTTATAAGTCAGTGGCCATGGCCTTGATGACATCACGTTTAGACTACTGTAATGCACTTTATCTGAGTATCAATAGCTCTTCATTGAACAAGCTTCAGGTCATCCAAAACGCGACAGAACGCCTCATTCTGAACATTCCTAAACATGTCTCTGTCAGAGGAGGCCTTCGGGCCCTTTACTGGCTCCCAGTGAGGCAGTGAGTGATTTTTAAAGCTCTCTGTGCAGCTTTTCTTGCACTTCATCTAAAGGGACCCCGGGTCATTTGGTCATCTTTTCAATGGTATGTGCCCAACCGGCCACTTAGATCAGCATATAGTAGAAAGGTGGTAGTGCCGAGGTTCCATAAAGCAAGATGGGGAGAGCATACCTTGACTGATGCCGCAGCAGAACTGTGGACTATCTTACCCGTTCACATCTCCGGAATTGAGTCACTGCATGTTTTTTCTTTTTAATCTTAAAACCTGGATGTTTTCCTCTAAGCTTTCCTTCTCAGAGTTTCTTCTGTTCAGTAGTGGTACGTCTTTGGATTGGCTCAGCACTTTGATAGCCTCTGGTTTAGTGCACTTCACAAACTCCTTTTCATTTCACTGACATTTCCCGCTCACTGCCAGTGACATCACACTTGGGCCTGTCTCACTTAAATGACATCACAGTGGGACCTCTCCTTTTTGGCATTAACCTCACACTGGAAGCTGGTTCGTCGCAGTCACCTCGCTCTCGGATTTTTCCTTTTTGAAGTGGCATCAGGAGCTGGAATTCTTGCAGCGACTTAACACACGCAGCTGCTCTCAATGCAGGGACCTCCCACTAGGAGGTGCCCTAACTCGTGACGTCACAGTGGGATCACGCGCTGCCAGTGATCTCTCTGGGAGTTGCCCTTATTGCAGTGACATCACAATGGCTGCTGATCTTACTGTGGTGACATCACATTGGGCGTTGGTCTTACCGCAGTGACATCACACTGAATACTGTCTTGAGTGCAGTGACATCACAGTGGTCACTTCCAGTGGTGACGTGTCATCTTAATTGTCTAATGCTGCATACCTTACAGGTTTCCATAGACCTGGCTTTATTCAGGTTGCCTTGTTCTTGTGTTCTATACCCCGCGAGAGGTGCCTGTGACTTTGCTTTTGTGTACGTTCAGCTGTTGTCCTATGGGTCTGTTTTTCTGGACCGGGCCTTCTGAGCTATTTTGGCTGTTTATAGAACAGACAGAAGCCCCTTCGAAGAATACAACAATCACTCACTTTGGCCTATGTCATCCATCAGTATTGTGCTATGTGCCACTGCTATTTTGTACCCCATTACCGTTGAGCATGTTACACAATCTAGTAAATAAACCGCTCAGAGCGACTTAGCACCTATCAGGACACATTTGTAAAGTCCACCGTTTCAGAGATGTGGGTTCGTAGTTCTGATTGGCCAGTGTGTTTCGCTATTTGATTGGCGGGTCTGGGCGTCACAGTATTGCTGTAGTCTTCAGTAAATGGTAACCCCATCAATCCACGTCCACAAATCGCCACTTTTCCAGTCCTGCATGTTCACAGATCATTCTTCTGGTTTGAGTTAGAACACTTACACTTTTCAGTCCAACTCACCAGATGTTGCAAACCCAGAATGCGCCCTCGACTTAAAACTATAAAGCCTGTTCAGACCGCAGCCGAGCCCCTCTGCAGGGAACGACTGGGTGCAAGGGGCTGTGAGAGGGACCTGTGCGGCCGCAGTGGTCTCGGATCTCAGGCTGGCTCACAAACGTCTCTCAGACCACTCTCTAAGGGGAACTTTCATCTGTAGTGACTATTGAGTCTAGAAGTGGGGATGCCCTCTCCTTTACCCCCACCCGCTGCCTCCTCCAAATAGTATATAATCCACCCCAGGCGCACTAATTCATACCACCCCTAGCTGCAAGATGTGAGATATTCATGGTGCACCATTTTTTTAAATGAAAGCAGAGAGCTGTCTGCCCTTTTACCCCATGTGCCCAGCCATTTCCCTATACAATCACTGTGTTTTACTTTGCAGGGTGAACTCGTGGTTGGCCACCAGAGGCCATATTATGTATTATGGCGCACTTTCCCTATTTGCGCATGGCACACCTTAAAACAGGTGCGCTGAGCTCAAACAGACAGTGCGCCCTATCACATAGAATGCGCTGCCCCCAGGGCAAACGAGAACTCGTGAAATGTGGAGCAGCTTTGAAGCAGCCGCTCTGTGTTTCACTGTGCAGGCGGCAACCCGCCTGCACTTTTGAAGGGGGATTAGAGATCCCCCCCTTGCAGGCGGGTGCAGTCAGTGATGTCTGCAAGGGGATGTCTGGGGGTCCATAGGACCCCTCTTTACCCCCTGCAGACAGCTGCTCTCAGGGGGCGCACTGACAGTACTGTGCCTCCTAACAGCTTCTTTGCCTCTGCGCCTGTCTCTGTAATACGGTGCAGGGATCCCCTCATTTGCATGGGGCACACCCCCATGCAAATGAGGGAATGCCCCCTGCAGATAGCGCTGGCGCTTTGTGCTCCAGCGCTATCGGTATGACATAAGGGGCCAAACAAGTGTCTGCAGCCCCTTCTGTAATCCCAAAGGGCCCCGGGTGCATGCAAAGCAGGCACAAATGCCCGTTGCTCCCCCGGGGCACTCTCTGTAATACGGCCCAAGTCGGGCAAATTCTGTATTTGGCTCGCCTTTTAAAAAAAATCTTTTTAGCCAAAGCATGGGTAGTGGACCTCCGGTGATCAAGTGGTGCTTCTGTAACTGTCCCTAGTCTTTCATGGGTGCGCCATAGTACGTTCCTGGGGAGGTGGATAGATGCCACCAGGGCACCACGTTATGGCCCAGTTGTACAAGCCCATTTTCCAACGGATGCTAGGGGTTATCCCTCGTTAAGGTTGGCTCTGACATGGTGGTTTTGGGACCAGCCTCCTAGATCGCATGGCTCCTTAATGTTTGGGAGTAGGTGGATTTGCCCTGCATTACATACAATAAGCGGCCCTTGGAGTTAACGGAAGGGGTCCATTCAATTCTCCGGTGCTGGAACGGCCAGCTTGGTGGTCAACCATGACACTGGATGGATAAAAGGTTAGGAGACAGATGCCGAGTCATCGTTGCGGGTTTTGAATTACTGATGGAAATAATTTTGTTTATTGTTGAAACTGTTATAGGCAATATTTTGTATTTTATATGCAATATTTGTGTTCTGTGTCCCATTTGTAACCAATAAGGTCTGAGAATTGTTTTCTCAAACCCAGTAAGGCTGACTTTTTCTAACTTTTTGAGAGGGAGGTTTCCCTGTGATGGGTCTTGCTCTTGGCTGTTACCCACCCTCCTTGACGCGTCCCTCACTTATTATGCCTCCATATTTCCCAGACTGTCAGTCTGTCACTCTTTTGATGGCTGAATTGCCACCATTGATTCTACTGGCAAATAGAGACTACCAGATCATATCAGTACCCCGAGACGGAAGTGAAACGTGTAACGTATCAACATGGTGCCTTCTGTCGCAAGAAATGGTGATGTCCTGCTTGCCTGTTCTCACTCAAGGCTCGCCATAACTTCATAATAAGGATCCCAGGTTAACATGTTAATATTCTGTATATTATTAAACACATTGTCACATGCATACAACACAGCTCATGTATGCCATATAGCCATGCCCACTGGAATTATATGGCAGCGTAGGACCAAATCATGTGCAAGGATTGAGTTAATGATGTGACATGAAAAGGCAAATTATGCAGCATAATGCAGCACATTTTGTGATGGTATTACTTAATTCTTTGTCATTTTTACTCAACACTGTGTAGGCACAGATTTCACCTCATTAGTATTAGTTTAACAACCAAATATAGGAATAAGCAACATAAAAAAGTGACCAGTCAACTTTCGCGAAGGGCCTTCCACTGTGTGGCAATGTGTGTTGCTGCATTTTTAGTAACTGTTGATCCTTTTGAGCTAGAAACACTTTTTTGGGGTTTTTTTGTGTTAAAAGCGGAAGGTGAATGGATAATGTGGGAAATCCATAATTATGTGGCAAACGCTGTGGCTGCAAAACTGCACAATTCCAGTTTTCCGATATAGCGGACTATCAAAGGTTTCACAGCGGCACTTAACACTAAGCATCAACATAAGGTGCAGAAATCCCATTTGTTCCACAAGAAATGTATTTTAGCTTTAGAAGTGGGGAGGACCTTATAGCATACTTGTCGTCCTTGCGTCACGATGCCCTCAGGAAAACTTTACCCTATAACAAACTTCCAACTCACAACATCACTCGCAATCTTCCAAAAGCATATCTTAGGCAAAACTCCCTTCATTCGGCCAGCACAGCCCACTTATGCTATATAGTGGATATCACACAGCTGAAAACACATTCACTTCAAACACACCGTGTGAGACGAAACGTTTTGCATACATGAAATACATCACATATATGCAATGCTCACATCCTTTCCTCAAATCTCGCACAAGAACCCAACAGAACACACAAGACCAAACTCCGCCTGGCTGTGGGCATGTGTAGTAACCTAGTACATGTGCAGTCCTATAGCAAAGGCCTCTCTTTCCAATCCTGCAACACAAAACGTAGACTCCTGCGGTTCCTAAGAGAGTAACACGTCATCGCATGCTGAATCCTGCCTCCTGGCCTTCTTTCCCTAGGGGCCTCATAGTCATAGGTCGTTCCCCCCCCCCAAGCCCAAAGATTCGGAGGAAAACGCGGGGAGGGTTGGCAAAGGGGCGCATTTATTACAGTTCTGATTACAATCCAAGCGGTGTAAAACATCAATCAAAATTCCATATGTAATACATTTCCAAGGTGCACGGTGGAGTCTGTTTATCAATTCCGCCCTCTCCCAGGCGCACCAGGTGAACCACCTAACTGGCCCCCACTCTAAGGCTTAGACCCCCCACCCCTGTGCCACCTTCCCCCATCTTCATGACGTGTAAAGTCACCGCCATAGTGGCACAGATTTCGTCTGTGATGAAGGCGCGACGGCGGGTTCTGGACCCGGAGAAGGTCGAGGTGAAGGCCTTGTGACGTCACCCAGTTCGGACGCGCTGCCACCCGTTGTCATGATGGTTTATCCTGCGCCCTCCCCCTCCCCTAGAAGACGCAAGTGGACCGCTGGTGGATGGGGTGGAAGCTGACAAAACATCTTTCAGGCCTACATGGAAGGCAAGGTTAAACGGTTAATTTGGCAGTGAACCAAGTCCGCACTTGCCTAATCTTGCAGCCTCTGTTTAAATAGGGCTCGGTTCTATAGCACTGTGCCAGTACTCTCAGCCCTTTACCCGGCCTACTCTGTAAAAGCATCGTGCTGGACCTTGGAGCCAGGTCTGGGCTATTTGAATAAGCATTGGCAAAGCCAATAGGTTTCGCCTGTGTGAGAACTATCAGCTTTGCCAATGTCTTTTCACCATGTTGTACAGCAGCGCCTGAGGTGGGAGGGTTAAAGGAGCACCAACAAAAACGGTGGGGGGAGGTTTTAAAGCAACTTGGACAACAGTGGGAGAGTGAAAAGCAACAGGGATACCACGAGGGTGGGGGGGTGTAAGGGGTGGGGGTAGAAGCAATACGCCTGGGAGGAGAAAGGAAAAATAAGACTAGTACCTTATTCACAGTGCAAGCAGCAGAAGGACACTCCTCAAAGTAAAGCAATCAGTATACTTTGTATGTGCTACACCCGAAAGAAGAGGAAGTGAAACTGGCACATGATGGCCAATTAGGAGGTAGTTAATAAGAGTGACATTGAATTCAACGAATAGTAAGCAATGGGCGGGCTCCAAGCCCTTTGTAGGAAGCAATCTCTCTTGCAAGCGACAAGCACTTGTGCTATATCATTTGATTGATTTAGGCAAGACCTAAAAACATACATAAAATAATAATTGATAAAACCAATTGTCTGGCCTTGTCAAGCACCCAATTTTTTCATTTACTCCTAAATGACATGTGATAACAAGATAGCGCTTTCTCTGACTGACCCGCAACAGTATTTTGGGCAGGCATTTTTTCCTTCAGTAGTTTTTCCATGTGGTATAGGGGCATTTTAAGTATTTGAAAGGTTTTAGCCTATTTATTAGAATCCGACACAATACGTAAATTTGCCAATTGGAAAATAAGGTTTTTTAACATGCTGATCGGTGTCTCTGAAAGGTTAGTTTTCTACTCTTTAATACAGTTAATGTTTTTTCTTTATTTGAGCGCGCCATAGTGAGGTTCCACTATGGTTTAACGTCTTTTTGTGACCTCAGACTGACTCCTTCTTAGCCCATCATCATACCTTTGCACATTATCAAGGAACCTGCACTGCGATATCAGGTGGCATTGGGCATGGTGCATTGGCTTTTGTCCTGCCACCTGGGCACAGTGTGCAGCCAGGCGGGTATCCCTTGAGGTATCGAAGAACACTGCTCAGGCTGTTCTGCGGTAGGTCAGGGACTGGGCCCCTCTACCTGGGCCTGTTGCCGGCCAAGGTTTGACTACTCACGCCAACAATGGGCCCATTCTGTCATTGTATGTGGTCCATAGAGCCTGGCCATCAGAACAACTGCAGAGCTGCCAACGTGTCCACGTTATTAGGAGCACCTTTCTCCAGTCAAGGCTCCGTATCGAGCACCGTTTGGCCTGCTGGGACTTGTAGTGTCACTTTTTTAGTTTTCGCTAACACGGCGGCAAAGACAGTATATCTTGCCAGGTCCGGGTAATGGGAGTCCTGATTGCAACTTTGCAACTGCCCCACCTGGTAAGCCATACCAGTACTTATAAAAACTTGGAAAATTTGGATAGATCTGTTGGTTGTGAACCCACTGCAGAGACGGGTGTATGTAGTCTACAGGTCTAACCTGACTAACTCAGCCTTACATTCTCATCAAGTGGGTACCGAGAGTAACACTGAGTAATATTGACACCTGTTGTTTAATCTCCAAGACACTTCAATTTGTGGTTTCCTTTAGAATCAGGAGCCCAAAAGTCTAATCCCTAATCCCTGTTTGACCACATGGTGTGTGATTCAGGCTAAAACACTTAGATCCTGCCCACAGAAAGTTATTGCAAACATAAACTTACTTCCGGTACGGAAATATTTGCGATGGCGACCATCTCGATCCTGACTGCCAGAATCATGAACGGTAGGCACAGCTCCTCTGTAAGGAGTTGGCAGAATGGTGGCATTACTTTATGACCAGATCCACTCCAGTGGGCCGGTTTTTGGGCATTGCTGTATTCTCCCAGCAGTAAAAATTAGTGAAGGCCCATTCACTTACTAGCTTATGGGTATTCAGCAACACTTTGTGGATAGTTTCCCAACTAATTTTTTTTTTCTTTTCTTCTCTTGTCAAAGGAAGGAGTAAGTCAGCAACCCCCGTGTGCCACCAAGAATTAAAACCCACTGACATCCAGTTCAAGGAGTCACTTTTGAATGGGCCAGAGAGGGTTGAAGTGGGGTGCTGGCTTACGTGAAGTGGTATTTAAATATTTATTTGGTTTTGTTATATGGGCAGTGACCGTATAGGCCATCTAGTCTTGTTTTAAAGTGGATGTGATCGGTGTGGGACCAAAGTCAGTAGATTGAACTAGTGTAAAGTGAGGACAGGAGGGAGTAAAAGTGATGGTCATCCGGGGGGGTTGACACTGTTGTGAGCTGTCGGGCTGAAGGTAAGGTTACCTGGTGATTACTGGTCACCACTGCTGCCATGCTCCAGACCTGGGCTTATATTTTCCACACCATTTTGATCTGCTGATTTAGGCAAATTAGTTTAATTGATGTGAATCAAAACTACAGCTACCAGAATGCATTAGATTGTTAACTGGAAGACCAGGACTTGAGCCCTGTGCTCTTGGTCACATGGAGTCTTCTGCTACCCTTACCCACAGGTTGAATGAAGAGATAGGAAGAGGGGAGGCCCAGGGGTGTGCAAAACAAATAGCCAGCAGTGAGGGCAGAGTTAGCCGAAATAATGTTTTAAATATTCATTACCCTGTGAGGAGACCAGCCTGGGATGGTAACATGTCTACATGTAAATTCGAACACATCACATTAAAGATGCTTTTTGCACATAGTGAGATTGTCTATGCTTTGCCAAACTATCTAGGCTAGTGGCGACGTGGTTTGTGGGCTTTGCCGATTTCTCTGGAGAATGGTTTGCTGATGCGAAACTACCTATCAGTTGCGGACTGTAGTTCTGTCATTTCTCGGCACCTAAGCCCTCATTGTGTCAGAATGCCTTACGCTACAGAAATGGGTTCTCATATAAGCCAATCCTTTCTGCTTCTGGCCGGCCGCCATTTTATGTGCACCAAAGTAGAGGTCAGATGCGCATTATGTCACAAGCTTGTGAGGAGGGAGTCTCCATGTCATATCCTGGGCAGCAAAAGCAATGTGGTGTGTCATCCTAAGTTTTTTCGAGCGAGTGGCACTGCTCACTAGGTTGGGGACAGGCTATCAGTGGTCCGGGTTGGGGTATTGGGGACAGTTTATAGTGCTTGGCAGGTGAAGGAGCCGGCTTTTCATGCTGGACCCTTCGCTCCCCTGGGCAGACAGGTTACAGAAGTTGTTTCAAGTCCCAGCAGTGTTTTAAGTTTAATGTATAGCGCAATAATTCTGGGGATCCAGGCGCTTGTGAGGAATGCATAAAGCAGTAGGTGAAGTAGGGGATAGCTAACAGTGATTTTATAGCCCTGGGAAAGATGCATTAGTAATTGTAGTGCTATCTTAACACTTGTGAGCACCAAAGCACACGTATTCTTCTTAAAGATGTGCATGTATGCTCCAGGCTGAGGGTAATCACCAGAATTCTCCAATGCTCCGACTTCTAATTTATGAGACTCCTTCTTGAGAGGTGCTTCCTCAGCGCCTAGAAACTGCACAAGTATTCTTGTTGGCTGAGCACTGATTTTGAGAGTTCGTATCTGGCGGTCAACAAACAGGCCAGATGGCCAGATGGCGGAGTGCTTGGGACAAGGGAATTAGCCATGTCCCCTTTTTGCACGAAGGTTGGTGGTGATTTAGAGTCTAACTTGCCCACACCAGTTGCAGGTGTGCTAAATTTTCCATAATCTATTAGATGGAATATGTTGACAAATTTCATAATTTCTGTGTGTTAGCTACTGATTTAGTCTTTGTGTGCTCCTGGTGCGGCACAAACTGAACTGGGAAGATATTTAAAAAAAAAGGATTTGGTTGCATATTTTACAATTATTTCAACGGAAGTATCTATGCCAACGTTATTTCATATAGTTGGTCTTTAGTACATATAACTCGTTTGAAATTCTACGTGTATATATTACTACTATACTGAAAGGCCAAACAGTGGCATGCCTCGTGATGTCACTGTGTTATGTTCCTCTGCCCTGATTGGCCAGACTGTGGCGTACTTCGTGATGTTACTGGGTGATGTTCCTCTTCCCAGATTGGCCCGGACTGTGGCGTACTTCGTGATGTCACTGGGTGATGTCACTCTGCCCTCGAGGATTGGCTGGACTGACTGAGGCATACTTCATATTCGTAATGCCACTGTGATGTCCGTCTGCCCCGATTGGCCAGACATGCGTAACTCATGATGTCGCTGTTTGATGTCTCTCTGCTATTTGCTACACTCTGAAGTCTCTCATGAAGTCACTGTCATATTCCGCTACTTTGATTGGCCAAACTGTAGAATACATCATGACGTTCCAGTGTGATTTCTCTCTGCACGGAGTTGACAGAAGGTGGCACACCTCGTGTACCATCTTAGCGTTTTATTTTCAGTTAGTCCAACATAATGTATCATAAACTGGAGAGTTTAAATTCTATAATTTAATCAAAATCGCAAGCGTTTAATAAAGGAAAATAGCAAAAATAGACAAAGAATAAGTAAAAGTATATTGTCCACGATCACACGTGCTAATCACGGAGTGCACGAGCACAAATTCAAGATGCGTGTGCTCCCGCCCAGTGCCTTATCTGTGAGAGCAGAACCTCTCCCTCCCGCCCCGTGGTGCCTCGTCTCCTGACCGGAGGAGTGTTTTTGAAACCATCACCTTCCAGTTGAGGGCACGGAGAGGGCATCTGATAATTGTTCCAGCAGATGGTTTGTGCCTTGAAATCAAGCCCCCTTTTTTGCAGCTCATGTCATGCCATTTTCAGACCCCCCCAGGGGGCATTGGCCTGAACTCAGCCCATGCCCAGACCACCGGGACTCGCTGATGGATGGAGTCTGATTGATAGACAGCCCACTGGCTCCAGGGCCTGTTGGGGGGGACCTGTGGATTGAGAGTCACACTTATCAGCACCTCACAGCACTTGTTTGTTGAGCTCGTTCCCAGCTTGGTTTCCTTTATACCCCATGTGAAATGTCTATTCATTTTCCCAAAACATGATCTCCATATTGTCATGAATACTGCAGATAAGACACTGCAGTCCCATTAGATCAACCCTTTTCCCTGCCTGCTGCAACTCTACTGACTCCTAGTAACAAGTATCCGGCTGTGTCACTTCTCTTAAAATAGAGACAAAAAACGATCAACTCTATCTGGCTATTCCTGTTACAGATTGTTCCTCCACCACTCACGCTGGAAGGTACTTCAAGCATCTATCACCTATTCTGTTGATAGCTTTCTGTTGTTATGCCCATAAGGTTTATATATGACTCCTTATTCTATAACACCTTATTGGCTGTAAAATGTTCAACTCCTCAACTGTTTTTAATCCTCGGAAGTTCTGTGTCCCATTTACTGTGTTTGAAATGGAACAATACAAGTGCAGGTATATTGGGCCTGATTCACGAAGGTAAACTTAGACCTGAAGTCTAAGTTTAGACCTGAAGTCTAAGTTTAGACCTGAAGTCTAAGTTTAGACCTGAAGTCTAAGTTTAATACTACTAAAGTTAGACCTTAAGTCTAACTTAGACCAAAAGCTTAACTAAGACTTTTGGTCTAAAGTTTACCGTTGTGAATCGGGCCTTCAGTATCTGAATATCCGTTTACTACCGAGAAGGGACTGGTACTCTCCCATTAAAAAAGACTGCACCCCTGTTGAGAAGTGCTCTTCCTAAAGTGCGGTCTCAGTCTGCAAGAGTGCCTGTACATTTAAAGCACTGATCATTCCATTTGATTCTGTTCCTCCAGATCCCTCAGGTGTGCGTTGCAGTCCTTCTACCATGTTGGCAGCTCCCTGCTTCTCCCCCGATCTGCTCCTTAGTGATGTGCTGGGCTTTTGAGTTGACATTTAGGCACACGCTACCTCTGTGTCACTACTGGCAGCTCTGTTGGATTGTTTTGCAATTCCTGTGATTTGAACAAACTGGCTAGAATTAGCTTTTTAAAGCAAAACTGCCTTTAGCTTTTGCTCCTTTTGTAGCTGGTCCTTTGTGGTATTTACAGATTACTGTTTATTTTCGCCACGTTTTACATGGTCGCGACGTTGCGCTGATCACGTTCTCACCTTTGACCTATGTCTGCGGATCCCCGTGCTCTCTCGGAGGCCCTGGCATTGCCTCGGCAGCTTTGCCCTCCCTACGCCCGCCTCCCCCACCCCAGCAGCTCTTGGTTCAGCTCCCCGTTCCAATGAAACACAAGCAGAGAGCTATCTGATGGCGGATTATGTCTAAGTATGTTGGGGTGGGGAGGGGGAGCCAGGGTAGAGTGGGGGGCATTCCACTGGAGCGGGACTTTGGCGTCTGCAGAGGCCTGGAATTTGGCAATTATTTGCGGGTAATTCCACTGCATAAGTCCCGAATCCAGATTTCTGAAACCAAAATAAATCAAGCAGACGCCCCCACTGCTTGGATAATGTGTAAATGCCCAAGTGGCCGTATCAAGAACTAAGTCTGCAGGTATTGGCTTGTCATCCGGTGTCAATTTTGATATAGGCCCGCGCGCTTCTGTGAGCGTGCACTACACTGCCTTTTATCACCTTTTCAAAGGGTCTCCCCGTCCAGTGCCCGCCTCGTGCTTGGCATTCTCATGCCTGTGGATGGAGCCGTTCAACTGGACAGCGGGCCACCAAGTGGCAAAACAGCCCAAGAGTCGCTGTGCCTTCATTCTGCCTTGTTTGCTTGTTGCACCACAGAGCTGTAAATCGCGGACCTTTGTGGTTTTTCCACACAGGGTGGCTTGCTTGTGGCTGGATTACGTCATACACTGCAGAGCCCCCGTGAAATTGATATGCGTGCAGGGCCTTGGTTTTGCATGTTCCAGGTTGGCACTTCGGTGGCATTTCATTTATACAAAGGCACTAATTCCTACCTGGAGTGCTGGACGCATATGTGTTTTTCATTGTCTTCTGTTAATAGGATTTTCCAAATCCAGTGTTTAAAGGGGCCCTTCTGGTATAGGGGAAACGGCTGTGCTCACCACATCCTGAATCACTAACAATCGCCATTCTAGAATTTTGCTGCGCTTGATGACGTCAGCTGGGGATTTGAAATGCATTGTGACATCATTCACTGGATGGCCCCTTTAGAGGCTTCGCCACGATGCATGCATGCATCTGAGCAGACAGGGTACAGGGTTTGCAGCCATATTGGCTCCTTTCACTTGAAACAGGAGCTGCCAGCCTGCCCCTTTCAAGTAACCATTTGTAGACGCACTAACCAGCCCGCATGGACCAGGGGGTTGGGGATTTGCGAACCAGAACTGACTGCGACCTGGAGGGTTTGGTAACTCGAGAGTGGAAAGCGTTGCAACCCAATATCCGTGAAAATCCACATGTTTAGGCCATATCTGATTTAGGAGCGGGGCCGTGACCCCTGGTGGCTTCCTCATACCACTCGTTCTAAATCCATTGTCCCGGCCCCGCTGAGGTTTCCTTCAAAGGTTATGGAGGGTCTGTGGGTTAGAAACTCCGGCCCTTATCCCACCCTGAAGGTAAACATGCATAGTTTCAGGAAGAGAGCTGGACCCCGACCTAAGGAACCAGGCCAGGCAGTGGGTATTGGCTTGTAGGGGAAATGGGAGATTTATGCTGTCCGGCTACAGACCAGACAGCCCTCCCCTAACGTGACAGCAGAGAGTTGGGTACGTGTCAGAGCCCGGCACAGCTCTCAGGCCGGAACCCCTTGAGGAAATGATGCTTTCTTGTCTGCAGTATGCTATATTATAGTATGGATGTCCGTCGTAGGCCCGGAAGGGGCAGATTCATTCAATTTTTTGAGGATAAGCATTGAATATGTGAATAAGGTGTGGTTTATAGCAGAAATGTCCATTTTAGAAGCAGGAATGTCTGATCAAGTCCAGATTTTTAGCATAACCACTAATTATGTCCCCATTTCCATTTAGATACTCTGCCTGTAAGTTTTTATCTTCTGTGGCTATCCTGACCTTCTGGCCTGGATCCGGCACGTCCATGCCTATGTTGAACTCCCTTGGTCCATAGTGTCATAGTGTGTGGTGGTTGGACCGAAAGGGCTTTTAGGCGCAGCCTTACCAAAAATTTGGGCTGTCGCTTCCATAGCGTGCGGGAGGTGGTACCGCGTAGCCCCAGGTGGTCGAAGTAGCAGCAGAAGCTATGTTCCAACTGTGCATGTGTGATGGACTGTAATGGACATCACATACATGCAGTTTCTGTTGTGCTGGGGTGAGGACAACTGTGGTCCTTAGTTCAGAGTAATGTACACATACCCATGCTCCAGAAGACAGACAGACAATGGAAGTGTTCCATCCTATTGCACTGCCATTAGGAGCCAGCATTGACAAAACCAATAGGTCTGGCATTGGTAGGCTGAACGATGGTTACATATTTTGATTTTTGATTTTATTGCAAGCACATTCCACAAAAAGAGAGAGAAAAAAAACAACCTAAACGTGGCTGCCACATGCGTGCATTAATTTTTTTTTTTAATTGAAAAAACATTCACTGATGTGGCTATTTTGCTAGTGTTTGTTTAAAAAAAAAAAAAAAGCCTTTCAGTTTTCCATGCATTTTGTTATTGTTGCTATTTGTAAAGGAGACCAGAATAAATCTCTACACAACCAAGCACTCAATCACAGGCAGCTACAATGTTACTTAAACACTTAATAGACTTTAAAAGGGAGACAGAAAATAAATCATAGTCTATAGGGCACCCTAAGTGCCAGCAAAATAAATTAAATAACTGGTGCTTAAAGTTAATGTACAAAGCAAATAAATTAAAGCACACTTTAAACCAACTCCTTTCCTGAAGAGAGAGGAACTATTTTTAATCGCACAAGAACAGTGCACACTGGCTTTGTGCTGCTCAAAATGAAGGGAGCCAATTGGTTAAGTGGGCAGACCAATGACTGAAGCCCCTGACTGAAAGCCCCGCCAAGTAGGATTGCAAGATAGCTAAAGCGGTCTCAAAGGCCAGACCCAAAAATCCCAATGCTGCCACTGGGAGTCATAGTGGAAAGCAGAGTGGAGGTTGCAAAAGAGCAAGATGAAGTGAGGTGGACAAGTGCTGCTCGCTGGGCATGGGTTGGTGGTGTGTGTGAGTCTGTGTGTCTGTATCTGAAGACCCCTTGAAAACAACCTGAATGGTACTCTTTGTTGCTCACCCATGTTCAGCCTCCACTGCTTCCCAGTAGTTCCTCGTAGTACCACTACATGCATACATACTGTTACATATGTACATCTTACAGTATACACAGTAGGAAATGCTCATTTGTGAATAAGACCGAAACAGTGCTTAATTTGAGCCGGTAGTTTCCGGTGCTCAGCACCAGCACTTAATCATCAACACTGGTGCTTACAGCCTGAACTCTATCAAATTAGAGCGTTTTTCAGGAGCACCAATTAGGGACACACTCATATTTGGTAGGCATGGGAGATTAAGTGATTTGCCCAGATTCGCAGGATGTTTAGCCGACACCGAGACTCAAACCTGGTTCCCCAGCTCCGAAGTCGGCAGTTCTGGCCATTAAGCCTAATCCTCTCCCTGTTCATGGTTAGTAGTTGGTTCTGGTATAGGCAACGCTAACAGGAGAAATTGGCTGGTGCAAGCTGCCTCCTGACGAGAGCCCTGGCACTTATTTTTTTTTTACAAATTAACCAATGGACCGAAACCTTGAGTTACAATGAGGTACCCCAGTTTATAGTTGATTTCCTTAAAGGCAAGAAGTCCAGAAATTGACATTTTTGATTCATATAGAAAAATGCACTAAATCAGGGTTTGTCAGTTGATATTTTTGTCATGTGCTGGAGTGTAGATAACGTTGTGACTACAAGGGCGTTTTTAAAGACCTTTCTTGTCCATTCGCAGACAGTGAAATTTAGACAGGTGGAGGAGCCAAGATGGCTATTGTTTGAGCTCTGCTATATGTATCGTGATGTCAGCAAACACAATGAATCATGGTTTTTCAGGCTAGAAGGAAAGCAACATGTCTGCCTCCACAGGATTGCCAATGGTTGACTAGAAGATTTGTTTCTTTTTTTAGGAATGAGAGAAGGTGTGAAAATAAGCGGGAGATTACAGGAAAAACAAGCATTTGCAATGCAATATGTCTCGCATTTATGAGAGTTTGAGCTATTGGCATTGTAAATGACAATGCCTTTTATTTATGTGTTTATTTTAAAACAGATAAATAAAAGGCATTGTCATTTACAATGCCAAGTTAAAACTCTCGCAAATGTGAGACCTATTGCATTCCAAATGCAGGCGCCTGTGCTATAACTTTTTTTTAATTTTTTTTTTTTTAAAGCGTTCGGAGAGAGCGTGGCATGACAAAGCTATTTGAGAAAATAGTGCTCGGAGGCTGTAATTAACAATGGGAGGTTACAAACTGAGACCAAGCGGTACTAAGGAGGGACTACTAATCCTTTTCACCAATTAACAGCCACAGTTTACAATGGACAATGACACAAGCCAATGAAAAATATGGGCAGAGAGTGGGCGGAGCTTCAAGTCCCTTCCTGAATACAGCATTGCTCGCAGAGCAGCGCATGTGCTGCCCAGGCTCGACCTAAAAAGGGTAAAAAAAATAATTATTTTGACAACTCCAATCCTAGTGTTTGTAGAAGAAACGTTTGCAGGGTGGGTAAGGTAGTGTTAGGATGTGTTGGGAAACAAAAAACGTCAGCTTGAAAATTAAATATTAGACATTAGTCAGAACTCCATTTCTATGCCCAAATCGGGGGCTTCTGTCAGAAATTTCGATGATGATCGACAGTTGTTGTAATATCGTGAATCGTCGTACCTATAATTCCAGAATTGCATCACCCTTAAAGGAAACAAACTATATGGATTGTTTGGAATATCACAAGTGTAATTATAGCGCCTGCTCTGAATAATTTAATGTGCATAAAGAGAAAACCTTTATATTTGGAAAAGCGCAACTCATCAACTCTACTAAATGTATCGCCTGTTGACGGAAAGAGAACGTATACGATATGCGACTAGAAAAAATACATTTTCATGAAAAGAGCATTATTTTAAGTTGAAAGACCTGGTTTAGTGCCTCCAAATAGTTGTTGTCTCATTAGAATGCACACTTGATAAAAACCAGTGATGAAAGCAGATTAGAGCGGCGGTTATCCATAAAATGTTTGTGTGAATATGCAATTTTGATTTTTAGTACTGGCCTATAAAACTCTTTTTAAATCCACCAGCCCATCTTTTGTTTCTGGCCATCACAGTTTACATCATTGGGCAATGGGTCAGCCCACTTCACTCTTTTACACCGTGAGTGATGGCATATTTTCTGCTCACACATGCACATCCGCCTGAAAAAGAGTGCACTTCAATTCCAGGGCTGCTATGTGTGAGCTGCTGAGCAACTGTGCTACATTTGTGCAGCTTTTTGGCATATTACGTATGATTGCTCAAATAAATAAGTTAACAAATCACAGCGAGCTTAGTAAGGCCCGACCTATTGGTTTGCTGATAGTTGTGTACTCTAGGAGCCCATGATATCTCCTTTTGGTGATAGAGACCCGTCCCACCCTGATTGTTTTCAACCAAGTTACCGCTCATATACATTTGCTAAAGATGTGATTGTAATTACTTATGCAAATCCCTCAACATGCTGACCTGAAGAAAAGGTTTGGCAGTTGAATTAATTATGCTAAATTATTCCACTTACTGACAGCCTCAGCAAGGCCAGGTCCTGAAAGCCTTGGCACTGCATTTGTTATTGGCGAAATCCGCAACAACAACAAAAAACGATAATCCCGAATTTGGCCTAGACCTGCATTACGAATAGGCTTGCAGTATAGCGAGAGGGAGAGAACTGGTTGAACCAGTTCAAAACTATATGACCACACGGGGTCAGACCCCATTTTATGTGTGGCTTGACAGCACCAACTATCTGCATTACCTACTGTTAGCAGTCCTTCAAATTATACGTAGATTGGACCTTCCACCCCTGTAATAAACCTTTCTCACCTCATGCTATTGGCTGTTTGGTATATAATTCTGCATCCTCTGAAGTGCTTGAATTGGAAAGCAGTGCGGACTATTTTACACCCCTGGAGTACTCGGAATCATCAAACATTGATTTCATTAGCTTATAAATGTACTGTATACAGAAAACAATTGTTTGTTTTGTTTTTACACTCTAGCAGCCTTTTTATGTTTTACTCTGTACTTAAAATGCAGTGCAGCCTCTTGGTTTTTGCAGATTCTTTTATCTTTTAAATAGTCCTATTTTGAAGGTAAAGACCTGCTTACTGATCTTTGAACTAGTATACTGTATTGATATGTTACTTGTAATTTCTTTAAACTTATCAAAAATGGTACTTTCTAAGCAGAAATATCTCGGTCCATGTCATTTCAAGGAAGTATTTAGTACAAGGGCTGCTGTCAGTTTTCTTTTTTCTTTGTGTGCTTAACACTGAATTTTGAAATTTTATTGGATTTTTTTCTTCATTGCCTGTGTTTTTCTTTGGAACAGGTGGTGTTGGCAAGGTATTTAGAAACTGCCAACCTCGGGCGCTACCTGCTCAGGTGGAACACCCACCAACACCCCAGCTTATGACACTGGCTGCTTCATGTTGCAACCTGCCAGTCGGTTGGCAGTTCCTTTTTGCAAAATGCAATCCATAAGTGAATAGGGGACTTTTTTCATTTACAAGGCATTAACCCTTTCAGTGGGATAGCTTAACCAGGATAGTTTTAACTCCGTCATTTCTCAGGGCCCAAGTTGGGTAAGGGGAACTTGGTCCTCTGGAAAGTCTGAAGCCATTTCAGGCTGCAACATTCACCTACAATTCAGTTGTCCGTGTCACTGATTAATACAGCTACTCCACAGGTGTATGTTTAAACAGCTCACCTATGTGCAAAAGGTAAGATTGATGTGTTAAATAACAAAACCCATGTTTTTACCATAATAGGAACGAACAGTGGCTTTCAGTAAGCACTATATGTTTTGTTGCTTTGTTCAGCACTGCTATGTCACCTTATTGTCCTCTTCGGAGTGCTTGTCCGCGACACGAATGACGAACAGGTAGGGATTCAGTGAAAAGGTGGAGCATTCTCCACCTAGTGGGCTTCGGTCTCTCTCAACAAAGGGTTGTTTTATTTTTGCCTCGAATAGTCATTCCGGACCAACTCTTAGTGCTTAGAAGCAGGTGTAGCGCACACTATTGATACTGGACATTCTCATACTTTAAAGAGGCAAATGGAAAGAGTGCTATACCTTTCCCATCTCATCGGGCTTACAGCCCAAACATCTAAAGTTATCTCGCCCAATCTTCTCCTGTAATGAAAAATTCTCTTTCCATCAGCTACCACCAGCATTTGTAAGCAGAGATGAGGAAATATTTTCACATCTCAAAATTCACCCCCATTTTGCCTGTGTCTCTTACTTTTTACTTGTCATTACCCGCCTGACAAACAACATGCCTCCATAGAACTTGAAGGAGTCGCCCACTTTTCAAGCATCTATCACCCTCCTAAAAAGTGTTCATTCCTCAATGGCCTCTTAAACGCCTGACTTTACCCTCGCTATTTAGGAAAGCGGTTGAGGTATATTTTCAATGAAAAGTGAATATCACGGAATAGCCTTCAGAGGTCAGGTTAAAAACTGCACCACGTGCAGAGTGAAAAATAATGGAGTGTATTATGTGCCCAAATATGGGAAGAATATTTGTGTTTGGGCTGCTAAGGGATATTCTGAATGGTTGCCCATTCAAAATGATGCTGTTGTGGCCCACCTACCCCATCTCTGAATTCAAGTGAAGGGTTGTGCGGGCTTGCAATCAGTGG
This sequence comes from Calotriton arnoldi, assembly GCA_963921515.1. Taxonomy (NCBI): domain Eukaryota; kingdom Metazoa; phylum Chordata; class Amphibia; order Caudata; family Salamandridae; genus Calotriton; species Calotriton arnoldi. The sequence continues at coordinate 537,805 of CAWUFW010011476.1, forward strand.
TTCATAGTTCATTGTGATATACCTCTGGTTATTTATTTATTAACCTTCCGTCTGCTTCATTGAATTCAGGGCATGTGCATATGAACATCAGGCTTAAGAATTCAACTTCAATATCACAAGCTCAGCTATATTTTCTTATCCGAGAGAACTTAGTTTATCTGCTGCTGGCCCAAATAGGTTTTTGCTAGGGTGAACAGATTGACCTTCCCTTTCCCAGATGGAGATGCATCATATCGGACACCCAACATGGCGGTCGCCTACTAACTATCCTCTCAGAACTTCCTGTATTTAAACGCATTCACTATGGAATGCCTTTCACTTCTATTCTATTGAATAGCGAACTACTTTCTAAACACATTTTGTGTGGAGTGGCTCCTGACCACTTCAGTGCCTTTCCTCCGTTTCTATGCAAAGGAGGCGGTGCTTCCTGTCTGGGGGTATCCAAAAATGCCTGCAACACAAGGCTGACACTAGAAGGGCTAATTTACTATTCTATCACAGGTAGTAGCATATTTTAGGAAAGTGCAAGTTGTCTCAATTAGGCTAGAAGGTTATTTTATTATTCTTATTCAGTCCTACAATATTGTATTGCATAATCCTGTAAGGAAAGTTTAGTATTAAAATGTAAATGAGTGTTCCTGGCAGCGGCTGCTCAGAAGGCTAGTAATACCGTGTCTCAGGCAGGAATGCCTGTCAACACTGCAAATTAACTTGGCAAGAGCTACTGATTCCGGACCTATTCTAACGTGCCCACAGTCAATAGCGGATAGGCTATTTCATATCACTGTACTAATTAACCTCGTCTGCTCTTGTTTATCAACTATTCAGCTGTACTGTGCTTAAGAGAAGTGCAATGAGAATTCTGAACTTTCTTGAAGATTATTGGATTCAGCTTCCAATCGCTTGAATCTCTTAGAAACCTCAAATGCCAATCTTCCCTTGTGTTTAGAAGGCCAGGGATAAATTCTGCTGTTAGAACTATTTTTTTACTCCAACAGAAGTACCAAATCCTCTTGGCGAGATCTTCAAGTAACCTTGACGTTGCCCCTCCTAAGTGGTTGATATAGGTAACAGCTCTAAAGTTATCTAGTTTGATCAAAACTACGCTAGCCGGTCAATTAGTTTTTCAAAAAGAACTACAAGAGGTAGTAGGGGTAGAAGTTTTGGAAATGTTGCAGAAAGGGGCAATAGATAAAGCTTCAGAAAAAGATTGGGGGTTCGTGAGTACTATTTTTTTGGTAAAAAAGAAGGAAAAAGGTTGGAGGCCCGTAATAAACTTGAGGGGGTTGAATCGGTATGTGATTTACAGGCACTTCAAGATGGAGCTCCAGGCACACACACAGCCGCCCGTGAAGAACGTGGCTCACACCTCAACTTGAAACGTTTCCATTACGCCGCGAGCTGATCTAAAAAACGCTTGCTGCGCAACGGTTATTAAACCTCTTTTCCTTTATTTTTACGAGAAAAAAACTAGCCAAATCAAACTATCGTACTCGCCTGACCACTAATTTACCTAAAACCCATAAATTGGGTATACAACAACCAAATTTAAAACACAATATAATTACAAAAAACAAATACCTTATTCAGTCTAATCATCAAAACATACGACTTATCATATATAATTAACACATTAAACCTCATAACACTTAAATAATATTTTCATAAAAACAACTTCTAAAATTATTCCGTGAACAGCATACTTATCTTGCAAGGAGCAGCAAATAAAAGAGAAAGATGGCTGCTGTGACAGGGTTTATATATTATTGGACATTCTAAAGTTCCAGAATTTTGATGTTAGTGATGTAATACTTTGAAGTGCTGCAAGGAGCTGGCAATAAAAGTAATCTGCATAATGCTAGCCTCCTGTCTTGTCATGAAATTCTGCCTTCCAGTGTTTCATTTGTGCAGGTGGTGAACACCACCGGTGATTTCGGGGACTAGGACTTATTCAACGTCATCAGACTTTGACCCAGATCAAGAGAGAGGCAGAAAAGGGAGAAAGAAGGAGCTAGAGATATATATGTAAACGGTGACAGGGGGAGAGGGAGGGAGGCAGGGATGAAAAAGAACCTACCAGACATACAGGAAGTGTAGGGTGGTGGAAGAAAGAGGCATGAGATGGAAGCAAGACTACGCAGCCTTGATGACAGACTTCGGGCTCTGTAGTTTTTTTTTTTTTAAAACAAATTCAGCTTTCTAACCTTATACACATTACATTTGATAATGGGTGGAGGAAATGAATTCCTTTTGGCTTGGTTCCCTGTGTGGTGATCTCCGTGAAAACAAAAGGTGATATTTAAGGTGAAATGCGCCTTGAATCTGTGCCTAACCGTGTTGGGCGCATTAAGTGAAACCATGTTCAGCTGCACAAACAGCAGTGCAATAGCGCCAGATATTTCTCATACTTGCCATTCTTAAAACTCTTCTGAAATATAAAAGTCCCGATTAAAAGTTGAATGCGTCCTATGAGTCTGTTGATTTTGTCAAGGTCGTGTTTCCAGCGTGAGTCGGGGTGGCACGCAGCAGTATCGCGCGCAAGAGCCGGGGGTCAAGGCAGAGAATGTCCTTCGGTTTGATACTCAATGACGACACGTCACTGCGAGTCCCGTTGCCCCGGTTACAAGCGTCAAGCCGTAGAATGACACCTGTAGTAACGTCCTGTATTAAACGTGGCGGTTGCGGTGAACGGGCAGGCTACTTTTCACGTCACGCGTGGCCTATAGTAAAAGGATAGAACTATTTGTTTTATATGCTTATACGCCTTTTATTTTTAAATAACTCCTAAAAAAAATTGCACACTTTTAACTATACACGTAATGGTGGGAAATGTTGTGGTCCATTCAGTACAATGAATGCTTCCCTCCACCTACTTTTGGGCGCAGCATCACCTCTTTCCAGCAGGTGATTCCTGGATGGACACACAGATTCGAGATATTGGTGTGAACAATTGGCGTGCAGCGTGTTCGTTACGTCACAGCACGCATCAACGTCCCCGCGCTCTCTTGTGTACGGCGCCCATCTCCCAGCCTTTGCTCGGTGATAGGGGAATAGTAATAAAAACATAACGCATTAATCCCTGATCGGATATGTGGACTTTTATGGCCTAAACGCAGCTTGCTAGTCTGACTGAGCCACACTCTTAATAATAATTGTACATCAAGAGATTAGCCCATGCTTCCCCAGTCTCTCTTTAAAATCCACATGAAATAAAAAAAAATTGAATTGCATCTGTTGGCTTTAATTGAGGAATTAAAGGGCCATTAGGCAGAAATGGGACTATCGGAGAGGAGCCCGAAAAGTGGAACACAGAAGTGGACAGAAATTGTAGATTTAATGTAAAACAATTTGAAAATGGAAGACAAATAATGCCTCCAATTAATCCCACGCAGCAGATGGCTCCTATGGCAAATATAGGAGGATGCAGTCAGTGATCCCAGCCGGCCCTAGCGGCACCTGTGCTAAACAGGCAGAATACAAGTCACTTCAATAGAATTATGCCTTCAGCTAAAGTTATACAACCTAAAATGCAGAATAAAGTAATGGCATTCCCACAGAATTTTAAATTTCAGCAAAGCCTAGCTTAGCCTCAAATGAAACGATCAGTAATTAGTGACACTTTTGCACAATTTGCAGCTATACTTGGGAGTTCCTTATGGACTGAGGCAGGCACAATGTCTGTGCCTGAGGGGGAAGGAGGGTTTTATGCTTGATACTGTGTTAGAGGTAGACCATAATGGCCCATTTATAGGCAGAGAAGTGAATAACCATACCGTATCATTTTTGGATGATACCGGTGCTACCCATCCACATATCAAATTATAGTTCTTGTGCAGGATGCTCGTTTTAAAAACTTGCAACAAAGTGGGGGTGCACTTCACTGTTACCATTTATTTATGTGCCAAAGTTAGGACTAGACAAAAACGGTAAACATGACTGGCCGAGGAACTGCTCTGGGATGAACGCCACCTGATTCTACCTGGACTCTTACCACACCCGTCTGCTTGGCAGCACAGCACTAGTGCGCCCAGATGCATTATCGTAGATGCCACACCTGTCATCATCCTTGGCAAACACGGACGTCAACACCCTCCTTCCAAGGAAGACCCAAAAGCACAATATTTTGGGCCTTCCTGTTGCACCAGCTTTTTCACTAGCACTTCTTTAGCTACCTTCAGAGCACTTGACCGTATAAATGTGTACAGGGTACCATAATCGTATCTATATTTGCTTCCTGGTGCGAGATGCAAAGTTCTTATCCTATTTGTCCTTGCCTCCAACCCAGTCCTTTCTCCCCTTACCGATGTACATCATGTAGTAACTGTGTGCATGCACTCCTCAGCAGTCACAGGCGGCCATATTGATATACCATTGTTCTGATCTGGCTCTTGTGGCTGATTGACGTGCCTCGTTGCAGCTCAAGGTCGGTCTCGATATCCCAGCGCAATCCTGAAGCGCGTGACCTAGCTGCAGGTAACTCGTGCCGCGTGGTATGGCATAATCTGCTCATTATCGCACGTAGTCCTTTTGCAAGTTAACTCTACTTAAAGAAGCAGTGTACTACTATGAGGCAGGGTCAATATGCAGCAATAGAGAATCAGGTGGCAGGGTTGGCTAATGTTTGCGGCAAATAAAGGCAAATTAGTAGTATTATTTTATTATTATAACGCACCTTAATACTGCCTGGAGAAAAGTGTCCCCTCATTAATACCAGTTTAATGCTTGAATACAGCAATCGGCTACAGAAAGATGACCAGCTAACCGTTTCAAACCGCCTGCCTTTGCATGGCATCACATATGCAGCTCTAGTTTATTTTGTATTGTAACTTTTGATCACTTCCAGCTAAAAACATTGTTTGTTGACATCTTGAAATTTTGCAGCAGAGAGTGGATTGTGTGGCAGTTGCTGTAAATAATTATGTGGAAAACACTGCAGCACAGAATCTTGTTATTCCAGTGACCCTGTTACTATGGGTTTTTTTCTTGGCAAGCCCTAACCTCTGGGATGGAGGCAATGAGGATGACTGTCGCACCGTTTCACTACTGGGTGAAACTCTCTGCCGTAAAGTGTGCAATATAAATACCTTCTCATTTAATCATTAAAATTGCCACAAAGCGAATGAGTACTCGTGTGGGAGTGGAGGCCATGAGCCTCTAGAGGGGGAATTTGTCCAAGGCAGAGTTGACGCACACAGAGATCAGCGTGTGAAATTATGTACCACCCTTGGATTTTATCTTGTTTTTTTGTAATCCAGACGTTCAAAAGAGACTTGTCTCCACTTTAAGAGTTGAGTGTGAGGATGGAAGAGACACACAGAGGTACATACAGAGAGCGATGATCTTTTGACCCAAAAGCATTGGCAAAACCGGTAGACCAGACCTTCGCAATCTGATAAAAAAATGTTTTGCAAACACATAAAATAGGAGTTAAACATTTACAAGTACAAAGCAAAAATGCTGCAATTAAAAGATGGTGATGGTGATCTCTTTAAAAAAAAATAAAAAATAAAAATACAAAAGTAAACATCACACAATAAACAAAAAAATTAAATGAAAGCAGGGATTGGTCCACCTGCCTTCTCACTTAAGCGGACCACTTTTGAAGCATATGTGCACACGCAAAATACCATCACTCACAATAAAGAGAGCCTTTGGCTGAAGTAGGTTGACCCACTGAGTTCTTGGTTGACCCACTGAGTTCTTGCCAGCTTACACGGTACTGGCACCGCCCTGTGACACAATGTTTCACACCTCATCACACGATGACAGAGTGAAGAGGCTCTAACCATAGGGTAGAGTAGATTTCCAGTTCAGGTGTAAATGCTTTTCATAGCCGGGCTCCATTTAAAACCTCTCCAGAATAGAGTAGGTGGCTCCAGATAAGTGAATGCTTCTTGTGGTGGGGGCTGTTTGGGCAGAATACGGGGTCCACTCTAGTAATTCTGATTATTTGGGTTTACCACTTCTATAGAATACTTTGTAAACTGGGTCAGGGTTTGGAGGTGGCCACTCTGCTACTCACCCGATAAATGGCTTTGTAAACCGGCATCTTTACGGTATCACTGATTCCACATCTTCAGTGTTGGACTGGCCTATAGGGAGGTCAGGCAGTGCCCGAAGGGCTGGTCTGACGCATCACTGTGTGGGCTGTTTTTCTGTAGGATTTAGGCCTGATTTGTGGTTTGCTGGGCTGATTTCTACTGTTGATTTTTCTGATATTAAAACAAACCTTGCTTGCAGCAGGCTTAAATCCATTCAGTCTTCCATACCTTGGAAAACACATATAAAGCATGTCTTTACAAATTCAAAACTGCCCAAATTTGCAAAAATGGGACACTTTTTAAAAATCAAATCCACAAATGGGTGCCACTTTTTTTTTTTTTAGGTCTCGCCTACGCACCGCACAAGAGCTGCTTAGGAGGGACCTCTTGGAATCGCTCCAGGCTTTTGTTGAAACTCGTGCATGTTTTGCACTGTTTCCTATTGGTACTCGTGCATGTATGGTGTTTCCCTTGCGGGAGCGAGCAGCGGCGCCATCTGTTAGCAATTATCGCGCCTGCCGCTGCTCGCTCCCGTAAGGTAAATGCTCTACATGCACGACTTTAACTTTCGCGGCCGCTTGTCTTTCAGCGCTTTTTTCATTAATATTACCGTCCCGCTTCCCCGCGACCCCCCCCCACCCCTGCCCGTCATTGCAGATCGTGCCTGTAACGCAGGCCCACTCTCAAGTTACCTCCGTGGAGCAGATGTGCCTCTGGGCGGTACCATGTCCACCCCCCTACCTAAAGCTCTTGATATAATGCTGTATTTTCCCACAGAGGAGGGGGTGTACACCAGGCGGAGCAATATACGGAGCGGCCCCACTTGATATAAACCTGGTCCTACCACAAGTTACCTCTGTAGTAGTAGGCATCGCTGAACCGCTCAATATCCGACCCCCCCCTCATATTAATATGCCCTCCCCCCAAGGACAAGAAGCGGATGTCTCGCAGGTGAGCTAATGTGCGGACCCTTCCCGCATATTACGCTCCCCTTGAGATGAGCCTGTCTGCTCCTCTGCGTCTACATGCCGGTCTGCCGCTGGACTATGCAACTACGGACCCGCTCCCAAAATATATATATATAACACCCCTCTCCTATAACGCTGCCCTTACCCCTAAAGTGCTAGTCCCCTGCAGGCCCATACATGTGCAGACCTCACCATCCCTCCATTATTCAGTCCGATACAACGCGGCTCTTACCCCTCCTCCCCCCCCCCTCCCCCCCACAGTACTGGGGCCACATAGTCTACAGCTTATCATCACTGTACATATCGCCCCGATATATCACCGCCCTTACTACTACAGTGCTGATCTTCCGCAGGGCCATGCAACTTGCAGACCCTCCCCCCCCCCCCCCTGTATAACGCTGCCGTTGCATCCACTGTGCTCTTCCGCGGACCATAGAATGTGCAGACTTCACCTCCCTCCCATATAGCGCCCTCTGATATAACGCTGCCCTTCCTTCCACAGTGCTGATCTCCACAGGGCCGTGCAATGTGACCAAACCATATAACGCTGCTCTTACAGCCGCCACATCACAGATCTCCGGCAGGGCCATAGCGCATGGAACTACCCCCTCCACCACCACCACCACCACCACAAATATGCCGCCCCTGATATGCCGCTGCCCTTACTTTCACTGTGCGGATCTCACCTAGGGCCATACGGAGCGCAGACATCGCCACCCCCTCTTATGCCGCCCCTGATATAACGCCGTTCTTACATTCACCCTGCAAATATCTCGCAGGGTCATACCACACAGTGTGCAGAACTTACCCCTCCATATAACGCACTATATAAATTAGCCCTTACCTCCACAGTGCGGATCTCCCCTCCACCCAGCCCTCTCCACATAACTGCCCTGATATAACGCTGCCTGTACCTCCACAGTGCGGATTTCCGTAGACCCACTCCGCTGCACATAACTGCCCTGACTTAACGCTGCCCTTACCTCCAAAGTGCGGATCAGAGAAGGATTGTGCAATAGACCATCACTCCCCATATAGCGCTGTCCTTACATCCACATCGCAGATCTCCCGCGGTACAATGCATACAACTGTGTCATTAGTGGTATAACAAGCATTTGCAATGCAATAGGTCTCGCATTTACGCGAGTTTAAGCTATTGACATTTAAAATAACAATGCCTTTTATTTGTTTTCAAAACCAAAACCTAAATAAAAGGCATTATCATTTATAATGCCAATAGCTGAAAGTCTCGTAAATGCGAGACCTATTGCATTGCAAATGCTTGTTTTTTTAGGTGCTCCGGCCTATTCTGTGTCCCAGTCCGACCCTGCACACCCTTACGGCCTTCAGTCAATCTGTAATGTTTTGGTGTATGGTCATTTGGGTACTGCAGTTTTGCTATGTCTAATGACCTTAGGTTCTCATAGGTCAGTGTCATTGCAAGAAAAAGTATTGTTTTAAGAAGGGAGGGTGGAGCTAGGCGAGACCAGACTGGCCCTGAAACAGGAGGCCTGGTGCTCCGAAGGTACACGTGCATAGATTTTTCAGCCCTCTCAAATGGCAGGCCTGGGATGCACCTCTTTGCTTCCTGACTAGGGTTGCCACCTGACCAGTTTTCTACCGGCACCACCGGTATTTTGATGTCCTGTCCAGTACAAAAATCTGAAAAATCACCTAAAGCTGGTGATTCAAGCCTTCATACATACTTTAAACAGCAAATATACCTAGAAAGCACTTTTAAATGTGTTCTAGAACTGTGTTAATGAGCCATGACTAATAATTAAAGCAAACAAAGACAGAAAAGTCATGTTACAAATGAAAACGACATTTTTTTCATTTTTTTTATTTGAATTGATTCTTTATTGCTTGAGTAACAGAAATCATTGCAATAAAAACATTAAAACAAAACAATATAGAAAGAAGCACAATTCCCAGATTCTTTAAGCAATATGCGCCTGTACAAAAAGAATGTTACTATGGTTACATGCTGTACCAGAACATTGATACCACATAAAAACATCATTTAAAACGAACGCGGTATAATCCTAAAACTGATAACGTATTATGGTTACATTCCTAGTAATGTACAATAAAAACAGTTAACATTATATTACATTGTGCAAATATGCTATAAAGTACCAATGTGCACAAACAAACATTGCGTACCAAAGTGCAAATGATCAATAAGGGGTCGCTGTATATTTTAAAGCCTGTTATCTTAAGTTGTTTTAGGACTAGAATTTTAAGCAATAGGTTCAATTGTGCAAACGAGCAGTGAAAGTGCGTCAGTGTTTTCATATTTCCTGCAGGGCCTGATTACCATAGTAGCTTAGACACTAAATCATTCAAGATATCCGCAACCTTAAGACACTATGATTCATAATTCATTAAGACAACCCTTTGGTAGCAGATACCAATAATTTGTCAGCATTAGCTAAAAAATTATCAATTGACATAGTAATGGAATGGTCTCGCCCCATAGACCTAGAATAAGGGGCCTGATCGGCTGATCTTACTCCAGCCTTAAGAAACAATGGTTTTAAAAGTGAGCGTATTTTAAGCAATTTAGGGCACGCACATACCAATTTGTTTACAGTCCTATTTAGTATGACTCCCAGACCTTTGCAGACTCTTAAAACAACAACAAATGGCCGGCATTTTTCTCTTGCAAAGGTGGCAACCCTATTCCTGATGTGTGTTCTGCTCCCAGGCAAAGATTCTCCCCTGCTTGGTTCTGATACTTACTGTGCTGTTTGCAGCCCATCCAGTTTTCTCTGGCCAGTGCCTGTTCCTGGTTAGCGGTGTCACGTGTACACTTTTTCTAAAACGCACTGTCCTCGCTCGAAATGGAAAAATATGAATTGGAAAAAATCAAAGGATATAGAAAAACACAGTGGAAGAATGAGTCTCTCTTGGGGAAGCGTTAACTAGTTCCATCTGGGAAGAGCAGTCGTAACAAAAACAATTGGAATGGAACTGATGTAGGACTTTCCTATTACACAATCGAAGACGAGGATGATGAAACTACTATTTTTGGATTGAGTAATCACTCCAGCTTCACTAGTGTGCGCTATATGAAGGCCAAATAAAAAAATGGGGTAGTAGCTGAGTCACGGAATGGTAGGTTTTCAATCAAGAAAGACATTCTCAAAATAGTGCGAGAGTGTGCATTTTTAATCTCGTATCCAGATATGTTGGGTGTAGGTTTTTGGCACAAATCTGAATAGGAGTTAATGAAATACCCTAACTTTAACGGTTCCTCCCACTGTCTAAAAGTGCATTATTCCTCTGCAACAGGATGTACATTTGCTTTTCCAACAGCAAACTATGTATCCTGTACAAACTTAGTATGCCCAACAGAAACCAGTTTCTGCCTCAATAGAAAGTGGGCCTGTCAGTTCCTGCCCATAACTGCTGGGCTGGAGTGGTGCCAATAAGCTGTGCAAACAGAGAGAGGCAACCTGTGCTGTGTGTGGACAGAGGAAGTAGGGAGTAATGGACGTTCGGAATGTCAAAGAAAATTCCTCTTACTGTTGTCTTTGCTGCTGGGCTCACTATGGTCTGGGACCATGTGGAGGCGACTCAATCACTCTGGAAGGCACCAAATACAACGGTACATCTTAGATATGCCTACACCGCTCCTTCACACAACCACAACAGCACCAAAGGCCATACAGGTGGCATCAAATCGCTCTCCAGCAACACACAAACTGCAGGCAGGAGACTGGAAATGCCTACAGTGGTCTGAATTACCATGGACGTACCTTCTAGTTACACACAACACCTGCTTAAAAACTAGATTGGCAAAGCACTGCCGCCCTAACAGCTCATGCACTACTTTCCCCTACATTCATAGCAGAACATACTATAGTATACAACAGCACACCATCCTCACATGACACCAAAGCTATATATTAATCAAAGCATCAAACACTAAGCCCAACGCTCCTGGCCACTATAATTCTAGTCAGTGTGACCCCTCTTTACAGTGTGCCAAGGGCACCCACTTTCCAAAAGCGGTTCCCGGCGCGGTGGCGCGCGCCCTGTGCCCCTGCCTGGAGATTGCCGGGCTAGCGACTAACTGGAGTAGACGGTTCGAGTCACCTAGGCCGATGATGGTGTCCTAATAGAAAAAAAATTCCAAAAGCGCTACGAAGGCATATAAATAGCAAGAGTGCGCTATACAAATGTTGTTAGTATATATTATTATTATTATAGTTGCTTGTAAAGCGCAGCTGACACCCTACGGGTACCCTGGCGCTGTGATAAAATGTTAGCTGGGTGTGGAGCGAACTGTAGCCCCTGCCCAGAAGGAATTAGCAGGGGACCGGGGATAGAGCCAGGTTTTTATCCTTTTTCTGAACTGCAGAATGTTGTCTATATGTCTAATATCAGATGGAAGTTTATTCCAGAGGCGGGGGCTGCCGTGCAGAAGGCCCTGCCTCCTGATTTAGCTTTCTTAACTCTGTGCACCCTCACCAGGTTTGCCGATGAAGAGCGAAGCGTTCGGGGGAGGGGGGGCATACCAGGTAAATTTTTCCTGCAGGGATTTGGGTCCATGTCCATGCAGGGCCTTGAACATTATGCATAATGCCTTGAATTGTATTCTCTGCGAGACTGGCAGCCAATGCAAATCAGAGAGTGCCAGGGAGGCAGAAGAACGGCGTGATCGCCGTAATGCTATTTTTGCAGCCATGGTCTGTATTCTCTGCAATCTCTCAATCAGATATTGTGGGGAATCTAAAAGCAGAGCGTTGCAGTAGTCCAGTCTACTAAGGATAGTACTTCAGACTATCAGCGTTCTAGCCTCCAAAGAGAACATCGGAAAGATTTTCCGGAATGCTCTAATCAAACTAAAACAACTTCCAACTGTCTTGTTGACATGTTTTTCTAATGTCAGTTTGTTATCAAACATGACTCCCAGGTTGCGTACAGTATTACTGGGAGCCAGTGAGGTACTGGGAGGAGTAGGCCAGAAGTTAGATGGAAGTGTAGAGGGAGTTCTTCCTACTACACAATGTAGAATCTATGTCTTCTCTGAATTAAATTGAAGAGAGTTCTCCCTGAGCCAAGTTGCTATATCCTGCAGACATGCATGAAAGTCTGTTAGAGACACTGATTGCTCACCCTCTAAAGACAGGATAAGCTCGGTGTCCTCTGCATAATTCACTAAATTAACATTATGAGATCTAATGATGGCAGGTAGAGGACTCATATAGATGTTAAATAGGATAGGGCTGATTGCCGATCCCTGCGGGACTCCATGCAGCATGTTAGAAAACTTGGACCGAAAAGGGGGGAGGGCTACTGCTTGTTGTCTGTTAGATAAGTAAGAATGAAACCACTTAAGGGCGGTGCCCGTCACTCCCACCTCTTCAAGCCTGGACAAGAGAATCCCATGGTTTACCGTATCGAATGCGGCAGACCGGTCGAGGAGGACCAGTATGGCCGACTGTCCCCTGTCTGCTCGCATCCGTAGATCGTCCATAACGGTCACCAGGGCAGTCTCCGTCCCATGGCCTGGGCGGAATCCAAATTGTACCTTATCAAGAATGTTATTTATTTCTAAAAACTGGGAGAGTGCTTTACTAACAACTTGTTCCAGAATTTTTACTGGATAAGGTAGGAGGGAAATGGGTCTGTAGTTCTTTAAACAGGCTGGGTCAAGTGTCGCTTTTTTCAGCAGGGGTGTAACCGACGCCTGTTTCCAGCAGGCCGGCACAGAGCCATTCATCCGGGATTGGTTACAAATTTGCCGTGAATGCCGGGAACAGTTCAGGAGCCAGCCCCTTCCAAATTTTATGTGGCAATGGATCCAGAGGAGATCCTGAGGATACTTCCATGGCCATTTTTTCAAAGTCACCTGCAGAGAGCATATCAAAATGGTCTAAGGAGTATAATTTCTCCCCCCCAGCTCGACTGGCAGAAAGTGACTCCTTGGGCATATTGCCCAAATTTAAGCCATTGATAATGTTACTAATCTTGTCCTCAAAGAAGATTGCCAATCTATCACATAGTACCTGACTGGGCACAATCTCATTCTTTGAGCATTCTGGATTAATCAGAGTATCTACAATCCTGAATACATCCTTGGTACTGTTTTGTGCCTTCAGGATGGAATTTGCATAATACTCTGTCTTTGCTACCAGAATTTCTTTCCTATATTCCGCTATGGCTATCCTCCAGGAGGTTTTATCCCCCCTCAGTATAGGCTCTGCGCCAGTTCCTTTCCACTTATAGGATGCTGTGTGAGCAAAAGTAGAGCATATATTGGGTCCCTGGTGTTACAACCGGGCAAAAAACGTTTCACTAGCTCATCCCCGCAAAATACTGCTTTTAATTTGTGTCTGTACCGAGGTGGCAATAGACAACTGAGTCCGTTGTGCGTCGGTTCTCGAGAGGGGCCCCCTGCCTTTTGACTCTTCATGAAAAAAATCACTTGACTTGAAGGTTTTTCTTTTTTTCCCTTCAAATCTTCACTAATCCCCAAATCTTCCCTTTAAATCCTTTAAACGGCTTGTGTAAACAGCGCAGGGCTGTTGAGGAGCTCGCGGATTAAGCTGTAGGGATCTCCGGTCAGGCAGGGGGAACCGAGGCCAGCGCCCCCGGCAGGTGTGTGGAGGGGCAGGGCTGCCTGTGGCAGGGGGCAGCTGCTTGCTCAATAGTGACGTAGGGTAACCCGCGGGTTGCAACACTGCACTGATTGTTCTACTTGCGAGTTCGCGGGGGAACAGGGTGCTGTTGGGAGCCGGACATAAACCAAAATGTGACTATTTTTGGCAGATGGTGGTCTGGCGAGGCAGTGGGCCTGGAGGCAGGAGACGGCGTGGGATGGGCTGCATTAAAGTGGCTTTTAAAGAAAAAGTTGTACGTTTTTTGGTAGGACAGGGGTCAAGGACGAAACCTCAAAATGTACTAAAAATACTACAGATTGGAGAGGTAGTCGCATTAGGTCTCTTATTGTCAGTTAGTTACAACAAACCAGTCTGGTGCATCTAAAGCAGACCTTGACGATGCCAGGTCGGAAAGGCTGGCAGGGCCCAGTTAGTCAAATGTCTGGCAAGCCGCCTCATTTTTTTTGTATAGATTTTTTTCAGCACTAAACTATCTCTTTGTCTAAGGTCCAGGTGGGAGGCGGTATACTTGTGAAAACCTAGTTCTTCGATATATTTTTTTCCTCCTCTTTTTGATGTGACTAAGCCCGTGCTGATGTCCGGTCATTTCGAACAGCCGCAGACTCTCAAATTCATTTCCTTTCCGAGCAGCTGGGCGAGTCAGACGGGAAGCACCGCTTCCGCGCAGAGATGTACTGCGGCTGCGCGTATCTTGGCTACCTTTGTCACAGGGACACACACACACAGCTCGCGCTACGAGTGAGAAGCACTGCAAAGGCTCCTTCTCACACGCTGCACTAGCGCGTGAGCGTGCGTCTCATGCACGGGAGTAGCGCAGCTTTTGGAAGTTCCCGGTGCTTGCACGTGGAAGATGGGATTAAAATATAGATTACAAGCGAGGTGCACAGTGCAGCCACCACGAGAAGAGGGAGTCGCAGTCGCAATGGGCGTACTATAGCCCGAGGCTGCAGTCTATATAGACGCTCATTGTGACCTCCTGTAAAGACCACACTTTTACACTACATACCTGGCATAACTAAGTACACATTTCATTTATGAAACCACAAAGTGTAATAAAACACGCTAATGTCAAAATTACTAACGGTACGTGTGACATGATTGTAGTTGGGATGAAGCAATTCCATTTAGTTATATGTATGCAGGGAGTGAATGAAGCTTGAAAGGTATTAGCAGTTCTTATTTTTTTAAGTTCGAGAAAACTACTGTCATTTATTTAGCTATTTTAAGAGTAAAGCACTTTATTATATACGCATTTTTGAAATTCTTAGCTTTTTTATTTTGCTTTTAAGGAACTGGGAAGTTGGAAGAAGCACCAAAAACTGTCTTAAATAAAGAAACCTGAAATAAGGAATTGACAGTGCAGCTGATAGAACCTATCCCTTGTTTTGTCTGCGTTGATCAGCTTTTCTAAGGGAAGGAGTTCAGCTTCAGGAAACAATAAGGGAATATGTTTTGGCCGATTTTGAACACTTTCCCTCGTTTTTTTCTTTTCTTTTTAGTTTAAATCGAGGTTGTTCTGCAATTAGTCATGGTGTTCCAACACTGGAAAGATGAATATTCGGTGCAGTTAATAGAATGTGGCATATTGACCCTGGCTACCTTGACTCCTTCAGTAGATATTCCAGACTAGGGCATTGTAACAGTTTCACGGAGAAGCCAGATAGTTATATAGCCCAGCCGTGACTGTATTGAGGCATTTACCACAGGGATTTGGCGAGGATAATCCAGAAAAGGGAATGATTCTTTTAAGCTCCCTTCGCTAGACAAAGCAGTGGGAGGCCACGTTGTTAGTCAGACTATCCAAAGAGAGGAAGGAATATAGGTACGCCCCCCCCACCCCCCAAACTTTATTAAAACATTTGTGGTTTTAGGTACTCCCTGTTGTCCAACGCACTTATTGTAAAAGGGTCCTTATGTCTCATGACTGGAACTCCCCAAAAAGTTTTCTAAAATGCACAAATAATTTTACTTTAGGGAACGTATCCAGCGGGCAAGTGAGCGCGTGATGACAGTCAGGCACTGGGAGATAGCAGCTACCACAGCCATTGCTCTCCCCACACACAAATGGATTAAGTTTGAGCCCAGGCCACCCTGTTGAGTGTTGCTGGCTCTACTCTTGTTAGTATGCGAGAGAGGGGCAAATTGCCATATCAGTAAAAATGTGCAAAGAAGACTTACAAATCCTGTACTGAATTGGTTACCTCTGTGCGTGCTGCACATGTGGGGCCCCTGTCTCGTGAAGGGGTCTAGTAATTCATCTTTGGTTAATCATTAATCTGTACTTGAAGCCTATCTCTCCTGTGGAGTTGAAGGGGTCATGTAGTCTTACCTGGTCTTGAGAGCGGAGAGAGCGTGGATGACCGGATTACAATGAACTTAATCAAATGCGGTGGGCAGATGTGGTCTCACTCTGGGGTGGACATAAAAGGTGGGAGACGTGGGCCGCCTTCATTTAGGGATCAAAGGAACCTGGTATGAGGAGGGTTTGAAGATTTATGGAAATGTATGAACGCATCTAGTGTCTTCTATGGAAAGTGTATATCCAGACCCGTGTTTGGCGTGCGGTCTATGGTATATGCATATGACTGGCAAGCCTGTGGCCACTCCTTTGTGTATGCACTAGGGGATGTGGAGCTCCATAGTATATGGACGAGACACATAGTCAATGTCAAGTGTTATATCAATGATATATTTACATGATTTCACAGGGCCTGTGTGCTGTATCTCCCTGACATATGCATAGATTGTCAAAGAGGTGTATGCATGTCATACCCATGTGATGTTTACAGTGGACAGATATTTCATATTCAATCTTACTGTGTACGTACGTCCATATAGTGTTCCATAGCCTAGGTCCAGTGTTATCTTAGTAGTAAATCAACATATGCCAATAGTATATGGACACCATGTCCTCTCTGGTTGGAACCTGTGTTCAGTGTTATCATCATGGTACACAGAGAGGTTCAAGACCTGTGTTTGGTATTATTATCATGGTACATAGAGGATCTTCTTCGCAGCTTGCACACATGCAATGTTTACTTGAGACATGCACAAGGTCCTAACTGGCTACTTGACCTAGTGCTGTAATAGTGCCGTCTGTTAATATCTCTAATCGTGTCTGCTGAAGCTTCAACTTGAACCCTACCTCTCTCCCCCCACACTCCTGATATCGCAGCAGTTCAGCAGCCACTCAACTATCCACTGGCAAGTCTAGCTCTAGCATGGAGGCTGCCAATAGAGTAGAAATAGGAAAGCGTCCTCTTGAACCTCTTTAAGGTTAAACAATAGGCTTCTGATGGCCATTTTCTTTTTTTCTCAGAGGGAAGTTTGCTGTGGTGAAGAAGTGCATAGACAAATCTACTGGCAAAGAGTATGCGGCCAAGTTTCTGCGGAAGCGGCGCAAGGGCGAGGACTGTCGACTCGACATTATCAACGAAATAGCCATCCTGGAAATCGCCAAGTTCAGCCCCCACGTGGTGGACCTGCACGAGGTGTACGAGACGGCTAGCGAGATCATCCTGGTGTTGGAATAGTAAGTACCTGCCAATAATATTGTGGCCTCTTCTGCTCCATAAATTGAGCTTCGCACTGTGTTTGGAAGAATGCGTAGCAGCAGTGTAAGGAAGCTTGGTATAATATTCTGTAAGTATTGGTCCATCCCATTATGCAATAGGGCGTGGAGGTGAATTCCTCGTTTTTTATGCATGAGCATTGTGATTGTGAGCACTGATTGTGAGCATTGTTTTAGCTGAGTGCAAGAAAGATCGAGGGTGGTTGTGCCGGAGTAGGAGAAATGGTATGTTTGCTATTTCTTGAAAAGTCCGAGCTCGCAGTGGCTGGTGGGCTGGGGTAGAGACATTCACAACCAGGATGTTCAGCATAAAGAACTAAGTATAAGGGTTTCTTTCACCAAAATTCAATCCTTACATTTAAGGGAATCTGTGCAACCTGGGAGAGATTCAATGTAACACACTGGGCTCAGGCAACGTAGGACCAATTGGGAAGGCGTGTTCGAATTCAGGAGATTGGCAATGGCTATGCAAGTATAATAGGTGCTTGAAACTATCTTAGTGCAGTAACTATCAAACTCCAAAGCAAGAAAAAAAAAAAAAGAACACATCTTTGTGCTTACAGGATCCTTAGACAGACTGATATTGACAATTGCAGTCAGTTTGCCATTTTGTAGCATGTTTGTCTGCCTGCCTGTCTGTCCTGTAAGAACCACTGGGCACCACAAATGCAGTCACTATAGGAATGAGGAGGAGGAGTAGTTGTAGTTTTGTACCTTTGGGGTTGTGCCGCTGTAGAGTTTGCAGGTGTTTGTGGACAGTTGTAGTTGTGCACTTTAGCAGCTGTGGGGTTTAATTGTTTCTTAGTTTTTGTTGTAGAAGACAATTGTAGAGTTATACAATTAAAGCTGTGAGGCGTTGGGAGCGGTGTGGCACTAGAATGGTGTCGTCGTAGAGTGGTGCTGTGGGTGTACAGTCGTAGTCTTGTGGTTTAGTTGTGCAGTTGGAGTCTTCTATTTTGCTGGATAAATTAGATGTCTTGTAGATGAAAGCTCTCACTGCCCTAAACTAAACGACAGTGGCAGCAGATGCGTGACTGCATTAACACCAATCAAAACACAAATATGAACCCTTGGGTCTAAAGTGCAATGTTAGCCTGGCTGGAAAAACACACCTACCTAGGAGAGAGTCCCCTTTATAGGACGGTTTCCGTCACCCACCAAAGGTGACATGCTTCATCATTGTGGAACCTCCCGAGTTAGAATGAATGGAGTTTGGTTGGTACCTGGGTGAATGGGAATGTGATTTAAAAAAAAAAAAAATTTAGTACGGTTGTCTGGTGGCTTTGCCAAAAGATATTACATTTGTCTCGTGTATTAGGTATGATATGTTTTTTTAAGTTCAAATTGCTTTGGATATTTAGCCAAGAGTGAATCAAAGTGTGCCAATATATTTCAAAAGTAAGAATACTATAGACCAAAGCTTTACAATCAATTAATAAGTTTATTTTGCATGCTCTGGCTTAAGATTATACTTTTTAGGTTAGTATTGGGTGAGTTACACCAACACTGAATAGTGGAGTTGGCAGATTCCATTGCTCGTGTAGTCGCTTTCCCCTGGTTCTGCCACTCTATATCTAGTTTTTCATGGGCCTTCTTTTGTTTAGTGCACTTGGCATCACTCACCTGTAAACATGCATGTGCTGGATAGTCGGGTTGTTCCTGTATCTAGTACTTAGGCTAATATTTTGCATCAGGTTGTTTACCCGCACTTTAGAAATCCAGATTATTTTAGTTCTTCTCCGATTTTAACTTGCTCAGTTACTTTTGCTTTTCAAAGCATCTGACAATTCAGCTCTGTCCGTCGTGCGAGTCTCTCCCCTTAGAAAGCGGTCTCTTCTTTGTTCACGTCAGTGGACCTTTTCACCTGATGAAGGTGCACACTTATAAATTATCATTTTTCTGTCACATCAACTTTTGGATCCAGGCCCGAAGCTGTCACTCCTTTGGGGCTCTTGCACCGAGAGCTCTCTGTAGCTCTGAGACTGTGGGGTATTTATTTCTAAAGCAGTTAAACACTGGAATGAGGGTAAGTCCAATAACTGAATATTTTTTTATTGGTGCAATGCTCAACCAAAGGGGCCATCAAAAGGCTAATTGGTGAAAGGGTGGTGGTAAAACAACACCAAGAAAGACTTGTAGTTTAATTCCAAAGAGTTGGCAAAAAAAGGTGAGTTTGCAGTGTCCACTTTATGGAATAGAGACAAAAAAAAAGTTTCATTATGTTGAGACTAACCGCGCCTTACCATTTTGTACTTTGAAGAGAACAATGTGAGAGGGTATTGGGATCCTTAGACATCTGATTGAGGTATGGTGTCAATATATTAGATGTATATTTTGGGCCTGTATTATAATAGCCTTGCGAACCAGACTGAGAATTGTAATTTTCATCTTTAGTTTGATTGGCTATCAGTGATGCAACTTGAATTCTAATGTAAGAGGAGGATGAGTCGGGCAGGAAAATATTGAATTTTATGCAGTGTTTTAGCAGTGAGACGACCTGAGCACATGTGACGTAGCCATTTGCGCGGCCTCTCCAAAGACTAGTGAGATTTGGTTGTGAGTCTGCAGTAACACATAGAGTTGGAAGAAACCGTTCTTGGCCACAGAATTTACCAGTGCTTCTCAAATTCACTGAGTGATCACTTCGAGCTTTAGGACTAATCATTAGAGGATGTAGGGCAAATACCAAAGATGAGGGTCAGTGGCGTAGCATGGGGGGGATGGTTTGGGGGGGGCCGCCCCGGGTGGCATGAGTTTTTGGGGCGGCAGCCTCCACCCAGCTCCTACCTGCCGTCTCGGGGCGGCAATACCCCCAACCCCGTCCTCTACCCCACCCCCTGCTCTTCAGTGCGGTGTTCGCGGGGCACAACAATCTGAGGAATCCGCCACCCAACCCCCTGCCCCCCTTCAATGCGGCTGCCGCGGTGCGGCAAACGCAGGGACCGCCCTGTGCGGTCTAAGGTCTAGCTACGCCACTGATGAGGCTAGGTCAGAGATACACAAAGTACGGTCCAGGACCTTTAATTGCGACCCCCCCCCTGGTGAACAGGAGCACTGGGCTACAGTTCACTTGACAGAGCAGGAACATTCAGAAATGAAAGCTGTGAAATGGGCATACTTTATTTACACTTTAACTAAAGTAACGGTAAAGAAGCAAAGAAGTTGTTTTAGACAACTTATCTTTAGGAACACCTTTAGCTTTAAAGACGTCTTGCACTAAACGTGTAAAAACATGATAAACTGTCTGCAAACTTCAAAAGTGTATTTTATTACCATGCAAGAGTGTTTTACCGTAGTAGTTCGGATTATATCAACGTATGGAGAGGCATTTATTAGAAGTGACAGTTTACAAATATGATCTTGGAAACATTCGTGCCACCCCCATTCTGCAAACAATGCCATTAGTGAACAAAGAGGCAAGTCATTTGTCGGGTTCACCTTGTGTGTAGCCTTGGTTGTTATATAATTGGAACAACAAAATGCACGTATATTTCAAGGGGCTCTCCTATGTGGTAATGAAGAAATAGGAGGCAAAGTGAAATTAACCAATTGCTTAGGGTCACACAATTTCGTCAAGTGGGGAAGCCAGGACTGATACCACGTTTTCTGATTTCACATTTTGCAATTCAGTCACCAGAAGAGTATCTCATTCCTCACGTGTTTTACATTAGAAGTGAATGCTTTCACTAATTCTTGGTGCATGAGAATAGAGCGTTGGTGGCAGACAGAAGTCAAGTGAAGGCTCGGTTTGTTGTCCACACCATGCATCTGCTTCGCATCTCCCTGCGCCCACCTTTCATCACATTGACCCTTGCATTGCGGGCATGAGTGCGGCCCTTGGGCATGCCACAGGCAGTAATTTGCGGGCCCTGGTGAAATGTTTGCGAGTACCCATGGTCTAGGTCAAGAAAATTAACTTATTTAAGCCCTCAGTACGTACCCATTTGAGGTGCGTATTTTGCTGAAATAGCAACATTATTAGTACTAATGATGGGCTATCAGTGTTTTTCCCTAGCTCAGATCTTCAGAGTTTAAACCTGCCGTATAAACCGGGCCACTGGAATTATGCAAATGTGCGGCCGCTGCAGTTTATGCACAGTTATAGATTTCCCGCATTTGCCACATTGTCCATCATCTGCTGCATAATCTGCAGATTTTAACCACAAAAAAGTTTATTGCTCAAACGATGCAAAAGTTAATAAAAATGCAGGGACACGTGTTGCAGCGCAGTGAAAGACCGTTTGAAAAGGCTGACTGGTCACCTTTCTGTTGCTTATTGCTAATATTGAGGTGTTAAAGTGGTACTGAAGTGATTTAACCAATGCCCAAAAAGTGTAAAAGTGACAAAATAATGAAGTAAAACTATAGCAAAAGGTGCAACATTATGCAGCATAATTTGCCTTTTCTTGCCGCATAATTTACTCAACCCTGGTGCATAATTTTGCCCTCCTCTGCTGTATAATTTCAGTGACCCTGCATATAAATCACCACCTCGATTGCCTTTATGGTGTGAGGAAACTAGAAATAGCTTTAGTATTTAAAAAAAAAAAAAAAAAAAAAAAATATATATATATATATATATATATACATATACATATACATATACATATACATATACATATACATACACACTCACAAGAGACGGGAAGTGCCTGGTGAGGCAGCTGGTCTTGTTTCTCACGATCAGCTCTTTGTACAATCACAAGGTATGTTTCGAACTTCCAAGGTGAAGGACTATATATGTAATAAAAAAATATATATATTATTTATTTATTTTTTTAATTAAAAAATAGATATAATAATAATTAAATAAAATATATATATATATTTTTTTTTTTTACATATATAGTCCTTCACCTTGAAAGTTCGAAACATACCTTGTGATTGTACAAAGAGCTGATCGTGAGAAACAAGACCAGCTGCCTCACCAGGCACTTCCTGTCTCTCATGAGCTTGTGACCACATCCTGCTAGGGCCTGGCCGCATGGTACCCACAATGCACTGCAGACAAGTCTCCGGTGATCTGAGGTCTTCTGCTTGTGGCTGGCCTCGGCGTGCGACACTGGCCTGCATCTGTCGCCATAAATGGAACTGTGAAAGATGCAACAGCCAAACACGCCGCAGGTAAGTGCTGAAACCCAGAACACATCTCTTCTTCCGAGAATAACTAACACAGCGTTGTTACACCACTTCCGATTTTTGATATTTTATCTGGGGCAACAGCAATAATGAAACTGATGATAATGTGTTTCCTGTATGGTGCTTTTGTGTAGGTATACTCCGTGCTTAATTTGTATAAAACAAAATAAAAATAAGTGCCAGGGCTGTTGTCAGGAGGCCACTGCAGCTTGTACCACACATTGCCCCTGCAATGCTTCCAATGATAGTAACAACACAGCTACTAACCATCACACTCCTACAAGTGTGACGATTCTGACAATTTCAGGCCTCCAAAGCGGTAAGAATGGCTTGGGCTCCAAGTAATTGTCATTTTTAATGTATATTAAATTAATAAGTACATGTTTTTATGGTCATCTCGAAATTAGCCACACAGTGCCACCTTGTGGCAGACTATTTCAAGTGCTGGTGTTCACAATTAAGTGCATGTGCTGAGCAACCATAACCACCTGCTCAAATTAGGCACTGGGTATACCTTTTTGGGAATGTACGAAGAATAAATATTTTCACCTACTGGGTGCCTGTGCCCCTTTAATTTTAATGGGAGAGTACCCTTATTGAAACAGTACAAGCAGTTCTCAGTGGTATAGCAACTACTTGCATTTATATGTTGCGGTCTCAAGCATGCAAAAGCAGTTTTTATTTTATCTACTTTTGCAGAACGAAAGACTCTGGCAGGGATTGGAACTTGTAATTTTTATATTACATTGCTTAATACACAGACCAGTGTTACCTGGAAGCATAATGCTAACTCGTGGCCCTTGCTGTTTATTCCAGAGTAGTAGCTTAGTGACTGTGTTGGAAGGGGGCTAGAAACACATGATTACACAGACCATGAGCAGTGGAAACCGTGTGAGGGCCCAGGACTCTGATCCTACCCCCCAGTGCATCGGCAGTGGCTACCTTCCCACCAGCAATGGCTACCTTCCCACCAGCAATGGCCACCCTCCCACCAGCAATGGCCACCCTCCCACCAGCAATGGCCACCCTCCCACCAGCAATGGCCACCCTCCCACCAGCAATGGCCACCCTCCCACCAGCAATGGCCACCCTCCCACCAGCAATGACACCCTCCCACCAGCATACTGCATCTCCAAGGGGCACAAGCTGCTGCAGAAGTGTGATTTGTGAAGTTGGGAAAAGCCAGTCTCCGGCACCAGTACATTGCATGCCATTTTTTATTACACACGTGCCCCGAATTGAATGAAAGATTCAACAAGCACTGCAGAGCAAATAGGTCTGGCATTGGCTGCTAGCCTTTTGGCTTTTTCGATGTTTGTCTTGGTTTTGCAAAACTTTGTTAGAGAGGCTGGCAGGCCTTGCCAATCTTTAACTAAAATTATAATAATAAGTCTCCAACACAAGTAGTCCATCGCACTGAAGGGAACTACTGTGTGTGTGGATGTGTTTCTGGTGAAAGAGTAGAATGCTTGCACTCATAGTTAAGGTAGCCAGTGGTTGAAGGGGGCTGGCCCACTGCCTCATACCGACTGCTGTAGTTGGCAGAAGAAACATTTTCACAGCACAATAACCGACGAATGCAAGAAGAGGGTTGGCTGAAAGCCTATGGCTTTCTGAATGGAATCCTGGTGTGGAATATTTTCATAAAACACAAGGGTTCCATGAGGATTGAACTAGTCTGGATCCCCCTCCCTGAACACACACATTTGTGGGGAAAAAATGAGCTAAGATTTCCCACTCTCTAAGCGTTATTAGCTACAAAGACCAAATAAGTTAGTATTTTATGGGTAATTTTAGTCAAATTAAAAGGTTTTGGCTAATTTCAGACCGAAAAACCAGCAAAATCCATTGAGGGCAGCCTGGCACTGTTGTGAACTCTTTCACCCCATAATCCCTTTTATCAGAAAGAGAGATTACCCCTAGGAATGTTCAGCAAGACACATCACGTAGTGTACTGTTGACGTCTGTTGCAGTTGTGTTAAGCGGTAGGCCTCTTCTTCGACAGTAAGACTTCCAATTGAAATATTCTTTCTTCCGAGAGACTGTCACTAATTCACGTGACCAAACCATCACACAAAGAAGGGGGTAGCAAACAAAAAATAAAACTTGTTACCTAGCGGGACGATTACTGGACTTCCATCTTTAGCGTGGCGCTGTTTGCCAACAGCAACCTGACGTGATTTTTAGGCACTTGAATCTGTAATCTGTGCCCTGTCTCACATGTCTCCCTCCAAACTTGCTCACTTTTAGGAAATAGTTAAACCTGGCTTTTTTCTCATCCCTACTAGTTGTGGTCTCTTACGCTTTCCTCTATTCTCTATTTTTAACCGCTGTAGTTCTTGCCACCAGCGCCAACATCCCCTTCCGGGCCAACGTTTGTGCTTTGCAAATGTTATCTTATCTTATGTGCTTTTTATTTTTCTCAGATGGCTTCTATTCTTGCAAAATGTGGAAGGGCATGGTCGAATTGTTTTTTTTTGTTGTTTGTTTTTTTTAATTTACCAATGTGTGATGCAGAGAATTCATAGAGCCACTTATATGTGGGTGCCCTAAGGACCACTTCATTTGAAGTTTCATGAGCAATTAAAAGAATAGGATGAGTACATACACCTAGTTTCCCCACATCCATGAGATGTTCACTGGCGGGAGAAGAGACTTTGGTGAAACAGACAACGGAAAGGATGCTCTCCGCATCATACTTGCCTTTGCTTTCTCCATTGTGAGCAAACCATTGTCCATGTTCCCCACCTCTCCAGTCAGCACCTTTCACTAATGAGGCATTTATCAGTAACAGTACATTAACGAAACTGAATCAGACAAAAATTATGGGAAACTGTGATTAGCAGTGAAAGATTATGTGGACAGGTGAAAGATCCAGATCGAAGGTAGGATGATGGTAGGGCTATAGAAGAGTCCATGACTTATCAACCTCATCCTGATAAGTGACTAACTCTAACCCAGCCCCACTTGCCTTTCAGAAGTGGTGGTCTGTGCTACCCGGCTAGAACCTGCCACAAATAAAAACATATCACACACAGCCAGCAAACCAAGGTCAAATAAGAAGCGATTGAAAATGCAGAAAAAAACAAGGGTTTTACTAGAAACGAACCTCGGCCTGGTCTGCCCAGGAAGCGAAAAGGTTAGGTTATGGCTACACTGGTCTAAACAGAGTTAAGAACCCATATTTAAAAGCCACATGATGACGTGTGTCCTCTCTACCCTAAAACCGTTGTGGCTTTGCTGATCAGAGCGTGGATGCGAAAAGGCATCGTCGTCTTTGTGTGGGAGGAGCCCTGCCAAAACTGATATTTTTTTTCTACTGGGTGGGGTGCTTGGCGGGTACTCGAAGACATTGTGTGGCAGCCACTTCTGCTCTTTTTCATGGGGATATGTCTAGGCAGTCTGACTTGCCAGATATGTGGTGGGCAAGATGTGTTCTATATCCCTGATCTGAAATTCTAAACGGACTCAAAGATGCCACGTTCGCACAAGCGTGCTCGTGGTTTTCTCTAGCTTGGCTGGGCATCTGACTTGCCAACGTGGTGAGTGTTTGTGTATACTCAAAAAAGGTCAGAGCGGCTAAATCCTGATGAAATAGAAAGAAATTGCTGACCACTTCAAACTAAGACGGCTGGCTCAGGATCCGCTCCCGCTGGTAGCATATCAATTGTCAAATAGACGGGGCCAGGCGGGGGCAAAATACTCTGATATACTATATATTATGGTGTCCCCAGATGCAAAATGTTCTTCTGATAGAAGACCAAGGAGCAGCATCTGGCTCCAAACTTCTCTCTGAATAAGCCTATTGTACAAGACCCTTTTCTAATGACCAATTAGGAAATTGAATGGTGGCCCTTTAGGTAGGGTACAGGAAACATTAGGGTACAGGAAACATAGCAGCCAGTTTTAGGTCTCGCCTAGCGATGCAGCGCCATGCGCTGCACGCTAAGCGAGATCTATTGTTGTCGACTTCCTTAGCGATGCGGGACAGGATAGGTGCACGCGCTTAAAATACATCACTGTCTGTGCTGAAGCTTAACAGACCGGCGATGTGCACTTTCTCAGACCGGCGATGTGCACGCTCACGGCGTGTGTATCAGCTTGCTCCAGGACAGCACATTGCACGCGCACGGCGTGTCTTTCAGCCTGCGCCTGGAGCTTGCCCCCGGACAGCAGATGAGCACGTGCAGGCGTCTCTTAACTTTCGAGCGCTCCCACCGCGCGCTCGGCTGGACAGCCCCATCGGCCTGAGTTGGCGGCGGGTCGGCGCTTTGTGCACGGCTGAGGAGAAGCGCTGTTTCTCACTCAGGAGGGACTCCGCTAGCGCCCTGTCCCTGCCGGCATCCTCCCAATGCGCTCGAGGCTGAAGGCGGGAGGCTTCTGCGGCTGCAGTCCCCATGTACTTACGAGGCGAAGGAACAAGGTGGACAAAAAGAAGTAGGGTTTGTTTCAATAAAGAATAATTATAACATCACTGTAAAACATTGGCCCGATGACAGGACAGGAAATCGAATAAGTGCTGTTGCTCATTAGTTGACTCGATTCCAAACGTGTACGGCGTCTTTTACTGAGGAGATGTGCACGCGTACAGACACGCGATGTGCACATCTCCTGTCCCCTTCCATCGTCGCAAGCCTCACGCAGTTTCACTTTGGTAATGTGCACGCGCGCTCAGTTCGGGATGTCCTCAAGCCCCGTGAGCGACGCGCTTTCGCTTGTTAATAAATGCCACTCAATGCAATGGGAAAATCTGAGGTACTCTTCGACATGTTAAAAAATAGACTTTCTTGAATTTTGAATAGATTTTATAATATTTTGACATATTTGTTGCATGGTTTACATAGAAAATTTGTCATTTTTCGGCTGTTGCACAGACTCTTGCGAGTCAAGCCACACCTGTGGCTCAGCTCTTGCTCTCCCTGATAACTTGTTGGCTATCCAACCTCTAGGTCTCACTGAACTTAGACCCACCTGGCACATATGTGGCCTTAAGCAGGTAAGGGAATCTTGTGCTACTAAGCTGCGCAGTCTTAATGAAGCTTGGAAACTTATTAATTTCCTCGTGCTTTCGCTCCCAATCTCACACACTTACCTCTCTAGCAACTCCATTTCCTTCCTAGCACTGTCTCTATTTCCTTCCCTTTCATCGTCTTTCCCTCGCGTTCATTCATTTACTCTCGTGTCTTTCAAACTCCATGTCTTCGTTTATTTTTTCAGTGTAAATGACATTTATCTATTTTGACGAGGCTCTGTCATGAGGCCCAAACCGAACTCGCCGAGAATTTTAATAGTATACTTTCGGCTTATGACGGCAGCAAGTCAGCTCAGAACGGCGCTGCTTCTGTCTGCTGAAGCCAAGGCAGGGCCCAGGACAGCTTTGCCTGCTCCATCAGTGGGCAGCGCATTAGTCCGACCTCAGAAGGTTTCAGTAGAGCACGGGACACGCGATCCAGAGTGGGTGCCAAATCATTGTCTAAAGGCACAATATTAAATGTGCGGCTCAATTTAGGACCAGCGCCTTTTACAAACAAGCATTTGCAATGCAATAGGTCTCGCCTTTACGCGAGTTTAAGCTATGGGCATTCTAAATGACAATGCCTTTTATTTATGTTTAAAAAACGAAAACAAAAATAGAAGGCATTGTTATTTGCAATGTCAATAGCTCAAACTCGCGTAAATGCGAGACCTATTGCATTGCAAATGCTTGTTGTTATGGTGGAAAAAAACGTAATTGGTCTGCATCAAGAAAGTTTCGTCCATTTTTGTTTGTGCAAATGTAGGTCCACCTTCACTCACTGTATACTTTCACGTTATAATTCATTAGTAAAGTAAGTCTGTAAGTTGCCAGTTTTAATTAAATGAGTGCATGACTGCTGTTCTGGAAAGTATAGCTGTAACAGCTTTACTAACCCTTGACTAATTCAGAACAAAGAGCTAGCTGCTGATGGGGCATAAGGGACAGAAAACTCTTTCAAGTATGCAAATTGCATGAATATTATTCGTAGACACAGATCGCACAGGGAAAGTGTTGTGGTTTCTTTAAGAGGCCCTGCTCCCTGGAGAAGCCATTTATATTTCTGAAATTTCATGACCTACATTTCAGACATTTGCCTGGTGTTCTGGAAGTATGTCCAACGTTTCATCTTTGGATTCGATATTTACATACTGTGGCCAAAGCTTTCTTTTTATTTGAAGCGCCTGAATTCTGTTAAGTTTTGAGCAATGGCCTTTATTTTGCTTCGTATTCAAAGTCATTGTTCTTCAGAATTTGGGATATTCCCATCCAATCAGTAAGACTTCGTACCTCTAGAATTTCGCTCACATTAAAGGGTGGACAGGCCTTTCTAGAAATTGTCAGCTCTTCCCAGTCATTTTGCTGTGGCTACCAGCAGTGTTATTTTCCATAACTGTACAAGTAATGTTTATCCGCATAAGGCAACCAACCAGGTGTCAGCTTAATGGCAGCGTGCACTATATTTCACACCTTAATGATGCAGTCCGTCACACATCATTGTATTAAAGTCTTAGTATAAATACAGCTGCGAAAGGTAATTATATACAATGGTGCACTGCGCCGTGTTTTGCCAGGTGTACATGCCTGAACAGTACTGGTCTGAGGCATACTGTGGAGCGCACGGTACCTGGGCCGTAAACACAGACTTCATCTGGTGATATGCTGAGAGCTCATGTGGAAGGCCTATTCATCTTGTGGTGTTCAAGCCAGCCTTGCAGTCTTGCACCAGTTTACAGGTGTAAAAGCCAAACTCCTTCCACTTGGAATCAGTCGATGTCCTCCACTGGCACAACGAAGGCTTGGTAGATCTGTAATTTCAGCTCTACCTCAAAGGTTTAAATTCACAGGCGGGATGCAGAACTTCCATGTAAGCCAACCCATGGATGATTGCGTTTATTGGGAGAACCTTGGCAGCTGCTAATTCTGAAGTGCTCTTTTGTTGTTTGAGTGTATCGGTGGTGGTGGTGGTGATGATGGTGGTCATGGTGGTGGTGGTGGTCATGGTGGTGGTGGTCATGGCGGTGGTGGTGGTCATGGCGGTGGTGGTTATGGTGATGGTGGTCGTCATCCGGCACTTTCAGAGTCCAGGCTGGGTCAACCCTCTGAATTTGTTCTTGGAGTCAGTGATGAGATCAGAGGAAGGGAGTTCTGAGATCTCCCCCAAAAAAGTCCAGTCCTTTACTTTAAGCCCTAGCTTCGTTGGTTCTTTTATGGGTCCGCGCAGGTTCAAGGCATTGCTGACTGTCGTACAACCTATTTTCTCTTTCAGTGTCATTTGCCCTGCTAACAAACTTTTGGCTCCTCCTGCCGCTTTCAGAGTTCATTCACTTAATAGGCATTCATTCCCTCATCACTAAAGTTTCATCTGCAATAGAGCTTCACTCATCACGGATGTCTTCTGCAATAGTGCCTTGTTCATTCTCTAATCAGTAACGCTATAAACTGCAGTGGCGCCTCACTTATTTCATAATCCGTAATCTCCTCAACGGCGAGGAGCCTTACTCAACTCCTTCTTCACTAGCCTCATATATAATGGAGCCTCACTCGCCACCGTCTTCATATGCTCCATGTGGTAGCACTTACACTTAGTATCCTAGCTTCTTTCTTTTCGGTGATGTCACACTTGCTCACTATCCTGGTGAACATACATTCAGCAGCGATCCCCACTGTGCTCCCTATCCAGCCCTCAGTTAGGTCTAATCCATAAACTCTACACCCAGGTTTGAAAGCTGTGCACATCTTTACGTCTTTCCTGTGAGCAAATTGGATCAAATGGGAGAACAGGGCCAATCTTTGGTCTGTGACGTGCACTGTACAAATGGGATCATTTATACAGTGCATGTCACAGACCAAAGATTGGCTCTGTTCTCCGTACTACAAGCGTGTCCCGAGGGACATCTGACAGGTTTCCCAGGGAAGGGCGAGGGGTTACCAGTGGCCAGTATGGATTGACGCTCCTGGCCCAGTAGATGGGCACGGTATTCCGTAAGCACATATGTAAGGGGAAGAAAACCTTAAATGTTACCAAGAAATAGGCCAATGATCTGACCAGGGCAACCAGACACTAGCTGTATTCCTCATTCTGCTGGTTCTAGCCTCGGCTCCTTTCATTAAAAAAACAAGCATTGGCCGCGCGACGCGCTTGTAATAAGAGAAGCTGACGAGGAGGGAGTGGGAGAAGGGAGGGGGTAGGGGAGGGGATTCACGCGCTGTAAGGCTTAATGAGCCATTACAGAAAGCCACATGGCGGCTGCGCGTGTGCACGCTTGCGTGAACGCAAGCTGGTAGCCAGCAAAAGCCTCTCTGGTAGCACTTCAAAAACCCACTTACTAAATTTCTCGCAGACAGCGCATGCGCTGGCTCAGCGAGACCTAAAAAACAAAAGGTACCCCCTGAAAATAATTAAAGGTCTGGGAGAAGGGGGAAAAATAACAGAATAAGCTAGGAGGGACTCCCACCTGACCTATACAAATTTAACATGGGCTATGATTTGCTCCAAGGGCTGCCCTTAGCTAAGAATATTAACAGATGCAATAATTTCACATTTATTTAAATATTCATTTTTATTGTCATTTTTTTAGAGTAAAAAAACTTTTTTTTTAATATAAATACATTTCTTTTGTAATCATGTGTACATGTCAGTTTATATCTAGTACTACATTTCAAAAAGTTCCTACATTATACAAAACTAAAACGAAACTACATTTGACCCCATACTATGGTCTACCTCACATCACAACCTATCATACAAAGCTCCCGCATGCATACCTCACACACATCCAATGCCCAGCTTTGAATAGCATGCACTGCTGAAATCATGGAAAGAGCCCTTCACAAATGTCCATGATTGTGCTGCCTGCTGGGATCCGCAGAACTCAGGTCGACGTACGTTTCAGTGGGTAACAATTACTTTGATCCACCTTCCTCAGGACCTCTCTTGTTTCCAATATTTTTACAACCAGAGAGTAATGGGGAATCATAAAAACAGCCGGCCTTCAAATTCGCTGATAGACAAACATCTGGGATGTTTCACAATGTTTTAAGATCATCCAAATCCTGGAATTTTATATCGTGCCAATGACCGCTTTTAGTTTGCTTGAGGCTGTCCACACAGCCACATTTACTGATAGAAGTTGGGCGATGCTCAATTCTAGCTGATAACTCCGTGCGACCCAAGTGATTCTGAGACGGTCAGCACAGATACGAGATAATGATGCTTAAACGTCCATTAGTTGGTGTTCCTCTGAATAAGAACATCGTATTATTGCTTCATATTTCTTGTATGTAGCACGCCATTTCATCGTCCTGCTGCCATCGCTTACGGGATCGGCTCATATTTGACCACGAGAACAAAGGATGCGACGAGCGAATTAACACGTGGAGAGTACTGAATGCGTTCCTGCATAAGGAAGGGTATTGGTGCACTTCAAGGATACCCTGGACCATGATACATACACATGGTAAGAAGGGGACCCTGGTCAGACACCCTGGAAGGAATATTGGGGAATGAACAATCCTTATTTAAATCTTTTGTAGAGTACTGAAGGTCCTGGATAGGCAGGCCCACTCCAGTACACTCCGCGTGGGGGGTTGGTAAGGAGGAGACTCCAGTGTGAAGCCTGAACTAAAGTTCTACAATAGATTAACAAGGAGGCTGAGAAGTGGGGACGAACTAGGGGCCTTGTAAAATGCCAATATTTATATAGGGCTCGGTTAATGCTGTGTGTATTTAACTGTGTCAGATGGGAAAATTGAGAAGTTATTCTTTCACGCCGAAGTCTGGCACATACAGGAGTGATTGATGAAGCCTGGTCTCAGAAAGCGCACAGCCAAAAGTACAGCCTCCCACCTGAGGCTCCAGGCGGACGGTTCGCAGGTTTTACATACCTAAATGTGGGGCAGGATGCGTAGAAGCAGGCTTGTAAGGAAAGTGGTGGGCTTGCTTTAAGCCAGTCCTGGTTTTCCATTTAACATCAATATGCATATGTGCCCTCTTTGAACACTTGCAAGAGAGCTCTCAAAATGGACGTCCATTCCTAAGCTCGTGTCAAGTGTTCTTAAGGTCGTATGCGAGTAATTAATGCTTGCAATTAATGCATATGCTTGCTGAGGACTTGTATATGAGGATGGACCTCCAAGCACCCAGCATGCTTTGCGCTAACTAGACTTTGAATGCTGAGCAGTGTCAAGACACAAGCTAGCAGAATGCCAGCGCATTTATTTATTGTTTACTTCAAGCACAAACGTGGTCTCAAATTCATCAGAACATTGCAGAGATGAAAAGTTCTGCCAAAGAGAACAGGTGCACTAGTAATTATCCAACATTACTAAGAAGGAACACATAAACAGATAACTCGAGTCAGACGTGTTGACATCCCCAGGGTCTTTCTATTTATGTAATATTTACCTTGGAAAGAGCTGCGAACCCTCCTCTTTCTGGGGTCATTCCTTTCTTACGAGTACACCTTTCATCTAGAGGACTGCTCTGTGGTTTCACCTTACAGTTATGTCTTTCATGTCCTCCTGACATCTGCTGCTTTGAAAAAGCAGAACCTGGATGACAAAACCTAACTGCGATTCATGCCACTTTCCTTTCATCCAGTGGTGGATTATTACAGGCTTTGCTTCGCACACGACAGCAGCGACTGAGGTAAGTCTGCCCTACACGCAACCTCCTGGTTACTTACTGGTGATCTTCACTACTCCGAGTCCAGGTCTTCCTTGTGCACTATTGATGTGAGTCCTCACCCTGGGGAAACGGCATTTACAACGCAGACGGATCTATGAGTTCTGTTACCGCGCATGCGTTACTGCGCTTGCCTATACCGCGCATAAAGGCAGTCCGCACTCTAGATTCAGAGCGGATGGGTGGGGAGAATGGAAGGGACAGGAAGGATCGGACCAGGCCTGGTAAGTAGGGATGGGGGCCAGGTTTAGGGCTCAGGGCGGAAAGTTGGGGCAGTTTTTAAGGGTGGGAACGATTTTAGGCTCCAGGCAGGGGGCTGGGGTCGGTGTAGAGATTAGGGCTTGGAGCCAGGTTTTCAGACTCCGATCGGGGGGGTTAGGGTAGCTTTTAGGGCAGGGGCGGGGTCGTTTGCAGGGCTTTGGGCCAGGTTTTAGGGCTCAGGGCAGGCGGGCTGGGGTGTAATTTTTGCCACGCATATGCTTTTAGCAATCATGCCTTTACAACGAAATTGGTTGTAAAGGCATGCGTAGTAAAAGCATACGTGGTAAAGACGCGGTCTTAGTAAAGACTGTGGTGTTAAGGCATGCGATATAATCGCAAGCATGGTTCAATCATAAGCAAGTCTTCCTGTTTGTATTTATCTGTAAAAATCAGTAAAAACGGCAGACAGAAAACCATTGATTTTCCTGTCTGTATTTATTTTTAAATGTGGATAGAAACGGAAATTGGGTTGTTTTTGAGTGAGTCTAAATGCTGTCAATCATGACTGCCAGGCCAATAGCTGTGGAGATTGACCGGCAAGGGGATTAAAAAAGTGTAGGGATTTTAGTAAAGAGCCTTAAACAACAGTAGATTTGCACAACCTTGATACTAAAATGTACATCTTTTCTTACAAGTGCATATTTTACCATCTTAGTGTGTATATATCATTGCAACCTGTCAGGCTTTCAGGGACGAGTGCAGAGTAACTGGTTAAATAAATGCAGAAAAATACACATTCCAGCATCATTTTTTCACGAAACCTAAAATAAATATGGATAAATACAGGTAAAATTAGCAAAAAATAAATATGGATAAATGCAGACGGAAATGACAAAAATATAAATACCATAAAATTGGGAGCCCTAAAAAACCCTCGCCCTAGCAGTGGCCACTTGTTCGGGCCCTTATGCTTGTAAAT
This sequence comes from Calotriton arnoldi, assembly GCA_963921515.1. Classification (NCBI taxonomy): domain Eukaryota; kingdom Metazoa; phylum Chordata; class Amphibia; order Caudata; family Salamandridae; genus Calotriton; species Calotriton arnoldi. Next base: position 572,039 of record CAWUFW010011476.1, read on the forward strand.
ATTTCCATTTTAAGTCCAATAAATGTGAAGCCTGGAAGGAGAAAGAACTGAGACAGCGCAGTTGGGAGTCAAAGCTTCGAATGGCAAGTCACTCAGTGGTAGCAAGCGGCGAAAACGAACCAATAGCCAGGTCTATTGAATCTGCATTCGGTTAATCCTATAATCTCCTTTCCACCCGACCAGGATGTGTTTCAGAGGAAGGAAAGTAAAATGGCGAGATAACTATGCATCTCCCTCGGTCCAGTCTTTTACTCCTATGGAAGTGGCTTACACTGTACTATATGAAAGAAGAGCGGTGTAACTCTCGCTACAACGTCTTTGCCAGGCTTGTTGCCTGCAAGATGTACTTGCAAAGCGTCTTTTATTCCACCCTTGTTTTGCACAGCACTTTACTTACTGGCTAGATTCTCGCTTTAAACGTACCCATGTGTAGGTACATGCTTCTATAATGTAACATTTATCAAGTGGTTAGCAACCCTTATAGTTTTGAAGAGCCACTAAAATACAGCAGTTTATGTATTTTTCAACTGAATGGCACTAGCTGGAGTAATAAAGACGTTGGATGCGCCCAAAAAAAATATCATTTAGCCATTGAGGCACTCCTCCGCCACTAAGAAAAAGGTTGTTTTTCTGACCTTTCCTTGTAACTTGACCTTAAACCTTTTGCCTGAAAACTTCAACAGTAGGCATTTACTTAACCATTATAATGACAATGAGCTGCACACTAAAGTCTGAGAGAAGTCCCAGAATCACCAATATCCTGGAAATTGAATCGGATTCAATCTCTTGCACTGGAGACGGTTGCCGTGATTTAGCATCATGGCGAAGCCATAATGCAATATATTGTCTATCATTTCTACCTGTCAATAAGCAAGTACCAATGATGCTTTGGCAACTCCTGCTATGCTGTTTGGAATGTGTAACAGGGCCAACATTTTTGCACACTGTGGACAACAGTATTCCATAATGGTCTCCTGGCTTAGAGGAAGTGGCCACGTGGGATGCAGCACACTGCAGATAAAATGAGCATCACGCAAGCAACACATTAGCACTGCCTAGAGAGCTGTAGTATCTCCTTAAGAAGCAGTATCCTCTTCATGGTGGTGTTGAGAGTAGAGAGAGGCAATAGCAGGTTCAGGGAGATGGGGGAGGAGCACCCATGGTCTGTCATCTACATGAAAATGGTTACTATGTTCTTAGGTGCATTCCTTTGGTGGTAATTATGCACGCCTTAAACATTTTTGGGTGCAGTATGGAGTGATTTTGGCCTGAATGGGCTTGGGATCTTTCTCTACTAAAGACTAACTCTAAAGATCTATGGAGACCTCAAGGGGACTTTGGGATTCCGACTGTATGATGCAAGCGGGCACATCTCTACATCCCACCACGGCTGAGGGTGGCACCACGGGATTCTTAAGTGGCCTGGTGTTCGCCAGAAGCAACAAAATAGGAATGCAGGTTTTTCATTCGCTGAAAGCTCACACCGTGTTTCCACCTTTGCTGTGCGTACCTTGGCCTGGGTCCATTTCACGCAGTACATATTCTTGAAATGGCAGCCAAATCTGAGCTGGGAGTAAATCGCCTGGCAGACAAATGGGCTCTGGGTAAATGAGCTCACTGTCGGCAAGCAGTGACCTGGCCCCTGGCATAGGTGGCAGGATCCCCTTGCGAATGGATGAATGAGTCCCCCCAACATAACCCGCCATGCATTCGCGTGGAGCCGTTTCATTGGCTGGCCACCTTCCTAAATTTCACTGGGTGGAAAGGAGCCATTAAATTCAGTCGTGCTTCAGCAGACTCAAGGTCGGCATGCCCGTAGGGTCCAACAAAAACAGAAAATCTCATTCTAAGATCCGGGTCTGTGTCTTCTGGGCATAGCAGCAGGAGGTGATTCAAGGTAAGTGGTAATAAATCTCAGTAGACCATAAGAGGTTTCCATTTTATAAGTGCAAAACAGTTTCTGTATTAATTCTTTTCAGCTACAATTCTTGCAAGGAGTGGGCAGCTTTTTTTCCTCATGTAGGCAGCCTTGTTTATTGAGATTAAGGTCATTGACATCAACAATTAAGTAAGGTGACTTCCATATTGCATATCCTCCATCCCAGAATGCATATGTGCTGTGGGCTAAAATCAGTCTAGAAGAAACATGCAGATTCTCCATTTTTTTTAAATGAATTTTAGAAAAAAAGGATCTAAATATTGATGGAACTTGTCTAGACAATCAAAGAGATGGCCACACGTTCAGATTATGAACGTATTTTTACATGATGTGGAAACTTTTTTTTTGCAGAGTTTTATATAGCGCGAACTTGACCCGAATCGGGTATCAGAGCGCTTTTCATAGCACCACTTACGTTACATTAGGACACACATTAATTTTTGTTAGGCAGGGGAGATTAAGTGATTTGCCCAGAATCACAGGATGTTCAGCATCATTGCCGAGACTCGAACCCAGTTCCCCAGATTCGAGGTCGGACGCCCTAGCCGTTAGGCCAACTCCTCTCCTTCCTGATGATATGCCTTATGTTCCGGTATACACTGCCTTCTACTAGTTGTTTCCTTTTTCCTGCCCCATGCGAAAGATAGGTCCGCCCTGGGAGCTGCCATGTTTAGGTTGCTCCTACATGCCTTTTTAGGCAACTCTTTGGGACAGCCAGCTTCGAACCATTGGCTTTTTGTGTTCTTCCTCTTGTAGCCATTGATGCGAAACATTGTCAATCTCATCTTAAATCAACCCAGTGTGCAGACCATCAGGGCGTAGAAATCCTCAATGTGTCTAAACCTAATTGCTTCCTGAGTTTTGATAAGTCTTGTGTGATCCTGAGCAGGCCACCTGACTACCGGACTCACTTATAAGGTCTCAGTTGTCTTGTTGTTGTGCTTTAGTCAGGCCAGTAGTGTCCAGTATATAATTTAAAAGGGAGAATAACTGTGCAATACTTTTAATCAGAGAATCCGCTTTTCTTAGTAGCAGTAAGTACTATTGGTTAGTGTGTTCCCACACTTCTATTATTTCTTTTTAATGGCCTCGCTTGTTGGATTTTTTTTTTTTTTTTTAAACCAAAAAGGATTCAAATTAATTTGATTATGATTAATTTAAGCATTTCTTTTAATCTCTGGTGATCTTTCTTTTTGAGCTGCCCCTGTGTGGGTTCCAGCCAGAGCTCACTATGCCAAATGGCCTGAAGCTGCATTTAAGGGATAAGGCCCTACTAGGCCGCAACATGTTTTGGGATGCTGTGACCCTGTTGAAAGGGAAGTGACCTGCCAGTGTGTCCGAGAGTGTCCATTTGGGGGCAGGTAGAAGACTAGCTTGGTGGTGTCTCTAGGGATGAGTTTTAGGGAGCATTCAAGAAGCCAGTGGGAAAACTGGTGGGGGCACCTTCAATGGACAATCAAGATTGTGCTTGTGTGTAATAAATATATACATACAAAGATTTTAAAATTTTACGTACAGTGGAAGAAGGGATAGTGGTCTTCCGAGTGTCTGAGCCACTCCTGTTCTTGTCTTCACACCACTCTTTTCAGCAGTCTCTTGGTCACCAGAGTTGGATTGGGATCAAAACTTGGCCGGGCACCCTAAAAAAAAATAAAAAAAAAGGTGACCCACATGTGCGGATTGCATCTTTTTTCAAAACACTGCTTCAGTGTTTTAAGGGTTATAAAAAGAAGGGGTTTCTATAAAAGAGGCATGTTTTCTTAAATTCACGAAGATAAACAAAAATGCAAATGTTGCCAAGGTCTCTTTGTTTATGGATTTGTTCACAATGGGGAACCACACCTGAATATAAATATGGCCACTTCTGCTCCGGTCCCCCCCTGCCTGCTCAGTCTCTGCATACATTATGGGCTGGCCCAGCGAGAGACTGGGAATGACACCTCCGCCCCGTTGGTAAAAGGAAAGTAACAGAGGCCCATCTGCCTCTGGTAAGGGCACTTGGGCCCCCATTGGGCCGCTGGCGGCATCTGACCTGCACAGACACTGCCCAAATGGGCCAGCAAAAAAAGGGCATACAGCTGCAACTTGGAATACCGACCCAGTGCCCGCCTTACCAATCCGACCCTGTGCAATGGTCACACTACTTTTTCTCTTCTCGTATCTTTTTGAAACCCTCCATCTGCATATGACACCTTATCACTTCCTCTACAGGGCCCTCTTTTTATCACTCTTTCCTGCACGTATTTTTATGCTGTACCTGCGGCTGGCTTTCAGATCGAAAACTTTACTGTGTAGCTGCTTGCCATGACTTTTTCCCAAGATACACTGCTTAGTAGCAGGATTCCCGACTGTTCTGTCGGGCACCTCCCTCTGTGACATGAAGAAAAGTTGCAAAAAGGGTGAACTAAAGTACATAAAAAGAAAACATTCAGAAAGCGACGTGCTCCAAAAAATTTAGGACATCTTTCTTTCACCTCAACTCCTTACCCTCAAGCGTGGCTATGTGTTTTTTTATTTTATTTCATATGTCGGTTCCAGTTCTTCTTTGTGGGCTTTCTAGCGGAAGGCGTAGATCTGTGTTCCGGTACATGACTTCGAACATTTCCGGCCTACCTTAAAACACCCTTGTACTGGATGTTCCAGATTTGAACAGTCCTCTGTTTCTTAGTTAATATCATTTCACCGTTCTCATGTGCATTTTTAATGTTTTCTAATCTAATATATAGAAACACGGGATATTTGAATTTTTGATCAAGGCGTTTGTTTAAGTACAAAGCTTAATGTAGCGAGTATTAAACATTGGTATTTGTAAAACTGAACGGAAATACTCCAGATCTCGATGAAAGAACTCCAAATGTTCGCAAGTGGCTTTAGAATGGAAAATAAGGCTATGGATCTTATTGTTTTTTTCAATATACCACCCGGACACTTCCTTTCAGGGGTTATCCATCTTGTACCCCTGGAAGCAGTATCTGGCATTAGACCGACTCTACCTCCGCTCCATCTTCTTCCAAATGAATCGCCTGCCTAGGATTCTAATCTGTGTTTCAATATGGTTGGGCCAATCTTTTGCTGTATGCTGATAGGCTGGTCATCGTACTTAAACTGTATAGGAGTAGGTATGGCCTCGTCCCTCAGTCCATCTGCCATTAGCATTGACCCGTCTGTTAGACGTGCTCAGAGCCGGCAAACCAGGAACGGCTGGCCAGAGTTCTTCTTCGGATACAAGGTCTCTTGTGTAGGTGTGCTAACTCATGTGCAAGATGTCTCATTTACTATCATTTTCTGTCCCGAGTCTGGCTTTAGCATCTTGAGACATTCAGCACTGACCATGAGTGCATTGAGATTCACACTACCCTATTGGAGTCTTGCCAATGTTTAGCATTCATTTCAGACACCTTAGATTCTTTTTCACAGAAAATGTCTTCCATCCATGGTCATTAGCAATCTGCCCTATGCACCTTTGGGCCCACCGACCCCAATTTATGCATCACGGCAAAGGCCGCCCACCTTGAAGATTGGAAAGAAACTCCTTGCTTTTTCTTTGCCTTGCATTAATGGAGCCATCCAGCATAAAGATAAAACACTTCTCTTTACTCAGCCCAGTATCTCGAACAGTGAACAACAATAGGCATTCCAGAATGTTCCTTGGTTGGATGACGTCAGCTTGGATGTTGAGATCTATTGTGGCATGATGGATGGATGGATGGATGGATTGATTCAGATAGTTCGAAGGCTGAATATGTGGGTGGATGAGTGACTGAGGGATGGATGAGTGAGTGCCTGGATGCATGTGCAGTGCAAAGCCCCGGGAATTTCCAGCATTGGTCCAAGTGAGCTCCTGAGCTTGACAGATTTACATACAGTTGCTCCAAATGGGAATCCTATAGGGTATCAGCGGGCTCGGCCCTACACATCTGTGTACCAAAGAGGATGACCGAGAGCAGGGCGGAGGAGTGTTATTAATGCACCCTTTGCCCCTTGATAAGCACCCCATTTTAACTAGGCCTGGGCAAAATGTTCATTATGCCGGAGTAATTTCGGTAATTTTTAATTTTGACCCAAATTTACTGAAAATTACACTTGCTGAGTGATGCTGTTCGTGTTATGTTCCATTTAGCTCTATTTTCTCAGTTCAAAATGCATCCTTTGTTCCATTTTTCAATGCAAAGGTGTATTTTGTGCTATGAAAATAGCTCTTGTAATTTTGCTTAATTTCACTACTGCAAATTACACCAGTTACGCCTGCCCAAATTTTAATGAAGCCCTGACATCCTGGTGCTCTCCACCAAGCCTTACTACTACAGCTTATGCTGACAAGCCTCACTCTGGTGTGCGGCCACGTTCCCCTGTCCTTCAGACAAGGCAGCCTGTCAGCAAAGGTCACGTGGCCTCTCTGGAGCAGCTGCACCGCTGCTGCCTGCTGCTTCCGTGGAGCCAACAGAGCGGCCATTGTGTGGGGGCTGTCTGTAGGAGCGAGCCCCGATCACAGACCCCTGGCCCCGACCGTGGCCCATTGTACTGCAGGCTCAGGAGGCCTGGGTGATCGCAGCCTGGGCCAGGGATCAACCCATAGACCTGTGGGTTTGTAAACACGCGCCAGGGTTTTACATGTTCCAAAAGTCCTTGTGTTTACTTTGTTAAGCAAATCATACTTTCCTGTTCGGGCGTTGGGTGTGCTTCATCGACTTACAGAAAAATGCATCTTGTTTCTTCGTTGTGCAAGCTGCAACTTGTAATAAGGTTCGTTTAAAAGTGATGCACCGTATTATTATTCACTAAATGTATGGATCGGTGTACGCGTAACTGAGAAAGTGGCACCTGGACATTTTGAGCCAAGGTTGTATTTCTTTGTGTATTCATTTAGCTTGAAAGCTCAGTGGGCTGCGTTCCAGAGAGGCGTGTGCATATCCTACAGGTTTTAAATCCACTGGGACGAAAAATCGTCTCCGGTTAATAACAAGCATTGGCAACGCCAGTAGGTCTCGCCTTCAGGAACCATTGATTTTGCCATTGCCTTTTAGCGTTGCTGTACAGCATAGGCAAGATGCTGTGCAGCATAAACCAAAAAATAAAATAATATTTTAGAAAAAGGTGCGGCCTACCACATCTTTGCTGCCTGGCCCTCGAAAAATGATAAAGTGAAGCAAACTGGAGCAGCCAGGAGTGGAAAGCAATGTGCAGTGGATGAGAGGGTCAGGGGGAAACCATCACACGAGGTTGAAAGCAGCATGGGCGAGTTTGGCGAGGGGTAGAAACACACGAGACAGTGTGCAGCACATGAGGGACAGAGCAGTGGGGGCGGGGGATGGTTTTGGAGAGGACAAAAGCACAAGAGGGAGACCTATGGAAACACATGCACACACTGCAGTGCTCAGTCAAAAAGAAAACAAGGATTGGCATAGCCAATAGGTCTCGCCTTTGGGACCTTATAAGTGGACTACTGGTAACAACATTTGCAAAAAAGACACTAGAGCAGTAGAGACCTACCTTTCTAGGTAAAGAAAAGACAATCCAAGCATACGTAAATACAGACTGAAATGACACAACCTAATCCCTTAGTGCAAGGAAGGATATGGACCCCCTGTCCGCTGTTTGAAGGCTGAAACACAGCAATAAACAGGGTTCAGTGGTGGGCCCCTCAGGCCTTTCTGCCCCGGTGTAACTGCTTCACCATTGAAAGCTACGTACCTGACAGTACCCCATACGTTCCACGGTTTCCGCCAAGCTGTAATGTAACTTATTTAACATACTGTTATCTCAAGATTAATAATTACTCTTATACTCAAAAATCCAAAAGCATGTCCTCTGGTGATGCCCAGAGTAAATTTCTAACTATACTGCTGATTGCAGATGGCACCCTTAAACAAGTGCCGCGGGGCATCACGGGGCATTCTATGAGGACACAAGTTGTGACAAGCTATCTGCGTACTTTGAGGGAAGTCAGGGGGTATAGGTGGTCATCTGACAACATTCGTCTACACGTATGCATTGATTTAGTGATGGGGCTGAGTGAGACTCCCCTTCAGAGTGTGAGGCCAGTGACGCGGGAGTCAGTCAGAACCCAGAGCTCCGTGTGAGGCAGGACGTAAGAGGGAGCGAGGAATGGCCAGAGAGAGAGAGAGGGAGAATGATTACACGTGAGGCAGAGGGAGGGAAGTGGGCGAAAAGTGAGGGAGGGAATTGAGGCGGACAAAAATCGCTGAAAAATAAAAGGGGGCCAGGTAGGAAAGGGGGGTCGTGTTTTGAAAGGGGGAGCGGGATAAGGAGGCTAAAAAGTAAAGGGCGAAGCATAGAGGTGAAGAGGGAAGAAGGTTTGAGGGGCAGGAAGCGGAGAGAAGCACGGAAGTTAAGTGAAGCAAGGAAGATAAGGATCAAAGAGCAGTGGGAGAAGTAAGATGAAGGCATAATAAGAAAGTGGAGGGGCAAAAGAGGCATGGAGAAACAGAGGAAGTAAGTTCAAGGAGTAGGGAGCGTGGAAGCAAACTAAGGAAGAGAGGCGAGAACGGCTTAAATGCAGTCATGGGAGAGAAGGAAGGAACTAAGAAAGAGGGAAGTGGAAAAGCAGAGTGGAGATATGGTGGAAAATAAGGGGGGGAGAGGCAGAGTGTGGGAAGGGAGAAGATTAGTTTAAGTGGGGAGGGAAGAGATACGTCAGGAACTGGAGGCGAGATGGAGTAATGAGTGATGAGAGAAACTGCACGGGAAAGAGAAGAGGGATGTGGAGACGAAAGGAGGAAGGGAAGAAGCGATGGAGAAGAATGGAGTGCTGAGGTAGAGAAACAAGTAACAGGCGAAAAACCAGAGCGTGAAATGGCAAACTACGGGAGAGAGAATGAATCGGAGAAAGAGAAAAACGGGTGACGGAAGAGAGAGTAGGAAGTAATTAACTGGGATAATGAGGTTCTGATTTTACAGGCATTTTTCTCCTAATTCAATTATCCCCATACATATTGTGTATACATATTTATGCGTTTTCAGACGTCTCTGGGGCTCTCTTCGCCATATGTCTCTGTTGGAATAGAGCATGTCGAAGAGTGGAGCGGAAGACCAGCGGATCCCACAGCAACAGCGCCGCCTACAGGCCGACCAGTGCCAGATGGCGAGGAGCCTCCAGCCGGCCTCATTCAGGTGACTCGGAGGCAGCGAGCACAGCCCTCACTTTGGACGCAGGGGGGGCAGCGGGTCAGATTACCGCAACTGCAATGCCTAAACAAGAAGACCGTGAGTGGTGCGCGCACACTGTAAGGAATGTCAGAAACGCAGCTGCCACCCTGCGTGCCGCTGCTCGCTCCCGGAAGCAAAATGCTGTGGGAGTGAACATTTGCTAAAGAGGTGGGACATGTGCCCGCCTTTAGCCATTTGCAGGCTATGAAAAATAAATGACACGGGCAACAACCAACCTAATTGTGGGGGAAGTCCTAGCCACACGGAGAAGTTTGGAGTGCTCACAAGAAGCCTCCCATAGAGCAGCGCATGCGCGCTGCGCTAGGCTCGACCTAAAAAGGAGGGGCAAGGAAAGTCTTCCAATAAGAAGCAAGCAAACTAGTGACCATAAAGCCAACTAATGGTAAGAAATGAGCAGTTTGTAATCCCTCATACGTTTCAGTGGTGGCTGGTAAGGAACGGTGGCGGGGGTGGCGGAGGGGTTTGAAAAAGATTAATAAAGACTTACCTGATGGTTGCCAGTCGCTACCTCTCCTCTGTCCCATGAAGGAAACAGGAAGCACCCAGGCCCCTAAACTCCCCTAGTCCATCATGACGCTGCTGTCACCAGCATGACAGCAGCGTCATGATTGGTCTGAGCGCCGTGGTACGGCGCTCATACGGGGATTGGGAGGCTGTGCATGCTCTCCACCCAGGGTGTTCACTATAGCCCGGAGGAGAACATGCTAAGTGTGCATGACGGTTTGGCCAGAAGGCCAGCCAAATCGTCATGCACACTTAAGGTGCAGCAACCACTCCTCCTCCCTCTGGTGTCCTGGGAGCCCCGCCCTGCCCTAACCTGGCTGCAAGCTCAATACTAAAAAAAAAATTATAACGTTCTGTTATTATCATTTTATTTTTCCTTTCCACTGCTCTTGGAGCGGTGGTGCGACGCTACTCCGCCTTAGCGGAGGAGTCGCTGCTAATAAGTTTGTGGCAAGTCCCCCAAATGGTCAATTTTTGGACAAACCCACCAGGTTTTTTGCAACCAGACAGTGTTGCTGTCTGGTAGCCACTATCTAAAAAAAAAAAAATGACTTGTGCGGACTGTGGTAATAGTACTGTTTGCTCATTGAACAATTCGCTTGTGCTGTGTGCTTCATAAGGTGAAAGCGTAGCATTTTTATGGACAGTTAAGTGAAGCTTTATTGAGCTGAAGGGCCGCTGCTCCAGCTCCCATAAGTGAGATAAGACAGCAGCCTTCGGGCGCTACCACTTGAGGGCGCCAGGTAACAAGGAAATCTCCGTCTTTCATAGTGGTTTGGGAAGCATGTCAAACAAAATGCCATCTTGCCTGGACTGCCGTATATCCTTGCGCCGTTTTTGTCCAGCTGAGATGCAGTTCTTTCAGTCTACATGGTAAAAGGTAGCAATTTTCTCGGATCTTTGAACTTCCATATTTCTAAAAGTCTGTTGTCAAGATGTTATGTTTCAGTGTGTAAATCATCCATGCAACACTCCATACAGAGTGCAATTGCCACGAACATAGATTAACAAGCATTGGCAAAGCCAGTAGCTCTCACCTATGGAACTCTATGTTGGCTTTGCCAAAACCTTTTAGCAGCATGGAAAAAAATTCAAAATAATAATAAAAGCCTGTTGCATTATTTTATAGGCACACGCACCATGCATTCATGGATGTACAAAACGATGCGTCTTTTTTAATTTTCTGATCCAGCTTGGAACAGACAGCAAATCTTCTCACAGCAGACAGCGCATGTCAACAGGGCATTACAACAGGGATGTCCAGCATTTGTCTGCGAGGGCCGTTCCCAAGACAGACTTTCAGGATATCCACTTGGGATATTTGTACGCAGAACAAATCTAATCAGGAGCCATTTACAGAGTCCGGGCTAGCCTGGAAAATCTGATGAATGACTTTGGGCCCCTCAGTTCTAGCTGCAGATAGGAGGGCTCGGTATTTTCAGTTTTCAGTCTCCCAGCAACTCAGTTTCATATGATTCAAACAATATCCTGCCTGTTGCTGTGTTTTTATTCATCTCTCTCCATCTTCATGCATTGCCTTCCCTTTGGACAGAGGGGAATGCAGCATGAGGGATGTCTATGCTTCCTCCTCTTAAGGCGATTGTATCCATTCTCACGCTTTCTGCTACACTTTAGGCATACCCCCACACCATGTGTAAAGCATGTCTGTGAAGCTTGTGTAGCTCATACCACACCTCCCTAGTACAACCACTTCTTGAAGCTGATGCAAACAAGAACGCCCTGCGCTCTCTTCGCAGTTCGGAAGCGCTATCCAAGTTGTGCAGTGCAAGACTTCTGTCAGCAGGTTATATTCTGTTGCACTTTGTAAACTGCAGTAATTGCCAGCTATCTGGCTTCTTGAGTTGCTATTTGTCCTGTCTTAAGGCTGTGGCTGAATTCCACACCATTCCTGTGCAGTCTGTAGGTGGACGAAAGTATGCTCCAAAGTGCGGCTGCACACACCGAGAAAGCCCCACCATTAGAGCTCATTGTTTCAGTCTTGGGAGACAACCAACAAGCACTAGATGAGTGCATGGTTTTTAGACTGTGTAAGCTTTAGATTGGTGAGTGAGAAGCTTGGTGTATAGACTGAAGTCCACACCCAGTGCCTTCAGTTCAGATGTTACTAAATGGACAACATTGGAATCTTGTAAGCTGTGCCACCCATTTCAGCTTTTCTAGCAGACTGCCCACGCCCTTCTCTTCTCTTTATTGCTTTCAAATACCTGGTGCTTTAACTGGAAATAGTGAAGGGCAGGTACTTACTGTCCCAGAGTACATACTCTGTCCCAAAGTACGCACACACTATTCCTATGTACCTGTTTGCGCCTACGAACATGAGGTACTCTCCCATTAAAATTATTATTCTAGTTTTCAGAAGTGCTGTTACTTACCAATTAAAAAGTGCAGGTACTCAGTACCTGCCCATTCAAGGCATTAAATAACAAATGGTGGAAGTTCAATCTATAAATTGTTAGTATAATGAAGTCATAAGGCTATCAATACCATTAGCTCTTCAAAGTGACACATTGTTTACCTCAGTGCTTCACCTGTCTAAATGCCTGCAGCAACCAAGTGATGGAGCTTCTGTTAACTAGAGTTGGTGCTCCAGCAATAAGGCCACTAGCAAATTTCAATAATAGAAATTCTAACCCGGGTCCACTTACTAAGCCGCGGGAAGCCAACCTTACATCTCAGATCATGACGAGCCCTCAACTGTGCAGCATCCTATAAAACCGTGATAATCAAAGTACGGCCCGGGGGCCGCTTGCAGCCCTCTTGACCTTTACATGCGGTGTCAGGTGGCGTTGGTGAGACCAGGGTCGCGGTGCGAAGTGATGCGGTACTCGTCGTGGTGCTGGCAGGTCACGGTGCAAGCAGCGTCATCGTCGTTGCTGAAGCACTGTCGTCTGCTGATGATCTAGAGTGGATGGTGCCGGCGTCGGTAGGCCAAGGCTGCGGTGCGGGATGAGGGCAGTGCATCGTGTACCTTTACGAGTGGTGCCCTCAAACCACGGTGCAGGCAGTTGCGTCGATGTCGGCGTGAAGCGTCGTCAGGGATACCAAGGCGGCGTCGCGAGGCGGTGCGGAGTGCAGTGCCCACAGGTCGCGGTGCGAGCAGCGGCTCGGTGGCGCCGTCAGATGGCGTCGTCGGTGAGACCAGGGTCGTGTTGCGGCAGTGCCTTCAGGACACTGAGTCGGCAGCGGCGTCGTAGACGGCGTCCGCTTGCTTTTTCTTCTGTTGCAGCACAAAACACACAGTCCCCAGTGCTGAGGGCAGAAGAACTTGAAGTCTTTGCTGTTCCTGAGACTTCTTGAACAAGGGGGCAAGCTCTACCTCAAACCCTTGGAGATACTCAAAGAAAGAAGTTGTAGAAAGTTCAGTCCAGTCCTTTCACTGCCCAAGACAGAAGCAGCCACTGCAGGCCAACACAGCAAAGCACTCAGCAAAGTGGTAGTTCCTCCTCACAGCTTCTCCAGCTCTTCTTCTTGGCAGTCTTCTTGGTCCAAAAGAGTTCTAAAATTCAGGTGTTTGGGCCCCACTTTTTATAGCCCAAAACTTTTGTCCTCTCAGGCAGTGAGTGTCTGTGCCCAGCCAGAACCAGTTCTGCCCTCTCTGGTGTGGCTTCCTGGCAGGAGGTGGAGACGGCATTGTGAGAGGCAGACCAGGTCCATTCAGGTGAAAGGAAATCTCCTCCCCTACTCTAAATGCAGCCCAGGTCTATTCAGCCCTTTCCTGACCCACCTAAACTATCTGGAGCCACTGCTCCTCCCCAGCCCCTGTCATCCAAAACCCAGACAGTCAATCCACAACCCCAGCAATCACATACACTGCACCCTGCCCTCAGGGGTACCTTGGGCCTACCTTAGGGGTGACTTGCATGTAAGAAAAGGGAAGGTTAGGGCCTGGCAAGTGAGTACACTTGCCAAGTCGACATGGCAGTCCCAGACTGCACACAGGCTCTGCAATGGGAGGCCAGAGTTACATTTACAGGCTGTTTGCGTGGGTGGCACAATCCAGTGCTGCAGCCCACTAACAGCATTTGATTTACAGGCCCTGGCACACTCAGTGCACTTTACTAGGGACTGACAAGTAAATCAAATATGCCAATCATGGAAACACCAATCCATAACACAGTTTACAACAGGAGCACTTGCACTTTAACACTTATCAGCAGTGCGAAAGTGCGCAGAGACACTAAACCAGCAAAAACAGAGTCAAAACCGGGAGGTCAGAAAGGAAAAACTCAGGGGAGACATGCCAAAAGATGCCAAGTCTAACACACTCAATCATCGTAATTTTGTTTTGCGGTACCTTTTGGCTTTCTAAAAGAAACCCACTTGGGTACATAAAGATCTTCTACTTTGGAACATCAGTGATTTTTCGTTGTGCTTATTTAGTCTGATATTTATATGGTCCGGGGTCCTGGTCGCAGGCGGCAGTTTCCTGTGGAGGAATGATAGCCAAATCTGGAATGTTGGATTCTTATGTTCATTGTACATTGCTCTTCTTTGGTGTGATGGCTTCGTTCGTGTGCTTTTGTGAGCTGACGCACGCCTGAGGGTCCATGTACTGCTGCAGCTGAGACAGCCTTTGGGGCACAGGATTGTTGGGAATCCCTGTCTTTGGAAGAATGTTTTCTGTTTTATTGTGCAGAATTAAGGTTTTTGTCACAGAGCGTGAATATCAACAGGCTCTAGGGTGGATGGCTATCCTAATGCTGATTTTCGACACGAGAAGCAAGACTTTATTCGCCAACCAGTGATCAAATGACAAATTGGATCCGGTAGGTCTGTGGATGTCGATGTCTGGGTTGTCTCCAGGGTACTCAACCAGGCTGTTGTATTCCTGTATCACTTTGTCATCTGATATCCTCGCAAATGATGATTTTGAGAAATAAAAACCATATTGTGATCTGCACAAAAATGCTGATCCTTGTGTTTTCATCTGAAGGAGCTCCTCTCTTTGTATATCTCCACCATCTTGCCTCAAGTCCCGGAGAAACCTTACACTGTTTTCCTTCCTGACTCCTAGAAGGAAGCAGTTCAGCTTAAAGGGCCAGATCACGCCAAAGTCATCTTGCTCGACGCCAGCACAAATAACTTTATTCTAAGCCTATTTTATTCTCAATTTTAAGGAAACATTGAAGGTGAATATTTAGTCGAATAGGCTATCTACCATCCTCTTGTTAGAAAATCGATTTCCAGTCGCCCTTTTGTTAAATCTGAATTGTTTTAGCTTATTCTGCTTTCAGTCTACTGCATTACACTCTCCCCTTTTAGAAAAGTATTTATTTGTTTTGGCCCAATTTAAAGTTTGGTGGACAGGGTACTCTGTTACAAATGCAACAGACTACCCTGTCCACCAAACCCGACGTCCGCCTGCCTCATTTAGAGATAGGCATGCCTTAGGTTTTCCATCAATGGAACCCCATTGGTGCTGTCAATGGAAAACTTTCTCCGATGGCCCAAGGGAGTAGGTTGCCATCGAAAGAAGGACATTACACTGCCCTTTTTTTTGAGGGTGGATGATGTAATATCTATTTTCTTTTCTTATCCATGTCGACCAGAAAAATCCTGGCTGGGAGGTTCAGAAAAAAATGTCCTCCATACCCTGGGAGAAAAGTCCCAGGGTGTGGGAGAGGGGTGAAGGAGGCTCATTTTTTTTGTCTTTCAGAAACCACCTCTAGTTTTAGGAGTTTTTCTGGAAAAAATAAACATTAGAAAAGTTTGGTGGACGGCTGACGAATCAGACTGTAGCCATCCACCAAACCTTTTGTACATCGAAAGGAATTGCCATGGCGGGGGCTCTTTTCAGTTTACAGAAATGACCGCTGGTCCGGCGGTCATCTCTAAATTTGATTGAGGTCCCATTCCACCATGACGGACTGTATTCCATTTACCAAACCTTAAATCAGTCGCATTGTTTATCATATTAATTAATATGCTTTTTCACATTGCAAGAAGCACAAATACAGAAAATTGTATTATGTGGTTCCATTTTATCGATCAATACATTTAAATATTGGGCGACTGATGTCTTTATTTGAAAGAACTATTCTGTTAAAAAAAGACTTTTGCAGAGTCTTTTTATGTGCTACCGTTGGTTGAACAGCAGTCTTTTCTATTTACATCTTTTATAGAGCGCAATGCACAATGATTTGTTCCTTCATCTTTAGAACTTCTCCTACTTAGCCTCTGGCTCATGCCTTCGTCTTGCGATGCTCTTAAAGAACTGCAGTGGTGTTTCTGAATTGATTATTGAGGAAAAGTTGTTTATCGACTTCTCTTGAGAGTGTAAAGTACCAGACTTCATGTTTCCCCACCCAACCCCTCCTGCAGATTATTCATCAGGAACTCCTTGGTTGGGCCCAGGTGAGGGTCCAACCTTATAAAAAAAAAAAAATAATAAAGACAAAAACGCGTTTTTATTCTTAGCGTAGCCTCTATTCTATCATTGTTTCTTGCTAGACACCACAATGCCGAAAGGCAGTGCTATCTGTTTTCAGGAGGCGGAACATCCGGTTAGGACAGGGCACAACATGGTATGACATGTTAGACAAGTTCCACTGAATGGGTCTGACTCTCATGTTGGCTCTTGTGTTGGAAGACTAAACCTACACTTCCATGGAAGTCTCCCTTCCTGAAAGCCGGAAGTTCTTCCTTTTAAGTTGATGTTCTCACTAAAAGATAGATTTTTTTTTTAATGAATATGTATGTATTTGTCGTATGTTGGCAATATTCCATTTAAACTGTGTGCAAGCCCACATTCTAAATAACTGAAAGCGCCTTAATTTCATGACATTGCTTTTTAAAACAGTGGGTTTGGAAATTATTGTAGTGTGCAGAAGTTCACCACTGAGCTTTCAATAAGAAGTCTGTTTCTGTACCAGCTGTATAGTCTGGCGGATGGTAGAAGTTATTACTGTTCATATATCTGTGGTACTCCAGGCTGTGATCCACCCAGACAGGGCAGGCTGAGCCCATCAGTCGGGTCTTTACCTGGTAATCTTGGTGATTACCACACTACACTGGTTTGATGTTAGTGACTTTTTACTAGACCCACTGCCATGCATCCCGAAGGCTGCTTCAGTGCTCATAAACAGTGTTCCATACTCTACCTGTTTTTGAAGCTGGAGGACCTATTAATATCCTAAAATATACCCCGAGTACCACTGTTTTAACATGTGTTCCAAAAAAATGCCCAAATAGCTGTCCAGCCATTTTCAACAACAATATAACCCGGTATTTGTAAATCGGGAACTAATCACCCCTAAGGGTCTCAAGGCACTGGGATCCGTCGGGGAGATTAAGCGACCTATTGCCCAGAGTCACAGGGTGCTGGGCTGAGCTGCCGCCGGTGCCGGGAATCGAACCGTGAGCCCCGTGGTCCGGAGTCAGCTGCCCTGGCCGCTGCACCACACCTATCCAGAATGCTTCAATTTTCGCACCTTGTGTTTGTATTCCAATCGCCAGTGCAGGTACTCTATAGCAGAGTACCTTACCTGCTTCTTTCTAAGAAGTGCCAGTACTCTCCAATTAAAAGTATTGCCTTTCTCTTGAGAAGCGCCGGTACTCTCCCTCTCAAAATAGAAAAGTGCTGGTACTCCGTACCGGCTCATTTAAAGCAATGCCAATCGCTATTAATAACCGCTATGGACAAAGTGAGTGTGCCTGATCTTGAGGTGACTAGATGACACTTTGCTTTTTGGCGCTCTTAATCTGCCACCTTTCTGGAGATATTATAGCTGTCCTTCCGTCTGTAGATGTTTCTCCTCTACCTGGGCGTCCCCCAACCTCCCCCCCTTTAGGTCTGACTGGATAGTCCACCTATCTGCATGATCCATTATTTCCAACATACAAAGACCGAGAGAGGACTTTGGGTCAGCCCCATTTTGCTGTTGGCTTATTATTGTCTGCTGGGAATTCGGTAGTGAGGCAGTGAAGCTTGTGTTGGGTGACAGGGTGCACTAGCATAGCAGTTCTCACCTTCTGACTTCTGTGGACCTCCTCTGAATCGCCACTGGAAACAGAGGACCCCAGCCTAAGCGAGTTCGGCAATTTGAACCTCAAAAAAATGCACGAAAATACAGAGTCAAGTGTACATTAAACCAGTATGCACATTATGAAATATTTAATTTAATTTACAAGCAAAAAATATCCCAAAAAACTAAATTGTAATTTTAATGGAAAGGTTAGAGCCTTTCATAATTTGGTTTTATTTCCAAGAGACAAAGTGATGTCAGACTGCTTTGCTTCTGATACATTCTGTGTTTTTGACGGTGCATACAAGTGCTTCATTTGAGGTCACTAATCGCCAATTCTAGATTCTGTTTTCTGTATTTGCACTGCTCCTGCGAATCAAGCTTAGGGTACCAATTACATCTTACAGGGCGTTTTTAAAGTTTTCAATTTTGCTTTTTTATGCAAATATCCTTTATTAGTCTGCTAATACCCATTTTCTGAACAGTTGCAGAAACCCTAAGTAGGTGTCACGAACCCCAGGTTAAGGACCGCTGCACTATGTTTGCCGTGGACGACTATTTTAGCCGATTGACAATTGAATGACATCAATCCAGTGGTCAGTTTGCTCCATAGCTGCAGAATGGCACATGAATATGAAAAAAAAAAAAAAGAAATTAGAATAGTGAAATTGAATAATTTGTATTATTAAGAATAATTAACATTATTTTTTGAAGCATGGCCATGAATCGTTAGAAGCATTTATTTCTGTTACTAATGGTTTCAGCATTGGTGGGCTAGGAGTGAATTAGATTTAATTGAAGAGTTAGGGCTGTGTTAAGATTATGCTGAAGGTTAGGATAAAAACTGAGGTTTTAATGATAGGTTTTGGGTTGTAACAGTATTCGAATTAGTATAAGGCTTAATGTTTTCTTTAAGGTTGGGGTTAGGTTGTATGTAGGGCTATGCTCAAGGTTTGTGTTAGGATTGAAGCTTTGGGTTAGGTTGTGTTGGATAGAGTTAGTGTTCGTTATAGGGTTAATGTTGGTTAGGGTTGCAGTTGTCAGATTTTTCCATTGTAGCTTCGTTCATCACTTCTTTGTAAATACATTTATTTATTTTGGGATTGCTTGTTGATACAAGAATCCCAACAGAGCACCATAGTTCTATTCTTGGGTTCTTACTTAACAGATTGGTGCATTCTGGGAATTATAGCACGTTTTGCTCCATTGAGCCAATTCCAAAAATGCCCTGGATAACAATGGGTTTTAAAAAGCAACCCCAAGATTGGAAACATGATGTTCCGCCAACACTTGGTGAGAGCTGGCAACCCTAGTGCTTAGATTTTATCACTCTGGCTCAGAGGCACATGGGAGCCCTCTTGGAGTGGTGGAACTACTGCCGTCCTGTAGTGGCATTGAGACCATATATTTAGCCTCCTGTGAAGTCTCAGCTCAGCCCCATGGCCTGTTAATGGCTGGCCCATTGAATGCAGAGCATTGTAACGTTTTCCACTCACACTTGTTCTCTAAAAACTTGATTCCATGCATTAGCTCTCCCGGGGAGTGTGGGCAAATAGTACCCATGCCAGCTGGAACTGCGACAAAAATACGCTATCGACGGACTCAGTTAATTTTTAAACCTTGGCAGACGCAAGGCTTTGATGAAGGAAAAATTAAAAGCACTTAAGACTGGTGAACAATGGGACTTTGTGGCACCCGGTTCAAAAGAGCTGTCACCCCACCTGTAACCAGACAACCTGCCCCGACACAGCCTTGGCGGCAGCCTCGGTAGCAGGGCCAGCTTTGTGGCATAAAGGCTGCATCGACCATTGCCATGAAGGAGACCAGAGTATTTATCTCCCTCCACTGGGATTGGAGAGGCAAAGAGTAACGCTTGCCGTGGCCTTTGGCTAAACAAACATCTAGGCTATGGACATAGGTTAGAATTGAGTGGTAATGGAAAATTCTTGGATTTTTGTAGGAAGTGCTAAATCCGTAGGAGAATACACCTGATGAATTTCCACGGTCCATGGGCAGCGTGACCAAGCAACAAAGCGAAAAAATGATTAAACTGTAGAATACTAAATAGAGAGTGACTGTTTAGTCCTGATACAACAGTAGCCCTTTAGATTTAGTGAAATAAATAGATGAATCGAAAGAGTCATGAGCAATGAAAGACACCAGCTTTCTGAAGCTTTTGGGATATAATTGTTGCTGTTACATGAGACTGTGTAAACAGTAGTACATTGACTTAAAGCCATTTTATGAAATGGGAAGCATTGGTCTGTATGAGCATCTGGCTATAGGTAGAGAGTGTTCGAAATTGTGGGATTTTGAATGCACAGTTCATGATACTGTGTGAACAGTCTACTCCCCTCCTCGACCCACCCCCACGCCTTCCTTTTTTCTATATGAAAATAATTGTGAATTAAATACAAAAAATGGGGGAAAAAGAGCGTTTGTGTGATAAAAATCCATGAATTGCTGTATTACTTATTGGCTTTCTCAGAAAATAGGATGAACATCTTAATGTGTTTTTTTCCACTCTTTTTTCTGAGACTGGAACAAAATTTGGGGTGAGGTCGAAGAGTTGGTAAATGATTCAAGATAGCAGACATCTAGTGGGGATATTTTTACTCCTTTGACAAATTTATAATTTTAGGTGGTGCGCCCAAATAATAAAAGTTGACTAATTCTACTGGTGCACGCAAAGTTTCATGCCTCCCTGTCTAGGATTGAGGAATTTATCATCTCTCACCTACTTACTACGTACACTTCGTGCCATCTAAACAAATACATTTCTTCATATACTAATATTGACAGGTTCAGTGATGTACAAAACAAACGGGTTGCTTCTTTGTGAAAAATAACAATTGTCATTGCCCAGGCCTGCCAATCATTTTATTAACCTCTGATGGCTGAAATGTTGAGTCAACCCTATCTAAACCGTGTGGTCTGAATTGTGTGCACAGATTTCTAGAGCAGGGGCAATGGGGCTCGGTATTCCAGACTTTATGTGCGGGAATCTGTTTTTTATTTTCAATTTCAAAAAAGGCATACTCGTGTCCTTTTTGCGAGTCTGTGCTGAGCATGCTGGAATATCTAAGGCCAAACTTTTAATCTAAACATGAAACT
The DNA here is from genome assembly GCA_963921515.1 of Calotriton arnoldi. Classification (NCBI taxonomy): domain Eukaryota; kingdom Metazoa; phylum Chordata; class Amphibia; order Caudata; family Salamandridae; genus Calotriton; species Calotriton arnoldi. The sequence goes on from CAWUFW010011476.1 coordinate 592,769, forward strand.
ACAATGCCCAGAATGCTGAGTAGTATAATAAAAAGTCAGGACTGGCTGAAGGAGTCGCACATGACATGAGACGAATAACGACTTGGCAGCTTTGCGAAATGTAGGCACCAGGCAGCAGGGGGTGCTTTGTACTACTTTGTCGCTCGAGTAAAGAAGTTGATATTTCCTCGGTGGCGCTCAAGAACGAAGTGGTTGTAGATAGCGACAAGTAGGAACCGCGGCCCAGGGTCGTCGGGCCCATGTTTGTTCAAGCTCCTCATGCACACTGGCATGCCTTTATTTTTAACTACCCCATTTGTCAAAAGTACTGCAACGTTCGCAAACACTTCCCAAGTGTGCGAGGACTGGCTCCAGAATAGTAAACCGTTAACTCTTCGATTATTTGAAGGGTATTTCTATGCATCTCTTCTGCGTCAAGAGCAGCACAGAAATACACGTCCCTCCATTGACGTGAGCGGCAGTCACCCGGAGCATGCACTGCAACACGTGAAATATAATATCAGAGACTGTCCATTCTGCTGACAGCAGGCCACGGGTGTCGCGCTTACGTCATCTTCAAAGGACGCAGGTCAGAGCGCGGGAAACACGCGTCCCCGTTGAAAGGAGTCCGCGGCCAAGTAACCTGTTTCCATGAAACGCTAAAAGCCGATTAAAAGACCGGGCCCAATCGGAGGGCCGAGATTTGCCGGCGGGAGCTGTCTAACGGATCTCCGTGTAAAATCATAGCACTCTGAGGATTGCCGGAGCGCAGGTCAGCGTCGCTGACTGAGCAAGTAATCCCCGTCAGCCGGATTAGTGGGAAGTAATTGCCAAGGGGTCACTCCGATGTGCTGCGACTGCTGGATCCGTTGCACACTCCAGCTCGTGCCCTGCCGGTGGCTTCTAGTGGATCTGGTTGTGGCCTCGGGGGTTCTGAATATATAAGAAGAAAATTCGAGTTGGAAGTGGTCGTTGTCACCTAATGGGTTCTTTTGCCCTCATATTTTAATTTAGCGGAGGCTAGGGGCAGCTGTCACACAGGCGGCTTTAACTGTAGTCAAATATGGGGATTCAGCGTTGCATTTATTTCATTCGTACAGCGTAGTCGGAGCCACTGGAATTATGCGATTCTGCAGCCATCACAAACTCCGCATAACTAGGGATATATTGCAGTTGTCATGTAATCCAACCTCTGCTACATACTGTTAAGATTTTAACAAAGACATTTTTCTAAGTCAAACTTAAAATGTTGCTATTAAACAACATGGTGCAGTGGTAGTCTATATTTAAAGGTTAACTGATCACCTTGTAGTTGCTGATTGCTGAATTACACTGTCGAACTTGTATTAATGCGTAAACTTCTGCCAAAGCTATATTAATGTGTATTAAAATGTCGAAATGGGGAAATAATTCAGTCACAAAATGTGATGCGTTATGCCACACAATTTTCCAATTCTTGCCGCGTAATTTAGTAATCACTACGTAAATTCGCTCTCCATCTTAGTATCTGTAAAAGATACATTTATAAAGGAATAATAATAAAGAGTTTATTGTGTAGTTCATTAAACCATTAAAATTTTAGCATAAAATCATCAAGTGTAACAACATTCCTATTTACATGTTGAATTGTGCAAAGTTGTGAGTTCATTCGATCTTCTTAAAACGAGGCGTTGGACATAGTGCATCTAAAACCCAAGTCAACACATTTATGTCCAGAATGTGGAAATGTCCGCTGACTACTTCACAGGGATTGTAAGGAAAACTCGAAGCGATTTATTTATTTATTTTTTGTCTACCATTAGGCTAGTACAGATGTTTCCCTTACCATTATTAAAAAGGTCCCTGCTAATAAGTAATTTCAATTCTTAGCACAAGTCTAAAAGTTAGCGATATACATCTAAAACAGGAAAAAAATGACCTATGTGCAAGTTGGTGCCAGTTGACAGTTGTCCTCCATTACAATTTTATGTACATCTGCACTGTGCCCTTCGTAGCTGCCACGTGATTGGAGTTTGTGTGCAAAAATGCAAATCGATGTAGCAAACATATAATAAATAGCACAATCTTAAACAATTGGGAATAGCAGCACTATTTGTTTCATATTTGTAACAGTTTGCTGACTTGTTGCAAGAACTTGGCTGCCCTGCATGGGAGCTGTACCGACTGGCTGTTTAGTAATGCCATTACGGCAGGTCGACATGATCGAATCCGGAGAGAACGGAAAGCTGGAAGTAGAAAATGCCGCCTCCATTTATTAACAGCTGGGCAGATACACAGGAAGTGTAAAAGTGACTCTTCCGCCTGTTCGCAGAGTCAGCACAGACTGGTCGGCCATGTTCGTTTCCATGTAGGAACCTGATCTGTTGAGCAAAAAGCTCCCAGTCGAATCGAAAGTAGAGAATGCTGTATAGTTGGAGATATCTGTTGTACCAGATACGGCTGCGGCGACCGGACCCCCTACGAAGATAAAGGAGATCTATTGAGTTGAGAATTCGTAGATGTGAGTACTAATTACCATACTCGATGACGTTATACCAGGGAATGTCACAGCAACTTTGACATCAGTGATAACTCGAAGTAAACACTGAAATGATAAAGTATAAAAATAACTGTAACATGAAAAAAACAACATTAAAACTTCACAAATGTGGACTCTTGGCTTTTAAAAGTTGTGGTGCAGCACTCAGAGGTGCCAAAGCAGCTTCTTATGTCAGCCAAAGAGGTCTCTAAGAGTTTTCTTTTGAGGTGAAATTGCTGCCTAAAGTATTTGCAGCTCCCAGGAGCTGTTCTGCCAACAGAAGAGCATTGAAAAGAATTGAAGTTCTAGCCTTTCTTCCCAGATATGTCATTTAGTCTGATTTGAGTGAGCTCTCAACCTGACCACCAAGTGTGTGTCTTACTCGAAATGAGTGACACTTTGTCTCTAGCATACAGTGATTTAAATCGAGCTCCTTTACACTGCCACTGAATATCCTGAAAATCTACATTGATTCAGCCTCTTCCTAAACCTGCTTCTGACACCCCTGCTCATGAGGTCTTCTCCCACAAACATTCCTCCAGGTGGGCTACCTTCTAGGCATAAAAGTGATGCCCAAGGGTGCATAGAAAGTTGTATCCACCCAGGTTCCACCAGAGAAAGCCTGGTAAATGTGAATTGTGTACTTTTTGGAGAGAGGTCATCAGTGTGCCTAGAAAAATGGCTATATTTCCTTTTATTCGTGGGTTAAGGTAGCTGATAAACCGATGGTTCCACACTGCATCTCTGAAAAGAGGAGAATTGAGGACACGTGCTTTCACTCCAGCGCTGTGGAAAATAATCCTCCACCAGTCACTTGATGGAATCTCATTGCACGTTTTGGGTTTCCCATGGTTTACCACATGTGCCAGTAACTGTTGCTCGAACGTTCCTCTGGCGAGGCCCCAAGACAACTTGGTAGTCTCGTCTGTGAAAGAAACTTTTGTTTCTAGGTGCATGTCCTGACAAAACTGGATCAGAGAGAGAGTTCTTCCAGTACACAGCTACTGTATATTCCAAGCAGGCGGCAAAAACTGAAACCGATAGTAGGCAAAAAAAATTCTGTTCTAGCATGTGGCGTATGCTCAGGTTGTTCAAACAGAACTCAAAGGAAGTGATAGCTTGCGGGTCCAAGGGTTTCAACTTGTAGACCTTCAGTCATGGCAGTGCTATTAGACAGAACTATAGAACACATTTCAAGAAGGCTTTGGTATAATAGAGGTGTCCAATGTAGGTCCAGGAGGGCTGGATCCATGCGAATGAGATAAATTTACATACAATGGACCTAATTTGGGATTCTTGTGCATAGTAGTTTCTAGGACCTACATTGGCTAATGGTGGTTTTGACTGTCTTGAGTACTCAACTGGAAGTAGGTAGCCTGGAGGGTTTTCAGTTTCTATAAGGTTCTGAACGCACTGCATACATGTAAAAATACCAGCCTTTAAGCTGTCATTTTACACCAGGCAGTAGGAAATCCTCACCCCATTTTTGTTTTCTTTTATCTGTTGCCACTTAAGATGATGTGCTGTACAACCGTGACCCTTGCTTTTATACAATCAGCTGCTATTGAAAGGAAATTAACTTGATTTCTGGTTGGTCGACAATGCCTTTCTTGATTCTGATGACGACAGAAGGAGAACCATAGAGTTGTGTGATGTTAGATGAACTAGTTACGGTTGACTTCAACACTCTGCTTTAAGACACCCAAGCTTGTCACACTGCCTCTCCCTGGGACCCAAGTTCTCCTACACTGCGTCTCCATGGGACCCAAGCTCCCCCACACTGCGTCTCCATGGGACCCAAGCTCCCCCACACTGCGTCTCCATGGGACCCAAGCTCCCCCACACTGCGTCTCCATGGGACCCAAGCTCCCCCACACTGCCTCTCCATGGGACCCAAGCTCCCCCACACTGCGTCTCCATGGGACCCAAGCTCCCCCACACTGCGTCTCCATGGGACCCAAGCTCCCCCACACTGCGTCTCCATGGGACCCAAGCTCCCCCACACTGCGTCTCCATGGGACCCAAGCTCCCCCACACTGCGTCTCCATGGGACCCAAGCTCCCCGCACTGCGTGTCCATGGGACCCAAGCTCCCCGCACTGCCTCTCCATGGGACCCAAGCTCCCCCACACTGCGTCTCCATGGGACCCAAGCTCCCCGCACTGCCTCTCCATGGGACCCAAGTTCCTCACACTGCCTCTCCATGGGACCCAAGCTCCCCCACACTGCGTCTCCATGGGACCCAAGCTCCCCGCACTGCCTCTCCATGGGACCCAAGTTCCTCACACTGTCTATTCATGGGACCCAAGCTCCCCACACTGACTCGCCATCAGGCCCAAAACAGCAAACTTCCTCTCCAAGTGCTCAAGTGGTATTGCTAATCTCTATCTCAGCCGGAAATCACCACACATCATTCACACACATACATAATATTCATTCTAACTGTGAAACAAGTTAACCATTGGCCTTTTGGAAAAAGAATTTGCCTCTTGTGTAAACTAACTGGAGTAATTGCAGTGACCTAATGCATAACTCAAAATTTGAGACTGATTATGTGTGACATAGCCATTTATTCAGTCTTCTTATGTGTGACATATAAATGGCATGTGTGGCACTCAGTGATCCATTTTAGGGAACCAAGAACTGAATAGAGAACAGTTATGCCTATGTAGTAAGATAGATTTCACAAATAAGCCCATGTTGTGGTATGAAAACTGCCTCAAAATTGCCCAGTGCTCCTAAAGTGCCTACACAAGATCACTGACCTACTTTCTTTTGCTGCCAGGGTCACCTGGCTGATATATTTGGCATCGTAATAACCAATAAAATACATGTTTTGAGAGCATGAGTATAGTTTAATAAAGTTGAATGTTGGGTCTAGTACACATTTCAGATAAAACAAATGATTTAAGTCAAGCCAAAACAGTTAATCAATGACAATGCTTTGTAATCTCGGAGAGTTGCCACCAAAAAAACTCGGCATCCCTGTGCCAATTTCATGAAAACATCTGGTCCATCACCACTGCTAAAGTGGGCCAGGTTACAACATAAGTATTTTGAAATGTTAATGATTAACAGGGAAAACGAAATTTGAAAGTTTCCTTTAAGAATACATGCATTCACCACTTTCAAGCAAAAACTATCCAAAGATGGCGCTGTGCATAAGGTTAATGATAGATCATGTGTAGTGGCATTAGTAAAACAGTGTCAAGTGAGCATTTAGGCCAGCATAGCAAAATCGTTGCGAAAAGTGTGTGTGGGGGGGGAGGGTCTTGGAGGAGTTCGAAAGGCAAGTCAAGCACAGATTTGCAACTTTATTACCAATAACTCTTATTTTATGCCCTCACTGACTCAAGGCTAGGCACACTCGTACTTGAAATGAATTCAGTGGCGGACAGCTCGAGAGCAGCTGCATTTAATGATTTCACGCGCTGCCGGCTCTCTGTGGTGACCGGCCGACCGCATCGGGCTCGCTCTGGCCCGGCTGGCTCAACTTCACAGTCAGGCCAAGTCCTGGGGCTGCGAACGAACCCCTCTGGTCGCCGCAGTCAGTCTGGATGTTCTGAGAGACCCCGCCTCCAGCCCCGGCTGTGGTGGGCCCGGCTGGGTCGGTCATTCACGATGTGGCGGGCCCGTCGTGTGCGCAGTTTCACCCTGATGGTCTCATTTTCGGAACAGGCACCATGGACTCTCAAATCAAGATTTGGGATTTGAAGGAACGTACGAACTGAAGAAATTACTGCGCCAGCGGCAGAACTCGTCAACAGCAGGGGCCCATTTCTGAACTCAGCTGCTGCCCGCTCGCTCAACAGGAGGCAGCGTGGACCAATGACTAGCCAAAGTGAAAGTATGCTGCGCTGGCGCACAGTGATTTAATCCAGTTGTTACATTGTAGCTAGCCGGCAGCTCGGAGCCCAGCTCCCAAGACGTCTTCTGAGCAGCACGGGCTGCCTGCCTGTTCCACTGACATTAGTGTTATTGTAATAACTACAGCCACCGCTCGGGCCACAGCGCTTGACAGGCACAGGCGCTTATATGCGTGACTTCCCATTTCAGTGCGGTGATGTGGACCACCTCACTAAAATGTGTTAGTCTAACGCCTGATGCGTGGTACTTTGCATGACTGCTAAGCTCCTCACACTGCCTCTCCATGGGCACCAAGTGCCTCGCTCTACCGCTTCATGGCTTCAAGCTCCTTACACTGCCTCTCCATGTGACCAAAGTTCTTCACACTGCCTCTCCAGGGGGCCCAGGCTCCTCACACTGCCTCTCCAGGGGGCCCAGGCTCCTCACACTGCCTCTCCAGGGGGCCCAGGCTCCTCACACTGCCTCTCCAGGGGGCCCAGGCTCCTCACACTGCCTCTCCAGGGGGCCCAGGCTCCTCACACTGCCTCTCCAGGGGGCCCAGGCTCCTCACACTGCCTCTCCAGGGGGCCCAGGCTCCTCACACTGCCTGTCCAAGGAGCCCTAGGCTCCTCGCACTGCCTCTCCCGGGGCCCTAGGCTCCTCGCACTGCCTCTCCCGGGGCCCTAGGCTCCTCGCACTGCCTCTCCCGGGGCCCTAGGCTCCTCGCACTGCCTCTCCCGGGGCCCTAGGCTCCTCGCACTGCCTCTCCAGGGGGCCCAGGCTCCTCGCACTGCCTCTCCAGGGGGCCCAGGCTCCTCGCACTGCCTCTCCAGGGGGCCCAGGCTCCTCACACTGCCTCTCCAGGGGGCCCAGGCTCCTCACACTGCCTGTCCAAGGAGCCCAGGCTCCTCACACTGCCTCTCCCGGGGCCCTAGGCTCCTCACACTGCCTCTCCCGGGGCCCTAGGCTCCTCACACTGCCTCTCCCGGGGCCCTAGGCTCCTCGCACTGCCTCTCCCGGGGCCCTAGGCTCCTCGCACTGCCTCTCCCGGGGCCCTAGGCTCCTCGCACTGCCTCTCCCGGGGCCCTAGGCTCCTCGCACTGCCTCTCCCGGGGCCCTAGGCTCCTCGCACTGCCTCTCCAGGGGGCCCTAGGCTCCTCACACTGCCTCTCCAGGGGGCCCTAGGCTCCTCGCACTGCCTCTCCAGGGGGCCCTAGGCTCCTCACACTGCCTCTCCAGGGGGCCCTAGGCTCCTAACACTGCATCTCCAGGCGGCCTAGGATCCTCGCACTGCCTCTCTAGGGGCCCTGGGCTCCTCACACTGCCTCTCTAGGGGCCCTGGGCTCCTCGCACTGCCTCTCTAGGGGCCCTGGGCTCCTAACACTGCATCTCCAGGCGGCCTAGGCTCCTCGCACTGCCTCTCTAGGGGCCCTGGGCTCCTCGCACTGCCTCTCCAGTTGGCCTAGGCTCCTAACACTGCATCTCCAAGGGGCCTAGGCTCGAGGTGAGCACCTCTAGTATTGCATGTTGCTTTGCCCGCTGTTAAGCGTACACGTGACCTTTGTTTTTGCAACATGAATCTCAAATTCAATCCGGCTGCAAAACCAGGTAAGTAGCTTCTTTCTTTGCTATCATAATTTTGCCGTCGGTGAAGGAGCAAAAACTGAGTGTTAGGTGAGCTTGCAAGAGGCCTGTTCTGTCTTGAATCCTCCCCCTCAATGTTTCCATGCCCCAGTAAGCGAGCCCCTGCCCTGTATCCCGGTGAGGTGCCGGCCCTGCACAGTAGCCAGGGTTCTGTCTGCGCCTCCATTCCCTTTCCTGCCTCTGCTGGTGTTAAATCACTTTCTGCGGACGCGCTGTTTGTTCCTGAACACGCCTCGGGTACCTTGACAACTGCAGACATGTTGGGTTCAAATATGATTTATTTAGAGTGGGGGTGGGGAAAAGGTGCACATTACGAGAGTTTTAATGGAGCAGCGTCCTGAAGTGATAAAAAGGCATCTGCATGTAACTTATACATGCGGTTCCGATTGGGGCGCGCGCGTGTATTCTATGCAACGCTTGTGCGCATGTGGAGTTGGACTTGGAGCACACGAGTGAGTAGGTCAGGGTCCGATAAGTTTCCAGACAAGTGCAATCAAAATCCGGCATCTCGTCGTACAAAGTACCAACTTTTCTTGGCTTTGACAAACATTAAGAAATGCACCTTGCACGCGCGCCTGTGCGCCTATTCACAGCCAAATGGATCTTCTACACTAATGTAGTAAGTGTGGCAAAGTGCTTCTGCCTTCGTAGGCTGTGTTGAAATGGGTGACCTTTGGAAAAATGTGTATAAGAGAGCAGCTGTGCTACCTGAAAATGCAAACCGGTCACAGGATTGCTACCGCTGCGTGTATATCCGATTCCTATCTACCATTCACATATTTAATGATATGCACGTGCTGGTTTGGTGGTTAAGTCGCCTCGTGCACCATCAGCGATGTCACGGGTTCGAATCCTGTCAGGCCCACGCGGCCTTCACCTTCCCAAGGTCGAGAAGATGCGCGAAAACGAGCTGGAAAACAATACACCGCTGTCATCTTCGCCAAGAAACACGTTAGAGATGAGCAGCGCTTTACAAAATAGACTTGTGTACAAACCTGAAGAACGTTTCGTGCATGTGCACCCACATATGCGGTACATTCCCAGTAGGGCAGTTTAAACTTTTATGTCTGCCTTTGTAAATCGCAGTTCGTCTGCCTCTGTGACGCAATAGTTTTGTTGTGTACATATGCACCTGGGTGGAGAATGTCCGTTGTGCATGTGGCATGCTGTGTATGTATGGAATCTGTCATTCCCGGTGACCAGTGACCAACCATTTAACCCTTTTCTCTCACAGTGCCGCAGGAGGAGAGATCTTTCACCAGTGCGTGGCGGACCACGATGAGGCCTTCACGGAGAAGGACGTCATCCGCCTCCTCCGGCAGATCCTGAACGGCGTGTCCTACCTCCACAAGAACAATGTGGTCCACCTGGATCTTAAGGTATGGGTGGGCCCTGATGCAGGTGTTCTGGGAATGTCTGGGGAGTGCCTTCCTCGCTGCTGATGGTTTTGGGATGGTGTTTCTTATAATGCTGACAAGCCGGCTTATGGCTGCCTCAGGGCGCTAGGTCACAATTAGCATCTTAACTAAATGGTCAATTAAATGGCTCTGACAGCTAGCCATGGGTTATGATCCCGAACTATGGTCCAAACCAGATTCTCGACTGGGTGTCCTATCTCTTATCAGGGTGCCGGACACACTGATAGGCCATCTTGTTGTGGGACATGGAGTGATTGGTTCCATCCTCTGCCTATCACTGGAGGCTCTTTCCTTCTTAACCCGAGGTTAACCAATGGCGCCTTTGGACGTGGATGGAGAGAGGTTTCCAATGAAGCCAGGCATTCTAAGAAAGCCTTATGTTGCCTAATGGCTGTATTTTGACTGTGGAACCAGGACACCCAAGCTCTAATCCTGGCTTCCCAACTTGATTAAACAGTGTGATCCTATGCAAATCACTTTTAAAGCCTCATGTCTGAGTTCCCTTATTTGCAATAACCTAGAGCACTAAGAAGAGGAGTAAAAGCTGATTTTTAGCTCCACTGTTAAAATTGCACTGTATTGTATTTCAGCATTTATATAGCGCTTACAACCCCTTTGTGGGGCGCTGAAGCACTTGCCTACATGGGTAGTATGATACGCCGTGTAGGGTGTGTGGTTGGGAGGATGTTATCTTTGTTTTTATCCTATGTGTAAAGTGTTACATTTTTGTGCGTGATGACCACAGAGGTGCGGTTATCGTCTTATGGGACACAACACGTAGCAGTGTGGCGGATGATGAAGTGTGCGAGACAGATATGCAGTTTTATGATTTTTAGTATGCTGGTAGCTTTGAACAGCTCTTCAGGTCCCTTTACGGTATTTCATATGATAGTGTGCTTAGCCGGTTACTGATCTTGGTTGTCCAATCTGAGGTTTTGTGTATAGTTGTGGTCCTGAGCTGGCATGGATGGAGGGAGAAAGAAGTGGAGAGATCTGTTGGGATGGGCATTTTTATCATCCCGTATGCGAGTGTCTTTGTTAGATTTAAAGAAGCAATCCGATTGTATAGAGGAACTGCGGTGGTGGACTATATTAAAGTTCTCTGAATTGTCCAGCAATGTGTGACAGATCTCTTTAGTTATTTCATACCTGAACATTTGGTGATGTCTCTTTATTGGCTGTACAGTTCTCATAGCAGATATCTTATGTGAATTTTAGAGGTGTAAGTTATAATTTGCAGCTGACTGCTGCTTATAATGATTTTAGTATTATTGTGTCCCATAACTGTTATACATGCAAGTACATAACTATATTATGCCTCAGTGAACCATAGGTCAGCCCTTCTTATCTTACCTGCACATCGAAAGCAGTTTTCTGGTTGAGTTGTTTGCAACCTGTGAGTTGTAAGCTGAGGATTGCGCTTGAGGGTGCAACTGTGTTATGGGCTCTGTTGCCGGGATGTGGTTGGTACAGTTACCTAGGAAATAGTCATGTTGTCATCTGTCTTCGGAGGTGTATATGGTCCTAGATGCTTCTAATGTTGGCTGGTAGTGAGTTCCAGAGGTTGGTGGTTTGTACTGAGAAAACAGTGCTTCCTACAGATTTCTTTTGATAAGTTGGTATTATAAGTGGTGCAAGCCTGGAGCACAGTGTGCGGTTTCATTTGTATTGCTTGAGTTTAACTTGTAGTTATAGCAGTCCCTTTCCTTGGGAGGCTCTGTGGACAATGCAGAGTGCCTTGAGCATCCCCTTCCAGCTATAAGTAGCCAGTGGAGCGATTGCAGGACTGGAGTCCTGCATTTTCTTGGGTGAAGGCAGAGGAGAAGCTTTGTGGCAGCATTTTGGGTGAGTTGCATTTTGCATTTGATGAATGAGGGTGCCCCAAGCTATAGACCGTTGGCATAGCCAAGCTTGGATATTACAATTGTGACACTGCAGTTTATGTTGGTATGCAAGGTATGGGAAGGTATGGGAATAAGCAACTTAGTGTTTGCATTGTGTAGAAGGCACTCTTTGTTAGCAAGGATAGGTCTGAATCTGTTGTTACTCCTAAGTTTCTAACTTCTCTTGATTTTTATGTTTTTGGAGGGGTTTGAAGTTCCTTAGGCCACTAGGCTGGTACTTTTGCTATTATCCACAGGTCATAAATACTGTCTTTGTGGCAGTAAGCTTTAGATGGTTATTCATAGTCCATGTGTTTAAGGCAAGAAGGCAGTCATCAGGTTCTGAATTGTAGCGGTTTTCGGTGCTATCCATTTTTTTTTTTTTTAAGGATTTGGGTGTCATCTGCATAGTTGTAACAGGTGAAGTTGTCTGATTTTATCAGATTTTATAAAGGGGTTAGGTAGATGTTTAATAGTAGAAGGGATATGATGGAACCCTGAGGAATGCCTACTTACAGGACTCCAGTCTGCAGCATTGAGCCAACATTTGCTGTGTTGTGTGAGTAGGTGGTGTCAAAGGGGGTAGGTAGACTACATTTTATATAACGTCAGAAAAAATTTACTTGAGAATCACACAAACTTGACATTTTGTGTGTGGACTGCTACAGTGTCCCCCTCCCTGCTCACTTCCCTTGCCGCCCCTAAAGAAGGAGTTTTGGGATATATTAATGATGCTGTTTTCTCATTCTGCATTTTGAGACGAAGCATGCTTACAAACCGTGATTTTAAAATATCTCACTATACGCAATTAGTGGGCCGAAGAATATGTTTGAGACAAACAATTCATTGCTTGAAGGAACTTTATAAAATCACCAATGAAAATGCAAATTCGTGTTTACTTCTCCGTGACGGTGATCTTGCCCTGCATGCTTTATAAGTGTATGTGTGTCTGACTGTGGTTTCAAAACCCATAGTTGGAAATTTTATCATAGCCGTGATTTATTTTTCATAATTCATGGGAATTAAATCATTACCTTAAATTAGGTTAACCAATTGGAAGCCTCGGGCACGTGTCCCTAAGGCTTACTAACTTCCCGCACAATTAGTCTGTCTTCCCTCCTCATGAAAGAATCTTTGAATAATCCAAACACAGACTATGCAGCTCATTACACGGAAAATTTAAATGCAATTTAACAGGTGCAATCACTTGCTTCTTTTTGGATGAAGTTTGCAAAGTGCAACTGCCAAAATTCTCCCTCCTGCAGAGAATTTTTTTGAAGCAGTAAAAAAACCGAATTAAAACCTCACCTATTGTCTGCCAACCTATCTATGTCTTAAAATATGTTGCTGCTGAATAGCGTAACGTGCAGTTAGGAGATAAATGGAATGCCTCTCAGATACTGAGACTGGTGGCTTTACAAGTATTTAAATGCCCTCTGGTGCAGTGCAGCACTAAGTATATGATTCAGGTCTGACTTGAATGCAATTTTTGATAATCAAGATAAATCTGGGGAGAGGATGTAGCCTGACGGCTAGAGCGGTCGACCTCGAAGCTGGGGAACCGAGTTCGAGTCTCGGCAACGACGCTCAACATCCTGTGATTCTGGGCAAATCACTTAATCTCTCCGTGGCTAACAAAAATGAATGTGCCCTTGTGTAACGAAACTAGTGCTATGTAAAGCGCTCTGATACCCGATATCTTCGGGTCTAGTTCGCGCTATATAAAACTCTTGGGGGGGGGGGAACCTGACCAAGAAAATGTTATGCAAATTCATGAATTTACATCACTCCTGATGCACCCACAAGGACAGAAAGTAAAGTTGACCCAGGAAAAAAAATTCTGTTAAAAAAAAAGAGCTTGGTTAACTAAGAACAGCTCGAGTCTCCCTAACGGAAGCCGCGGGCCCGATTCACGAAGGTCTGTGCACAGTGCCCAAGAGCAGAGCAACGTTGAGCCTGCGCATCTGTCCAAATCTTGCCAAATCTGGAAGTCGGTAGATGAAGTGCAGTAATGCAAGGTTGTGAGAATACTCCATTTGCATCTGTCCTGCAGAGGTGAATGTTGGCCTGCTGGAGCCTTAAGCCCCAGTGTGTACTTGACAGGGTTAGAAAGTAGCTTTGCAACCTCAAATAGGTCTTCATCCATTGGCCTGTTATTGTGTCAATCACATTTTTCTTACGCAGGCCACAGCAATGAACATGGGGCAGTGGGCAGTGGGCAGCCCACTTCAACCATTGGCTAACTTCACCTTGAGTGACAGCATTTGGCCGTTTCACGAGGAGCACATCCATATATGAAGTAGTTCCTTTGTGTCACTGACTTCTATGGCACTATGTGCTTTTTTAGGCCAAGTAAAATTTGGTTTTAGCCAACTTTTTTCCTTTTTCTTTTCTTTCCATTGTTTTATTTTTTATTTAGATTGATGAGCGCCTGACACCTTCGGCAATGAAGTTTTGCAAAAACCATGACAAAACAATCATTGACAAATTCTAAAGGCTGGCAGTCGCAGACCTATTGACTTTTCCAATGCTTGTTTAAGATTTTCGTACAAATAAAGAAGGATTTGCTAGAGGGCAAAGGTCAAGAGAGGCAGAAGTTCAAATGAGCTTTGTAGGTGTGCATTTGCACCCTTCCTGAGTTCATAATTGAAACTGAACGAGCTTTGCTAGAGTACACAGAGTTCATGAGAATCGGGTGCAGTGGGCACACACCAGGGCACTTATGTATGTACCTCTAATAATCGGTTCCAGTGTGTAACTGGATCTTTGTCAATTTATTAGCTGGTCAGGACCAAACATGCCTGCAAGTGTAGCCATTTGTATCTGGTCATTAATCACGACAGGGAGGCTCGGTCTAGAAGTGCAGTCAACCAAAATACAAGGGCCGTTATCTGGGGAATAAAACGTTAATGCGAGTCTAGGAGAAGGAGAGGGATGGGCGCGGGAGGCCTGCTGCCTCCCTGAAGCTACGAGATGGTTAACCGATTAGGGGCTGTTTTTGCTTGATGAATAATTGACGCAGCCTTGAGAAAGGGTCACGGACAATGACCTGCCTTAGAAAAGCGGCCCCGCGAGCCTTGGAAAGAGCCGGTTTGTGCATTCAAGTCACATGCCCTGCGCGTGGATGGCTGGAGGCAGTGAGCGCGCGACGGCCACACTGTTCATTTATAGGATGGAAAGTGTATACATATATAAGAGGCGGGAGCCGTGTGCACGGGTGCCTGGCAGACTGTGGCATCTTTGTTGGTGGGGGCTGGGGGGAGTGGGGGCATTGCCTACAAGGGTGTAGTTATCAAATGTGCTGCAGGGCTGTCACAACTCGGCCCAGAATCCTCAGGGGGTTAATGATCCCTGGTTATTATGTGTTTTTTTTTTTATTATCCAACAAGTGGCATATGGGGCCCATTTTCCTTGCTTGCAATAGGGCCTGTAGCACTCTTACTACACCACTGATGGCCTGCAAGAAAACTCACTAGCCCCTAACCTTTCAATATTCCTGGATTTTAGGATGGCACCTAATATAAGGTTACCGCATTTGGTTATCTAGGCCAGACTAGAAGCGTACCAAGGTAGGCTAGTGGGGAAATCTCGATGCTTGTGAAAGGTTGGTGGGACAGTCATTCAGTGGCGGCCGGTAACTTTAAAATATGGTGTGGCGCAATGCTAAAAAAACTCACCATATATGTTGCACTTGCTGGCACGCAGGCTCTGGTTGCGGTCTCACTTTGTCCTGACGCTCTCCTTGGTGGTGACTCCAGCAGGAAAGGGAAGGACTTCCTCCCTTGTGCAATGCGAATCCAACCAATTGGTTGGAGCAGGCTAGCCCAGTGCTCCTTTTGAGGTTGGGGGCCTGTGGCTGCAATCCCCTGGCTGTTTCTCAGCCCTGGGATTGCCAGCACTGAAGTGCTCATGTCAGATTGGCCGGCTCTAGACAGCCGGCCAATCTGACATGCGCACTGGGAGGGGCTGCGGTAATAGTGCAATTGCATGAATCAGCCCTTGCCCTTGTGCTGTAACAGCGCGAGCCTGCGACACGTTGTAATAAAATGGTATTTATTACCATTTTTTTAATGTGTCTACCTGCTGCGTTCGCAGCAGGCGGGCGATGCTCCTCCGCTATAACAGAGGGGCTGCTGCTGGAGTCACTTGCATGCTAGGATACCCAACTGATAATGCACCAGCAGTGCCAAACCTTTGCATCCCTGTTTTTTTCAGGAAATCTAATAGAACCAAGACGGCTTCCAAAAACAGTCCAGGGATCGGGCTCTGCAGCCAGACTCTCACAGATGGGCATTTGCACAGCTTATAGTGCAATACTGCCATTTTCAGCCCTATCTCAAAAAACCAACCACCCACTTGCCAGGATGCTTAGTTTTCAGATTTAAAACATGAAGTTTGTGTTGGGGTACAGGAGTAGTTCAAAGGTCGCTGCCTGACACTGAGCCATTCAAGAAATCTTCAATGATTCCCCCCTGCCTGAATCAAGTCCATACGAAGCTCAAACTACCCCAGGATACCCCTCAAAGCTCATCTTTTCTAAAAATGTCACTGAAGGAACCTAACTACTCCAAGCTTCCCCACCTCTTTGATTAGTGTCTGCCCAATTCTAGAAATGGCTGGATTGGCAGTGTTTGTGTTCTGAATGCCCAACTTTGTATACTGTTCATATTATAGCCTGCATACTCCTGGAACACAATGTTATACTCACCCCGGCCTTGTTTTCAGCCGCAGAACATTCTCCTGACGAGCAGCAATCCACTGGGTGACATCCGAATTGTAGATTTTGGGCTCTCCCGGCAAGTCGATAGTGTGAAAGAAGTCCGCGAGATCCTGGGCACGCCGGAGTATGTTGGTAAGTTAATTTTATTTAACAGTTTTATCTAATGAGAATACATTTCTTAAAGGCATCAAAGTCTCACAGACATCTAAAAAGAGAAAGGTGTCTGAGTGCAACATCCCCTTGCACCAAAAGTGTTACAGGAAATCAAGTTCAGTGGTAGAAATTAAGGTTGGGTATTGGGGGTTTTATTTTTATTAAAAAAAAAAATTCCCCTTTTGGGGAAAAAATCTATTTGTGGTGAGGGAAACGGCTGAAATCAAACCACTTACTTCTGTTATTCAAGATAACTTCTTCTTTCAATACCTTTACTGTGGTGTACATGTTGTAAGGACTGCTTAGGACGTATTGGCTGGCTTTGGAATTTTTAAAAAAAAAATATCTGAAGATAGGTTCATGTCACTAAATACATCTTACAAAAATGTTTATATAGCGGCTCGATATATTTCCACCCGAGGCCTGTTTTTCTCCCAGGGTGGAGTTCTAAACTTTCTTAATGGTTGAACAAGGCAGATCTTCCTATATTTTGAGGTAGGGTAGCCCTGTCCCGTAGGTGCAGGCATCCACCAGTTTGGTCCATTGCACATCACTTTGGTGTGGGGCTCCTGGCAGACTTGTTGGTTCATGTGATTGTGACAGGAAGTCCCGCCTTGAGCAAGATGTGCCCATTTACCACCAAAACCAGCGAATGTTAAACTGCCTTTCTCCTCCCAGGTGCCAAAACATACAGCACCATTGAAGGGGAAACCTTGTGTCACAAGGAAACCGATTTAGCTGGAGTTTCCAATCTGGCAGGGTAGACTAAAATTTTACGTATCCGAGTACGGCGTTGGGCAAAGTAGCCAGGATTAACTACCCTGGTAAATCTTGCAAAGTTAAAGTAAATCTTGGGTCATCGCCTAATTACAATTTGAAAGCCTAGCGTAAGACCCTCCTGCCATAACGAGGAATGAGGTTTTGACAAGTCTTAAGATGGTTCTTAGAAGCATGCAACCATGCTGATGTTGGCGGCAGGAGGACCAGACATGACCACACTTGCCTAGTAGATCCGATTTGACAGGCTTGACATGTGTCAGTAAGATGTGGTTGATGTGGGTCAGCAGTGTAAGCCCTCCGATGCCAGATGAAATTTGATGGTGTTCTGTTTGATGACCATGGCGACCTTGGTCCAAGGACGTCATTCTAACTTTGTCATAAAACGAGATCCGAGGCTCTAACGGCTTAAGCAGCATATTGACGACTGAAATATGGCCCAAGGAGAGATCAGTGACCGGCCTTATAAGACTGAAATGTCAAATGTGCCGGCGAAGGAGGGTAGTGAGTGAGGGTCTCTCAAGATGTCCAACAAAACATTCCATTCTTGCGAGCTCTTTAAATTGTGTACCAATAAAGCGGGAAATAGTAGCACCTCTTTGTAGTGCTTAGAAACTGAAATATAGCTGTCGGAAGCACTATATAAATCGCAGAAAAGGGCAGCCTGGGGTGGGAGCCCAAATGTTAGGTGGGGTGTCTAAGGCAAACTGTTGGCATATTGTGTGTGAGCTGAAATGTGACCTGACAGCCCTAAAAGAGACCAGTGCATGCATGCATGCTAGTAAAGTCACGAAGAGAGTTTGATAGCCCCAGAGAATGTGTAGCAGCCAGAATAAGACTTAACAAGCCTGCATGAGTTGAACATCATCAGTAAAGGAGTGAGATGCCCGACTAAAATGAGCTAAATGCCTCGGCATTTAATCCGACCGGTTCTAGTTTCACCTCTTCTTAAAAGAAAAAAAAATACATTTTTTTGTATCTTCTGTTTTCTTTTTAGCACCCGAAATTTTGAATTACGAACCCATCAGTACAGCAACAGATATGTGGTATGTCATTTTTCATTGTCTGTTTTGTATTAAACAATGTTACATACACATGTCCTACTGCTTGTAGTTTACACCATGTAGCCCCTTTCAGGAATCTCATACTTCTTTCCTTCGTTTGCCCAGAGCTCTGGACTTCAGTGGGAAGTAATGGCAACACATCAGTGAATTCTAAATAATTATTTCCGAATCCAGTGGTTCTTAACCTTAACCTTTTGTCTTCTGTGGGCTACCACTTAATCATTATTGGAACCCAGGGACTCCTCTCTGAATCATTATTGGATTCCAGGGACCTCCACTGAGTCATTACTGGAAACGGGGATCCCAGCTTAAGCATTTTCAATGGCTTGAACCGCAAAATAATACACAATAAATGCAGAAAAAAAACATTCTTCAAACAAATACACAAATGATAAAATATTTAATTTAATTCACAAACTAATATACAATTTTTTTTAATTTTAATTGAAGGGTTTGAGCTTTTCTGAATTCAATTCAGGCCACTCATCGTCCATATTATACTCTGTTTGGCTCACTTGCACTGCTCCCAGTAATCAATACGAGGATACTAACTTAATTTTTAGCCCCCAATTTATAATGTCTTCACATTCACAGAATGTTTGAAAATGTTCAATTTTACGTTTTGCTTCTTCATTTATACACACTTAAAAAATCTGTTATTTTTTAATTTTCTAAGCAACGGCGAACCCCTGAGTAGGCTTTGCCCCCCCCCCCCATGGAGAGATTTAACCCTCCCTTGGGTTAATTTAAGAAGTTTTTCTTATCAGTTGAAAAATGTCCAGTTACCCAATCTCACTTTTCACTGAGCACAGTAATTGCATAGAAATTCTACTGATTCTCTGGAATGTGTAGTCCCCACTCTCTACGGACTCCCTGAGGTGACAAAATAGATCAGTGGGCTCATGGCGTGCTCCTGCTGCGGAGCATTCTTTGCATCCAGCAGCTCACGGGTTAGAAGCCAGGCAGGGCTAGCCCTGGTTTTCATCCATCGAGTACAAAATGAGTCCCTAATGGGGTACAAATAACGATTTGGGACTTAAACAAGATAGCACTATCCCAAAAAAGTCTTACAATTATTCCTTCCCAGTCGCATGGACGTTTTAAGGCATGGGTAAAGTGGGCCTGGCCCAGGGCCCCAGACGTTTAAGAGCCCCCTGAGAGAGCCAGC
Organism: Calotriton arnoldi; assembly: GCA_963921515.1. Taxonomy (NCBI): domain Eukaryota; kingdom Metazoa; phylum Chordata; class Amphibia; order Caudata; family Salamandridae; genus Calotriton; species Calotriton arnoldi. The sequence continues at coordinate 611,938 of CAWUFW010011476.1, forward strand.
TCTGTTCTGCGAAGTTTTGTCCTGATGGCCCTGAATTATTCTGAAAAAGTTTGTATAAAATACCGTTTTCCTTTCAATTATTTTAATGTGGGTGATGTCTGGGATTCTATTACAGACATTTTGCATAGAAATGTTTATCCACACCATGCCACATTCATAAACAAGGTTTATTTTAGATCAAAACCTCACGTATGAGAAATGGGAAGGGGGTCACAAAGGTTATTTTTGCTAATATTAGTGAGCTGCAGCTGTATTATAATATTGAAAACGCACCTCGCTATCCTGAATATTAGATAGGAAATAAAGAATTTGGGCCAGTGAATTGGTACTTGGACAAAGAATGCATGAAAGAGCTGAAATTAGATTATAAATTCAAAGCTGTTCCAAACAGGGCCCCCCGAAATTCTTAAGATGTCCCTGCCCAGTCGATTGGAGACCTCCTTGTTTGCATCAGGCGTTTTAGTGCCATGGGTGATGTCATCACCGTGTTACGTGTTATGCACTCTTTGAGAAGGCTCTATTTCGAGTTCCACTGCGGGGCCCTCATTTCCATGTTTAAAGTAACCAAACGGATAACAATTTTCCTTGGTTAGAACGCAGACGTGTACATTCAGTTCGGTTTTTTTTTGTTTGTTTTGGTTTTTTTTGGGGGGGGGCGGAGGGGTTTGATAGGGCACGCGTTGGCCAAAGTACCGCATTGCAATACATAGGCGGCACTCCAATATAAATCTTTCAAAGAACAAAAAAAACTGAATTGGTAATACTCAGAAATCTAAAACACGAAGAATGGATTCGCCAATTTATTGCTTTATACGGGATTAGTGGTGGGTCCGCCCCTTTGTTTTTTGATGTTCCTTGCCTTAAAATGAAAGCCTCGGGCTTGGCTTTGCAAGCCGGGGTGGCTCGGCGTCCCGGGGCAATCGAACAATTAAAAATTTGCGAACAGTCGTGACAAGAATTTTCAATTCTATTAAGGACACGGAGGCGAGGATTATGCTTCTCATTTCTTTGCTTTTATTACACAGCAGCCAATAAAAACCACTTTTTTATTCATGAAACTACAAATCCCATGAGCACTAGGTGCCCTACAACCATAGAGAGTACCCTATATAA